>CM062815.1:110385102-111585102 GCA_031772625.1 Pinus tabuliformis | reverse complement strand
TATGCCTAGTGGGTCTTTGACAATATATGACCATTAACTCTCTTGTTAGGCTTTGGCAATAGAATGCAACTTGTTTTCATGGGTTAGGCATCTATTAAACCCATCATAGAGTGTCTTGCTTTGATAAACCATCAAATTTCTATGTCACATGGGCATTACATCGACAAAATGAATGATTTTATCATACGGTTCTTCTTTTTTAACCATTCATCGATGAAAGCTACTTCCCCGATGGGATAGAAGTGAAAAATGATAGTTGCAAATGTAGGAATAATGGCATCGGAGTAATATTGTTTCCATAGAGAATACAACCATAAATAGGATTATGAACACCATTAATATCTACTGGAGGTGTTGCGACGAAAACAACAATAAATAAAAAATTTGTGGTTAATAGGATAGGGATCATCAAGATGTTGAACTATCCAATGTAAAGATGGTTTTTAGTGCTAATGATCTAGTGACATAAAAGACCCCATAGATTTTTGCATTAGGATACCCCTGGGATTCAATAACTAATCCAGAGTAACAGGATTTGTTGTTAAGGTGACACTAACAATAACCTTGAGTTGACCCAAAATGACCTTATGAGCCTTGCACAATTAGGGTGCCAATTTGAGCATCAAGAGGAGACGCAATTGCATAAGTGGAAACATCTCACATTTAGGGAACTTGGCCACAAATCTTTATGCATGTTTTTCCATTTAGGGTACCTTTCACATTTCCAAAGGAACAAATAAAAATATTTGAAGGAATTTAGGATAACTTATAACATTACACTAGATTCATGCATGAAGAGGATCTTCCATCCTTTAAGATGATTTTAGAGGATTTCATGGCATATTCAAGGGTCACATGTATAAAATAAGAATGTCATAGTCAAGAATATGAAAGTTTGCATTCACATCATGTAGTGTAAAGGAGAAGGGCATAGGTGATGAGTACTCCATTTATAAACATCTAAAAATATTTTTTATGTCCTCTTTCCAAAGAAGAGAAGATATCTTGTGACAAAAGGCCCAAATTGCCAATAAAGGAAGACTAGTGTAAGGGTTTGCTTTTTCTATCATATGTTGAGAGACATTCATGTATTTTAAGGTGTGTTTTGTTTTTGAGTTCACATATTTGGAAGAAAAATTGCACAAGTGTAAGCATCTCACATTTGGGGCACTTGGCTACTATATTTTATGCATGTTTTCTATTGAGGGTATCTTTCACATTCCCCAAGGAAAAAATCAAATATTTGGAGATATCTTAGATGACTTGTCACATTCCACTAGCTTCATGCATGAAGAGGAACTCCCATCATTTAAAAACGTTTTGGAAGGTTTTCATGGAATAATAAAGGGTGACATTTACAAAAGAAGGTTGTCCTAGTAAAGAAGATGAAAGTTGGCATTCACATCACTTGTGGCATGAAAGAGAGGAACGTAAGTGAAGAGTGCTCGATTTTGAGATATTTGGAACAACTTGTTTATGTTCTATTTCCAAAGAAGAAAGTATATCTGGAGAGAACAGGCCCAAGTTGTTGATAAGAGAGTACCATGTATTTGATCATATGGACTTTGGTTTCTCCTCATTAGTTGGACTATTATATGATCCATATTGTTAATTATTAGGTGCACACTATCATACAAGGCTATTTGATGGAGTTAGTTGTAAAACATTATCAATCCTTTTCAAAGGAACAAACAAAGTTCAAGAAGGGATATTGTGCTAAATTAGTATGAAAAATCCATCTTTGAATGAAAATGTTATTGGTAGAAGGGAATTTATCTTTACCCTTGTTAAGATGGTCATGTATGCCCACTATGATAGGGCTTTCTAGCTAGAATAATAATGGTGAGTTTTGGTGGTTAAGATCTCTATGGTAATGGAAGCATTAGAGAACAAGGAAAGGAATGAGTGATTTTGAGAAAGGAAGCCATTGTAAATTTATGTTATTTGAAATAAATAAACACGATAAGGAAGATGAACAAATAATTATAAAATGATATTGATGATGGAAAGAAACATTGAAGAAAGAATATAATATTTACAAATATTAAGAGATAGGGAAACTTGAGAAACTCATGGTAAAAGGAGAGATATTGGTGTTGGAAGATAGCACAATAAGAGGGGATAGTGAGAAATGAGTGTCATAAGAGTCAAAATTATTTAGATTTCCCACCAATATTTTTAGAAGTTTCCTGCCATTATTTAGCATCATTTTGTTTAAATTGAGAATAGGACTCATTCCTATTCAATGAAATTTCGTTTGATGTGTTGGAATCTCTTTTAGATAGAGGAAGTAAGCTTTCAATCAATCATAAATTTGTGATTATAACTAGAGGAAATGAAAAGAGGTATACTTATATTTTATAACCATGAATTATTTGGAGTTAATTTTTGTGATTTTAGATAGATTTCAACTTTAAATTTATTAAATTTGTCAAAAATTCAATATTTGATTAATTAAGAGAAAAATCAGGTTGTGTACCACATTAGAATAACAGTTTTAACATAACACAAGATAACCCATATTACTATGTGCACCATGTGAGCGTGTCAATTGGCTCTCCAAGTGGAGCCATGATCCAAAAGTACTTGGATATTCTCAAGTTGAAGATTTCTATAAAAATTCTGAAAACAGAAAGAGCCTTATCCATGGTCCAACTAAACACATTTATTAGGAACAACCAAACAAATTCCAAGAGCAACCATATTTCACGAAGGTCACATATCTCATATGCATTCTTGTTACCAAGAGAGGTATTATCATGTTGATGAGGGGATCATAAGCCGAAGGAATTTTCAGTAGTCGAGAGAAGCACATTGACTACAAAGTTTGGAACATCTTTATGGGTTCTCCCTTCTAGGAAAAAAAAATTAGATCCAATGGGAAGATTAGGTATCATAGAGACCACCTTAAGCCCAGATATGGTGGCATGGTGTGGCTGAAGCATAATGGCTTATGCAAATGAGTTGTTGATTTTATTTGGCATTAGAGGTAGCACATATTATTTATTAATTAATGTGGTTGTATTGCATCTCATAGGCATGCATTGAATCCACATACACGAACGATCTTGTTTAGATTTTTGGATGATTTAGGGGTTAATTTCTTAAGGGTTATGGGATTTAAGTGTCATTAGGTTAAAGGGTTAGGGGTTAGGGGTTTAGGGATTAAGGGTTAAGGATCAACGCTTAAGAGGATAAGAGGTTATGGTTTAGGGGTTTTCGGTATTATAAGTTAGGGGTTAAGGGGTCAGTGGCTTAGGGTTTAAGGGATTAAGGGGTTAATGGGTTATGAGTTATGAGTGTAGGGGTTAAGGGGTTAATGGCTTAGGGTTTAAGGGATCAAGGGGTTATTTTGTTATGAGTTATGAGTGTAGGAGTTAAGGTATTATGGATTTTGGGTTAAGGGGATAAGGTGTTTATTGGTTATGGGTTAAGGGGTTATGGGTTGTGATAATGGGGCCCCTAATCCCCTTATTACCACTTTTGGGGGTTTCCCTATCAATTTCTCTAGTTGCTTTCCCTCCAAGTCCCCTAGCCCATGTACCATGAGGTGTTAAGGCCCCTTCTCATTCTCTAATGTTAGGATTATATATCTCAAGAAACCATTCTTGAACGTATCACTTATACCCATCCATACGACCATTATGTTCCCTTGCCCCATTCAATAAACCAAAAGATCCCCCCTCCCCCAAAGTTCATTAGAATTGAACATTTGAAGGTCACCATTTAAAAACTGCCTCTAAAAGTTTAATTCTAACAACTTTTGGAGGGGATGTCCAAAATTTCCTCCAAATGTTTGATTGTTGTGACTTTTAAGGGTGGTTAGAGGATTATAAGTTAGGGGTTATTAGATTAGGGTTTAATGGATCAATGGGTTATGAATGTAGGGGTTGAGGGATTATGGCTTGGGGTTTAAGAGGATAAGATATTTAGTGTTATGGGTTGTAATAATGGGTCCCCTAATACCCTTATCACAACTATTGGGGGTTCCGCTATCAATTGTTTTCATTGCCTTCCCTATAGGACCTCTAGCCCCTATGCCGTGAGGTCATAAAGCCCCTTATCATTCTCTAATGCTAGGATTATATATCTCAGTAAAAAATATTCAAACAAATCACTTCTACCCATCCATGTTACCCTTATGTCCCCTTATCTTGTTCAATACAAATAAATATACACCTGCCGCAAAATTCATGAGAATTGAACATTTGGAAGTGATCATTTAAAGTTTAATTCTGAAGTTACATTTTCATGACTTTTAAGGGGGGTTGTAAAAAAAACCCCTTTAAAAACCACAAGAATTAAACTTTTGGAGGTGGTTTTAAACACCCCCCCCCCAACAAAAAAAAAAGGTCATGACATTTGAACTTTTAGAGGAAATTGTTAAATGACCACCTCCAAATGTTCAATTCTCATGATTTTTTTTAGGGTGGGGGGGGGGGGGTTCAAAAACCACCTCAAAAAGCTGAATTCTCAAGAATTTTAGGGGGTTTGTCAAAAAACTACCATGAAAGAAATATTTTGGGGCAGTCATTTAAACCCCCCACTTGCCCCCCCAACAAAAGTCATGAGAAAACACTTTTAGAGGCAGTTGTTAGAAACCCCCCACTGCAAAAATAAAGATCAATTTTCATGACTTTCAGGGGGTGTTTAAAAGACTCAATGAAAAATATATTTAAGGGAAGTCATTTAACACCCCCCCCCCCCCCCCCCCCCCCCCCCCCCTTAAATTTCAATTTTCATGACTTGTTGGGGCGGAGCGGGTGCGGGGGCAATAATTTAAAAACCCTTTCATGAGAAAACACTTTTAGAGAGGCAGTTGTTAGAAGAACTCCCGAAAAAGTTCATATTTTCATGACTTTTGGGGGGGGGGGGTTCAAAAACCGCCTCTAAATCCATAAAAGCACTTTTATAGGAAGTTTTTGCAAGATCGCCGCAAGCCAAATCGATCCTCAAGGCCTTTTTTGTAGTAGTGTAGGTGCTAATACATGCCAAGTGCCAAGTGTTAATGCATTGTAAGTGCCAAATATTCCTTTGCTACTTCTCTCCTACTTTCCAATAATTTATCTCAAATAAATTTAATCTTAAACGATGCAAACACATGCCAAAGCATATCAATGCATCTCAATGCATGGCAGGCATGCTAAGACTTGCTAAGTTCCAACCCATGGCAAGTGATAATGTTTGTCAAGGAGTACTATGCATGTTATAGAGTTTTCAGGCATGTCAAAGAGTGCTAAGGTGTGCCAGAGAGTGCCAATGCATACAAGGGAGTTTTGTTGAGTATTAGGACAACAAAATGGAATAGTAGGTCAAAATTCATTTAAATGAATGAATATGAGGGTGTTCCATGGGTTACCAATGAGTGCTAGTCGTGCCAAAGAGGGAGTGACATGATATGTTAGGTATTGGTAAGGTATGCTAAGGAATATTGGGACATGTCAATAAGTGTTAGAGTGTTCTAGGGAGTTCCAAGGTATGCTAAGATGTGACAAATAGTGGCAAGGCATGCCAAGACATGCCAGGTACTAAAGCATGCCAATATGTGTAGGATTCCAAGGTGTGCCAACATGTGTTAAGGAGTGTCAAGGCAATAAAAGGGAGGATCAAGCTAAAATACAAGGAAATGAACACATACAAGGGTTAATAAGTCGAGACTTTACCTTTTTCAAAAGGGGCATGCTAGGAACACTAACAATAGGTTCCACTACATGTCAAGTGTTAATGTGTTCCAAGTGCTAATGTATGTCAATGCATTCCAAGGTTTTCTAGGGCATGTTAGGGACTATGAGACATGCCAACACATGCTAGGGGAGTGCTATGTTGTGGTAGGGCATGTCAGCATGTGCTTGGGTGTCCTAGTCATGGCAAGATGTTCTAGATACAAAGATGTTCCAAGGCATGTGAGGTGCCAAGGTATGTCAAGGTGTGCTAGGAGTGTTGAGAAGTGCTAGGTCTCTTTCATTAATAGAATTGATCGAGCTTGATTATGTATTAAATAATATGGTTCCTACACACACTAGTGGAACTTCATATAAAGGGATTTTGTTAGATAATAAACCTAACAGAGATGATTCATGTGTTGACTCCTAAGAAAACTATATTCTCATTACTTGAGGGAAATGATACACACTAATTTCTTCTTAAAAAAACTATTGAATCTAACCACTATGGAATTGGAAACATAATGAAAAGGACTCCATAAGAATGGTCTTAAATCGTTATATTTTGAAACAAAATGTAGCAACAGACACATAGCATCATAAAAAAAATCATTGGAATGATCAATGATGACGGCCATTTTTTTACCGTCACCACCAACCAGAGCATTGGTGTGGGTCAATAAAAGATCATCCATAGAAGTGCCACCAAAGAGAGAATTAGTGATGGGCCTTTAACAACCCTCACTAAAAGTGT
The DNA here is from genome assembly GCA_031772625.1 of Pinus tabuliformis. NCBI lineage: Eukaryota > Viridiplantae > Streptophyta > Pinopsida > Pinales > Pinaceae > Pinus > Pinus tabuliformis. The sequence continues at coordinate 111,578,685 of CM062815.1, read as the reverse complement.
CATTAAAAATGGCTTTAGCGACGAACCTTAAAGGACAACCACTATATGCACTTATAACAATGCTATTTTAAATACAATCACCATATGAAACATTGGTGACAAACCTTAAAGTTTCGTCATAGACATAACCCTCACTAATGACATTTTTTGTTGTAGTGTAAAGATTATAATTGGCTGAATGATTCATGTCTATTAGATATTTTTGAAAGTAATCAACTCCTAATATTTCTTGTGAATGTCTTGACGTTAATCATTTTCATTTTGTTACCATATTTCCTCTTCAATATTAATAAATGCTTGAATTATTTGGTGAATAAACTTCCTATTTTTCATCCACTATATCTTGACTAGTCTCATGTGTTTGTGATACTAACATTCCTTTTTAATTGTTTCAATGATTATGATGCCAGTCCAATTTGTAGCCAATCACAAGTATATGGTTTGTCACATTCAACATATGGGGAATATGAATTTTTCATTCAAAGCATTCGTAGATTTGTTTAAACTGATATGTATTTGATGTCTCCTAACCAAGAATTGCATGCCTTAATTAGCCCATTTAATCATGATTCGTATCCTAAAGACTATCATTCAATTAATCTCTTTCTCAGTAGTGTACCTAATGATGGTTGTTTTAAATCAACTGATATTTATAGTTTATCATCTCAATATTTATATACTTTTAAAGAAGGTGACGAAATTCAATCTTCGCTGATGGTTATGTTAGGATATCACTATCTTGATAATATTTTTGAGTATGATTAGTTTCATTTTCCCTCACAATATTCTCATCATGATTCCACACCATTAATTGAAAATTATTTCTCCCAAGGATTTCAAGATCTCCAAGACAATTTTTTTTGAATTTCATGAACCAATCTATTATCAATTAGAAGCATCTTGCTTAGAAACTCCATTTTATATAAGAAAGTGTTGGGAGCGGGATCCCCCAATGATAGTTTTGGGGCTAAAAGCTGATGTTTAGGTCAATTTTTGCAATATAGTTATAATGACTCCACATTTTGTGGTTGCAGAGCGTGAAGGTATTATGGGTCAAAAAGGGTAGTCCACCCTTAGTTTTGTAAAGTAAAGTCGGTTGTAAGATACCTACCCATGGTCCGCGGACCATGGGATTGTATAAAAAGAACTAAGCTCTAAGTAGTTTAAGGAGATAGACAATGGCAAATCATGTAATAGAGAGATAGTTGTGAAGAAGAACTTTAAGTCTTAGGGTGTAGCCTAGATAGAGGCTCTGCAGCTGAGTGCGTAGAGGCCTAGGGTAGAAGTCCACAGCTGAGTGCACGGACCCCTACAGCTATGTGCACAGGGTGGACAGAGTCTGTAAACACTTGGGAGATATTAATAAAAGGAGATATTCTGCAATTTTCATGTCTTTGTTTTGTTGATGCGTTTAGATATTTTATGTATAAATTTCCTTTATTATGCTTATATGATGCGCGAATGAATGCAGTTACATTGAATAATTGAACACAATTATGAATATATGATTACACAGTGTTAACTTTAAGTATTTAATGAGATAAGAAAATCACTTAGAATAATTAGGAAATCTGCACGGCACGCTGCCATAGCAGTGCGAAAGTACCTGAGCCACAGGTTAGGGTTGCGCGAAGATCAGTCGTATACTTTCACGAAGGTATTGAAGGCTAGACTAGAGGGGTTGTCTTGCAAGCCCTAGAGTGAAGCAACCTGCACAAAGCAAGGACTAAAGGAATCAAATAACATCACAACCATCTCAAGGTGCGGAAACTTGGTTCTAGCATCCCCCCATGCTGCTTCGGGTGAGACTTTGGTCTGCGCTCTGCGGGCTGATGCTGAAAAGGCCAATAGTGTAGGGATTTGTTTAGCTAATCAACATTGAACCTCGGTCAGGCCCTATCAAGCCAACAAGAAGTTCCAATATCTCTTGATGTTTGCTAAGCGAGATAATATAGATGCAAGTGTATTCATAATAAGCCTTCTAGGTTTTTTTCATTGTTACTCTCATTAAAAAGGTAAGGTGGAAGGTTGGGTAAATTCAGGTGATACGACACATCTTTCCTCCTTTTAGAAGGGCCTTCAAATTTTTGTGTAATATTTGCAAGTTCATATATTCTCTGATGCACATTATTATATACCGGTTGTAATTTCTCTCATCTTTGTGTTTGAAGATTGGGACCAATTACGATTGCTTCATTAAAAATATCATTACACTTGACCCCGACCTTCTAGCTGGTTAGGTTCAGAGTATGCTTAGTTGCATTCAGTTTCCCTTGAATTACATCCACCCTCTATCTTTCTCTCCATCAATTATTTGCATTTGTTTATTTTCTTATTGTATATTCTGCATGTTGTTTTCTGTCCCACCTCCATTTGATTTGTTCTTTTGGTTTTGTTTCGTTGTTTTGTCATGTATTTTTGTCATTTTTCTTAATAAAACTTTGCATGAAATATGCTCCTCTTTTCTCAAAAGACAATGTGGCAAAACTTGAAAAGGGAAGTTTTCATAACGAAAAATGCTTGGGTAATCTATCATCCCTTCTCTATCTGGGTTTACATAACTTTAAATTAAATTATGTCTGAATGAAAAATTTGATCCATTCGAATAGAAATCCTTTGGTTGAACTATAAATAGTGTATCTATTCTAGGATCCTCATTCTTCAACTTTGTATTGTAAGTAAATAGTTTTTTTCTTGCTGACCGAGTCAAGTAAAGAAAGGATAAGGGGAAAATCTAAAGTGAGCATACCAATATCAGAGGTTATATAAATACTTCTCTAAAGGGGAAACCTCCACTGCTCTCAAATAATCAGGATCCCTCTCCTACCTATTGAAAATAATAAGTGTTGAAACACAGTCCTATTAAATAAGTAAATAAATGGTGAAAGAAGAGAAAGGCTTCCTACGTAGGGAGGTGAATCAAGCGAATTTTCTAGGGTACTGTCCATGTTCTCTCCCAATGAAGCAATGCTTGTGCTCTTATAGTGACTATATCGGGTTATTTTCCAAGCCTATTGGAAGTGAAGCAACACCATAGATGAAACTCATACTTTGAATATATTAAACTCATCGTACATATTACCCTTTCCTAGATTGAAACAGTTGTGATATAGCATATATTTTATGCATTTTAAACAAGTAAGGGAATGGAGGGGACTATATCTTTAACTAAGTTAAGTAGGGAATCCAGGGTAATCTGTAAAATGAATCAATACTTCCTGAAATACTAAGACATTGGACTTAGAGAACTAAACCTAAACAAAGAAGCTCGAGTTCTACTAGTGTGTCACAAAGTGTTGTCATTGTGATCAAAAACCTCCAAAAAAATTTTAAAACTTGAATTCTAGAGCCTACTAAGGATTTTACGATCTATTTCTCTATGGGTACTCCATGGTCATTTGATGTTTTGGAAAAGCGTTTAAGTCTTATTCCTGGTTCTAAACTGTCAAGTCACTTGCACACACATGCTCAATATTCGATGGGTTCATGAGCACACTTATTTTATGGAAGCTTGAATAGACATAGAATCACTCATCTAGACAATGCTTGTTCAATATTCAACTCATGATGATATCTAGTGCTTACTTTTGTTGACAGTCTCCTTCACTTTGTTGTGTTTGTACTTTTATTACAGGGAGTTTTCTCAACTATCGCTTTTGCGCACATTCACTTTCACAGTTGGTTTCACTTTAATAAGTGGTACTTCCATGTTATATTTTCTCTGGAATGTGTCATTTTCAAGGTCTTTCTCATTTTGGAAGTGTCATCTTATGTTTTACTCCTGTCACAAGGGTCGCTTTTGTGATTCCACTCCTACATGTGTCACACCTTTGTACACTACCAAAGTTAGTTATGCCACACTTTTATATATTAGATAGTATCACATATCATTAGAATGTGCACCATAAATATCCCTATAGCTTAGTGCACCCTTTGTTCATAGTCATCACAGTTTTCGTATCTTGTGTTCTAAGTTTCATAATGTGTCATTTCCACTGTTGCAATTACAAATAAGTGTCTCTTTGTTGTCATTTCAAGGTGTGATTGTTATCCATGTGTCTTGTATATTATTATAGCTTGGTTTATGGAATTTATGTGTGTGATCCATATTTTATTCATGTTTGGATGCATTTCTCTCTTTTAATCCGTTGGTCTCACACTTAGCCATTTTGGATCCCTTCTTGGTCCTTCAGCTCAGTGCAAGTTGTGAAGTCATTAGTCATCTTACCTAGTGCGGAGCTCAACCTATCCATGTGAATAAATTATGAAATCATACTTTTAAATATTGGTGCAATAATCCCCTCTCAAGATCACCCCAAATTTGCTTATACTGACTCACTACACTAAATTTTTGTTACCTATGCCTTCATGACACATAGAACATTTCTAGTTAATAGCATGGACCTCTTTCACCCTTTTTCATAGGAAAAAAATGCAATACAAAGACCCTCCTATCCTCTCAGTGCAATGAAAACCATCCTAGGAAAAGTGGCTTTAGTCCTATGGCCTCCCTGAATGAAAAGTGCACTACAAATGGTCAAGCACCCACTATTGGGTCGAACTACACTAGCCTAGGATGAAAAGAACATTATGAAGAAATAGTTATCCCTGTTAAATAAAAATTCACCTTCTTTCAAGCATTTCTTAGTTTGAGCACATGGAACACTCTTGAAGGCTGAAACCTCACACTCCCCTTCCTCAATGTTCTTTACACCCAAGCCTTGCTTAACCTCTTCCTCTATAAAATATCATGTAGAATGGAAGGATGAAGGAAGCCTACTCTTTTTATTTAAGCAACCACACTACACTCTCTTAGAAGTCCCCTTTTCCTTTAAGTGCATGGCGTAATCTTGAAGACTTAAGGTTTCACCTTCCCCATTTCCCAATGCCATCTATGGCCTAGACTTCCTTAGGCCCCTCCTTTTAGTGAATGGAATAGTAAGGAATGATAAATGATGTCTCCCCTCACCGTTGATTGGGCAAATTGTGCTTTCAATGCTTCCTCTCTTTTCTTTGGTGCGCATGTCTCAACCTCGAAGCATGAATCCTTCCTACCTTGTCCCTTCAGCTTCCCCCATTGTGCTATACTAAGGAGAGATCCTCTTCATAGTGCATGGTGTAATAAAAATGAATAGTGGATCTGCCCTAAGCCACTAATGAGTTTGACTATGCCCTATTAATCAAGCCTCTTTCTTTTAACCCTCTCACAGGCCTATCATGAGCATTTCAATACATAGGCTAGGTAGAGATAGAATAGATGTTTTCAAGACTGATCTTTCCTCGTCATGAATGATTTTCATTGGAATGATTACCTTCCTATAATGACAAGGTGATTATCAAGAGCAGATAGCAAGTAGAAAGCATTAAGAAAAAATTGCAGAGAATAATCACTAAAGAGGGCTATCAAGGGGACATGGACTGAGATAGAAAGAAAACATTGCATGATGACTTAAAGGATTCTATTATTTATCAAAGACTCATTGGAGGGTTAAGATAAGTGATAAAGTGGATCCTCCATGAAGATGAAGAAACGAGGCAGACAACTTGGAATTTCCACGTCATCATGAAGTCCATGTGATCATTATCAAGTTGTGAAATGTAGAAGTGTCATAATAATAGCTAATTTGTGTCCATGTGTCATGTTGTATTATCATGTGGAATGTAATGATTTGTTTTCAAGAAAAGGAAAATATGTAATGTGTGGAAGTCCAAGAGTCGTAAGTGGAATATGAAAAGTCACTTAGTCATATATGGAAAAAATGTCTTTATGAGAATTCCAAAAGTTACATAGAAACGTTGAAAGGTCATTTATAAGTCCAAGAGTTGTTTAGAAGTCCAAAGGATGTAGTGGAAGTCCAAGAGTCATGAGGATATGAAATTTCATTCCTCTTGTTATAAAAGCAACCTCTTAACTCAAGGAAAAGGATTTTGGGGGCTTAAGCTTTGGAGAGTTAGTATTGGCTTCTCTACTTGGAATAGGAGAGAAAACTATTCTTTGGAGAAGAAATAAGTGACTTAATGTTCCACTACAAGAACACGTGCCTCACCATTGTAACTGTGTACTTTGATATTTCAACTTATAATTAAATCTCGATGAGCCAAGCCATTTTATTGCATGTGTTGTGAATGTCTTAGGACTATTATTTAGATTTTTTCTATATATGTTTTGTTCATATGTACTAATGATATTGTACTATTTTGGTGGCCTTAGTACATATATTTTTAAATGTGTGTTGTATGTTCTAATGACTGTTTTGTTTATGTGAAGTATTTCGTTAGATAACTAACGAAACTTTCTTTTATCATGTGCCTCTGTTAGGTTAGTACTATTACTTCCTTCTAGAAGCTCACTTTTGTCTCCCCCCTTATGAAAGTTTCCTCTAATACATTATAATCGGTGTTTCAAAATCTCAACTTACTTGCTTATTCAAGGTTTATGTATATAATATTTGATGTTATTCATTGAAACCAAGGGAAACCTTACAGTTATGGTAGCCAGGTCGATACTCCAGATGGGGCTCCTACTCCAAATGGTGTGAAATTTAATTGGGAATTCACATCAGGGATATCCCCTGTATGTTGATGGTATCCAACATCGTAAAAAATACGAAATATGGGTTGCATAAAATTCCATGGTTAAGCCATATAGGATGCAAGGAGAAATCACAGAGATAAACCATCTTCATGCACTAGAAAAAAAACTCCCATTTCCACCAAAATCTCATATCAAGCTATGTGATGTGTGTGCATCAAATGAGTCACAAAATGGTGTTATTATATAGGCATTTGGTGTGTGAAATATAGTCTCCAATAGTTGAGCCAACTTGAACTTTCCAACATAACCCTTTGCTTAGTAAGGTTGACCCATTTAATTTTCTTATGAGAGTCGTGATATTGAATGCCAAGCAAATTATGCCACATCAATTAATAATAAGAGGAGTGTCAAAATAATGCTAAAATAATAATTTATATTTTAACCATTTTGAATTATTCATTGAGGAAAGATTCTTTCATCATGGGGTAGTTGGGTTTCTTTTGGGGAAAATTCATCCCAAAGTTGCCCCAAATTTCATCACTCCCTTTCATCTAGGGAGGAATTTATGGTTGCACTATGTATCGCATCTCAGATGTACATGCTTATCATAAGATAAGCGCATCTCATATCATTGAAATAATAATCCACAACCAATGGTAGGGGAGATCGATTTAGCACAACCAAGTCCGTGAAAGTTAGAAATGACTTTGGTAAAGATCACATGCACCCTATGTCTCCAAGTCAAGATCCATGATCTCGTCTCAGCTGAATAATGATGACTCTATCCATAGAAGAAGAAGAATGATTCACATGACAATTAGGGATACCAATATACAGCAACCAAGTCCATGGAAGTCATAAATGACCTTGGTATAAATCACACACACCCTCTGTCCACTAACTCACCCTCACCCAACTTGATCCTCAATGACCAAGTGGTAGAAAACATGCACCCAATACTTAGGGACATCAATTTACTAGTACGAATTCCATGGTAGGCACATATACTATTAGGTAAATATCACACACACCTAAGTCTCCTCTCCCATGTGGCCAAGATGGGAGGCAATCTCGACAAGCTTAACCACCCCATTGTGACTCTTGGTAAATAAACATGCAAAGGTGGCTTGTGGATAGGATGCATACAGGGATATGTACTTATCTAATTTCATGGCTTCAATGAGTACCCTCACACCCGAGACTATTTATAGGACCCCCTTCACTGAATCCATGGCTATTCATAAATATGGGGGAAGGAATGCGTTAAGTGTTCTAGATCAGTAGTGTTACCTCTCAGTGAGGGAGAGCCTTGTTGTAAATCCCCCTTCACCGAGCCCATATCTAGTCATAAAGATAGGGGAGGGCATACTCTAAATGGAAGGATATATCCTCCTACACTGCAAGCTTCTCTCGAAAGAATTCAACGACTTGGTGAGAATGTCTGCAACATGCTCATCTATTGAAGCGTCACTACTTCTATATAAAAAAAGTCACTATCAAAGCCTCACTACTCCCTATATGATAGAGCCTCATAGCTGCATCTGTGTTAGAGCCTCATTGGTTCATCAGTGGCACCATGAAAATCCTATGGATATCTTTTGAAACCACACTGCTCACAATATGATTGGCCATTGTTAGACAAAGTGAAATGGAAGTCTACTACCTGCCCATCTAGGAAATCAAAGCAAGACCCATACTGAAGCAACACCTCAAGGTGTTATTCCTATCCACAACACTCCTAGTTCACTTAGCATAGGGATATCTCCCTAATCACTGCACTATCTCAATCCATGACTAACTATATCATGTAGGAATCTTAATTAAAGCTTTGCAACATTCCAAAATACATGTGTAGGATCTTCCTGGATTAGGGTACATACTTTAAAGTATTGGTTCATCGTGGGATCCACCACAACTAAATCTAAAGAGGATTCTCTCACCTGCTTCAATGTAATCCATCACACCAAGTTTTTGACAATGTACTTCCCTTGACAATTCCTAATCATCTCTTTGTTGCACTTTCTAATCTCATTACCAAAGCTCAAAGATCATCTCCCTTTGGTACTAAATGATGAGAGGATATGACCCTATCAGAAATAAATGATTAGCATATATAAAAAAATATCAAATACACAACTGCAACCTTGAAAATACGTTGGAGTGTACATCATATGTCCATCAACCCAAGCATACCAAGCCCAAGGGACTTGCTAGTGTCCATATAGGGATTTCCTCAATATGCGATCATGAGTCTTTTCCTAAAGTACCTCAAAACCCTGAGGTAGATCCAAGTATGATTCTTCCTTAGGTACATGATGGAGGAAGAGAACATCACATACATATGATAATAGTGCATCTTGCAATTGCAACATCTTTTTTATCTAGGATGGTCCTTGCATGAAGGGCATATTTCTCTCAACATATCCTTATCTCATTTGACTATTACATTATAGTCTACTCCCTCTTAATAGGAAGGCTCTATAGCCGTAGTCAATAACCTGGAAGACTGCAATCCTTAAGTTGACATCTGAGTTCTTGTTCATTTTCCTTTCATGAAGGACATATTTCCCTCAACATATCCTTATCTCATTTGATTGTTACATGATATTCCACTCACTCTAAATAGGAAGCATCTACAACTATAGTCAATAACTTGAGAGACTACAATCCTTCATTCGAGGTTTGAGTTCTTGTTCATTTTCAAGTTCCACTCTAATCATCAGATGGATCTACATACTCCCCAATCTCAATATTAAGGACAAGGCCATTACATCCATATGATGTATCTGTTGACCCCAGAATAAGAGTAAGAGAAATAATAGAAAAGTAAATAAACACAATGAAAGTGTACTTGATGATGAGGTAGGGTTATCTTTCTCCTCTAGATATGAGAATGGCTCCTTCATTTTCTTGCGTCGACTCCCTCTTGGAGCTAACTATTCTTGAATCACTTTACATATTGATGGAACTCAGTATGGATCTATTTTCCTTGATCAGATTCTCATTGAAGAAGACAAGAAAGAAGCATATGGTTAGCTAGTTTCTCATGTAGGAAGAATAAACAAAACAATAAGAACAATGTCACAAAGAGAAAAGTAGTTATCTTTAATGAGGACTATAGGAAGATATCAACTCCCTCTTAATCATTCCTTGCAAAGAAGAAATTATTCCTCTTGAGCACCACCTATGTTCTCATTTCTAGATCCTTCCAAGCTCATTTATCAATCTACAATATGACCAATGGATCTGTATCATACCATTTCCTCTTGGGATACTGGCCCATTTAGTGGTACTTTGAATAACTCAATTGATTCTCATTAATCATAATCACACTAGGGTTAGAATGATGTAGAACCCAAGCCTTTTTCAATATCAAGGCCACTCCTAGGGTTTCTATCAAACAATAACATTTATTTGTAAGAACAAGGGCTCCCTAGTGTTTCTTACAAACCCTTGCGTTCTTTTAGGTCTCCAACATATTCATATCTTTTACTCTGCTTAATTGAGAAATCCATCATAGGTGTCTATGAGGGGGTGATATCAATGAATTTTCTTCAACCCAAATACTATCCCATGTTAATTTTTATAGGTATATGTTCTTTGTTGTATATAATTTCACTTTTAAACTTTTAAACATTTTTCTCAATACATTCACCCCATATCATCATATCATCATAAGAAATTACGTAGACAGAAAAATAAACATTAAGAACGTAGTAGAACAATAAGGAACAACTAAATAAAAACATACACAATAGAGAGACTAGGATTTTGGTTGGAGATTGGGGAAAGTCCCCACAAGTGGGGAAACCAAGATTCAATTCTTATTCTTCTATTAGATATTCATCAAATGTTCAATTAAGGTACATAGTCCAATAAGAATGAGACATACCAGTAAAATTAGGTCTCCTAGGGCCAACCATGGATCACATAAGATCCTCATTAGATGGAACAAACAAATATACTAAATGGGAATCAATAAATGAATCCAATTGAGTTACATCCATGTCACAATCAAAAGTAACAAGTGTTATTGCCAACCATAATTGTTGCAAGAGAAATTGCCAATATTGTTTTCATACGTAAGCATATTTATCCTTACCATATGTCACTGTCATGAGAATAGGAAATATAGTCATATATCACTGTCATACATCATAAGAGTCACTACCATCCAATATTATCATAAGCACACGTATCACTGCTGCAAAAATCATTGTCATAGGTACAAAAGTCACTATCAATAATCTCTTCCATACCTCACATTACTGCCATAAGGATGATACCATACATTATTGTCATAGGGACACTAATTTACATCATATTCCTTCACAAGCAATTGAACCAAGGGATATTATAACTAGTCGTCCAAACTATATACAAACTTTCATATAATATTCTTTGAATAAAACTTACCACACCTATCATTCTTCAACCTGAAAGAAGAAAACACATACCTTAAGGATTTTATGTTATGGCTCTTAGATACCTTGATTCATGTGCATACACTTGAAGATTTTGGATCCTGGTTAGGGCTCTCAAAAGCTAACATGACAACCCCAATTTAGGGCTCTAAACCTCGTTAGAAATTGTGTTGATATTTCTTCATATAAACCTTTGCTACTAAGTTAGCCTTCAAGGTATCTCATACCTTTTTCATAGGACTTATTTACACTATTTTCTTAGAGACAAGGGTTCAACCCTACTTGCAATAACTCAAAATTATAGTGACCATTTCACAAAGATATTAGCCACCAAATTATACACAGAAGCCATGATAAGAATTTTCCCAAATAGAGTTGTGTTCACTCCCCAAGTTAAACCTTTCTAGTACCAAATTGTTTTGCCAATATCTGTCTACAAGTTCCATTGTTAGGGCCATAGACAAGGTCACATTTATTATATATAAATGTTGCACATATACTTAGAGACAGGTTCCATAAATTCATAAAGAAATGTCACATATAGGCTACAAAGAAAGATAAAGATAGGTTGCATATAATACCATAGAGAGGCCACATATAATATCATGGAGAGGTTGCATGAAATTCCACAGGGAGCTTGCATAATATACCAAAGAGAGGATGCATAAAATGTTGTATATAGGACGAATAGGATGAAAGGAGGAATCTCAAAGATAAAACATCTTCATGTACTAAAAGAAAACTCCCATTTCCACTAAAATATTAGATCCAATTGTGCAATGTGTGCACATCAAATGAGTCACAAAATGGTCTTATTATATAGACATTTGATGGGTGAAAGAGAGCCTCCATTAGTTGAGCTGACTTGAACTTTCCAACACAACCCTTTACTTATTAAGGTTGATATTTTTAATTTTCTTTTGAGAGTCTTGATATTGAAACCCAAGCAAATTATACCACATCAATTAATAATAAGAGTGTCAAAATAATACCAAAATAATAATTCCTTCTTTAATAAATTTAAATTCTTCCTTGGGGCAAGATGGTTTCATCTTGGGGTATTTGGGTTTCTTGTGGGGGAATTCATCCCAAAGTTGCCCCAAATTTCGACACATGGGAGTGATAGGCCTAACAAATTAAAAATTCCACTTTTCAGATGCTTCAATAAGTACCTAAGGATGCAAAATAATCTCATTGTATTGTACTTGTTCGCCCATCCCTTGAAAATAGTTACAAATTTTAACACTAATAGTTCCCTGAATGTAATATCTTATACATTGTTCATTTATCAGAAAAATTTCCTCCACATGGTTCACTGTGTAATGCCTTTAAGATTTTGAATATCTCATGTTCTTGGACACACCTTTGGATAATGATATTAGGTTTGATACTAAAAATGTCACCATTAACCCATGAATAGGTCACACTTGTTTTTATAATAATTTATTTCTCCATGGATAACAAATGTTATGTTATTTTTCTAGTAGCTAAGAATTTGGAAATATCTATAAACTAGGGAGAATGAGCGGATATAGAAAATAAATGTTCATATGGAAATCTATCAACTAGAAGAATAATTTCACCTTTTTTATAATTTATAGAAAGAAAATTTCTAGCTAAATTATCCTTGTAAAGGTGGTTGATAATGGTGAAATTAAATTATTGTAGTAGCAAAATCCATCTAGTCATCCTACCATTAATGATTGCTTTATTCATTAAATAATAGATGGAAGAATGATTAGTCTAAATGAAATTCTCCTATCAAGTAATATAATTCCTAAACTTGTTAAGTGTATGTACAGTTGCTAAAAATTCCTTCTCAATAACATTTTAATTAATTTCAATAGGAGCAAGGTTTTTACTAACATACTAAATGGAATAATAGGATTGGATTTCTTTCTTCCCTAAAAAAACTCCAATTATGTTGTTGTAAGCATATGTGGAGATGTGAAAGGGAAGGAACCAATTTGGCTGCCTTAGCATAGGTGCAACAAAAATATTTGCTTTTAATTCTCAAATGCATGTTTATAATGGTTATCCCAATAAAAATCAACATATTTAGAGAGTAGCTTAAGAAAGGTGTAGTGATTTTTGTAAAATTTTCAATAAATCTTTCGTAACAACCTACAAGTCTAGGAAAGCTTCTCATCTCTTTCGGAGTCATGGAACTTCAACTTTTGAAAGTAATTTTAGTTTAGGTAGGTTTATTTTCAATTCCTATAGAAAAAATACTATGTCCAAAGACAACACCTTTAGTTAAAATCATGTGACTATTTTCATGGCTCAAGGAAAGGTTACTTTCTTTACGTCAAATCAAGAATTTTTTAATATTCATTATTGCCTCTTTAAACTAATCAACATAAACAATAAATTCAATGATATATAACTTTATGTAATCATGGATTAGATTTGAAAATATTCTTAGCATTTCTCTCTTGAAGTGGTCAAAGAATTACATAATACAAAGAGTTAAAAAAATTTCCATCACGGACATGTAAATGTGATTTTGTATTGATCTTCAAGTGAAATTTGGATTTGGTTATAGCTAGTAAAACCATCAAAAAAATAAAATTTACTTTTTCTTTCCAAGGTATATAGAACTTGGTCAGTGAAACAAAGAGGGAAATAATATTTAATGGTGTCTTTGTTTAATTCTTAGTTATCTACACAGGTCTTTTAATTACAATTCCTTTTAGAGACTACTATGAGAGGTGGACCCATTTATTGTCAAAAATTAGGTAGATAAATTTAGCATCAAGAAGGTTTTGTAATTCCTCTTTAACTATATCTTTAATGGTTCATTTCATACAACTTTGGGGTTGTCTCATAGAATGGGCATAATTTTGAGCATAAATATGATGAGAAAAATGATCAGGGTGTATGTATTTCATATCATGGTAGTTCCATGCAAAATAAGCTTACCATTTTTTCAAAACTTGTATGAATTGTTCCTACTAAGAGTCAGTAAGTTGAGAACCTATACACAAAAGTTTACCTTGGCTAATTTTAATAAGTATACTATAGTCTTTTCTTTTTGTAAGATATTTTATAGTATTACAGAGTGAAAAAGGGGATCCTAAATGTTGAGATTGCAACAAGATGATGGAGCTTAGTGAAAAGAGTCGCCTTCACTAAGTGGGCCCGCAGGCTATTTTTGGCGCAAGTCTATTTTTAGACTATGTCTATTTTTAGACATATGGATCATGTCTATGGATTGATTGCAGGTTGCTGTTTATGGATGATTGATCAAGTTGGGAAAAAATAGATGGACTTCTATTTTTGATGAAAGTGTGAGTGATCAAAGTCTATTTTTAGACTGGCTGTCAAAAATAGAAAAGTCAAATATTATTATCTCACAATAATATTTGGAATATAAACTTAATCTTATTCTCTTCGAGCACTTCAGTTTGATCTACAGAGGTGGCACATGCAGCTGTCAGAAGGAAATACGCTTTTCTTATGAGTCAGTTGAGTTGTTACATGCATGACCTCAGTTAAAACTCAATCAGTTGAGTTTGGTGGAGTTGATTGTGGAGTTGATGGAGTTGTGTTCAGTTTAGCTTTGTTAAACTGGTTGTATTTAGTCTAACTGGCAAATAGACTAGAGATGAGTTGGGTGAATTAGTTACTAATTAATTCACAAGTTATTAACTCATAATACAACTAATGAATACATCAGTTAACTCAGTTGCATGTCAGTGCATGTTCAGTTCAATAGGGACAGGTGGTAGAGAATTAGATTGCTATCAGTTGTGACTATAGTTGTGCACCAGATCTTGCACAATCAAGGGATTGAGTATGCCATTGAGTTTTCTCACGTATTTTACCACAATATAGCTTGTGCTCACGTCCAACAAAGAGTGAGTGACTATTTTGCAGGTGAAAAACGAGTTTGGTGAGCCATTCTCATCAGTTCTTGAGCAGGTATTGAGCAGTGGAGGCAGGCAAGCAGTGGAAGAGATTTGGAGATCAGATCTGAGCTGTATTGTGTGTAACAGAGGTGGAGATACTTGTGAGAAGTATTATGTTGTGTAATGTTACATGACTCAATCATTAATATACAGATAGTTGGGGTTTTTAGCGAGATGCTTTCCCCAGGATACATACTGTGTTAATGTGTGAATGCTCTTGATGTTTTATTGTTATTGATGCTGCTATATTGATGATCAACGTAGAGGAGCTTATGTATTGTGTATGTTTTCCGAAATAGTACATGATCAGGATAATCTCCATTGAATATGTGTTAAATTATTCAAAATTTCTACATGGTATCAGAGCGAGCTAGATAATTGTAGAAAAAGTTTCTACATGGTATCGGAGCTGTTGATCATCAGATCTACTATTCAGGAAGTGTTTACATTTTATTTCTTCAGGAAGAGTCTGTAATCAGGCCAGGTAGCCTATGGATTCATCCTTCTTTTGGAAGGTGAGATATCCGGTGAATTCCCATACAGTCAATCTCTGTACGAGAAATATTGTGTTCTCACGAATTCTAGATCGGAGGCGGTTGAGTTTGGAGCTGGTGGAAATCAAATTTGCAGCAGTGTTGTTGAAATGTCTTTCAACGGATTGCAAATGTTATTCCAAAGCAAGAGTGACCTGGAGCTCAAGGACAAACTCAGTAAAAATAAAGGTGAGAATGGATCTTCATCAAAGGTATTTGATGAAGAGAATTGCGCTTTGGCTGCCAAAGCAAAGAAGGGGAAGAACAAGAAAGCTTCTCATTCCGGTGCGAAAGGAAAGAAGCAGGACATGTCCAAGGTGAAGTGTTTTCACTGTCACCAGCACGGACACTATGCCACAAATTGTCCGCAGAAGAAGAAGAACAAGCAAGCTGTTGGATCTGCAGGGGGAGAGGCCTTAGCTTCTCAGTTTGAGCTTGATTTTTCATTGATCGCTTGCTTGGTTTCAAGTGTGATGGGATCAGTGTGGTTCTTCGACAGTGGTGCGTCTTTTCACATGACGGGATATAGAGATTTGTTCTCTGATCTGGAGGACAAAGATCTTGGAGTGCACATCGAGATGGGCGATGATGGTAGATACAGTGCGACCGGTATCGGTACCATTTCCTTTGAGAGGGAGTCTGGTAAACCCTTTGTATTGAAGGAAGTCATGCATGTTCCAGGATTGAAGAAGAATCTCATCTCAGTGGCGATGTTAGAAGACAAGGGGTATGATGTTGTTTTCAGCGAGGGAAAGGCCTTCCTGCGCAGCAAGACAACTGGTGAGACTCGGAAGATAGGGGTTCGAGTGAGGAACCTTTATCAGTTGCATGTAGATGGATGCACAACAATGGCAGGCAAGGCAGAAGGATTGGTGAGCCGAGATGATGGCGAGTTGTGGCACAGGAGATTGGGTCACCTTCACCATGGAGCCTTGAAGATACTGCAGCAGATCACTACAGGGCTTCCTAAAGGCACACTTGCGCAGTCAGATCAGTGCAAGGGGTGTACTTTGGGGAAGTTTGTGAAAGCCACCTTTCATGAGAAGGATAGTCGTGCCACGACGATCCTTGAGAGAATTCACACAGACGTGTGTGGACCTTTCTCAGTTGCTTTGACAGCAAAACACAGGTATTATGTGATTTTTGTTGATGATTTCTCTCGTAAGTGCTGGATCTTCTTCATGCAGAAGAAGAGCGAGACATATTCAAAGTTCTGTGAATTCAAAGCACTGGTCGACAAGGAGTCGGGGAAGAAGGTGAAGGCTCTTAGGAGCGATAATGGTGGTGAATACATCTCGGACGAGTTCAAGGATTTCAGCAAGACAGAAGGGATTCGTAGAGAGCTCATAGCTCCCCATAACCCATAGCAGAACGGGGTAGCTGAGCGGAAGAACAGAACGATTGTGGGTGCTGCACGGGCAATGTTGCATGATCAGGGCCTACCCCTTCACTTGTGGGCGGAAGCATGCAATACAACAGTTTATGTGCAAAACCGTTGTCCTCATAGGATACTTGGCATGAGTACACTTGAGGAGACTTATTCTGGTAAGAAGCCTGATCTTTCTCATTTGAGGATTTTTGGTGCTAACGTTTACATGCATGTGACGAAGGATGCCAGGAAGAAGTTGGAGTCGACCGCAGAGGTTGGGATATTTGTGGGGTACACTGATACGCCCCACAACTATCATGTGTATTTGCCAGACAGTGGTAAAACTGTTGTGCGACGAGATATAAAATTTCAGGAGGAGAAAGGCATGAAGTGTTCGCTTGAGAGGGAGCTACACTTGCATGCAGATGAGGAGCTATTAGTTCCTAAGGATGAGCTTCAGGACGTGGATCAGCCACAGGACGAGGTTCATGGAGTGGAAGAGACCACTCATGCAACGCCAACCATCAGAGGGCGAAAGCGCTTGACAGAAGCTGAGCGACTGGCTCAAGATGCAGAGAAAGTTGTAGGACCACCTACAGCCCAACGCAGGCAGAGACAGTCACCTGATCGGTACACTGGATACATGGCTCTTATGAGCAAGTGTATTGTGACTGAGCCATCCTCTTTCGAGGAAGCTGTGGAGGATCCCGCATGGGTAGACGCCATGGTGGAAGAGTGTGATTCTATTGTCAGAAACAGTGCATGGGAGATTGTTCCTAGACCGGAAGGGAAATCAGTGGTGGGTTCGAGATGGATCTACAAAGTTAAGCAGGCAGCTGACGGGAGTGTGGAGAAGTACAAGGCAAGATTTGTTGCCCGAGGCTTTTCACAGATTGAGGGGATCGATTATGAGGAGACCTTTGCACCTGTCACAAGGTATTCTTCCATACGGACGATTCTTGCTCTCTCAGCGCAGATGGGATGACACATTCATCAGATGGATGTGAAGACTGCGTTCCTCAACGGAGTCATTGAGGAGGAGGTGTACATTGAACAACCCGAAGGCTTTGAAGTCTTCAGCAGCGAGTCGCATGTGTGCAGGCTCAAGAGAGCGTTGTATGGGTTGAAGCAAGCACCACGTGCTTGGTACACACGGATAGACAGCTATTTCACAGGACTTGGATTCTCCAAGAGTGAGGCGGATCCAAACCTATACCAGATTGTGGTGGAGGGTAAGTTGCTTATCATTGTACTGTATGTTGATGATTTGATTCTAACGGGTGATGAGCTGTTGATACTGTCATGCAAGAAGGATCTTGCTACAGAGTTTGAGATGAAGGATTTGGGCCTCCTTCACTATTTCCTGGGATTGGAAATATGGCAGCGCAGTGGTGGACTGTTTGTTTCTCAGTGCAAGTATGCTCGGGAGATACTAGAGAAGTTCAACATGCATGGCTGCAAGCCTGTTGATACTCCTCTTCCTGGAGGTTGGAGGAAGGAGGATGCCACTTCGGGAGAAGAAGTGGATGCCACTGTTTATCGACAGTTGGTGGGGTCGCTAATGTATTTGGTCAATACACGACCTGATATATGCTATGCAGTTAACCAGCTTTCACAAGCTATGGTTAAGCCTACCAAGCTCTTCTGGAAGGCGGGCAAGCATGTATTGCGCTACTTGAGAGGCACATCGGGATATGGTTTGTGGTACAGATAGGAGGATGAGGTGAAGCTATGTGGCTTCACGGATGCAGATTGGGCAGGGAGCCCAACAGACAGAAAGAGCACATCAGGAGGGGTCTTCAGTATCGGATCGACAATAGTTTCTTGGTATAGCAGGAAGCAGAGATCTGTGTGGATGAGGATGATCCTGGTCGGGTTGTTCGGGTCCAAGCACATCAGGTACCATCATATCAGAGATTGTGTGTAGCGGAGGATCATGTTACTTTCGTACATTCCAACAGAGGATCAGGATGCTGATATTCTGACGAAGGCTCTCACTAGGAGCAAATTCGAGTACCATCGAGGCAGGATAGGGGTTGCTGATAATCCATATCTTGTCGAGAGGGAGTGTTGAGATTGCAACAAGATGATGGAGCTTAGTGAAAAGAGTCGCCTTCACTAAGTGGGCCCGTAGGCTATTTTTGGCGCAAGTCTATTTTTAGACTATGTCTATTTTTAGACATATGGATCATGTCTATGGATTGTAGGTTGTTGTTTATGGATGATTGATAAAGTTGGGAAAAAATAGATGGACTTCTATTTTTGATGAAAGTGTGAGTGATCACAGTGTGAGTGATCAAAGTCTATTTTTAGACTGGCTGTCAAAAATAGAAAAGTCAAATATTATTATCTCACAATAATATTTGGACTATAAACTTAATCTTATTCTCTTGGAGCACTTCAGTTTGAGCTACAGAGGTGGCACATGCAGCTGTCAGAAGGAAATATGCTTTTCTTATGAGTCAGTTGAGTTGTTGCATGCATGACTTCAGTTAGAACTCAATCAGTTGAGTTTGGTGGAGTTGATTGTGGAGTTGATGGAGTTGTGTTCAGTTTAGCTTTGTTAAACTGGTTGTATTTAGTCTAACTGGCAAATAGACTAGAGATGAGTTGGATGAATTAGTTATTAATTAATTCACAAGTTATTAACTCATAATACAACTAATGAATACATCAGTTAACTCAGTTGCATGTCAGTGCATGTTCAGTTCAACAGGGACAGGTGGTAGAGAATCAGATTGCTATCAGTTGTGACTATAGTTGTGCACCAGATCTTGCACAATCAAGGGATTGAGTATGCCAATGAGTTTGCTCACGTATTTGCCCACAATATAGCTTGTGCTCACATACGACAAAGAGTGAGTGACTATTTTGCAGGTGAAAAACGAGTTTGGTGAGCCATTCTCATCAGTTCTTGAGCAGGTGTTGAGCAGTGGAGGCAGGCAAGCAGTGGAAGAGATTTGGAGATCAGATCTGAGCTGTATTGTGTGTAACAGAGGTGGAGATACTTGTGAGAAGTATTATGCTGTGTAATGTTACATGACTCAATCATTAATATACAGATAGTTGGGGTTTTTAGCGAGATGCTTTCCCCGGGATACATACTGTGTTAATGTGTGAATTCTCTTGATGTTTTATTGTTATTGATGCTGCTATATTGATGATCAACGTAGAGGAGCTTATGCATTGTGTATGTTTTCCGCAATAGTACATGATCAGGATAATCTCCATTGAATATGTGTTAAATTATTCAAAATTTCTACACTAAATTAGTGTTTTCTTACACATCATCCCCTAAAATTTGTTCTAATGATAAGGAAAATAAATCATATTTCTGTTAAAAGATCAAAATTACAAAGAAAAGCATGAATTTGAATTTCCTCAATATTTTCTTTTAAATACATTACAAATCTATTATGACAATCAATTGTACAATTTCTTCATCACTATTTGTATCATCATCCCACATCACATTTTTTAATCATGGGGGCTTCACTCAATGAGCCTCTGACATAGCATGTGTGCTCGAGGCATACTGAAAAATACCCTTAATTTGACTACATATGGGAAAATACCTCGAAAAAACACATTATTTAACTGCCTACTAATACGAACCCAATACACCTTCCCATTTTAAAAAACCCCGACTTTCACTAGATATTGTAGGTATCCATTTTTTCATTAACATTTTTTATAATCTATATTTTTTCATTAACTTTGAGCTCCATTTTTCATAACTGCCAGTATAAAAACCCTTTACCCCCTATTATATGCTCAATATGTTATGTAATTTTTCCTCAATATCTATCCCCCAATATGAATGCACGTGTTATGGTATTTCTCTTCCAATGAAGCCCCTATGTTTTTAACTTAGTGAAATACATGGAAAGTGGGTATAAGGTCACTTGTTTGATTGAATCCCCATGTGCAATAAACATGTTTCTAGATCTACAACTTATAAAACCATATTTGGTAGCAAGCGATGATTTCATAAGGATTATGGCGTGTCCTCTAGAAGAATCATTGGGATGAAAAACCATAAAGTATGTGAGATACTCCCAAAAGTATAAAGAAACAATAACGCTAGGAAATATCTCATCTAGTTGTATTTTATGCATATCATCTAGTGCAAGAAAAATTAGAGTTGGGTGAAGGTTATGAAAATTTAATTATCTCATGATTTGAATGTTCATGATATTAATGGTTACTCCAAGGTAAATCAAAGTGTTTTGGAACACATAAACCATTAATAATACATACACAATGGGGTTGTCAGGATCTACATAGTTATCTACAAAGATTTGTCTCAATGTCAATTCAACATGTTTTCTAATAAATTAGATGGTGGGAATTTCATTATTTATTCATAATTTCTTTAAATATAATTCCTTGATTGATTTTATGTAAATAGGTGTCTCTTAAGGGATTATAGAAAATAAAGTTTTAATAATTTTTTTTCAATTTGTTAATAAGACCATATTCAGTGTGAGATACTTTTTTATTGAAACTTAACGTCTCCATATAGGGAGAATCTATTTATGATATTCTCTTGTTTGATTTCTTGTAACATAGGAATCATCATTGGTTGTTTGATTATGATTTGGATCCTCTGACTATTCTTCACTGATGATGTGGGGTTTTTTTTCTAATCACATTTCTTGATCACAATTCGATGTCTTGTAATCCTACTAATGTAATCTGTTAAGTGGGAAAAGCTTGTAACTCAATGCCAAATGCAGGCTATGCCACTTTATATTTTGGGATAGGGACAAGTTGAACATTTATTTGAGTGGTGTTTGAAGGTTGAGTTGGCGGTGTTGGCATTATGACACAGGTTTGGCGCTATGACACAGATGTTGTCCTTGATGGCAACTCACTCAAAATGACAGATCATTGTTCAGGCTCTTAGAATGAAAGAAAAAGAGATATACGCAGTTTCCTCTTAACCAAGTCGCATATACACGCGGGTTCAACAATCAAAAGGCGCGTATACATATGCACGCACTTTCATGCAAGGGAAAGTGCATACATGTGGGAAAACTTATTTTTGGTCCATGGTATTTAGTCCTTGGTATTTGGACCTATTGTTTTGAACCATGATATCTCGTCCGAAGTGTTGAACCCAGGTATTCGGTCCATGGTATTGATTCTCTATGATTTTGGACCTTGGTATTGAGTAAGGCCTAAGGCTATAAAAGGGGAAGGAGATCATTAGGCAAATGCATTCACTCAAGTATTGAATATCTGATGAAGAGCAAGATCTAGAATGCTGGTCATTAGGTAATGGTGCATAGCTGGATTTGAATCAAGGAGGAACTTGAGCGCTAGAAGAAGGATAAGTTCTATTTATGGGTCAAGATCTTAAGGCTTGAATGGTAGTATCTTTGTGTGATTTTGATCTGTTGTATTTGGCGCATGACTTGATTTATAAATATGATAATCTGGGTATAACTAATGTCTGAATAAGTGAAAAGGGTAAATTATCTTTTATAGATCTGTTCATAGGTTCAACATAGAAGAGGCACTTATACATGCTGGTTCATTAATTCAAAAAAGTGTATACGCAGGTTGGCCTTAATACATTAGCATATGCATGCAGGTTATGCATATTGAAGTAGTGTACGTCTCATGAAATATGTTTTAGCTACTTCTGTTTATTGTTGCAGTGTTATGGGTTTAGGATTGGTTTTGGTTACTGCCACTATATTCTAGTTACAGCTTTCTGAGAAGTGATTGGTTGATTCAGTATTGGTTTGTACAAAGGAGATTGGTTGATGTAGATATACTTGACGTTTGATTGATGTTATTCATGGATCCAGTTTGAAAATTGTTGAAACGTGGTCCCTGGAAGAAAAGAGAAGGTTGTAGCCTTATGTAGGTCAGCACCTACATACTAGTACCTCAGCTAGTACAAGAGCTAAGGGGGTTATAGCTCCCTTCCAAGAGAAGCTGGAGAACGAGAGAAGGTTGTAGCCTTCTATAGGTAGCAGCCTGTGTACTGCTATGGGACTGCACCAGTACAGAAACATTGTAAAAAGAAGTTTCTAATTAAAAGAAGATAGAGACGAATTGCAATAGGTGGTTTTCACCCACATTGGGTTTCCACATTATATCTTGTGTTATTATGTGTGACTGCCTGTTCTATTTGACTGTTCCTGGTTACTGTTTATATGGTTTGATGCACAGATTAATGATCAACATCTGAAGAATAATTTAAATTACAAGTCTGTTTGTTATACGCTGGTTTCCTTAACTGCAGTTGCGTACATACGCGGTTTTTACTAACTGAAGTAGCATATACAAATCTGATTGTGAAATGAAAAATAATTGACCTGATAATATTGATTCAACCCCCCTCTCAGTATTATTTCCAACAATTGGAATCATTGTAGGTCCTTCAGAAGAAGCTTGATTGCTTGAAGGAAGATCTATCATCATGAACAACTACGAAAAGGAGGCATCTATCAGGCCACCAACCTTTGATGGAAGCAACTTCGTCTATTGGAAGGTAAGAATCACAACCTATCTTCAATCTCTTGGTACAAAAGTTTGGGATATCGTGGAAACAGGATACACATTTCCATCAGCAACTCCTACAGATACGGCTAGTAAGAAGCAATATGAAACAAATGCAAAGGCTGTCAATACTCTATTAGGGAGTTTATCTCAATTAGAATTCGTCAAGGTTATGCAGCTCAAAACCGCAAAAGAAATATGGGACAAGATCGTTCTGAGCTATGAAGGAGACGATCAGGTAAAACGTGCAAAACTACAAACTCTCAGAATTCAATATGAAAATCTCAGAATGCACAATGATGAAAGTGTGGCTAATTATTTCTTATGTATAGATGGGATTGTTAATCGTATGAAAAACTTGGGTGAAGAAATAAAAGAAGTTACTTTGGTTGAAAAGTTTCTAAGATCTTTGTCTTCTAAGTTTGAATCAAAAGTTTTTGCCATAGAAGAAAAGCAGAATCTAACTGCTTTCAAAATGAGAAAAGGGGGACCATCATACATGAGAGAATATTCATTCAAAGCCTTTGGAAAAGAAGAATACAATGAGTTAGGACATATGTCAGAAGGAGAGGAAGAATCAAACTTTGTCAAGAACCTTCAATGGGGTTCTGGAAGATTCAGAGGTAAGCTACCTTTTAAATGCTTTGCTTGTGGAAGAGTCAGTCAATATGCAGCTAAGTGTCCTCATAAAGATAAGCTTGACAAAGGTAAGGAACCAGTTAGATGGAACAGAAAACAAAATGTAAGCAAGAAGAGCTATTATACACATGAAGACAGTGATGGATTTTGAAATAGTGATGAAGATGAACAATGTAATGATTATAGATTTTTGATGGCTTTTGAAGATGATGATTTCTTGGATGCTATAGATGAAGAAGGGCTTTATGAAGAAATTTCTAAACTTAAAATTTGTTTAGAAGAAAAGAATATGATTATAGATACTCTAACATTCCAACTTGCTGAAAGGGAAAAACATAATGAAAAAATAGAATGTGAAATTGTGGGACTTAGAAAAGATATTGAGAAAACAAAAGCTCTTAATCTTAGATTTGCTAAAGGATCTGAAACTTTAGATGAGATTATCAAAGTGCAGTGTTCTCCTCTAATCAAGACAAGTCTTGGATATACTGAAGAAGCATCTCAAGCACAGAAGCCATCCACCTCCAAAAGTTATCTTGATGCAACAAGGAGAAGTGAACAGGTTGACAATCAACAACAAAGGAAAAATGTAGATCACCAGGTAAATCAAGGACAATTTACTTCAAGAATGAGCAGAAATCACCAAGTAAATCGGGGCAATCTACTTCAAGGATGAACAGAAGCTACAACCAACCACAGGTAAATCATTCTCAATTTGCCTCAAGAATGGATGTCAATGGAAACGAAAATCATTTGGTTGGTACATTTGATAATCGTAGGAATTTCTTCAATGGCCAATGTTTCTCTTGTCATAACTTTGGACACAAAGCTGCTCAATGTGTTGCCTACAAGACCATCATGACTAGAGAAGCTCAAAAACAAAGGAGTATGACTGGGATCATGAAAAGGACCTACAATAACTTTTCTGCTCTTGAAAATGAAATAGAATGTTCTATTTGTAACAACTTCAGTCGTGAAGATTCTGAATGCAGGAGTAGGTTTCGGCAAACAACTCAAAAGGAGCAAGCTTCATTGAGTCCCAAAACATGGAGAAAGAAAGAACCGCAACCAGAAAGATGTGGTATAGCCTTATATGTGGAAGGGCAGGAAAATCAGTGGTACATCGATAATGGATGCTCGAAACATATGACATGTGATAAATAAAAACTTCAGTCATATAGTGCCTTAGAAAAGGAAAAGAAGGTCTCATTTGGAAATGACACCCCTGCACTCATAAAAGGTAAAGGTTCTGTTCTTTTGAAAGAAAAAGTCAAAGCTGGAAATGTTATGTATGTTGATGGCTCAAAGCATAATCTATTGAGTGTCAGTCAAATGTGTGATCAAGGAAATGAGGTAATATTTCGATCAAATGGATGTATTGTTTGTGAGCTTGATATAGGAGAAACAGTGATCAAAGGCATAAGAACTCAAAATAATTTATACATACTCAAGGGAGGACAACAACAATGCTATCTAAGAAAGAATGATGAACACTGGCTATGGCATAGAAGATTGGGGCATCTAAGCTTCTCGTAGATAAGGAAAGCATGCAAATATCAGGCGGTTCGTGATCTCCCTAACATCAGAATTCCAGACAATACCATATGAAAATCATGTCATTTTGGTAAGCAAACCAGAACTAATTTCCCTGAGAAGGAAGGATCAACGAGTAGGCCACTTGAACTTGTCCATACTGATGTATGTGGTCCATCTAGGAAAATGTCACCTCGAGGAGAAGAATACTTCATATTGTTCATTGACGACTTTTCCAGGATGTGTTGGATAGGACTTCTGAAGCTTAAAGACAAAGCTTTCGAAAATTTCAAAGAATTCAAAGCCTTGGTTGAAAATGAATCAGATCGCAGAATCAAATGCCTCAGGTCTGATTGAGGAGGGGAATTTACCTCGGATGAATTTTTCGATTTTTGTGAAGAACATGGAATAAGAATGGAATTCTCTACTACAAGGACTCCTCAGCAAAATGGAGTAGTGGAAAGGATGAACAGAACAATTCAAAAAATGGCTCATGCTATGCTTGATGAGTCTGGAACTCCCACAACATTCTGGGGTGAAGCTGCATTTGTTGCAGTTACTATTCTCAACAAGACAAACGTCCGGGTGAACAACACTCAAACTCCTCATGAACTTTGGTATGGTAAGACTCCCACAATAAAATACTTCAAAATTTTTAGAAGCAAATGTTACATCAAAAGGACTGATGAAAACCTTGGCAAGTTTGAATCTAGAGCAGATGAAGGCATTATCCTTGGTTACTCTCCCCACAGCAAAGGATATAAGTGTTACAATAAAAGACTTAGAAAAATTGTTCAAAGTATTGATGTAGTGGTTAATGAAGAAGGAAACATTCCTAGGTAGGTAAAATCCAAAGATTTTGAATTTGATGAAGACTATCCTTCAACATCAAATCAGACTTATGATGAAGAAGAAACCCATGAGGCACCAGAAGAACAGATAATGATAGAAGAAAAGACTCCATCAAGGTACGTTCAGAAGAATCATCCAGAAACTCAAATTTTGGGGCAGAAAGAGGCAGGTGTACAAACAAGAAGAACTATCTTATAAGCTTCAAGCTATCTAGCATTTCTTTCCTCCATTGAACCACGAAATGTAAGTGAAGCATGCAAAGATGAATGCTGGGTCAAGGCCATGAATGAAGAACTTGAGTAGATTGAAAAGAATAATACTTGGGAGTTGGTTTCTATACCAAATGATAAGAATGTCATAGGAACAAAATGGATATTCAAAAACAAGCTGAATGAAAATGGAGATATTATTAGAAATAAGGCCAGACTTGTTTGTAAAGGGTATGCTCAACAAGAAGGTATAGACTTTGAAGAAACTTTTGCACCGGTTGCCAAACTTGAAGCCATAAGAATGTTCCTTGCTCTTTCTAGCTTTCAGAAGTTCAAAGTATTTCAAATGGATGTGAAATTTGCCTTTCTAAATGGAGACTTAGAAGAATAAGTGTATATTGAGCAACCAGATGGATTCATCCTTGGAAATGATCCAAAACTTGTATGCAGGCTTAAGAAGGCACTCTATGGTCTTAAACAGGCTCCAAGGGCTTGGTATTATCATCTGGACAAATACCTCCATCAACAACGTTTTTCAAAAGGATCAGTAGATAGCAATCTATATATAAAATTTGATAATGATAAATTGCTAATACTTGTTGTGTGTGTTGATGGTATCATCTTTGGTAGCAATGAGGAAGCCATGAGTCAAAACTTTGCTCTGGTGATGCAGAAAGAATTTGAAATGTCCCTACTTGGTGAGCTAACATATTTTATTGGTTTACAAGTCCAACAAAATAAAGACGGTATCTTTCTATCACAAACCAAGTACCTCAAGGAGATCTTGAAGAAATATGGCATGGAAGAGTTGAAACTAGTATGTACGCCTATGGTAACAGGATGCAACCTCAGCGCAAATGATGAATCAGCAGCAGTACATCAACCAACCTATAGATCCATGATTGGTAGTCTGCTCTATCTGACAAGTGCCCAACCAGACATCATGCATGCAGTGCAAATAGTTGGAAGATTCCAGGCAAATCCAAAGGAAGCACACATTCAGGCAGTTAAGAGGATTTTTAAATATCTTCAAGGAACACAAAACTATGGCTTATGGTATCCTAGAGATGCAGATTTCACACTTCATGCATATACGAATGTAGATTGGGCAGGAAGCGTGGATGACAGAAAAAGCACTAGTGGTGGTGCATTCTTTATGGGTTCCAGATAGTATCTTGGTTCAGCAAGCAACAAAGTTCAATTGCTTTATCTACAGCTGAAGCGGAATATGTGGTTGCTGCATCTTGCTGCACATAACTCCTTTGGATGATGCAAAATTTGCAAGATTTTCAAATCACTTGTACTCCACCTATCTCCATTTTATGTGATAATACAAGTGCAATCAGTATTTCCAAGAATCCTGTCATGCATTCAAAGACCAAGCATATACCTATCAAATATCATTTTCTCCGAGAACAAGTGCTTGAACAAAAGGTCAAATTGGAGTATGTTCCCTCTAAGGAATAGGTTGTTGATATACTCACCAAACCACTGCCCAGGGAGACATTTGAATACCTCAGACAGAAGCTGAGTAGTTGATGCATCATCTTGCTGTTGAAACTTATCTGTTTCAGAGAAAAGTGGTTGTACGGTAGTTTCATGAGGAGCATCCGCGTATATACACCGGTTTCTTTGGATACAGTCGCGTATATGTTGGTTTGAAGGAAATCAGTGGGCAAACTCAGGATGAAAAGAGTCTAATATGGGTCTAACAGAGACCATCTGGCACACGCTCAGGGGGAGCATATACTTATAATAATGCATTGTTGGCATTATCTTAGAAGATCTTGGTTCAATTTCACAGTTGTTTTTGGTTTCAGGTGGAACAAGTGATGAGGAAGAACATGGTTGCTGCTCTAAATGATGATTGACAGATGTTGCTAATGATACTTGTTGATGACTATCATAGTCTTGTTGTAGATATTTCATCTCGATGTCATGTATTTCTTTTCTTGTCAAGGTCATGTAATGGCCTACTTTGGTTTCCCCACTATGCCTGGGATGGATGATGTAATGTTCTTGTTTTATCTTGTGTAAACTTTTGGTGTATCCCCACTTGGTTGGGTGGATGAGTCAATATAGGTATATCCCCACTTGGTTGGGATATGGATGTATGTATGAGGCTTTGGTGTTAGGAAGGTCATTTATGATGTATAAAGTCATATATCTTCTTGTAGAACATCTTCTTGAAAACCTTGCCTACAGTCAGGGGGAGCATGGACAACTCTGCAGAGCAGAGATTTCAGCATAAACCCAGGGGGAGCATAACCCTTTGCACTTGATGACAAAGGGGTAGAATGATTTTGAGTGACTTGGGGTTGCCATCAAGTCCAAAGGGGGAGATTGTTGGCATTATGACACAGGTCTTGTCCTTGATGGCAACTCACTCAAAATGACAGATCACTGTTCAGGCTCTCAAAATGAAAGAAAAAGAGATATACGCAGTTTCCTATTAACCAAGTCGCGTATACATGTGGGTTCGACGATCAAAAGGCGTGTATACGTATGCATGCATTTTCATGCAAGGAAAAGCATGTACATGTGGGAAAACTTATTTTTGGTCCATGGTATTTAGTCCTTGGTATTTGGACCTATGGTTTTGAACCATGGTATCTCGTTTGAAGTGTTGAACTCAGGTATTGGGTCCATGGTATTGATTCTCTACGGTTTTGGACCTTGATATTGAGTAAGGCCTAAGGCTATAAAAGGGGAAGGAGATCATTAGGCAAATGCATTCACTCAAGTATTGAATATCTAATGAAGAGCAAGATCTAGAATACTGGTCATTGGGTAATGGTGCATAGTTGGATCTGAATCAAGGAGGAGCGTGAGCGCTAGAAGAAGGATAATTTCTATTGATGGGTCAATATCTTAAGGCTTGAATGGTAGTATCTTTGTGTGGTTTTGATCTGTTGTATTTGGCGCATGACTTGATCTATAAATATGATAATCTGGGTATAACTGATGTCTGAATAAGTGAAAAGGGTAAATTATCTTTTATAGATCTGTACACAGGTTCAGCACAGAAGAGGCGCGTATACACGCTGGTTCATTAATTCAAAACAATGTATATGCAGGTTGGCCTTAATACATCAGCGTATGCACACAGGTTATGCATATTGAAGTAGCATACGTCTCATGAAATATGTTTTATCTACTTCTCTTTATTGTTGCAGTGTTCTGGGTTCAGGACTGGTTTTGGTTATTGTCACTGTATTCTGGTTACAGCTTTCTAAGAAGTGATTGGTTGATTCAGTATTGGTTTGTACAAAGGAGATTGGTTGATGCAGATATACTTGATTTTTGATTGATGTTATTCATGGATCCAGTCTGAAAATTTATGAAACGTGGTCCCTGGAAGAAAAGAGAGGGTTGTAGACTTCTGTAGGCCAGCACCTACGTACTAGTACCTCAGCTAGTACAGGAGCTAAGGGGGTTGTAGCTCCCTTCCAGGAGAAGCTGGAGAATGAGAGAAGGTTGTAGCCTTCTACAGTTAGCAGCCTGCGTACTGCTATAGGACTGCACCAGTACCGAAACATTGTAAAAAGAAGTTTATAATTAAAAGAAGATAGAGACAAATTGTAGCAGGTGGTTTTCACCCACATTGGGTTTCCACCTTATATCTTGTGTTCTTATGTGTGACTGCCTATTCTGTTTCACTGTTCCTGGTTACTGTTTATATGGTTAGATGCACATATTAATGATCAACATCTGAAGAATAATTTAAATTACAAGTCTGCTGGTTATATGTTGGTTTCCTTAACTGCAGTTGCATACATACGCGGTTTTTACTAACTGAAGTAGCATATACAAATTTGATTGTGAAATGAAAAATAATTGACCTGATAATACTGATTCACCCCCCCTCTCAGTATTTTTTCCAATAGGCAGAAGATATAATTGTTGATATTGTGAGTATGTGGGATATAGCTGAGATGATGATGGGTGATGTTAATATTGTGGTGGATGTGTCAAGTATTTTTGTTGGAATTATGATTTATGGAAATTTTGTGACTACATATGATAGAGATAGGCATGTATGTTTCCATAACCAGGTCCTTTCCATCCTTGCTTCCAAGGATGGTTTTATGTTTTTTGCTAGACCATGCTTTCCAAGGTATAGCAGAATCCCAACTTTGAGAATATATATGATTATTATAGTATGAAGTAAATTGTGAGATAAGTTGTTGAGGCCTACTTGGAAACTTCCTAGGTTTCCTTGGAGTAACCATAAAAATTAGTTTTTTTGCCCCATTTTCTCCTTGATATACTATCTTATGTCTAGGTAATGAGGGACACTCCTCTTTTGCATGACCTATAGCACAAATTTTAATGTTATTCAAAGGAAATTATTTTAAAGGATGTTTCTTCTTACACCTAGGATAAATGATAGTAAGAGTTACATTCTCCTCTTGATGTTTCTTTTTCTATTGCAAGTTTTATCTACAAACTTAGAATACTACAATTATTAATCTTAAATTTTTTCTAATAGATTTCCTAATTTAGCCCTAATTACTCCACTTGGTATAGATTTAGTAACTTTGGAAATAATGTCTTTAGGTCCCTTACTACTTCTATCTTGGTTTGAGAATATCTCTTGCAATGTTCGCTAATTTGAGTGAAAGTTAGTTAAGAAAAATCCCTTGCTCCAATTTAGATTAAAAATATATATAGATTCATTTGATATTCGTTTTGTAAATATAGTCCTAATAGTGTTTAGATCAATTTTATTGAGCTTTTAATGTTGGAGATCAATTTTATTAAGCTTTTAAAGTGGTCTTCTAAGATCTCATCCTTTGTTTGTGTGATTTTTAAGATCTCTTCTCTTAGATTTTAAGCTTTCCAATACTCTTGATACTTTTATAGAAATATTTTTTTCATTTTCTCCCATGTTCAAATGGTGTTTCTCCCCAATCCCATGAAACATCATAAGGCTAAGTAATTGAGTGTAGTAGGGAATAAATTAATCTTTTGTGCATCATTAAAGTAAGCATAGCTACAACACAATATGTTGAAATAAAAAATAAAGGAATCTAAGTCTTATGATACTTTACCATGGAAGTGGAGTAACGATGAGGGATCTATATTATTCATCGAAACTATGGTAGTAGGATCTATAATCTAGAAGCCAAAGGTCATTTGTTCTTCCTTGTTTGTGTGAATCTCAACTCTATTATTAAAGTTTATCTCTCCTTCATTAGTATAATGTATCTTTCCTTGTCCTTCTACTATATTTTGGCCCCTGAACCACCTAAATTTAGATTCTTAATGAGGGGAATTTGATCCTACCACTTTTTTACATTCCTTTTATACTTTTGGTTACTTGTTTCGACACTTTTATCCATTGTAATAATAATATGATTAGATTGAGACACCCTTGGCTTCAAGATATTCCACTATGTAGATTTTTACTTGTTTGAATTACTCCCCATAGGATTTATATTATATTGAAACAATAGATTTTGGTATGCCTATCCTTCTATATATTTACTTTCTACTACGTTAGTGGACGAAAGGGGATGAATTTGTGTGATAGGTTCCCCTCATTTCCCTATTCCTTTTCAAATAAACATTCCATTATTATCCATTTCTCTATTCATATAATACCTGCATGGTTGAGATCCTATGATTTGTTCACCTCCTCTACAATATTGAACCAATAAAATTAATATGAAAAAATAAAAGAAAAAGAAAATTTAGAATAACTCTAAAACCTAGTCATTTAGCACCTCACTAGAAATGATGCCAAAAATGTCAAGAAATTTAATTACTTAAATTTGTTTATCATTAAATTATTAATTTGAGAGTTCATAAATTAATCAGGTGTTGGAAAAGTATATGTGGGACTAGGTAAAGAAAATCCCTACTTTACTAAAATCTTCTTGTTTGATAAACCATTTCCAAAAACCAAATTTAAGTGGGAAAAGTATGATATGTTCTTTAATGATTGATGTGGTTCTATTTTAATTTAGTTAACAACTTAATCATTAATTATCATATTTCAATCTCTCCAAGTCCTAAATAATTCCTATTGATTTATCAAACTTTTAAAATTGCAATCAAAAGATTATTAAACTACCAACATTGGCTAGAGGACCTTAAGGTCATAGCTTTAGGTCCTGGGACTATTGATAGCCTTCTCAAGATCCCTTGGGTTGATCACATTCAGGTCCCTTGCTAGAAATGAAACATGCTACTAAAATTCGAGTATCACATTGTTCAATAATCAAGAATGCGTAGAAGTAAAGGAACTAAATTAAAATTGCATTTAAGAAAAGAAGGAATAATTGAAGGAAAGGAATGGTATCTAGTGTTGATAAAATAATTGTAAACATCTACCTACATAAATTTAAATAACACGAGGTATATAGGATAGAGAAGGGGCCTTGCCCATTCCAACACACTCTATGCGAAAGCTACAAAAATTGTCTTTAATTTAGCATCCAAATGGTAAATAATTATATGATCTAATGCACAACTCTACCCTTGCTACCTAGAATAATAAATAAGCTATCATACCCCCACACACATCTCATGGGGATAGAGTTTACATATTTAAGATTGAATTGGACAATTAAAAAAAGAAGAAAGCCATAATTACCCATGAGAACCATCCTCTACATACAAGGATCTCATTGCTTAACTTAGGACAAGGTTGATTATGTTATGTTAGCTAGATGGCAAGAACAGAAAGTTAGTTGAATGTTAATTCATTATGGTGATGTGGAATTCCCAACTTGGAGTGAATCAACTAAAGATATCAACAATTATCTACATGTATGGGGTAGGTTGATTGAGATTTTGACTAGAGCTCCAAACTTAAATGGAGGAGTAGTTGATTAGTTTGAATGAAATGGAAGCATAACAACAACATTCCTCACAAAACCTGAATTCCTAAAGTTTCTCGCACATGGAAAAACCTTCACAAACAATAAAGAACTACCAATTGTATTGTGGGTGGTGCTACTAGATTCCTATAGGTGGCTCTATTGTATTTGTGTAGGTGGTGCAATCAAAATTCTATAGGTTTCACTACCAAAATTATTGCGCTACAGGTGTTATCGAATTTTACATAGTTGTAATAAAATATTTCCAATACTCCAAACTAACTAGGAATCACAAAAGCCACATCAAATGATCATCAAAACATGGGAAACTATTAAATGTAATAATCACTTACATATTAAGCTCTTATGATGTAGGAATGGGCACATGTGATAAAATGAATGGTAGATGGATGAAAATAAGTGGTAAATGAAGTGTAAATAATTATTATAAAATCATAAAAGATGAGGCTCAACAAGGTTTTTGTATCAAAGAAGAAATGGACACAAATAAATGACATCTACATTAAAATTAATCATAGATATAGAGAAATCTGATTAAAAAATAATAATAAATAAATAATATTTTTCACTTGAAAAAAAAAACTCTTTATTCAATGTAGTTTGAGCATGAAAACTATAAAATGTCCATTACTATAAGGAAATTTTAGGGGACAAAATCTCTTCTATCATTTTTATCCCATTTACATCTCCCAAGGATACATTTCATAAGTACATACAACTCAAATTCACCGCTAAAATTTCTTATTGAAACTTGAAAACAATGACTAGGAACATGAAAAAAAAAAAGAATAAAGTGTTGTCTAAAGATAAGAAAATAAAACCCACATAATGGTAGGGCCCATGATACTATGGAATCAAAGCTTAATTCATCTATAACTTTTCCATATATAGGATCCTAGGGAGAATCTCATTCTCAACCAAAAAACACTTGATTCTAGCTAACGAATATTTATATGGATTCCTCATTCTCACTATGCATTTAGTTGGAAAATGAGCTCATAAGTCATGTTGTGCAATTGTATATTAGTTGTTGATTTAATTAAGTAGATAATTCATGTAGACTAAGAATATGATAATCATTATATGTCTATGAGAGGTGTTGGTGTTGTAATTGAGTTTCATCGGTGGCTTATATGTTGCCCATTTTTGCATGTTTATATGAATTTGGCACATAGAAGATATTTCTATTTAATTGGTTAAGAGTATGAATAATTATTTTCAATTCCTTCGAATATTTCATAGGAGGATAACTCTAAATGTGCAATATGAGGCCTTTTAAATTTCCCTTCCTATGATTATAATGGTCACTTTGTAGCCAAATTCCCTCTTCTTATTTTTTGGTTAGGTAGTATGAGCTAGGAATTAAAGAAAAAGAGAGAGATATCCAATCAATGAAAGAAGGAATTCCATATGCTACCAATTATCTTAATGAAGGAATAAATAATATGTGATGAAGGGTTAGGTGCATGGTAGTAATGAAAGGAATGGGGAGATATCCTACATATTCCTCTCTTTTGTCATTATCTAATGTGATGTAAAATGTGGGTAAGAAAGGAGAGGATTCTTTAGGAGGTAGACAACTACCCAACCATTAACCTACTCTCTTGATGTAAATGAGAAAAATGTGAACATGTTTAAATCTTGAAAAAATAGTTGCCACATGGTTTCAATTTTTGGTCATTCCTTTGCAATTTGACAAGTGTTTTTGTGATAGGTGTAAGCATTAGGTAAACTTGACTTGATGAAAGAGTTAAAGTTTCTCAATCAAATAGTGGTGGTTTTGGGCAAATGGTTTTTCTTTCTCATGGTTCCATTCCCTTAGATTATATGTAATGAAGACTTTAAAAGGATTGGCAAGAATTAATTGTAATGGGCTAGGTAGGTGAGCGGTGGAGGCTCACTTGTTTGGCTTGGTTGGGTTTTGGCCAAGGGACTAATATAATATTTAGTTGGTTGGTATTTTTCTAGATTGAGAATTTTCTAGGATAAATATTTTGTGTTTATTCTTTTTGTTTTGTTGTTAGTAAATTTATTTTTCTCTTCGGTAAATTTTAATATGGTATTAGAGCCAAGTTTTGGCTTCAAGGGAATGACTTTGTCGTGAAGCCTTAATTTGGCCTAGTGGATGTCAAAGACCGAGAAGAAAGGTTGGAAAGTTTCTTCTCTATTAATGATTGGAAATTTTGTATGAATGAAGCGATCAAGATGAAGGTTTGATTGAGCAAAAAGGAAGTGTTAGTTACAAAAAATATTGAGTCGATTTTTCTTAGTGGGCTTCTGAAAGCGCATTAGTGCTATGTTTAGAATGGATGTAGACTTACAATAGATATACAAGTATGAAAATAGAAGGAGAATGTGTTTCAGAGTGATTG
Organism: Pinus tabuliformis; assembly: GCA_031772625.1. Taxonomy (NCBI): domain Eukaryota; kingdom Viridiplantae; phylum Streptophyta; class Pinopsida; order Pinales; family Pinaceae; genus Pinus; species Pinus tabuliformis. Next base: position 111,542,944 of record CM062815.1, on the reverse strand, counting down.
TAGCTATGTGAATAATAGCCATGACAAAATCCGACAATAGTAATAATCAATCTAAAAAAAATATAAAGGAGTTGAAAATTATTTAATTGCATTTAAATGGATACACATCTGTAAGACTTTGTATTGCATGCATATCCCTGGGAAATTACTAGTAAATGCTGGAGATAAACCTAGGTGATAGAGGGCATGTTGAATTATCGAATACCCTATATATAAACTTTTAAATCATACAACTAATTGGAGTTGAGTCCTAGCTCACTTGGTTAGTTTTGATGGATTTGGTCAATAGAAACCCCAAGTCAAGTTTTAAGGGGGGATTGTTAGGTAACCTTGAGTTGGTGAAAGAGTAAAATTTGCTCATTCAAACAGTGGTGGTTTTGGGAAAATGGATTTTCTTGTTCATGGTTTCATGCCCTTAGATATCATGTAAAGAATGGGAAGAATTCATTGTAATTGGTTGAGGAGGTAAGTAATGGAGGATCACTTGGATGGATTGGATGAGTTTTGGCCGGGGGTCTAATAGAATATTCTATTAGCTGGTTATTTCCCTGGATTTGGGTTTTTAGAAGATAAACATCATGTGTTTATACTTTTTTTGTTGATTTTAAAATAATATTTATCTTTGGTAAATTTTAATAGTAAGATTTACCGATGGTGACAAAAAATTTCAATGGGATAATTTCACATCATTATCAAAGGGGATTAGATGATTTTCATAATCATATAACTATTAAAACCATTTTTAGGTTAGGATGCATAGTCCAACCATTTTTCCACCTTGTAAGTATATTGGACCCATGAAATATCTTAATCACATGGATTAAATTTTATGAGAACCTCATGACCTCAATTAGTTATTACTCCATGATGTGTATTAAGATGAAATTTAATGACTGAGATATCCATGGGGTGTTTTGAGATTTATTCATCTAAGTGCCAAATCTCATAAATAAATGATGCATGTGGGAGGTCACAATAGCTACAATATTCCTTTAAGATTTCCACTCCAATTCACTTCCTATACATTGCATGTTTAGGGTCATTCATGCCATAGACCTCTTCCAAATATCAAACAAGGAAAATTTTAGGGGTTACATTTCACCTTTTGGCTAATTTTTCATATTTTTATCAAAAAATGATCACAATTTTTTTTCCTGAAAAAACTTAGCTAATATCCATAGGATAAAATTATTTTATTAGAAAATCAAGGATGCTTTCTAGAAACTATATAAAATAGTTATAAATTTAAATAATTTTACAAAAGTTGTTGTCAAACACTAGTAGTTTTGATTTTAAGAATTTGTAAGATTCCCGAACGCTTCTACACTTCAATATATTTATAGGTCAGTAATTTTTTCCCTCATCTCATGGGTTCTTTTGAGTGGGGTATGCCTTTCAACCTCATGGTGAATTTCATCCATTTGAGCAACTACACATTTATCGTTGGCCATTGTACATAAATGGTTCTTCTTCTAAGGGTGCTAGTGAAGAGGCCTAACATCCTTGAAATATATTTTTCACATCATTGAATTGAATACAATTGACCTTAATATATTCTACTTTATATAGCGATACTTTGATGACCACATCACCTTCTTAATGCTGCAAAAAAAAAATTCCTTGTGATTTTTTTAATGTACAATTTGATACTAGTAAAAAAATATTGATTTTGTTAGATTCCTTCTTGCACAAGGGTTAGAAAAGAAATATTTTTCCTATGAGTGGCTTGTAGTCTAGCAAAAAAAATATGAGGTTTTCATTATAACCCCAGGAATAGAAAGTTTGAAATAGATTTTCATAATAACATAGAATAGAAACTAGGAAATAATAGATTTGAATCCTTACACAATAAATTTAAATACCATTAGCCAAAGAAATACTTTTTATTATAGTATTCTCTCACCTTATGAGAAGCTCAATTATGAGAATGGCTCAAAAAGGACCTCCTCCTTGGGAGGGTGCGTGTGTAATCCTTGTTCTAGCTTACATGGTTGCCTCTCTAGAAAAATAGTAATGCAATCCAAAAACAAAAGAAAAAAATAAAATGGAGATCCTCTAGTGGAGAATGATCAAGAGTTTCAGGATCATAGGTTGGACAATGAAAATGGGTCATGTGGAATGAGGAAAACCTCTCTATTTATAATAAAATTCTAGGTTAGATTTGAGGAGGTCAAATATAGAAAAATATTTGTTGGACCAAATCAAGATTTAACTCCTTTGATATTTTACTATTTGTGAGAGGAAAAGGTCAAAGTGTTGGGATTATGACTAATGTGTTGTCCTTGACTGCAACCTCCTTGATAAATATGTCAAAATTATGGTAACATGATGATTATGCAGGTTGGTGCATATGTGACAAGTGATATGGACAAATGAATTTAAGTTCAAAGACATGTGAATGATAAAGCTGAAGATGGGAAAGTATACACAGATCCTATTCATAAGGGTCTCATACATATGTAGGTATTATGAAGAAAAGTCACATATAGAATCCACATCTTGGAAACTTGAATACTATGGTTCTTTACCATGGTATTGTTCCATAGTAATGAGTGGAACAACGGTCATTTGATCCCGTCAAAGAATACTAACGACATTACTAAGGAATTGGCCTAAGGTATTTGTTAAGGCTAATGTTATATAAAGACATGGAGATAAAGGTGTTGTGTGTGCAAGTGATGGATTGTTTATCAATGATTTGATCTGGAATAGAAGTGCACAAGGGAGCATGGAGATGGATCTGAACTGATAGATCTAAAATGAATACATATTTCTTAATCTTTTTATGTTTTGATAAATCTATGATGATGGTATAATGATGTGTGATTGTAACAGTGTGTATGTTGAGAATTTGAGTTTGTCAAATTTTGTGTTGTGCAGTGAAAGTATAACTTAGTGATTTCAGATTTGTACATACATGGATCTTCTTCTGGGTAGTCACGTATATATTTTGCAAAGTGTTTTCAGTTTGTCTAGATCTGTATGTAGGCGTTGTGAATGGAAACCGCCTACATACTTTGATACACTTTGTGAAAGTCATGTACATATTCTAGGGTTTTGTAGTATGACTTGTTGATGATATTTGATCAGTTCCATTATGATTTTTGTTGTCTATCGATGATGTCTCTATCGTGATAATATGTGTTTTACACTGTTGATTAGGTTGAATAAGACTTGGTATATTTATCAATGATGGTACTGCATTCTGATTACATTTTTAGTAAGTCAAGAAATATGTATCTGTTGTGATTCAGTATTTAGTGTCTGACCCAGTGATTCAACTTGACAAAAATCTAAGTCGTTAGTGATTTGAGATCTGTACGTAGATTTTCTTTAGGGGAAGCACATAGATATGTGAGTATGATTTAGAATAATAGTGTACACATTTTTATGTACGGTTGATCAGGGTTTGTAGTGACAACAATGAACAGTGCATGGTTTGATGTTTGTGCATTAGTATGATCTGGTTATGATTGGTTTGAGTTGGTTGCAATATATGGTTGAGATTCAGTGATTAGTTTGATGATGTTATAGTGTTGATTTAGTATTTGGTTTCATAATTGTTACTTTGTTTGAGCTTAATGATGGAAGTGGGTTCAGTTTTAAAACATGATGAAAGGTGGCCTGCAAGTTTTGATATTTTGAGTCGGGTGGATACAGTATGAAATATTATGAAACGTGGTACACAAGTGGTGTTGAGGGTTGGAGCCTTCAGTAAGGGAGTCAAAGCTTCATTCCAGTAGTAGCTGGTGAATTTGTGTAGGGGGTATGTGCTCCATTTCAGGAGGAGTCGGTAAATAATATCATGGAGTTGGTGCTCCCTTCTAGTGAGTGCTGGAGAATGAGAGAAGGTTGTATGCTTCTATCAGTGGGTTCCTGCATATTAGTATGAGTCTGTGCCAATATGTGATTGTAATATGTTTTCATTTATAATAAAAGAAGAGGGTAGAGATGACGAAAAAGATGGTTTTCTCCCACATTGGGTTTCCATCTAAAATCCTGGTGTTCATGAGCATTGATATGTTTCTTGTGTGTTGATGATCTATCTTCTTCTCACTGCTCAAGATTATTGTTTAATTAATAAATAATGAAGTAATGGTGCACTAGTTAAATATGAACTGATGATGAGATATATGAAAGGTTAGTTAACTAGATATACATTGTTTTACTTTTCTAAAGTTGCGTACATATGTTGGTTGCATGAATGGAAGTAGCATATGGAAATCATAATATGAAAATAAAAGTTTAAAGTGGGTTTAAAATATTGATTCACCCTCCCTCCCCCCTCAGTATTTTTCCCAACAACTGGTATTAGAGAAGGTCACTCCAGTTGAAGCTTAACTACTTGAAGTGGATGAGGGATGATGGGAAAGAAGAAAAAGAAGAATGTACCTCAAAGGAAGGAATCAGAAAATTGTGGTAGTGAAAGTGATATATTAGATGCAGTGACAATTATAGGTATCAATAAATATTTAGCTTTGGGAGCACCCCACTTTCTATTGATCAAGAATGAAGAAGATAGTAACAAAGAATTATCATGCACAGGTTTGTGTTCTAATTGTGATCCATTTTCTTGTTCATGTAGTAATGATGATAGTGAGGATGACAATGAATCAAATAAAATTGCTCTCATGGTTAAAATTGAAAGTAAGCATTCAAAAATAATATCCTTAGAGGCAGAGGTTAAAAGGCTCACAAATGAAAATAGAGATCAACAAAATTTATTGAAACAATTTGATGTAAAGGAGTGTGCCTACAAAGAAGATATTTCCACATTAAAAACCAAGTCGAAAGAAGGAAATAAAATTGAAGAAGGAATGAAAAAGAAGTATAAGGAAAAGGAATATTAGTGTCAAAGGTTGTAGGTTGAAGTAGCTTCGCTAAGAAATAAAATCATAAATTTCTAGGAGGCAACAAGAAATGAAGAATCTGAAACCCTCAAATACCTTAGAGAAAGAACCAATTATTGTGAAGGACTAGAAGCTGAAATCATCTCTCTCAAATCAGATCTTGAAAAGTCAAACAAATGATACAAGGAGATCCTTTAATAATCCGAAGAACAAGAAAATAGGCTTAATAAGGAAATCATTGAGTTGAGAACTTAATTGGATAATACTAGAGGTGAAAAGGAGGTTGAGGTAAGTATTCTAAAAGAAAATCTAGTAGAAAAGCATAAGAAACTAAGATTTTAATATAATACTAAAATTTTGGATAATATTCTTAGCAATCAAAGGTCTCCCTCCATTAAAACTGGTCTTGGCTTTCATGAAAATTTAAAATGATAATCCAACCAGTCAGTATCTTGTGCAAGCAATCATAAGGTTATCAAATAAAACTCTAAAAAATCGAATAAAGAATTAAGAAGTAAACCAATCCAACAACGAAAGAAAGAAAATATTCAAAGAAAACCATTTTCTCATAACTATAGAAGTAGCAACTGATTCTCTCCTCTACACAATAATGTTGAATTTTTTATCTATCATAACTTTGGACACTTTGTAGCCAATTGTAGAAGCAAATTCATAGAAAGATTATCATCTCCAAAGTGCTCAAGTTTCTTTAAAGGGCATTGTTTTTCTTGCAACATGTTTGGTAATAAAGCTACTAATTGTAATAGGAGAAATATGAAATAGAAATATTATTATTCCTCTACTCCCTATTCTAGTCATATAAGATGTTATATTTGTAACAAGGTTGGGCACAAGGTTACTGATTGGATGTCAAACATTTGGAATAAAAGAAAAAGGTTGGATGAGTTTCAACACATGGGTAGAAAGTGCAAGCAAATTTGGAGGAAGAAGGAACAACAGTTAGAGACGTAGGCATTTTTTTTCCTACTGGAGTCCATTTCTCTTAAAGCATACTTCTAACATTGACTGTAGAAGTGATGTGATGTACATGACCTCATGAAGAGAAGGTGATGATTATCAAGTCCATAGGATCAATAGTGAATGATGTCAAGGGGAACTATGCATGAGTATCTTGGTGATAACTTTATAGTTTGGTTTGATATTCATTTGGTGATGCTTATACTTATAACATTACATTGATTAGATAACAATGAAAAAAAATAGGCTTGATATGTTTAGGGGGAGTTGTTTTCATGAAAAGTTCAACATTTTACTTTCTATATGTGGATACTATGAAGGACAGTTGTCTATATATGAGAGTATTGATCTATATAGTTGTGTATGTTTCTCTAAGATGAGGAAACAATGAAACAGGCTCAGGGGGAGTTTTTGATATGCTTCAACCAATTATTATTTGGCTTTCTAGTTTTGATATTGATTGGTTACAGTTTGTTGATAATGCTCATATATTACTTAGAAATGATGATGGTTGATGGGTTGCTGTAGCATGTCATTGTTGCCTTGGTTCTTTTGATGAATATGTTGATTGATGAGTTGAATATAATCAAATTTGATAATGATAAGTTAGCACAGGTTGAGGGGGAGCATCTTCTATGCTTCTAATAACACATTGTTGGCATTATGGTTTCTTGAGAATTCCTTGTTGCATGATGATGTTCATGATAATTATATATCATTGGTGATGTATAGATGTTGTTGCTGAAGACACATATGTTACTACTATTCTACCATTAGTGATGATGGAGTATTGGATGATGACTATTTCTTAAGTTGCACTTAGTGAAGTTGATCTTATGTGATACACTTGATGAAAAGGATGTGCATGCTATGATCATTATTGACATTAGTAGATGATGATCAGTTTATGATTCACTCACTGCTTGTTGACATTTATATGTTGTTGTCATTATGTCTTCAATAATGCATAGGTTGCATATGGTGAAGTTATGAACCCGGATGCGAGTGATATTATGAGCAGTTAATGCCCATATGAGCGACGCCGGCATTGGGCACCATCGTAGAGCAAGTAGGCGACTTTTGGCAGTGCATTAAGTCCCATTAATGAGGAATTGGGTGCACAACATGCGGAGTAAATACTTCAGGATGATGAGCATACGATCTATTTTAATTGCCCAGAGCTCGACACTCTCTCTGGCTCATTCTAGCAGAGACATTCCAGGTCGATTTGGTTCACAGAAGTTAGGTGCAGTGCTAAGCATTTGGAAGCCATCAGGGCTCCATCGAAGACCGTATTAGGCCAGCCTCATGCATCTAATCACGGTTCTTCTGGCTCGCATCTGGTATGGTCATTGTTTTTTCCTTGGGTATATAACTGCAATTGGTCGGGTCACGGAGTCTGTTGAAGCAGTTTGGGCTGAGGGTGGGAATCATTCAGACAATTCTGGTATTTATTTCGGGGTTCTGTTTTTTATCTGTGGGGTGCTTTCTCTGGGCACTTTCTACTCTGAGTACTGTTATCCACGGCTTATTTCAAATTGGGGTGGGGCGTTCTTCTTCCTCATCCAAACCTTTTGTCCTCTCAGTTTATCAATCATTGCTGGTATGGCTCGACCTCGAGGAAATCCCCGGAGGGGCAGAAATTCAGGCACACGGGGGGGTGTTAGAGGAAGGAGAGGTCCTGTTCCTCGACGCATCTCCCCGCTTGTTTCTGTCTCGCCAGCCTCTCCATCTTCCGACCACTCTGGTCCGTCCCTCTCCAGTTCTTTCCACACCTCCCGTTTCACTTTTAAAAGCAAGCTAAACAAGCCTACTATCTCTGTTATTATCACGGTCATCTTCTCTGAGGAAGAAGATGACCTCCCTGGCTCTGATGAACATTCCATGGACAGGACTCTCTCACAGAATTCTAAGGACTCTCAAGGAGGCGGGGTAGAGGATATCCCCATTCTTCCAGAGGGGCAGCAGGATAAAGGTCATGAAGAGGATGCAAGTCTTCAGCAAACTTCTCCACACGAGGAGGTCATTTTTTGTGCACCGGCGCAGTTCTTTGGCACTGTTCTGTATCCGGTGATGCCTCCTGGTCGCAATATTACGGATGTTGAAGACAATGTGATGATAGAATGGGTCAGCTCTCCGTGCAAAGCCAACAGCGAAGATGCAGAGTTACCACCTCAGGCAGAATCAATCAACGGCGGAGATTGATGGAGCAGATCGGACGGCGGTGGAGGATTTTGGGAGGCTCTTTTTGGCGGAACTTTACGTCTCGAAAAGTCAGAAAGGATGACGTCAGTCGAGAGCCACGCGTCAACAGGAGATTTCATCGGGCTCGTTCATACGGAAACCGCTCGCTGGTCGACGGCGGTCCGATAAACTGGTGGTTTTTGTTAAGCGGTTTAATGCTGCCGCTGAGGTCCACGTCAGTCTTTTTCAGTGTAATTCTCCATCGTCATCTTGTTTTTGCCTTTTGGTGGTGGGGTCTAGTTCTACAGATTCCAGGGCTCTCGTTTTTTATCTATGTAAACAATCAGTTAAGAGCTGATGGCAGAAGTTTTCTTGGCAGAGGGCAGGCTTTAGCCCCCTCAGAGGTTCCAACCTCTTTGTAAATATTTTTCCTCTTTTATTTATACATAATAGAATAGTCTTTACTCAGAAAAAAAAAAAAAAAAAAAAAAGTTATGAATGATGCCTATATGTTGCTTGAGTTACACGTGAAAAGTTGTTATGATGTTGTTGTGTAGTTCTATGTGATATTTTTGGTTCTCACATATGTTGTTGATGCTTGGAGATATATGATACTAGTGGTGTTGTGATGTAAGAGTTTAATATGTATTTGATATTCATGGATCGTGGCTCTTCCTACAAATGGAAAGAGCGTGTTGACTTTGATGCTATGAGGTCAAGGGGATAAGTTGCTAACAAAAATTTACTACTCTATCTTATGCTTCTACTTCAGTGCTTGGTGATGCTTGGAAGCATTACATATTCAGTCACAAGTTGATGATGTTGAAGATCAATGCTACATTATATTATCCTACATAGCTTCTTGATATGAGGATGTACATCCTTCTTATATGTTGTTGTGATCATATGTTCATGTTGCATATTCCTATGTATGATGGTTTCTAATGACTATCATGTTCTTGTTACTTCATTGTTGAGGTCCTTCTATGGTTATAACTGTCATATCTATCTCTTGATGAAAACGTCATGAAAAGACCCATGTTCATTCATGTATTGGCTATTGGGATCAAGTCATGTTATGTATTAAATCCCATTATTTTGGGAAATTGATGTATTTATGAGTCAAATATGTAACCCCACTGTGTTGAGCGATTGATGTAATAATGATTCATAGAGGTTCTAGCATATGCTCAGGGTGAGCATGGTTAGCATGCAGCTTTGAACAGATCAGACCTACAACGATCCTCTGTATCTTTCTTAAATGCAAAAAAATGATGACTTTAAAACCTTAGCTTAAGCCAATTTGACACAATGCAAAAAAAAAGTTTAAAAGTTAACAAATTTTCATGTTGTCTTATTTCTCTTCTTGTCTTTTGTCCTAGGATGTTAATTTTTTAAGAGTTTTCCAAACATGTGTTTTATAGTTTTTCTTTGCAATTATTTTATAATGGAATTTCTAAATATTTTTGCAAAATAAAAATAAAATAATAACATATATATATATATAAACACAAAAAATGAAAAAAAACCATAATCATCATGTAAAAGATAATAAATTGAAAAACAAAAAACAAAAACTTTAAAAAATACCAAAAAAAAAAAATAGAAACAAACATAATTAAAGAAAAAAAAAAAAAAGAAAATTAACCCAAAAAACTAAAAAATAAATAATTTTCAATAACTAAAATAGAAAAAACAAACATGAAAAATAAATTAAAAACATTGAGAAATATATATAAACACAAAAAATGAAAAAAAACCATAATCATCATGTAAAAGATAATAAATTGAAAAACAAAAAACAAAAACAAAAAACAAAAACTTTAAAAAATAAAAAAAAAAATAGAAACAAACATAATTAAAGAAAAAAAAAAAGAAAATTAACCCAAAAAACTAAAAAATAAATAATTTTCAATAACTAAAATAGAAAAAACAAACATGAAAAATAAATTAAAAACATTGAGAAATAACGAAAAAAATATATAATTAAAAAAACAATTAAAAAAAAAAAACACAAAAAAACATAATTAATATATATATATATATATATTTTTTTTTCTTTTATTTTTCTTTTTTTTTCTTTTTTTCTTTTTTCTGGTGGTTCACGGACACCCGCGGTCATTGGTTGGCCATTGGGTGGCTGCTACGTCCATAGAAATATTTGATCTTGAACAAGGGTATCAAGTCACGCAGCCAATAGCTAGGTCTAACCCCAACGGCTTCGAGGAGAATTGACCTTGTGACCTCCCGAATGGCGATGCACTTATTTGACCAGTTGAGCTAACCCTTGGGGCTCCTTTATATATATATATATATATATATATATATTAAAAAAAACATAAAAGACAATTATAAAAAAACATAATTAAAAAACTTCAAACAAAAAAATAGAAACAAACATAATTAATTTTTTTTAGAAAATTAACCAAAAAAAACTAAGAAATAAACAATTTTTAATAATTAAAAGACAAAATTACACCAAAAAAAAAATCATGAAAAATAAATTTAAAACATTTAGAAATAACACAAAAACATTATAATAAAAAACCTAAAAAAATTCAATTAAATTAAAAAACTTTTATATATATATATATATATATATATATAAAGACAATTAAATTTAAACAAAAAAAACATAATTAAAAAACTTCAAAAAACAAATTAAATAAAAACAAAACAAAACATAAAAAAAGACAACAAAAACAAAATTTTTTTTTTTAAACATAATTTAAAAACTTAAAAAAAAATGCCCATGGCCGCTGGGTTGCCCGCCTATGGCGGTTGCAGGTAGCTCCACGACTAGCCAACCCAGCAGCCAAGTGCCTTGCACCTTGCCTGACAAATTCTCAGAATTAGCGAGGCAAGGCCAAGGGCCCTCAGCCGCTGGGCTGGCCGACTGTGGAGCTGCCTATAGCCTCCACGGTTGTCCAGCCTAGGTGCCCAGGGCCCTGGGCCTTGCCTGACCACTGGGCTAGCTGGCCGTTGAGCTTGCTGCAACCTCCATAGTCGGCCAGCCCAGCGGCCGAGGGCCTCGGGCCCAACAATGTTTTTTTTTTTAAATTTTTTTATTTATTTTGAATATAGTTTTTTATTATATATTTTTTTTAGTTTTTAGATTCTGTTTTTTTTTAGGGTTTTTTTTTAACTAATTTTTTTTAATATACTTTTTCTTTTAAGCTTTTTAATTATGTTAAAAACAAAATGTTTTATTTTTTATTTTTTTTAATATATTTTTTATTGTATTTTTTTCAAGTTTTTAATCATGTTTAAAAAAAATTGTTTTTTAATGGTTTTTTTATTATAATATTTTTTTGTTATTTTTATATGTTTGTAATTTATTTTTGGTGTTTTATTTTTTATCTTTTTGTTTTTAATTATTTGAAATTATTTATATTTTAGTTTTTTTTGGGTTAACTTTCTATTATTTTTTTTTAAGTATGATATTATATATATATATATATATATATATATATATATATATATATTTATGTGTTAGATGATTAGTTTTGTTTTCACATTTTTGTGTTTTTTAATTTTATTTTTATGTCTTTTTCATATATATATTTTTAAAGTTTTTTTAATTATGTTTTTTTTAATTAAATTTTTTTTTAATGCTTTTTTATTATAATGTTTTTTCGTTAATTTTTAATTTAATTGTCTTGTTTTATTTTTTATTCTTTTGGTTTGTTTTTTATTTTTTGATTATTTCAAATTATTTCAAATTTTTTTATTTTTTTATTTTTGGGTAATCTTTAAATTTAAATTTTTTTATTATAGTTTTAAAAAAAATGTTTTTATTTTTTCTATTTTTTTTAAGTTGTTACCTTTTAAATGATAATTATGTTTTTTTTTTACATTTTTTTTGTCTCTTATATATATATAATTTTATATATTTTTAATGTTATTATTTCTTTTTTTATTTTGCAAGAAAAATTGAAAATGCCATTATAAAAAAAAACATTGCAAAGAAAAAAAACATGTTTGGAAAACCCTTAAAAAATTAACATCATAAGACCAAAAACAAGAAGAGAAATAAGAAAATTTGAATTTTTTTTAAATAATTGACATTTAAAAAACAATTGTGCATACTTAGGACATAAGAAATTTTAAAGTGTCAAAAATGTCTTAAAAAAAACAAGTTGATTCTTTTCAAAATCCACATGAAAATCACCAACATTTAGAAAAGTCCACACTTAATATATTAGAAAATTTAAAGTGTAAAAAATAAGCCCGCTAAAAAAAGGGGTTGATATTGCATCAACATGTTTCAAAATCAACGTGAAAATCACAAACATTTAATATATGTATATATATATACACACTTGATACATAAGAAAATTTAAAGTGTCATAATTATGTTCCAAAAAAGAACGTGTATTCTGAATCAACACTTTTCAAAGTTGGATGATTTTTTTGCTACCTCAAAAAAATGGGTAATTGTATCAATTCATGTTTCAATGTTTACGTTGTTAAACACCAAAGTTTCCATCGAGTCCAAAGGGGGAGATTGTTTGCATTATGGCTAATGTGTTGTTCTTGATGGAAACCTACTTGAAACAAATGTCAACATTATGGTAACAGGATGATTATGTAGGCTGGTACAGATGTGACATGTGATATGGATAAAGGAATATAATTTCAAAGACAGATGAATGATAAAGGTGAAGTTTGGGAAAGTATACACGGATCTTATGCATAAGGGTGGCATACAGACGTGGGTATTATGAAGAAAAGTCGCGTATAGAATCTGCACCTTGGGAACTTAAATACGAGGGGTCTTTACCAAGGTATTGGCCCATAGTAATGAGTGTGACAATGGTCATTTGATCCTATCAAATAATACTAATGACATTACTAAGGGATTGGCCTAAGGTGTTGGCTAATGCTAATGTTATATAAAGGGATGGAGATCAAGGTGTTGGATAACATTAATGTTATATAAAGAGATGGAGATCAAGGTGTTGTGTGTGCAAGTGATGGATTGTTTATGAATGATTTGATCTAAAACAGGTGTGCACCAGGGAACATGGAGATGGATCGAATCTGATAGATTTGAAATCAATACATATTTCTTAATCTGTTTATGGTTTGATAGACCTATGATGATGGTATAATGATGTGTTACTGTAACAGTGTGTATGCTGAGAATTTGGGTTTGACAGATGTTGTGTTGTGCAGTGAAAGTATAACTCAATGATTTCAGATATGTACGCTAGTTTTACTTGGGTTAGTCATGTACATATGCATATCTACTTCTGGGTGGTCGTGTATATATTTTGCGAAGTGTTTTAAGCTTGTGTAGATCTATATGTGGGTGTTGTGAATGGAAAGCGTGTACATACGCTGATAGGCTTTGTGAAAGTCACATAGATATGTTATGGTTTTGCAGTATCACTTGTTGATGAAATTTGATCAATTACGTTCTGTTTGTTGTTGTCTATCAATAACGTCTCTATCATGATTATTTGTGTTTGACATTGTTGATTGGGTTGAATAAGACTTGGTATATTGATCAGTGATGGTGTTGCATTATGATTGGGTTTTCAGTAAGTCAGTATTGATGTATCTGTTGTGATTCAGTATTCAGTGACTAACCTAGTGACTCAACTTGAAGGAAGCCTCAGTAGTCAGTGATTTTAAATTTGTATGAAAATCTTCTTTAGGGGAAGCACGTACATACATGAGTATGATTCAGAACAATAGCTTATACATTTTTATGTATGGTTTATCAAGGTTTGCAGTGACAACATTGCCTTTCTGTGATGATGAACAATGTATGGTTTGATGTTTGTGCATTGGTATGATCTACTTATGATTGGCTTGACTTGGATGCAATAGATGGTTGAGATTCAATGATTGGTTTGATGATGTTATAGTGTTGATTCAATATTTGATTTCAGAATTGTTACTTGGTTTGAGCTCAATGATGGAGGTGGTTCTAGTATGAAAATATGATGAAAGGTGGCCTACAAGTTTTGATATTTTGAGTTAGGTGGATCCAATATGAAATATTATGAAACGTGTTCCACAAGTGGTGCTGAGTGTTGGAGCCTTCAGTAAGGGAGTTGAAGCTTCCTTCGAGTAGCAGTTGGTGAATTTGTGCAGGGGTTAGGTGCTCCCTTCTGGTACGAACTAGTAAATGAGATCAGGGGGTTGGAGCTCCCTTCTAGTGGATGTTGGAGAATAAGAGGAGATTTTATCTTTCTGCAGGTGGGTGCCTGTGTACTGGTATGAAATTTTAAGATGTTTTCCTTTATAATAAAATAAGAAGATAGAGACGACGACAGTGGTGGCTTTCCCCCACATTGGGTTTCCACCTAAAATCTTAGTGTTCATGTGTGTTGATGATCTATTTGTTTCTCACTTCTCATGGTTATTGTTTAATTAATAAATAATGAAGTAATGATGCACTGGTGAAAGATGATCTAATGATGAGATATATGAAAAGTTAGTTAACTGGATATACATTTTTTTCCTTTACTAAAGTTACATACATACGCTGGTTTCATGAATGGCAGTAGAGTATGGAAATCAGAATATGAAAAGAAAAGTTTAAAGTGAGTTTAAAACACTGATTCATCCCTCGCCCCCTCAACATTTCTCCCAAGACAAAGAAATGGTCAATAACCTTTTTTTAGATAACTAACTCAAAAAATAATGATTTTTGGAGTAATTAATAAGAACAGGTAAAATAATAAAAAATAATTAATAAAAAATGGGCTTATTAAATTACTTAGTGAAATGGTAAAATAAGTTAGAAATAATTTATCAATAATAATTTAATAAATTATTTCTATGAGGATATTTAAAAGATTAAGGAATAATAAATGATTTATTGAATTATTCCTACGGAAATGGAAAATGTGAGTGAAAATATTATGAATTATTCTCACATTAATGGGTAAATTACAAAAATACCATAAAATAAAGGAATTTATGGGTTATTCTCGTGAAAGTGGATTACTTAAATCAAAATAACTTATGAAAAGTGGCTCCTTAGGTTATTTTCTTAAATTTAATGTGGGTTTTAATGTGTAAAAGCCATACTACATGGAATAGTTCGATCCACCCAATTAATTATGCCCAGGTCACCACTTTTTGTGGGGCAAAAAATTGTCCCCCATTGTATGTGTTGAGAGCACATCGTATGACTAAAATATATTGTAGTTTTCTTGAGAGTGGGAGATAGAGAGAGGGATAGAGTCATTGCTACAAGGATCCAAACTATGGTAGGAAATAGTTCGATCCACCCAATTAATTATGCCCAGGTCATTGCTTTTTGTGTGGCAAAAAATTGTCCCCCATTGTATGTGTTCAGAGCACATCGTATGACTGAAATATATTGTAGTTTCTTGAGAGTGAGAGATAGAGAGAGGGACAGAGTCATTACTACAAGGATCCAAACTATGGGAGGAAGAGGTGGTTACCACTCATTAAACAATATCCTCCAAGTGGGTGTACATCATCTCAATGAGGTAAGGGAGGCATACCCATACCCGTCGAGACAACTGAGTACACATAATAATGATGTGAACAACAAAGTGGGTCTAAGAAAAAGAATATAGAGTACATCAATATGCTAGCATCAATGCACCAAAAAAATATACGCTTAAATATATAGTCCATATATGTGTTCTTTGAAAAAAATGAACAAAGTAAATTATCAAGCGAGAACTATAATTCAAAACAAGAACTCTAGCAAAAAAACCCCAAAAAACAAGAAAAAACAACATGAAAATGAAAAGTGTTGATACTAGAATAACATCATTTTTTTTGGGGTAAATTTTCAACATTGTTTAAAAATGGTAGTAAAAGTCAATAAAAGTTTTTTTTTTTTGTGCAAAAAATAGCCTGAAAATGGAAAGTGTTGATGATGGAATAACATTTTTATTTCTATTTTTATTTCGAGATAAATTTTCAATATTTTTTAGCAATGGAGTTAAAGATAAAATGTCATTACTCTAAAAAACCTTAAAATTCTAATGATTTTTAAGCATGGTATTAAAGATAAAATATCACATCTCTGAAAAGCCTTAAAATTCCAACAATTTTCAGCAATGGTGTTAAAGATAAAATACTTATAATTGTTTTCATCCATAGCATTAAAGATAAAATACCACAACTCGGAAAAACCTTAAAATTTTGACAAATTTTCAACCATGGAGTTAAAATTGAAAATCATGACTATAGAAAACATTAAGTTTTTGAATGTATTTCAACCATGACATTATGGAAATTTATATGGCTAAAAAAACTTTAAAAATGAACACCTAAATGAAAGATTCATTATAACAAGATTAATTTATTTTTTAAATGCTAAAATAATAGTTATTTTAGTCTAAGCAAATTGGACACATTGCAACAAAATTTAAAAATAAACTATCAAATTGACACGTAGTGTAGGTGAGCTCGACCCATTACAATTAAAACTTAAAACTCAACCGTAAAATTGACACATTATGGGTGCAGACTTGATCCATTAAAATGAAAAATATAAAATCAACTATCAAATTGGCACATAATGCGGTTAGGTTGCTAGTCATGAATCAACATGGACCTTATAGAAAATAATAATAATAATAATAATAATAATAATAATAATGAAACATATAAATAAATAAAAATAAAAAATACAAAACAAAAAAAAATTAAAACAAAACTTTCAAAAAAATAATAACAAGTAAATAAAAAGATATTAAAACATAAAAAATAAAAATTACCCAAAAAATTGGTATAATAAAATATTTAAAAAACGCACACCAAAACAAAATCAAGCATAAAAGTTGTAAAATAATATATGAAAAAAAAAATATATTTAAAATACATAATTTAAGAAAAATAATAAAAAATTAACAAAAAAACAAAACAATAAAACTTAAATAAATAACATTAAAATAAATAACAAAAATTTAGGAAAAAATTAGTAAAAAAAATATATATATATATTAAAAAAATTAAAAAAAAATTGAAAAAAAACATTTAAAATAAATTAAAATGAAAAAAAATTACGTAAGCCTCACCTAGTGGGCTTGTGGGGCTGCAAGCCAGGGTAGTGGGCGGTTGCGTGCAGCGCTGCTCACCATGGCCTGCGACCTATTGAGGCACCTAGGCAGGCTTGGCCAATTCTGGGATTCTACCAAGCCCAACAAGGGGGTTCGAGGGTCCTTGGGTGGGGCCCATGCATGTTTTTCCTATATAATTTTTTTTTTTTAATTATTACTTTTAAATCCTTTTTAATTATTTTTCAAATTTTTTTAATGTTTATTTTTTATTTTTTATTTTAATTTTAATGTTTTTTTTTCTTTTTTTATTTTAATTTATATTTTTTTATATGTTTTTAATGTTTTTTTTTTTTAAGAATTTTTGTATTTTTTTAATTGTCTTTTTTTTTTTTTTTAATTTAATGTTTATAACATTTTTTTTGTTATTTTTACTTAAATTTTTATCTGAATCATTTTGTTTGGAAGAAAAAAATGTCAAATATCATAAACTTTGGACATAAAATTCATAAAAATTTCATAATTTTATTTTCCAACTTTTTTAATTCAGTTTTTAAAATAATTTTTTATTAAACATGTCATTTTAGCTAAAAATTCCTGAAACATGTATTTTTTTAATTATGCCAATATGAAAAATGTGTATTTTTTGTTGAGTGTTTAAAATTGTTATTTTTTAGTGATAATTTTCTTTTTGTTTATTGAAGTATTAATTAATGATATATAAATATATAAAAAATCCAAAACTCAAAATATTAATGTTATTATTTTTCTTAACTTTACAAAAAAAAATTAAAAGTCTCATTATAGAAAACATTGTAAAGAAAAAAAAAACACATGGAAAACATCTTAGGATGAAAAGCAAGAAGATGAATAAGACAACTTGAAAAATGGTTAAATAATCAACATTTGAAAAAAAAATGTGCATACTTAAGAAAATTTAAAGTGTCAAGAATATGCCATAAGAAAACAAATGTTGATGTTTTTCAAAATATGCATGAAACAGAAACATTTAAAAATAACTATCCAAACTTATTACATTAAAAAATTTGAAGCGTAAAAAATAAGCCCTTTAAAAAAGGGGTTGATGTTGCATCAACACTTTTCAAAATCAGCATGAAAATAACTAACATTAAAAAAAAAGTATTCATACTTGATACATATGAAAATTAAAGTGTCAAAAATATGTCTTAAAAAAAATATTGCTGCTTTTCAAAATCAACATGAAAATCACTGACGTTTTAAAAAAACATGTTCATGCTTGATGCATAAGAAAATTTAGAAGTGCCGAAAAAAACCTCTAAAGAAAGGGGTTGATGCTACATTGACACTTTTCAAAATCAACATGAAACTCACTAACATTTAAAAAAAAAATGTTTATACTTGATACATAATAAAATTAAAAGTGTTAAAAATATGCTCCAAAAACGAAATGCGTATTTTGAATCAACACTTTTCGAAATTGAATGATTTTTTGTTACCTCAAAAATGGGTATTCGGTACAGTTCTTGTTTGATAGTTTACATTATTAAGGGTTAGGATTGATACAATAATTGTTTCTAAGTTGGGTAAATAGGACGAAATGCCCCGATGTTGATGATAGGGGGTGATATCAACTAGAGAATCCCTACTACATAGGCAACAAATCTAAATATTTGAATGAGAAAAGTAAAGAAAGGTTCATGTAGTGGGGTCTGTGAATGATGGAAACCAAACCAGTCAAATGTACTTAACTATATCTAATACTAGATCATGAAATGTTGAAGTTTCGGCATGTAGGGGGCTACCTGAAAGGAAAGTACCTCCCGAGGCCTGGCAACATCTCACACATTCCCAAAAAATATTGGTATAATCTACTTAAGCACTAGATGATCAATTGTGTTATTATTGATTATGAGATAATGAGTTGAATTCAAATGCACAAGAAACAACCAAGTTAAAGGGAACTCAGGTCTCCCTCTGCTTGATCTAAGGCACCTGTCAATGAGGAAACTAGATCTAAGGTACACCATCCTCTAGTCCACTCTTATTGAATACATGTGATGACGTTGGTATAGGAGGGACCACCAAAGCTAAGGAAATGAGGATTCCTTAACAAAGGAATGAGGTACATAGTATAATGTGACTAACAGAGAATGACACCAATATGGGGAAAAATTGGTTTGATGGGTGGGCTTACCAATTCCCTTGTCATAACATGACGTGCAATTTTGACCTAGTAGTGATTGAAAATATTCCATAAGGGATAGTTAATTACTTAGGAAGATAATTTTCAAAGATAGATCAGTAAACCAGTAGGACATATGGAGGTCAAATCAAAGAAATACAAGATGGATACGATGCACGAAGAGACTTACAAACTATAACAAGACTCAATGTGGTTTTGAACAAAATCCATGGGACATAATGGTGACTCATCTCCAATACTCTCAATAAGGGTGACTCACTGAAGTTGGCACTGACCAAACCAAGTACAAGTTGTACAAGGCCCTCTCATGGTAATTTAAGAGGTTATAAGAAGGGGGAGTCGAGGGGGACATGGATTGTGATCATGAAAATACTAAAGGAAAGTGATGTTGGCTCTAGTATGAAGACAAACTAGAATCCCAATCCAAAGGGAATTGAATAGTATGGGAACAAAAATGAAAAATGATAATGGTGTTGGAGTGTCCATGTGAGGAAGTCTCTAATGCTTGATATATGGAAAAAGAAAAAGATGGATGATATAGTCCACCTATCAAAGTGTGGGGCTCCCTAAGGTGATATCCATGGAATGGTAGGAAAATCCAATGGATGCAGTGATGCTAATTATATGTGAAATTCCATAAGGAATGGGTCCATAGGAGACACCATAAACATGAGTAAAGAGTGGTTACTCATAACAAAATTCCACACACGAGTCAAGCAAAATGTGAAGAAAATTTATTTAAAAAGGATGGGACTGGACACCTCATGGAATAAATGGCTTTTGAATGAGTATCAAATAAAAAAAAATAAGGAAGACTAGTTTGAGAGCTCAAAGAGAGATTTCCAACAGTGTTAACAATTCCTCAAATAGAGCCAATATAAGCTTGTAATGACCTTGAGGATGAACCTATGTTTAGATGACTTGATGATGGTTTTAATGTGTATTTGTTGTTGAAAAAGTGGTGGTTTTTTGTAGCCATGGAAGAGTTCAAAGTGTTCTGACAAGAATGGGAGTTTGAGGAACTTTGTAGCTAGGTTACAGGGAACCAAGCAATGAGAGGTGTTCTTTCCTGATAAGGATTACTCAAGTTATTTGAAAACCCTCTCATGAGGTCTGGGGAGAAGCTCTTTATGAGGATAATAAGTTATTAGGATTCAAATAGTGAGGCAATTGTGATCTAGTAATTTGAGATTCCTTTACCTTCTAGGATGTACTTTTTGACAAAGTTTCCAACCATGGGGGTGGTTGGAGATGTACAACTAGTATAACCTCATGGGGGGCAAGTGTATGAGTTCATTTACAAACACTATGTGCATGGTGCCTCCTTGAGGGACTTGACCATATAGCCAGCTGTCATGGAGATACTAAAGACATCGGCTACTCACGGCTGCTTCACTAGGGGAGCAATACCATACCACGTGTGCTGATATTGGGGGATATATATTGACGAAAAAATGACATAATATATTGAACATATAATAGGGTTAAATGGTTTTTATATTGGTGGGTATAAAAAATGTATCTCAAAATTAATGGAAAAATATAAAGGGGTATAAAAATGTTGATGAAAAAATGGATGCCTACAATATCTAGTGAAAATAGGGTTTTTTAAATTAGGAAGGTGTATTTGGTTCGTATTGGTAGGCGGTCAAATAATGTGATTTTTAGAGGTGTTTTCCACTATGTAGTCAAATTAAGTGTATTTTAGTATTCCCTAAATGCATGGATATGTCATAGGTTCATTGAGTGAAGCCTCCATGGGGCTACTCCAGGTGGTGATCCACATTTTGGGTAGCCATGCCCTTCATGAGGTACCTAAGGGTATATGGTCCTAGTAGAAAGTATGCCTGCAAGAACCTACTATGGGTGGTGCTAGATGTTACTAATGATTCTAAAGCATCAATTGAATTCCTATCAAAGGGAAAAAGTGGGGCGATATGCATATGGTATAATGCTTTGTGCATTCTTCTTTGAGAAGATTCCTAACTTCCATCCACATATGTGTATCTATGCTAGGGGCACACAAGAGTCCATGACACAGAATTGAGAGTAGCTTTTGTAAAGAGGAGTAGGAGGAGGGTTCACGAGAGTGCTTTGACAAGAGTTTTTAATGCACTAGGACCAAATCGCCTTACATATTGAGGACTATCCTTGTTCAAGGATGAAATTTTAGGGCTTTCCAAAACTTCCACTTCCACCATGATGAACATGGGGTCTAGATGGTAAGTGATTTGATGGTTGTGTTTTTTGTTGTTATTGGATAGGTTAAAATGATTTTATATGTGATACTAACGTTTAGATCTATGTGGTATGCAGATATTACACTGGTCATGTTCGTGGTACATGTTGCATGGGCATCAAAACATGAGGCTAAGAACTATGGGGCATATTATATTAGGGTAGATAGGAGATTGACGCATTTTAGGAGGATCTCTGGAGGTAGTTTGATATAGTACTGACTAGTATCACATAGAATGGGTGCCATGATTTGGAGGACTAGTATAGAGACGCATGTACAAGCCTACCCCTTGAGCGGTGGGCCATTATGAGGCAAGCAACAATGACCGATCAGGCTATCAAGGACCTACATGTGGGTGATGTGGCACCTTTGGCATGAGACCCTCCATGTAAGGAGGATTATCGGGATGGGGTGAGTGTGCCCCCAAATTTTGTACTTATAACTTTAGCATGCTACAAATATTCCAGATTTATTTAGAGTAGTGGAATCCAAGCAATTATATGGATGATTATGATCATATGATACATAATGTGATTATGCATTCTTTTTTTTTGTTTCCATTTGTTTTGGATTAGTTATATTCTTATGGATGCATGTGATAAATACCATAATAAAATGTTATTATCAATGGTATCCACATAGTTATTTTATGCTCTAGGAATATGACTAACTGAAATGGATTCAAATGATTGTTCTAGAAATTTAACTCACAAATATTTTTTAAAGAGGATAAGATTACACACATGATAAATGTCATTTAAGAGCATGATGGGAACTTGGGTATCTAGAGAGAAACATGAAGGTGAAGAATGCAATGATCAAGGGATTCAACTAACAAAACTATCACAACATCATATTTAACATTATTATTGGTGGCATATGTGATGCAAACACCATTAGAGTGGAATATGGAATGTAAAGGAGTAAATATGGCCTAGGATGTTGAGGCTAGATTCCATGTGTAATAAATCACACCATGAACTTAATTTATATATGGTATGGATGACAGATCCATATTAAAGGTTCAAGAAGGAAACCAACAAGACAATGAATAATGCAATTCTACCTACATGATGCAAAAAGAAAGAAAATTTTGCATTCTATGGAAACTCCTAAGGATAGAATTTCTAAAGGTGGAGTGAATTACGAGGATTTGGGAGAATATATCCTTCAGGACCATAAAGGATGTATATTTCCTTTCCTAAACAATGTTTGATAACATAAGGAACTTGCCATAAAGGTTCAAACTTTTGATGTCCCAAAATATGGTAGACTTGTTCAAATACAACTTCTAAGTCACCTTCATGATAGATACTGTAATGATCCTTGCAGTTATACTAGGATTAGGTATGATTCTTGGCCACTTTAATGGTTTTCAAAGAAACATGATAATCATTGTTGGTGTGCTCTAGCATCATTAAATTCTACTCTAATGGTGAAGTATAAGGAAGGAGTTCATTGACAATATGAATAGAGGAAATTTGGCGCTCGATTAGTAATACTACTTCCTCTCCGTGAATGATATAAAAATGAGTTAACCAAGTGGTGTTCGTAATAGAATTTCTATAGGCCTATAATTCAGGGAAGAGCATTAGATGCCATTTGGTCTTGTGTTTATTCACCATTTGTTGAAGCATAGTATTGAAGATCTTGTTAACGACGTCAATTTTTCCATTCTCTTGTGGTTAATAAGATGATGAATATTGGTGTTAAAAACCTAACAACAAAGCTATCTCACACCAAAATTCATCTACAAAGTGTTGGTCATAGTTGAAAACCAATTTTTTTGGAAACCCAAATTGAGCAATGACATGGTTGAAGAAGAAATAAACTGCAATAATCGTATTACTATTGAATGTGGGCATGGCCTCAACCCATTTTGTAAAGTAATTAATATCCGTAATGATGTATTTATTTCCATTAGATGAGGTTTGGTTACACTCCATAAAGTCTATGGCCCATCATAGAAAGGATTGGAATTGATGATGAGATGCAATGATGTAGGTTTAGTGCTTTCCTTAAGGGAAAATATTAGGGAAATGTTTAACTACCTCAATGTAGTCATTACATATTGAAGGAAAAAAGTATCCTACACGCATGACTTTTGGGATGATGTTTATTGGGATGAAGAAATACTATCCTTTCGGTAGCTTATTACTTAGTTTTTCACCTATATTTCATAGAAACCCTCATAAGCTACTATTTTTTGGCATCATTTCCATGAATAATAATCCATATGAGCTCTAGAAGAAAGAAAGGTAAAATTCTAGCATCATTATAGTTCTGTATGTTTTACCTTATAAAATTGGGTTAATTTGCAAAGGTTAAGGAAATTGACATATTCTACAACCTTGATGACATTATGTAACTACATCCAAGGTTAAAATATATTATGAAGTGAACTGGTTAGCTCATGCACATAGGAAGGTTTCAAATAGCTCTCGTATGGTGTTACATCTATTGGGCGCAAGGAAAATCTCATAGGTTGACCACAATAGCATGGTCAAACACTTAGTCAACCATCGTGTGGCATATAGAACAAAGGAATATTAGATAAGGACTATTATTTGGCAGCAAATCAAATTAATGCAAGTACAAATAATCATCTATAAAGATAAATATCAGTAACGTGAATGATAATGTGTCTAAGGAATATTCATATGATTCATTGATTCATTAGTGAATTGTAGGACTAAGATCTTCAAAAGAAAATAAGACACTTATTCATTGCTACCTATTCAGATTTATAACAATTATTCTCTCTTATTTAGTTATCATAAAATATATTATAAATAGGACTCGCCAAGAGGCCAAAACCATCCTTCTTGTATCATCTTATTAATGCAGAACATTATTTATGTGTGCGCACTGATTTTAATTTAAATATCACAATTATTCCTAGCTTTCATAGTGTTTCAATGAGTATGTTATATTAGTGATTGCAACGTTTCCTAATCTTTCTTTCGTCTCTTGCACTAGCAGGAGGGCACCATACAGCCCATATTCGGCAATAAGAAAATACAACAACCTGTTACCGCCTCTCTGGCTGTGTCTCTGTTCTATCAAAAAAACTCCTTTTAGTCCTATTTACATTCTACATTATATAGATCTTTGGCCAAAGGCCAAAATAGATCATTAAACTGATTACATAACCAAACGCATAATTTAGCTTTTCGGCCTTCAAAATTAGACAGTTAGCAAAACTGGTCGTAGCCAATCTCCAACTTTCATCCTTCACATATTCGATCTCAACTGCCTTTGGATCGATCTTGCTGTCATGGTTGAAGCTGCTCAAAACGAGGCGATTCTATCTCGGCTGCCTTTGGATCGATCTTGCTATCATGGTTGAAGTTGCTTGAAACGAGGTAGTGATCAAGGAGGTTCGGATCTACTGCAAGGATTTGTTGTGCTAGCAACGGTGCAACATCCGATCCTACACTAGAATCAACAATCACAGTAAGTACTCTAACTATCAAATAAACATTGGAGATATCAATAAGTTACAAAGAGTAATTAAAATTAAGAAATCATGTAATAAAAGATTAATTAATGCTAAGTTAAATTAAGAGTATGAAAAATAAAGTTTATACAAAATATGTCACCATGCTTGGACTGGTGCAAGATGAGGGTGTATAAAAGAGGTAAAACAACGATAAATGGTTATGATTTAGGAAGGGGAAAATGGAAAAAAGAGAGAAAATTAGGGGGCTAACATCCTCCCATCCCTAAGTTGTTGTGTGTCCTCACACAACTCTTTACCTTTGCAAAAATCCTTCAAAACTTTGAGCATTCCAGCTCAATCCTGCTCTGGCATACTGACATCAATCTGCAATGTTTCAGACTTCTTCTTTCTGATGTTCTTTAGTTTCTTTGTCACTTTTTTAAGTCGCTTGAAACATTGTGTAGCTCGGTACTTCCAAACTCTAACTTCTATTTTCTTTTTCTGGATCTCCGTAGCTAATTCTTCTTTACTATGTTCTTTATCCTCCTGTGCTTTAGCTATGAGCTGTTCTAAGTTCTGCACTTGAAGCTCTAGTTCAACTATCCGAGCAACATGAGTTACCAAATCTACTTCTTATTTTGTCTCGACAATGGCTGTGTCTTCCTCAGGGACCTTAATATACCTCATGGTTACATTAAAAAATTCTTCATCTTCTGTTTCTTCTTCTTGCATTGGTGCAGAAGGCGATTCAATGTCCTGTGGGGACTGTGGTTCTTTGCCTACACCAGATTCTTCATTCTTTTTCCGGGACCTTTTAATGAAATCAGACAACAGATTGTCATCTTCAACCTCTACAAATTTTACTGCGTCCACAAGGACTGACAGGTTGTCTTCTTAGGGGGTCTATGCCTATACTGGTGGCATAGAAGGAGTCTCTTTAACAGGTGCACTAGCTGTCTTCTTATTTGGAGATGGGGCCCTTTCTTCTATTTATTTTTCAGGTTGTTTCCTTTTTGCACTGGTGCAAGAAGGACACCCCTTTACATTCTTACTCGGACCCTTGCTTGTTCTGGTGGGGTCCTCTGTCTCCTTTCCAGCAGTTGTCTTTTTATGTAGCTATTTTAATAGTGCCTCCCAAGTCATGCCTTTAACTTCTAATTGTTTCTGGACCAAAATATTTATCAGGCCATGGTGATATAACTTCTTGTCGGCCTGGTCTGCCCATTCATGCCGCACACCTTTGGCCATTTTTTCCAAGCTCTTAAGAAAAAAAGGGGAAATTCATCCTCCACCAGATGTGTCGGGTGGCTTCGAAATGCTGCAACATCCTAAAATGGTAGAAAAAAGTGTGGGAGTACCTTCCCTCATAGGTTACAAATTTCTGTAGGATGAAAAAGAGGTCCTGCCATTGTCCCAGCAGGGCATTGCATTGAACTCCTTCCTTCCAATCTACCTTCATCTTCTTGTCGATGACAAAACACTGTCTTCGCTTCCTTTCTAGTTTCTGATTTTTCAACCACTACTCACCAGTATTTTCCAAGCCTGTCGCTGCTACTACAAACTCTTCCATAACCTCAAATTTTAGAGGCCCAATTTTTACTCGGCAATTTTTGAAACTTCTGGAAAACTATAAGGCCACTTCACTATTGTGCCCATCAAAGTTTTGCAAGAACTGAAGAAAGCTCGAGTCTCGCAATAGTGCAAGACTATTGCAATACTTAATAGTTTGTTCTACCCTACTGAGAGATGAAAGTTCGCTTCGAACAGGTGGCATCACTACTTAACGATTATGAATAGTCGAGAATTTACATGGAACACCAGGAAAATTGGTTCTTATATATAGGGATCTAATCGTCCACCATCCCTTCCATCTTATCACCCATTCATTCCACTAAAATATCCATGGATGCGCGGCATCTTTGAGATCATGCCGAATTGGTACTTGCAGCGGTGTTTTAATGGCTAGGTGAGGTAATCATTACGAGTGAAGGACATCTAGGATTATGGCAGAAAGGGGCAATTATATCCAAGTAATGGTTAAACACTTTCTCACTCCTTCATAATTCAAAAAAAAAAACTTAGCATTCATTACAAAATGATCATGATTCTTAACTTAAAAACACCTTGTACTTTAAATAATTTTCTCCTAGTTAATATGATAGCACAAGTACTCATCGACTAAGTGAAAGGACTTCTTATAAACTTTCATGATGACCACTTTCCTATGACGTATACTATGAAAAGAACAAATTGTACTATGTTTCTGACAAGGTGCATGCTTGCACCGGTCTACTTGCACCACTTAAACTCTGCTATTCTGCTGGTATCATTCTTCTAGCATTATTATATAGGACGACATGCTTGCACTAGTGCAAGCATAATATATGAAATAAATAATAGGGAATTTAAATAAAATATAGGCTGGACTTCCAACATGGCTTCCTCAACTTATACTGGAAATTTTCTTTGCCCTTTCTTGATGCTTCAGAGCATATCCTTTTGCTCTTTGTGCACGAGATCCTGCAATGAATTCATGAGGGAACAAAGAAGTGGGAAAATGGAAATTTCAGAATGGGAAGGAATTTTGTTACAGGGATTCCAAGAATAGTACCACAAGAGGGGATAAACAGAAGTGGGATATGGAAAAAAAAATTCAAGTGTAAAGTGGGGGTTTTACGAAACGGACAGGGTAAATTCAGAAGAATATGGGAAGGTTAATCATTTTGGGATTGAAGAAGAAAACTGAGGGAATATTACGAAAGTGGAATATGAAGAAAGGCATAAAATTTTCTGGAAGGTATGCCTACACTGTTGCAAGAAAAATAACTGCAGTGAAAATTAAGCATCACTTGAATAAAAATAGCCATGCTAATTACCCCAATTGTATAAAGGTTGGTTCTGTTGAACCTGCTTTTACTTGGTGGTCACTAGCATATCTAAAGATTAAGCAACATTCTCTTTTTATTAGAAATTTTTGATATTCCTGCCAACAAGCTGGTTTTCAGGTTAATCCTTCTGCAATCGTGTCAACGAACTGATTTTCATAATTACAGGAAAATGTTTTGTCTTTACTTAAAAAAAAAAATGTATTATTATTATTTTTTTTAAGAAGAAGAAGAATTCATGTTTTCAAAAGGTTGGTATTACCATTCACAACTACTGTCCCGAATTTTTGTTGGACTTGCTGTGTAAAATATTTCCCTGCAAGTGGCTGAAAATACTTCTTTAATCTATGTCCATTTACCAAGAATATTGAATTTTGTCCATCAATAGTTTTAACTTCTGCTGCTCCATTCTCGAATACTTGGATCACTTCATAAGGTCCCATCCAACGTGTATGGAATTTCCCTTTAAAAAT
This sequence comes from Pinus tabuliformis, assembly GCA_031772625.1. Taxonomy (NCBI): domain Eukaryota; kingdom Viridiplantae; phylum Streptophyta; class Pinopsida; order Pinales; family Pinaceae; genus Pinus; species Pinus tabuliformis. The sequence goes on along the minus strand of CM062815.1, from coordinate 111,514,709 downwards.
TTTAAATCTAGAATCATAAAGGAGCACCCAATCACCTGGTTGGAATGGCTTTTTCTGAATAGACTTGTCATGCGACCTTTTGCATTGCTGCTAAATTAGTATGTTCTGCTAAACAACATCCCTACAAAATTCATCTAACTCATTTAATTGGAGAAGACACTGTTGTTGTGCCTCAAAGAGATCTAGTCCTAACTGAACTGCAGTTCTGAAAGTTTTGATCTGGAATTCAATTGGTAACAGAACATGTTTGCCATATACTAGCTCATATGGTGTATGTCCTGTGCTATTTCTCCAAGTGGTTCTGTATGCCCAAAAAGCTTCTAGTAATATTTCAGCCCAGTCTTTCCGATGCATATTTACTGTCTTTGTAAGAATGGACTCGATCACTTTGTTTGTGGATTCCACTTGGTCATTTGCTTGCGGATGATATGGTGTGGATTTCCTGTGCCGGATCTTGTATTGCTCCATCACACCCGGTACCATATTAGAAATAAACTGCGGACCATTGTCAGAAAAAATTTCTCTACGCACACCAAATCTAGTAAAGATTTCAGTAAAAAGAAAATCAACAACAAATTTTTATGTAGCAAAGGAAACAACTTTAGCTTCTACCCATTTTCTGACAAAATATGTACAAACCAAGATATGCTTTTTACTCAATGACGTTGGATTTATTAGCCCTATAAAATCAATAGCCCATTTTCAAACGTTTTTTGTGATCTTATCGAAGACACGTTCTATCATTTTGATCCAGAACATCTTGACCGGAAACTATTACAACAATGGAGGGCTCCGCATGAATCCGTTATTGATTTTTTGCTGTGCTTCCGTGACTTACAGTTTCAAGCTCCGAGGAGCAGATGAAGTTCGATTATCTCTGGGACTGGTTCGAGTATTGTCTTAAGAAATCTACCCATCCCAAGGGAAATCTTAAGATCAAGCCTCGCTCAACCTTCTTCATTGATGGAAATGTGCAATCTCATGTGGAAGCAGGCATTGTCTCAATGGGCTGTCCACCTCCCTCTCATTCAATAGTTCCACCATCGCCCAGTGATGTTGAGGATCATGTTTGCATACCTGTTCATCCTTCACACTCTCCCAATATTAGTCCACTCGATTTTCATGCAAATTTGGTTGTGAGTCCTTTGAGTTCTCATATGCATTCTTTTCTTTGACCTCCATCTTCGCACTTAGGTGTTCCTCCAGATGATGTTGTCTTGTGTTTGTCCATTCCGAACTCTTCACTTGTTGTGAACGAGGAACAACCCACTGACGAAGTCAGTGTTTCACAAGGAACATGTGTTGCCATTCATGAAGAGTATGAGTGGGAGCTTGAACATCAGCACTCGGCAAAGGATGACTCCCTTCTGTCTGAGTCCCCTCTGTTCTTTCCTAACCTCTTTGGTGAACCTACCATCCATGATTTTGCATGTGTATCTTCATCCATAGATGCACCCATTGGTGATCACTCACAGGACTCACCAAATATTATTCCATCATTCGACAACAGAGAGGATAAATTACTCATTGAAAATCCACTTGATCCTTCATTTGTATTTTCTAGAAACATAGAGGATGAGTTCGTTTGCTTTTCACCTACCCCTCTGTGTGACTCATCCAACCATCATCTGATCACAATGTTGATTCACTCATTGTTAATCCACCTAAGCCATTGGTCTATGCAGATCCATCTATCAACGAAGTTGAAAACCCACAGACCGTCGAGGCACTTCAGCTCGAGCTAATGGTTATGTCAGGCCCTTGTTGTCTTGAGGTTGGTTTCGCTTCCAATCAGGAAATTGTTCAAACACTCAACGGTCCTCATCACTCATATGTATGCACTCAAGATCAATCCAACACTCAGATTTTACTTCCTCCACTCGAACTACACGATCCCATTGCTCATGCATTGGAGGAGTCTTAACTTGCAAGCAATTGTGCGCAACATAAGTTATCTTTGTTTCTTTTGTTTGCTTGCATGTCACAGTCAAGAGTGTGCTTATGCTTCAAACTTGCACGTAGTGTCACACAACACCACGATAAGTCCGCGGACTACCTGACATGCACATGCACCCACTTATGTCCCATGGGCACTTTGAATCACGGAGTGTGGTTGTCTTCATTGTTATGTCTTTCTTGCTTGCTGGTTGCACAATTGGGTTGCTCGCTAACCAAGCCTTCACCAACATGGGTCTACCAATGCACCGGTGGCTGCATTAGAAGTATCACTTCGCATGATTAGGCCCATGTACCGTTAGTGTAGGAGTAGGAGTAGTGTTTGCTTCTAGTTGTTTGTTTGCATGCTTGTTTGCTTATGTGCTTTGTTTGCATATTTGTTTGCTTGGTTGTTTGTTTACTTTCTTCAATTTCATTTTTTCTTATGCTCTTGCTTTGCTTTGTTGATTATCAATTTGTTCTCTTGTTTCGTTCATAGGTTAGTTTTGCATGAAACCATGTATGACTCTTGAAGTGAGCTAGGTAAAATACAAGAGGGATTGTACAGATATCACTACATGGTTATTTGTCATCTTGCCTCTGTATGATGAGCTTGTTACTTTTAGTCCATGATACATCAAAGGAAAATACGTATTGTTTGAAGTGAACCTTGGTGTAAACACAACGCTTGCGCGCTAACTAGTGTCACCTTCTCTAGTCTATTGTTTTTGGGTTAACCCTTGTTAGCTCAGTCAAGTAGAGTAAGGTGAGGGGGAAAACCTTAAAAAGCACGTCAAAGATACAATAAACTACTCCTCTGCTGCAAAAACCTCTTCTGCTCTCAATAAGTCGAGATCCCTCTTCCACCTTTGAAATGAATAAGTGCAATAAATAGTGAACATGAAAATGAAAAAAAGAAATCAAAAAGCTCAAAATGAAAAATGAATAAGGCAAAATAAGGGAAAGGTTTCCTATGCAGGTAGGTGATGCAAGTAACTCTGCCAGGGTACTAACCAGGCTCACTAGCAGTGAAGCCATGCTTGTGTTCCTATGTGACTCCATCAAGGTACTGTCCAAGCCTACTGGAAATGGAGCAACACCAGAGATGAAACTAAGACTCTAACTGCTATACTGCTTTTGCACCTATATACCCCTCAACCCCAATGAAAAAGACTGTGTTGCCTTGGCTTGGAATGTGTGTCAATCGACCAAGAGTCTAGCAGATGCTACATGTTACATCAAGCTAGTGTGAAGCCAAGATGAGCTGAGAACTTAACAATATTTCCAGAGATGTTGGACTTGCTTTTCATGAACAAGGTCTATGCAGAGAGTTGGAGTTCTACCAGTGTGTTGACAAGTGTTGTAGCAGCTACAATCACCCTCCAAAATTTTTCCTTACCCTGTTTTGGAGCCTCCCTACCAACCTTACATAACACTTTGTCTTGCTTTGTCAAGTACTCAAGCTTCAGCGCTTTCCTCGCACAAAGGCAGCCTGTCGATCACAGTTGATCTATTCCCGTCATAGGTTGCTCACCCGGACTTAGTCCAGTTGTAGGTTGAGCAGCTTCCCCTTGAAAATTGCACATTTCTTGAGGGAAACCAGCCTTCCCTCCAAGAATTACGCAATCCTCTCTGATAGCCTTCTGGGCTCTAGGATTGTGCAATCATGCCAGCCAACCCTCCCAGCATGATTTACGCAAATTTTCCCAGCAGCAGGCTATTTAATCCATGATTTTACCAAATTTGGGTAGCAGTTAGCTGCTCTGCCTAGAAATTGCGCAAATCACCTGGGAAGTTAGCCCAACTCCTAGCCAGAAATGCCATTTTTCTCCAGCGTCGAGCAGTCTCTTACATGTGTAACTGAGTTGACTGTTTCCCTTCGGGATTGAGCAAAATAGACTTGCATGCATGAGCTGCTTCTTCCAAGGCAACATGTAAAGGCATCCATTGTTTCAGGGATCCATGTTTAGTAGTTGGAGGTTACATGCAAGGAGAAATTCCAAAAACTCCCACCAAGTGTCGCTTTCCCTAGATTTGTAGCATGCATGTCGCAACCTTGATGTTATCAAAACTCATCAACCGAACACTGCAGAGCTCATTCCTCACATCAACCTTGCAGCTTTGACATCCCACATGACATCTAGGAGTAGTCGGCACATTCAGCTCCGTTGTTTTGGGGTAAGCTAGCTTCCCATGCCTTGTGCTACATTTTTGTCATTTTTTGTGTTTTCACTTGTGGGAGTACTATTTGCTTGATTTATTTGAGCACTTGTTGTCGTTTACATATATACTAGCTTGTCCTAGCTCTATTTTAGTTTTTGTTGTTATCTCACTACTGTTACATGCATGGAACTGTTTTGCATGGACGTTCTCCCAACCGACGAACTACCTCACCCACATGTATGTTGATATGTTTTTTCAATCTTTCATTTATGTTTTGCATGCACTGTCAATCACTTCTGCTATCACCTAGTGTCACCATGCATTCATTGACTTACTTGCTTTCAGTTGCTCGTCGGCGAGTCGAGCCAACCTTAGCCCGGGCTTTGCCTTCACCAAGGCTGCATTGTGCAATCTGGGAAAGGAAGGATCACCTTCCTCTCTAGGTTTGCGCATTCTTGCCCAGCATTAACCTCCAAGACTGTTTTGCGCATTTTTGGAGGACAGTGGCTGCTTGGCCCAAGAAATTGAGTAGATCTATCCCTAGGCCAATAGTCCTTCCCAGCTAGAATTGTGCATTGTGCAATCCCAACAGTCAACAGCCAGACTGGACTGTGCATTGCATAGTTCCAGCAATCAACCAGTCTCCTAGTAGCCCAAACTATGCCTTGAGCAGTCTTGGCAGTCGGTCTCCCGACCTCCCGACCGAAATTGCACAACCTTCATGATCATTCACCCAGGTATGTTGCAAGTCAGTTCTCATGTTCATTTTGGTTTTCGACTAACAGATTGCTTGCTATGAGTGTTTCCATGTCTCCAGGTATCGCAGGTGTTCATCTGCCTCTCAGAAGTATAGGTACAATGGTTTCCAGGAGAGTAGAGATGAGGACATCATTCAGAGCACGCTTGGGGATGCAGTCGATCAAGTGTCTATGAGTTTGCCTACTCACGAAGACATAAAGTTGTTTGTAAACAAGGACATCAAGTGGCAACATCACAGTGAACAACATCATGAACAATAGTTGAAGACAACATACGAAATGCAATGAATGCAAGAGGAGGGTTGTTGACAACACAGAGGCGGAACAAGGTTGCAAGCTCAAGCAGTTCCATTGATAATGAAAGAAACTTTCGATACCCTGGCTATGGAGTGATGGCACAACATGAAGATCGCGCGAAGGCAGAAGTTGTAACAAAGAAGGAGTTGCATGTGCTGAAGTAGCAACTCAGGAAGAACATGAAGCTATGCAGACAGACGAATAATTTGCAGCAGGATCAGGAACAACAGTGGGTGCAACATGCACTCATGGATGAAACTACTCCTGTACAACTTAAAGATCTATCCCAACAGCTAACACGGAGTAGAAATGGTGAGCAGTGTTGGGGATCACATGCAAGGGATTCAACAGCGTGCATGTCATTGTGCGCACGCATGAAATACAACCCATTCAACACACTCACCAAGGCGAAGACAAGAAGCAAGTCCAACTGGAGTTGAACATGTACTTCGGCAAGTTGATGCGCATGACCACCAGCACACACTTGAATATCAGCACGGACACTATGCGTCTGTGTGTTGCCAGTTCAGCCGCACCCAAGAGGACCATGCACATGTTAGCAGACGAGTTGGATCAAGGGGACAAATCAATGCATCGGTTGCAACGGAGGCAAGAGTTCACTTCAGCAAGATGTCACCATGAGGTGCATGCACACCATCACAGATGACCAAGCTTAGCATCAACTCACTACCTTCACCATCACAAGCATGTCAAAGAGTTGGTCTCATCACAGTGGAACGAGTGTTAGTGATGTCTTGCAAGGCTTTCTCAAGCCATGTTGTCTCACATGAGTACATGTGCATTATAACATTGAGTCATGTCAAGTGTAAGTCAAGTGTCAATACGTAACAGTCATGGAGTAGATGAAGAGTCATGGGGGTAGTTGAACTGTCATGAAGGGGAATGTCAAGGGTCACCCCACCCTTTGCTATAAATAGTCCCTCATAACTCATTGTATGGGCTTTTGGTCAGCCAAGCTTCTACTAAGACTATTTTGAAGAAGGCTTGGATAGTATTGTAATGCGCCTTGGATTCTCCATTGAACGGAGCTAGTACATCTCTTTGGAGGAGGAGGTGGATGTGGTTGTAACATTCCACTATTGGGGTTAGCAGGTTTACATGGATGTATTGTATGATTGTGACTTACACTTCTTTATATAATAAGAGCCAACACATTTTCATGCATATGTTGTTATTGTAGTTGGACTGCTCCAGTTGCTTTAATGATATGTGTTGTTTAACTTACGTACTTGTGTATGAACGGATTCACATGCAATTATATGAATCTTGTTGTTAATATGTTGCATATGTTGTTATTGTTGTCACTGTGTGTCGACTGCTCTACTGGACATCAGACAGACCTTTCACTTGAACCTTTCTATAACAACCGTCACACTCATCTCGGACTGATCCATGAGTGTTGTACATGTTATCTTACCTTGTATTATGTGGCTGTGACATCCGAGTGGACTGCTCCGCCGAAAGTTGTGCATGTCCTTGTGTTGTGTGTTCCTAGCCGAGTTGTGACTGATCCCTTTCAATTTGGAACTCACATTCACCTCCTTCCCCCTTCGAAGTGTTGGAACCTCTCATACACCTTCCTTGACTCATTGAATCAGTCACACCCTTGCTGCTGACAGAGTTATTCTACTTGCCTCTGTGCGACACTGCGGTCAAGGAATTACCTTATGGCCCATTGTTGGGACTCCTACACCAAATGGTTTGAGGTCTAATTGGGACTTCTTACTCGGGAGATCCCCTTGACATGTTGGCAGGTCTAGCACCGTCAACATGTTGCCGCTACATACTTCTGAATCTGAATAATACAAGTGGTCTCCAAATTCCTTTGCTTTAAGTGTGTGAATTTCCTTCTGTGCTACCAAAGGAAAAGTATAAAAAAAATCGCAACTTTATCCCAAACAAAAAGATGATGATGCCTGGAGGAAGATGTCCCTGGTGTGCCTCTTCTTCGACTAAGTAGACATTGGTGCAGTGCCATGTGAGAGAAAAACTTGCAAGAAATTTTGACAAAGAAACATTTGAATAACCCACTAACCTAGTGATAGTTCTCAACCAACCAAAATAGGATGACTATGACCCTAAAGACCAAGTAATAAGTGATCGGTGGGTTGGAGTGAGAAATAGGAAATTCAAGACTAATATCGTTGAGGTACGTATGACCAACTGTGCCCAGACCAAAGTGGGTACTACAACCTTGATAAAACAAGTCAAGCGAGAAATTAACCTTTTGTCACTTCTGGACTGTCCTTGGAAGCATGCAATTGGAATGGCTATCAAAACCAAATGGAAAAGGAAGCACTATACCAGACTCTAGCAACCAAGACAGGACAATTAAATGACATTCCTAATGGCTTTATGGATTGAAGGTTTATGGAGGGTAGAACAACAATCAACTCAAAGGAGGGATCTGACGAGGAGTTATGCAGGAAACACACAAAGAACATTTGTGACCGACACTTGACCCCATGAAACCCACTGAAATATTGCTTGCCATAGGGCTACAATGGAATAATGACAGAGTGAGATACCACACACCAGTAATTGTTCCTATATTGTCTATGATGAGGGACAACGACAATGTAGCGACTGCCATAACCTAGTAGCTAGAATGCTCCCGTAATAAAGACCCATGAAGGTTCTTAAGAGAATGTAAGTGAGTGAGAGAAGATGGAAAGGGACGAGTTACCATAGCGTACCCAAAATGGAATAGAAACGATAATCGCCACCTTGTATACATGATGGAATTTCGCCACCCTGGGATTTAAGATGAACTATTATACAAGGCTACAAACTAGAGGTTGTATATAGAAGACATGAAATAGCGATGAGAGAAGATGCTGAAAAAATGCCAAGTGTGTTTTTGCTCCCTAGGTTCCTCCATCCCAATACCATGTAATATGATGAGGACATTAATGTTGCACAATCACCTATTAGATAACATCCAAGTCACATCCAATGGTACCAATGTTTGCAACACCTCCATACCTATAGCAATCATTGAAATATATTGTAGTTTCTTGAGAGTGAGAGATAGAGAGAGGGACAGAGTCATTACTACAAGGATCCAAACTATGGGAGGAAGAGGTGGTTACCACTCATTAAACAATATCCTCCAAGTGGGTGTACATCATCTCAATGAGGCAAGGGAGGCATACCCATACCCGTCGAGACAACTGAGTACACATAAAATGATGTGAACAACAAAGTGGGTCTAAGAAAAAGAATATAGAGTACATCAATATGCTAGCATCAATGCAACAAAAAAATATACACTAAAATATATAGTCCATATATGTGTGCCTTGAAGAAAACAAACAAAGTAAATTATCAAGCGGGAACTATAAACTCAAAATGAGAACTCTAGCACCCCAAAAAATAAGAAAAAACAGCATGAAAACAAAAAGTGTTGATACTAGAATAACATCATTTTTTTGGGGGGTAAATTTTCAACATTGTTTAAAAATGGTAGTAAAAGTCAATAAAAGTTTTTTTTGTTTTTTTGGTGAAAAAAACACCCTGAAAATGGAAAGTTTTGATGATGGAATAACATTTTTATTTCGAGATAAATTTTCAACATTTTTTAGCAATGGAGTTAAAGATAAAATGTCATTACTCTAAAAAACCTTAAAATTCTAATGATTTTCAAGCATGGTATTAAAGATAAAATATCACATCTCTGAAAAGCCTTAAAATTCCAACAATTTTCAGCAATGGTGTTAAAGATAAAATACTTATAATTGTTTTCATCCATAGCATTAAAGATAAAATACCACAACTCGGAAAAACCTTAAAATTTTGACAAATTTTCAACCATTGAGTTAAAATTGAAAATCGTGACTACAGAAAACCTGAAGTTTTTGAATGTATTTCAACCATGGCATTATGGAAAATTTATATGAATAAAAAAACTTAAAAAATGAACACCTAAATGAAAGATTCATTATAACAAGAGTAATTTATTTTTTCAATGCTAAAAGAATAGTTATTTTAGTCTAAGAAAATTCGACACATTGCAACAAAATTTTAAAAATAAACTATCAAATTAACACGTAGTGTAGGCGAGCTCGACCCATTACAATTAAAACTTAAAACTCAACCGTAAAATTGACACATTATGGGTGTAGACTTGATCCATTATAATGACAAATTTAAAATCAACTATCAAATTGGCACATAATGTTGTCAGGTTACTAGTCAAGAATTGACATGGACCTTACAGAAAATAATAATAATAATAATAATAATAATAATAATAATAATTAAACATATAAATAAATAAAAATTAAATATTAAAAAATTAAAAATAATAATAACAAGTAAATAAAAAGATATTAAAACATAAAAAATAAAAATTACCCAAAAAAATGGTATAATAAAATATTTAAAAAACGCACACCAAAAACAAAATCAAACATAAAAGTTGTAAAATAATATATGAAAAAGAAGAAAATATTTAAAAAAACATAATTTAAGAAAAATAATAAAAAATTAACAAAAAAACAAAACAATAAAAATAAAATTAAAAACATTAAAATAAATAACAAAAATTTAGGCCCACGGGGCTTTGGATTGATGGTGAATGGGTGCGCTGTTAAGGCACTCCTTGCGATAGGTCACTGGTTCAATTCCCCGTGGGTACTTAGTTTAGTCTTAGCCTAGAAAAAAAAAATAACAAAAATTTAGGAAAAATATTAGTAAAAAATAATATATATATATATATATATAAAAAAATTAAAAGAAAATTGAAAAAAAAACATTTAAAATAAATTAAAATGAAAAACAATTACATAAGCCTCACCTAGTGGGCCTATGGGGCTGGAGGCCAGGTTAGTGGGCGGTTCCGTGTAGCGCCGCTCACCCTGGCCCGCGACCTATTGAGGCACCTAGGCAGGCTTGGCCAATTCTAGGATTTTGCCAAGCCCAACAAGGGGGTTCGAGGGTCCTTGGGTGGGGCCCATGCATGTTTTTTCTATATAATTTTTCTTTTTTAAATTATTACTTTTAAATCCTTTTTAATTATTTAAAAAAAAATTAATGTTTATTTTTTATTTTTTTATTTTAATTTTAATGTTTTTTTTTTATTTAATTTTTTTTTATGTTTTCATTTTTTTTTTAATTTAATTGTATTTTTTTATGTTTTTTTTTTAAGAATTTTTCTATTTTTTTAATTGCTTTTTTTTTTAGTTTAATGTTTACAACGTTTGTTTTTGTTATTTTTACTTAAATTTTTATCTGAGTCATTTTGTTTGGAAGAAAAAAATGTCAAATATCATAAACTTTGGACATAAAATTCATAAAAATTTCATAATTTTCTTTTCCAACTCTTTTAATTCAATTTTTTAAATATTTTTTTATTTAACATGTCATTTTAGCTCAAAATTCCTGAAACATGTATTTTTTTAATTATGCCAATATGAAAAATGTGTATTTTTTGTTGAGTGTTTAAAATTGTTATTTTTTAGTGACAATTTTCTTTTTGTTTATTGAAGTATTAATTAATGATATATAAATATATAAAAAATCCAAAACTCAAAATATTAATGTTATTATTTTTCTTAACTTTACAAAAAAAAATTAAAAGTCTCACTATAGAAAACATTGTAAAGAAAAAAAAGTATGGAAAACATCTTAGGATGAAAAACAAGAAGATGAATAAGACAACTTGAAAAATGGTTAAATAATCAACATTTGAAAAAAAATGTGCATACTTAAGAAAATTTAAAGTGTCAAGAATATGCCATAAGAAATCAAATGTTGATGTTTTTAAAATATGCATGAAAATCACAAACATTTAAAAATAACTATCCAAACTTATTACATTAAAAAATTTGAAGCGTAAAAAATAGGCCCTCTAAAAGAGGGGTTGATGTTGCATCAACACTTTTAAAAATCAACATGAAAATCACTAACATTAAAAAAAAAGTATTCATACTCGATACATATGAAAATTAAAGTGTCAAAAATATGTCTTAAAAAAAATATTGTTGCTTTTCAAAATCAACATGAAAATCACTGATGTTTTAAGAAAACATGTTCATGCTTGATGCATAAGAAAATTTAAAAGTGTCGAAGAAAACCTCTAAAGGAAGGGGTTGATGCTACATCGACACTTTTCAAAATCAACATGAAACTCACTAACATTTAAAAAAATAACTTTTTATACTTGATACATAATAAAATTAAAAGTGTTAAAAATATGCTCCAAAAACGAAATGCATATTTTGAATCAACACTTTTCAAAATCGAATGATTTTTTGTTACCTCAAAAAAATGGGTATTCGGTACAGTTCTCGTTTGATAGTTTACATTATTAAGGGTTAGGATTGATACAATAATTGTTGCTAAGTTTGGTAAATAGGACCAAATGCCCCGATATTGATGATAGGGGATGATATCAACTAGAGAATCCCTACTACATAGGCAACAAATCTAAATATTTGAATGAGAAAACTAAGGAAAGGTTCATGTAGTAGGGTCTGTGAATGATGGAAACCAAACCAGTCAAATGTACTTAACTATATCTAATACTAGATCATGAAATCTTGAAGTTTGGGCATGTAGGGGGCTACCTGAAAGGAGAGTACCTCCCAAGGCCTGGGAACATCTCACACATTCCCAAAAAATATTGGTATAATCTACTTAAGCACTAAATGATCAATTGTGTGATTCTTGATTATGAGATAATGAGTTGAATTCAAATGCACATGAAACAACCAAGTTAAAGGGAACTCGGGTCTCCCTCTACTTGATCTAAGGCACCTGTCAATGAGGAAACTAGATCTAAGGTACACCATCCTCTAGGCCACTCTTATTGAATACATGTGATGACATTGTTAAAGGAGGTACCACCAAAGCTGAGGCAATGAAGATTCCTTAAAAAAGGAATGAGGTACATAGTATAATGTGACTAACAGAGAATGACACCAATATGGGGAAAATTGGTTTGATGGGTAGGCTTACCAATTCCCTTGTCATAACATGACGTGCAATTTTGACCTAGTAGTGATTGAAAATATTCCATAAGGGACAGTTAATTACTCAGGAAGATAATTTTCAAAGATAGATCAGTAAACCAGTAGGACATATGGAGTTCAAATCAAAGAAATAAAAGATGGATACGATGCATGAAGAGACGTACAAACTATAACAAGACTCAATGTGGTTTTGAACAAAATCCATGGGACATAATGGTGACTCATCTCCAATACTCTGAACAAGTGTGACTCACTGAAGTTGGCACTGACCGAACCAAGTACAAGTTGTACAAGGCCCTCTCATGGTAATTCAAGAGGTTATAAGAAGGGGGAGTCGAAGGGGACATGGATTGTCATCATGAAAATACTAAACGAAAATGATGTTGGCTCTAGTATGAAGACAAACCAGAATCCCAATCCAAAGGGAATTGAATAGTATGGGAACCAAAATGCAAAATGATAATGGTGTTGGAGTGTCCATGTGAGGAAGTCTCTAATGCTTGATATATGGAAAATGAAAAATATGGATGATATAGTCCACCTATCAAAGTGTGGGGCTCCCTAAGGTGATATCCTTGGAATGGTAGGAAAATGCAATGGATGCAGTGATGCTAATTATATGTGAAATTCCATAAGGAATGGGTCCATAGGAGACACCATAAACATGAATAAAGAGTGGTTACTCATAAAAAAATTCCAGACACGAGTCAAACAAAATATGAAGAAATTTTATTTAAAAAGGATGGGACTGGACACCTCATGGAATAAATGGCTTTCGAATGAGTATCAAATAAAAAAAAAATAAGGAAGACTAGTTTGAGAGCTCAAAGAGAGATTTCCAATAGTGTTAACAATTCCACAAATAGAGCAAGTATAAGCTCATAATGACCTTGAGGATGAACCTATGTTTAGATGACTTTATGATGGTTTTAATGTTTATTTGTTGTTGAAAAAGTGGTGGTTTTTTGTAGCCATGGAAGAGTTCAAAGTGTTTTGACAAGAATGGGAGTTTAAGGAAATTTGTAGCTAGGTTACAGGGAACCAAGCAATGAGAGGTGCTCTTGCCCGATAAGGATTACTCAAGTTATTTGAAAACCCTCTCATGAGGTTTGCGGAGAAGCTCTTGATGAGGATAATAAGTTGTTAGGGTTCAAATAGTGAGGCAATTGTGATCTAGTAATTTGAGATTCCTTTACCTTCTAGGATGTACTTTTTGACAAAGTTTCCAACCATGGGGGTGGTTGGAGATGTACAACTAGTATAACCTCATGGGGGGCAAGTGTATGAGTTCATTGACAAACACTATGTGCATGGTGCCTTCCTGAGGGACTTGACCATATAGCCAGCTCTCATGGAGATACTAAAGACATTGACTACTCAGGGCTGCTTCACTAGGGGAGCAATACCATACCACGTGTTGATAATGGGGGATATATATTGTGGAAAAAACAACATAATATATTGAGCATATAATGGGGTTAAATGGTTATAATATTGGTGGGTATAAAAAATGTAGCTCAAAGTTAATGGAAAAATATAAAGGGGTATAAAAATGTTGATGAAAAAATGGATACCTACAATATCTAGTGAAAGTAGGGGTTTTTTAAATTGGGAAGGTGTATTTGGTTCGTATTGGTAGGGGGTTAAATAATGTATTTTTAGAGGTATTTTCCAATATGTAGTGAAATTAAGGGTATTTTAGTATTCCCCGAATGCACGTGATATGTCATAGGTTCATTGAGTGAAGCCTCCATGGGGCTACTCCAGTGGTGCTGATCCACATTTTGGGTAGCCATGCCCTTCATAAGGTATCTAAAGGGTATATGGTCCTAGTAGAAAGTGTGCCTGCAAGAACCTACTATGGGTGGGGCTAGATGTTACTAATGATTCTAAAGCATCAATTGAATTCCTATCAAAGGGAAAATGTGGAGTTGGAAAGTTTACTCTTAAATTTACAAAATCATCAAAATTAGGTGGTGGTAAAACAAGACAAAACATGTTAATTTAAATTCAATTTCATGTCATATTTTTTCTAAAATTTAATATATATTTTCTATCTAATTTATTCATTTTCTTTAAAAGATATCATTAATATTTTACATAAATTTTTAAGTAGTGACAAAACTGCGACCCCCCATTTCTCTATTGATTTATGTTTTTCAATTCCAATTTCTTTAAGAGATGTGTTGTAAACATTATAAAGATTGCTAAACAAATTTAAAAATAAAAAGTAAGCATATTTTTTAATTATTATTAAAATACTAGTAAAAATGATCATCTTTTCGTATATATAAAACTACGACCCAAGAAACTACCCTTTCAAGTTTATAAAATCAATTTTTTTTAATAGAAATTTGAAAATAACATATAACAAAATGTTAAAATTATTTTTTGAAAATTTTTAAAATATGTTTTAAATTTTTATAATAAATTTTTTAATTATGATTATAATAACATATTTTATATTATTCAAAATATAATATATAAATTATTTGTTTAGAAATTCTAATTCTATTTTTATATATATTTTTAAAGAGTTTTAGCATTTCATTTAACTTTACATAAAGTTATTTATATTTTGTGAGTGATTAACCATAGTTTTTACCAATATTTACTATCAGTTGACTAATTTGCAAATTTAGTATTTACTTTTTATAACATTATTTATATTTTCTAAACCCATTAAATAGGTTAACTATAGCTTTTACTAAAATTTATTGTAAGTTAGCTTTGTTACAAATTTAGCATTTATTTTTTATAATTAACAAGTATGAAACTCAACTCATTTAATTGATATTTTTATATTATTTTTTTTTTATCTTTTTCATTTAAGTACTTTTTTGCTTTTGCCATATAATGAGACACATTAGCATGCTACGGTATAATGCTTTGTGCATTCTTCTTTGAGAAGGTTCCTACCTTCCATCCACATATGTGTATCTATGCTAGGGGCACACAAGAGTCCATGACACAAAATTGGGAGCAGCGTTTGTAAATAGGAGTAGGAGGAGGGTTCATGAGAGTGCTTTGACAAGAGTTCTGAATGCACTAGGACCAAATCCCCTTACATATTGAGGACTACCCTTGTTCAGGGATGAAAGTTTAGGGCTTTCCAAAACTTCCACTTCCACCAAGATGAACATGGGGTCTAGATGGTAAGTGATTTGATTGTTGTGTTTTTTGTTGTTATTGGATAGGTTAAAATGATTTTATATGTGATACTAACGTTCAGATCTATGTGGTATGCAAATATTACACTGGTCATGTTGGTGGGACATGTTGCATGGACATCAAAACATGAGGCTAAGAATTGTGGGGCATATTTATATCAGGGTAGGTAGGAGATTGACAAGTTTTAGGAGGATCTCTAGAGGTATTTTGATATAGTATTGACTAGTATCACATAGAATAGGTGCCATGATTTGGAGGATTAGTACAGAGATGCATGTACAAGCCTACCCTTTGAGCGGTGGGCCATTATGAGGCAAGCAACAATGACCGATCAGGCTATCAAGGACCTACATGTGGGTGATGTGGCACCTTTGGCATGAGACCCTCCATCTAAGGAGGATTATTAGGATGGGGTGAGTGTGCCCCCAAACTTTATACTTATGATTTTAGCATGCTACAAATATTCCAGATGTATTTAGAGTAGTGGACTCCAAGCAATTATATGGATGATTATGATCATATGATACATAATGTGATTATGCATTCTTTTTCTTGTTGCCATTTGTTTTGGATTAGTTATATTCTTATGGATGCATGTGATAAATACCATAATAAAATGTTATTATCAATGGTATCCACATAGTTATTTTATTCTCTAGGAATATGACTAACTGAAATGGATTCAAATGATTGTTCTAGAAATTTAACTCACAAATATTTTTTAAAGAGGATAAGATTACACACATGATAAATCTCATTTAAGAGCATGATGGGAACTTGGGTATCTAGAGAGAAACATGAAGGTGAAGAATGAAATGATCAAGGGATTCGACTAACAAAACTATCAAAACATCATATTCAACATTATTATTGGTGGCATATGTGATGCAAACACCATTAGAGTGGAATATGGAATGTAAAGGAGTAAATATGGCCTAGGATGTTGAGGCTAGATTCCATGTGTAATAAATCACACCATGAACTTAATTGATATATGGTATGGATGACAGATCCATATTAAAGGTTCAAGAAGGAAACCAACAAGACAATGAAGAATGCAATTCTACCTACATGATGCAAAAAGAAAGAAAATTTTGCATTCTATGGAAACTCCTAAGGATAGAATTTCTTAAGGTAGAGTGAATTACGAGGATTTGGGAGAATATATCCTTCAGGACCATAAAGGATGTATGTTTCCTTTCCCAAACATTGTTTGATAACATGAGGAACTTGCCATAAAGGTTCAAACTTTTGATGTCCCAAAATATGGTAGACTTGTTCAAAGACAACTTCTACATCACCTTCATGATAGATACTATAATGGACCTTGCAGTTATACTAGGATTAGGTATGCTTCTTGGCCACTTTAATGGTTTTCAAAGAAACATGATAATCTTTGTTGGTGTGCTCTAGCATCATTAAATTCTACTCTAATGGTGAAGTATAAGGAAGGAGTTCAATGACAATATGAATAGAGGAAATTTGGCGCTCGATTAGTAATACTACTTCCTCTCCGTGAATGCTATAAAAATGAGTTAACCAAGTGGTGTTCGTAATAGAATTTCTATAGGCCTATAATTCAGGGAAGAGCATTAGATGCCATTTGGTCTTGTGTTTATTCACCATTTGTTGAAGCATAGTATTGAAGATCTTGTTAACGACGTCAATTTTTCCATTCTCTTGTGGTTAATAAGATGATGAATATTGGTGTTAAAAACCTAAAAACAAAGCTATCTCACACCAAAATTCATTTGCAAAGTGTTGGTCATAGTTGCAAACCAATTTTTTTGGAAACACAAATTAAGCAATGACATGGTTGAAGAAGAAATAAACTGCAATAATCATATTACTATTGAATGTGGGCATGGCCTCAACCCATTTTGTGAAGTAATTAATATCTGTAATGATGTATTTATTGCCATTAGATGAGGTTTGGTTACACTCCATAAAGTCTATTGCCAATCATATAAAGGATTGGAATTGATGATGAGATGCAATGATGTAGGTTTAGTGCTTTCCTTAAGGGAAAATATTAGGGAAATATTTAACTACCTCAATGTAGGCATTACATATAGAAGGAAAAAAGTATCCTACACGCATGAGTTTTGGGATGATGTTTATTGGGATGAAGAAGTAGTATCCTTTCGGTAGCTTATTACTTATTTTTTCACCTATATTTCATAGAAACCCCCATAAGCTACTAGTTTTTGCATCATTTCCATGAATAATAATCCATATGAGCTATAGAAGAAAAAAAGGTAAAAATCTAGTATCATTATAGTTCTGTATGTTTTACTTTTTAAAATTGGGTTAATTTGCAAAGGTTAAGGAAATTGACATATTCTACAACCTTGATGAGATTATGTAGCTACATCCAAGGTTAAAATATATTATGAAGTGAACAGGTTAGCTCGTGCACATAGGAAGGTTTCAAATAGCTCCAGTATGGTGTTGCATCTATTGGGCGCAAGGAAAATCTCATAGGTTGACCACAATAGCATGGTCAAACACTTAGTCAACCATCATGTGGCATATAGAACAAAGGAATATTAGATAAGGACTATTATTTGGCAGCAAATCAAATTCATGCAAGTGCAAATAATCATCTATAAAGATAAATATCAGTAAAGTGAATGATAATGTGTCTAAGGAATATTTATATGATTCATTGATTCATTAGTGAATTGTAGGAATAAGACCTTCAAAAGAAAATAAGACACTTATTCATTGCTACCTATTCAGATTTATAACAATTATTCTCTCTTATTTAGTTATCATAAAATATATTATAAATAGGACTCGCCAAGAGGCCAAAACCATCCTTCTTGTATCATCTTATTGATGCAGAACATTACTAATGTGTGCGCACTAATTTTAATTTAAATATCACAATCATTCCTAGCTATCATAGTGTTTCAATGAGTATGTTATATTAGTGATTGTAAGGTTTCCTAAGTTTTCTTTCATCTCATGCACTAGCAGGAGGGCGCCATATAGCCTAGATTCGGGTGATAAGAAAATACAACAACCTATTACTGCCTCTCTGCCTGTGTCTCTATTCTATCAAAAAAACTCCTTTTCATCCTATTTACATTCTAAATTATATCGATCTTTGGCCAAAGGCCAAAATAGATCATTAAACCGATTACATAACCAAACGCATAATTTAACTTTTTGGCCTTCAAAATTAGACAGTTAGCAAAACTGGTTGTAGCCAATCTCCAGCTTTCGTCCTTCACAAATTTGATCACGGCTGCCTTTGGATTGATCTTGTTGTCATGGTTGAAGCTACTCAAAACCAGGCAATTCGATCTCGGCTGCCTTTGGATCGATCTTACTATCGTGGTTGAAGTTGCTCGAAATGAGGCGGTGATCAAGGAGGTTCAGATCTACTGCAAGGATTTGTTGTGCTGACAACGGTGCAAGATCTGATCTTGCACTAGGATCAACAGCCACGGTAGGTACTCTAACTACCAAATAAACATTGGAGATATCACTAAGTTACAAAGAGTGATTAAAAGTAATAAATCATGTAATAAATGATTAATTAATGCTAAGTTAAATTAAGATTATGAAAAATAAAGTTTATGCGAAATATGTCACTATGCTTAGACTGGTGCAAGATGAGGGTGTATAAAAGAGGTAAAAGAATAGTAAATGGTTATGATTTAGGAAGGGGAAAATGGAAAAAAGAGAGAAAATTAGGGGGCTAACATCCTCCCATCCCTAAGCTGTTGTGTGTCCTCACACAACTCTTTACCTTTGTAAAAAACCTTCAAAACTTTGAGCATTGCAGCTTAATCTTGCTTTGGCATACTGACATCAATCTGCAATGTTTCAGACTTCTTCTTTCTGATGTTCTTTAGTTTCTTTGTCACCTTTTCAAGTCGCTTGAAACATTGCGTAGCTCGGTACTTCCCACCTCTAACTTCTCTTTTCTTTTTCTAGATCTCCCCAGTTAATTCTTCTTTACTCTGTTCTTTATCCTCCTTTGCTTTAGCTATGAGTTGTTCTAAGTTCTATACTTGAAGCTCTAGTTCAACTATCCGAGCTGTAGGAGTTACCAAATCTACTTCTTCCTTTTTCTCGACAAGGGCTGTGTCTTCCTCAGGGACCTCAATATACCTCATGGTTACATTAAGAAATTATTCATCTTCTGGTTCTTCTTCTTGCACTGGCGCAGAAGGGGATTCAACGTCTTGTGGGGACTGTGGTTCTTTGCCTACACCATATTCTTCATTCTTTTTCTGGGACCTTTTAATGAAATCGACCAACAGAGTGTCATCTTCGACCTCTAAAAATTTTACTGCATCCGCAAGGACTGACAGGTTGTCTTCTTCGAGGGTGTATGCCTGTACTGGTGGCATAGAAGGAGTCTCTTTAATAGGTGCACTAGCTATCTTCTTATTTGGATATGGGGCCCTTTATTCTGTTGATTTTTCAGCTTGTTTCCTTTTTGCACTGGTGCAAGAAGGACTCCCCTTTACATTCTTACTCGGACCCTTGCTTGTTCTGGTGGGGTCCTCTGTCTCCTTTCCAGCAGTTGTCTTTTTATGTAGCTATTTTAACAACACCTCTCAGTTCATGCCTTTAACTTCTAATTGTTTCTGGACAAAAATATTTATCAGGCCATGGTGATATAACTTCTTGTCGGCCTGGTCTGCCCGTCCGTCACACACACCTTTGGCCATTTTTTCCAAGCTCTTAATCAAAAAATAGGGGAAACTCATCCTCCACCAGATGTGTCGGGTGGCTTCGAAATGATGCAACATCCTAAAATGGTAGAAAAAAGTGTGGGAGTACCTTCCCTCATAGGTTACGGATTTCTGTAGGATGAAAAAGAGGTCCTGCCACTATCCCAGTAGGGCACTGCGCGAAACTCCTTCCTTCCAATCTACCTTCATCTTCATCTCGATGACAAAACACTGCCATCACTTCCTTTCTAGTTTCTGATTTTGAAACCACTACTCACCAGTATTTTCCAAGTCTGTCGCTGCTGCTACAAACTCTTCCATAACCTCAAATTTTAGAGGCCCAATTTTTACTCGGCCATTTTTGAAACTTCTAGAAAACTATAAGGCCACTTCACTGTTGTGCCCATCAAACTTTTGCAAGAACTAAAGAAAGCCCGAGTCTCACAATAGTGCAACACTATTGCAATACTTAACAGTCTGTTATACCCTATTGAGAGATGAAGGTTCACTTCAAATAGGTGGTGTCGCTACTTAATGGTTATGAATAGTCAAGAATTTACATGCAACACCGGGAAAATTGGTTCTTATAGATAGGGATCTAACCGCCCACCATCCCTTTCATCTTATCACCCATTCATTCCACCGAAATATCCATGGATGCGCGGTATCTTTTAGATCATGCCGAATTGGTACTTGCGGCGGCGTTTTAACGGCTAGGTGAGGTAATCATTACGAGTGAAGGACATCTAGGATTATGGAGAAAAGGGGAAATTATATCCAAGCAACAGTTAAACACTCTCGCACTCCTTCATAATTCAAAAAAATAACTTAGCATTCATTACAAAATGATCATGATTCTTAACTTAAAAACACCTTGTACTTTAAATAATTTTCTCCTAGTTAATATGATAGCACAAGTACTCATCGACTAAGTGAAAGGACTTCTTATAAAATTTCATGATGACCACTTTCCTATGACGTATACTATGAAAATAACAAATTGTACTATGTTTCTGACAGGGTGCATGCTTGCACTGGTCTGCTTGCACCGCTTAAACTATGTTATTCTGCTGGTATCATTATTTTTGCATTATTATATAGGACGACATGCTTGCAATAGTGCAAGCATAATATTTGAAATAAAGAATAGGGAATTTAAATAAAATATAGGCTGGACTTCCAACATGGCTTACTCAACTTATACTTGAAATTTGCTTCGCCCTTTCTTGATGCTTCAGAGCATATCCTTTTTCTCTTTGTGCACGAGATCCTACAATGAATTCATGAGGGAAAAAAGAAGTGGGAAAAGGGAAATTTCAGAATGGGAAGGAATTCTGTTACAGGGATTCTAGGAATAGTACCACAAGAGGCGATAAATAGAAGTGGGATAGGGAAAAAAAATTCAAGTGTAAAGTGGGGTTTTTACGAAACGGATAGGGTAAATTCAGAAGAATATGGGAAGGTTAATCATTTTGGGATTGAAGAAGAAAAATGAGGGAATATTATGAAAGTGGAATATGAATAAAGGCAGAAAATTTTCTGGAAGGTCTGCCTGCAATGGTGCAAGAAAAATAACTGCAGTGACAATTAAGGGTCACTTGAATAAAAATATCCATGCTAATTACCCCAATTGTATAAAGGTTGGTTCTGTTGAACCTACTTTTACTTGGTGGTCGCTAGCATATCTAAAGATCAAGCAACATTCTCTTTTTATTAGAAATTTTTGATCTTCCTGCCAGCAAGCTGGTTTTCAGGTTGATCCTTCTGCAATCATGTCAGCGAACTGATTTTCATAATTACAGGAAAATGTTTTTTCTTTACTTTAAAAAAAATAAAATTGTATTATTATTTATTTTTTTTAAGAAGAAGAAGAATTCGTGTTTTCAAATGGTTGGTATTACCATTCACAACTACCATCCCAAATTGCTGTTGGACTTGTTGTGTAAAATATTTCTTGGCAAGTGGCTGAAAATACTTCTTTAATATGTGTCCATTTACCAAGAATAGTAATTTTTTTCCATCAATAGTTTTAACTTCTACTGCTCCATTCTCGAATACTCGAATCACTTCATAAGGTCCCATCCAACATGTATGGAATTTCCCTTTAAAAATTTTAAATCTAGAATCATAAAGGAGCAGCCAATCACCTGGTTGGAATTGCTTTTTCTGGATAGACTTGTCATGCCACCTTTTGCGTTGCTACTGAATTAGTATGTTCTGCTAAACAACATCCCTATGAAATTCATCTAACTCATTTAATTGGAGAAGACACTGTTGTTGTGCCTCAGAGAGATCTAGTCCTCACTGAACTACAATTCTGAAAGTTATGATATGGAATTCAATTGGTAACAGAACATGTTTGCCATATACCAACTCATATGGTGTATGTCCTGTGCTATTTCTCCAAGTGGTTCTGTATGCCCACAAAGCTTCTGGTAATCTTTTAGCCCAGTCTTTCTGATGCATATTTACTGTCTTTGTAAGAATGAACTCGATCACTTTGTTTTGGGATTCCACCTAGTCATTTGCTTGTGGATGATATGGTGTAGATTTCCTGTGTTGGATCTTGTATTGCTCCATCACACCCTATACCATATTAGAAATAAACTGCGGACCATTGTCAGAAACAATTTCTCTATGCACACCAAATCTAGTAAAGATTTCAGTAAAAAGAAAATCAACAACAACTTTTCTGTAGCAAAGGAAACAACTTTAGCTTCTACCCATTTTCTGACAAAATATGTACAAACCAAGATATGATTTTTACTTAATGACGTTGTATTTATTGGCCCTATAAAGTAAATAGCCCATGTTTCAAACGGCTTGATCATAACTTGGGGGCATAAAGGCATTTCATTGGTTTGATTAGGCTAGCCCATTCATTGATAGCTATCACATCACCTAACCTACTGTTTGGCATCCTTAAACAATAAAGGCCAAAAGTAACTAGCACACAATATTTTATATGTAGTCTGCCTATCAATGAACTGGCATCCACAAGGTTCATCATGAGCATATTTCAATATGTCAAACACTTCCTCCTCCCTTACACAGCTACGGATAATCAAGTCTGGACTAGTGTAAAAGAGATCTGCTTGAATCCAGGAGTATGCATCAATTTTCTGAATAATATTCCACTTTTCACGAGCGGACAAGTGGGGTGGTGTTTTCCCAGTAACCAAGTAATTAGCAATGTCAACGAACCACGGAGAATCTGTTGACATAGAAAAAAGGTGTTCATCCGGAAAATTATCATTAACAGGAGTTTCTTCACTAGGATTATCTAATCTAGAAAGAAAATCTACTACAACATTAGATTTTCTTGGTCTATCGACAATAGTAATATTAAATTCCTGCAACAATAGTAACCACCTAGTCACTCTACCACTAGTCAATGGTTTGTTCATCAAATATTTAATCACGGAATGATCAGTATGTATGAATACTTCATATCATGTAATATAGTGCCTGAACTTATTAATTGCAAGAATTACAGCTAAAAACTCTTTCTCTATAACTGTATAATTTAATTTGGCGGAAGACAAATTCTTACTGATATAATAAATATCATAGGATTGATTATTTTCCTCTTTTCCTAAAGCTATGCCAATAGCCAAATCTGAAGCATCAGAGGAAATGTGAAAAGGCAAGGACCAGTTAGGACCTCTCAAAATGGTGCATGTACTAAGTTTCCTTTCAGTGTTTCAAAATACTGTTAGCAAGCTATGGTTTAAGAAAATTCACTATCCTTAATTAGAAGTCGAAAAAGAGGGGCAGCTATCTTAGAAAAAATTTCAATGAATCTTCTATAGTAACCAGCATGTCCTAAAAAACCTCTTACTTCCCTTTGATTTTTGGGTGCAGGATGATGTAGAATGATTTCAATCTTTGCTGGATCAACTTGGATACCTTTACCAGAAATCAAATGGCCAAGTACCACTCCCACTTTGCACATTAATCTGCTTTTCTTGTCACTCAAGGTGAGATGGTGTTGTTGGGAAAAGTATCCAATTCGGAATGCCCCTATCCCACTCTAAGAGGTGATAGTGCCTTAGCAACAAACAAGGAAAAACTATCTGAGTATTCTTCTTTATGAGATGTAAATAGAGAAAGAAGGATGTAACTAACCGGTATCTTCCGCTAGTTTGTCGATCCAATCACTCTCTCTTTTGTTCGCTTCCTGCTGCCTGCTCTTTCACTGGTCCAGCTTCACCTAGTTCCTGCAAGATCACAAGAGAGGAAAACTACACAAAAGATATAGATTCACATTCATAACTAGTTTAGGATCAGATATAAACTAAATATGCAAATATAACAAAACATCATTGAAATACAAGCATATAGGAGAAACTCAAGTAGCTTTATTGATATGATAACAAGGTTCAAGAGGAGATACAACCAAATGAGTCTCGATCCAGCATCTACCTCCCAGCAAAAGAATCCCTTCCTCTCCTCCAACAAAGCATAAATCACCCAATGTACTAATCTCAATCTCAAACCAACAACAATTCTCTGCAAAGTACAAAATTCCAGCCTCCTAAACCTCTGGGTGAGAGATCCATATATAGATGTGAGCAGAGAGGATGAGTCAGCTCATGTTTTGACTTGTGGCTTCTCTCTGTCAGTTCTTGCTTCCACTTGGAGGTTGAGAACCTCTTACTCATCACTAGTCGAATTCATTGAGGCAAGTGTCATTGAGGAAGATTCTGGAAGCTTCCATGGTCTTTCCACCTCGTTGAATGAACTTGCCATTTGTCATTTCCCGCTCAGCGCACCCTGGTAGTGCTTCTACCTGTGTTGCAGTGCACCTAGCCAGTGTAATCTCTGCATTTCAGCACAGACAGCTAGTGGAGCCTCTAAATTGATCCAGAATTGACTGTTTCTGAGTGGTTTTTGGTGGAGAACTTCTGGGAGAAGCTGTCATTGGTTGACCTTGTTCCTTTAGGGGTAGGAACAACTCATTTAGGGACTTTGGATCCCTTGGATTATTGACATTTCATGCTCAATGCTGTAAGGCACAAAAATGTCTATAACAGTTGCCCCCTAAAGTATGAGGCCGCTTATCGGGTGAAATGCTTTATTAGGAGGATCCAAAGTTCTTCTAATGCTGGGAGGAGACCTGTAATAAGATACAATACAATACATTATCTTTCATACTGCTTTCATGATCTAGCTGAGGTGGGCATTCCCATGCTCAGCTTTTATAAATTCATTTCTCTGTACATAGAACAGACAATCGTCTGATGGTAGACTGATGATTTTGATGAAATCATCATCCTTTTGGTAGGATGATTATCTGCTGCAATGTTGTACATGTCAATGTCTTTATTTTTCCTGAATATATATCGCAGCCCAGATGGATGAAACTAGATCCGGGGTCTTCAATCTCGTTCGATCTTCACTCTAAGTACAAGTCGATCCATGTGAGAAATGTTCTGAAGTCGAACATGGAAAGACATCGCTTGATTACCAGTCAATGATGTAAACTGTTAACAAGCACGAGAGGAATCACCGATAATGATAATGACCCTCAAGGTACTGCAGTACAATTCATGTGGTGTGAATAAAGGACTTGGCGTCGAACACCACGCAAAATCTTCCGGTCGAAGGTCATTGATGTATACCTGTCGCTAGAAGTGAGAAACTTGCCATTGAGGTATGCAAGCTTCAAAGTACTGAAGGGGGTGTTCCTAGATCAACTTCTTGGATAATGAGCTAATGTCGACAAGAAGCGATCCGTCAAAGGAGGGCCTTAATGTATCCCACATCAGTGACACGGAACGGAGCAAATGATTTTGATGGAGGTGAAAACGATATGATGATATATGGTTCAGGGTGGCGGTCATGAAAGGATGAAGGATAATGTATGGTAGTGGATGGGACAGGGTTGACTTCTCTGGATGACTTCTCTTGAACATATCGGCGACACTTGTGTGATGGATTGGTAGCATTTACCCCAAAGGCGGATGGTATGGTGAGACCATGGCGATGTGACCGGTGAATGAAACAACCCAACCCGACTCAGGCACGGAGCGGAAGTGTCATGTTCAAGAGCGACTTGCTACCAATAAAAGTCCTTTGAGTTTCTTCCCAATTTTTCCCCAGTCATTTCTGACCAGTACCTCTTTATTTTTGTCAAGCTTGAGGAGGATAACATATGCTTGTTCTATAATTTTCCCTTCGGGCAAACCCATCGCTATGTTTTAACGAGCCTAGCGATAGTGAAACTTGTTCTCGTCTAAAGACAAGTTTGTCGCTATTAATGCTTTTAACGAGTTTAACGACAAAGATAACTCGGTCCCTTTTCATTTTTAGAGAGTCTAAAAAGGTATGTAAAGATAACTCCAAAGTTCCTTTTTCGTCATCTAATCCCTTAAGTCCGAAAAAGTATAAAACAATACAGAAGGGATGAGTTTTCGATAGTTTTAACGAGCCGAACAAAACAAGCGCTCGATCTTTTTGTGTAATAATCCCTCAGGTCCAAAAAGATTAAAATCTAGAGGAGGGATAGCACTTCCGGTCGCTTTAACGAGCTGGAAGGCCAAAACTCGACAATCTTTTCATATTTTACGAGTTAGATGAAAAGAGCTTAAAGAAGACTCGTCTTTTGAGGAACGAGTGATGAAACGGGTTAGCAGCTGATTCTAGGTAAGGTTTGGAATTTTCCAATCACGGCAGTGTCACAAGGATGGCTAAGTGAAATCACTCTTCACAGCTGTTCCTCAAAATGGGTAAACAATCAAATGGAGGTGAATGATCGGCCAATGGAAAAGTGGAGGTGATGGTGCAAACACGACCAAGGCTTTAATGGCTGATAATTTACATTCGCAGTGGTTATTTACCGGGTAGTTCATTTTTAACGAGCTTAAACGCGGATTGAAACACTTGCTCGATCTTATGTTTATTTTTTAATGAGCATGAACTATGCGTTAAAACTGCTCAATCTTATGTTTATTTTTTAACGAGCATGAACTATGTGCTAAAACGGCTCGATTAATCCAGTCATATGATAAGAATATCTCATGTAAGATCCCATTTTTTATGGAGCTTGCGCCTTACAAAGCTTTGCTCCTGGAATCCTTTCTTTATGCAAGTTTGGAAACGACTAATCCTACGAGTTTAAAGGGTTAGACCTACGGGTTTAAAGGGAGGACCTAGAAATTTAAAAAATAAATAGTCGCCCCTTGCTTGCACTCCAAAAGATTTGCATGCCCCCAGGCATAAAGTACGATTTCAAGGTTACCCCTCAATTTGCAGATAAAACATTTGTTCTACCAGGAGAGGCCTACCTCTTTCAGGTTACCCAAAGATTGTTCCGTTAATCTTTCAAACAAAACACTTCTTCGGCGATGTCTACCAAGATAAACAAAGGTGAGTGACAACGAGCGCCAAACACATAACTTTGACAAAAGAATCTTATTCTAGAACAACCCATCTTCCAATCACGGACGGGGTACGGACTGGTCATATTCTCCCGCGGAAACCTACCCTATACCCAAAGTTTTCCTGCCGAGGCAGACCAGGACGCATGCCCCCTGGGTTCCAGTCATATCCTTCCGAATCACTCGTGCTCATCGGGAGGACGGACCGTGGGTTGAGACATTTCTTGCGTGAAGAGACCATTTAGGGATGGTATATGACTATTTGCGATGCGTGATCCGGGAAATGAAAGATGGTCCACGAGCTTGACCACTCTTCCTTCGTGCAGAAAACACATTACTCTAAAGAGTGAGGAGACGATGGCTCCTATGCAATATATATAGTCTCGTCCAAGGAGTAGGTTATAATCCAAGGGTCCTTGAACGACCATCACGTTCATTTGAACGGTCTTGCCTTTCAATGTTATGGGCACATTGGGGAGGATCCCTAAAGGTCGACTGGTTCCTTTATCAAAACCTGTCAGATTTCTCATTTCAGGAAAAAGCGCTGGCGAACCAAGCACTTTCCAAGCAATAGAGGAAAGGATACTCACAGATGCCCCTTCATCAATGATGGTGCCATCCATGACCATTCTGTATATTTGGACGATAATTCTGAATGGTATGCTGGCCGGCAAGCGGGGTCTGCCTAGTTGGTTCCAGTCGAAGGACAAAACTAGGTTGCTTGGTGGTGGGACCGAGTAAACGGCCGGGTATCGTTCTGACGAACTTCCTTCCTGCGATAAAGGAATGGGGGGAGTGCCCCTGTGCTCGTCGGAGTCTGTGTTGATGAAGAGAATTTGGATGGTGTCATCTTTATTCTCTTCAGTGACTGTATCATTCGAAGATAAATCCTCTGAAGGCAAGACCGGGTCAACTGCCGCCTCGACCTTTTGACTTTCGTCAGGTATGGATTCAGCTGGTTCATCTTCAATGACCGGCGCTTCAGCTGACCACTTGAGCGGGCCAGCTGGATTTTCAACTAACGAAGGACTCGGCAAGAGTTTTTTATATCCAGGAGGAAGTCGTAACGGTGAAACCGGACGATCATCCAAAACTCTTTTCGCTTCGTCTAAGAAGGGACAACGGTGGATGGCGTGGTTGCCTTCGCACAGTCTACAGGGAGATCTAGCTCTCCCTTTTTGTCCAAGGACTTCACTCTCGCTAGTTGACGATATGCATTCAACATGGCTATCAGAGGTTGATGCCACTAGATTGTGCAAACGGGGAGACCAGTCCCTTAGTATCCGAGGGATGCAGGGACAATTTCTGTGGAAGTGGTCTCCCTTGCATATGACACATGGCGATTTAGGCCTAGTCAGTGCTGTGTGTGGCTTTTTGTTAGACGACACTTGTTTGCCCCCAGTCGCTTTTGGCTCCTTCTTCTTCTTCTCTTTCTTCCTCTTTTCCTTCTTCTCCTTAGGAACTTGGTTTTTTCTTTTACCAGTTCCGTCAAGCGAAGAGGAAGGAGGAGAGGAAGAATTAGAGGAAGTAGAAGGCTGGTGGGTAACTCTGGACTAGTCTAACTGTTGATTCGACTGTTCAGGAATAGTGGTGTTCTGAACGACATTGGTTGAGAAGAGCCAGACCGGCAAGCCAATTGTCAGTCTTGGAAGCGACAATGTGGCCATATGGGGCGCACCAACATCTCGCCAAGAGGAGAAGGGACTAGGATTTCCACCAAGGGGAATTCCTTGGTTGGTGGGTTCCATTTTCTCAACTTAAAGATCAACGCAGGAAAAAGGGGTGATTGTTCCGTTTAAAATAAATTTTAACGACGCTTTAGACACAACTTGATTTTTCAATTTTAAAGAGTCGAGAAAAAGCTAAAGATGACTCTAGTCTCCTTTGATGTTTTAACGAGCCCGAAGTGACAAATGCTCGGATGGACTTTTTCCATTATAGAGTCTGAAAAAGGCCAAAAGGAACTGCTCTGGAGTTCTAGGTAGAGGGTGTGCCAAACTTTTCACAAAACCGCAGAATACTTTTTAAGGTACGGGCGGTCAATCTTCCCAAATGCTGTGTTCAGTGCATTGCGATCAGTAGGGCGGCCGACACGGCTTCCTAAGGATAAAGGTTTTATGCCTATAGGGGTCTCCCAATATATACTCGACGGTACGTGGGAGCACAATCCGTACTGGCGCTATCGTCCCTCAGGAGGAATCACCCAACCATCAGCGAGATCGACAGTCACCAGGTTTTACGACACCGGAACACGTCTCTAGCCTAGACCTCTATGTTGTGCGTTACGTTACAAAGCGTTGTTAAGTTCATTCAATTTATTTTAGGTTGATCTTTCTTAGAAGTTTGCCTTTTTTGGATCACCACGAGATGTATGATACAATTCCTAAATGCAGTCTAAAGATGATAAGCAAGCTTTTATAACTTTTCAACAATGAAAATCCTAGCTACAAGGGGAAAACAAAGACACCATCTTTTCTCAAAGAGCATAGAGCACACAGTAATGCACTTTTCCCTAAATCATCATGCAAACTGTCAAAATGCAAATGCACATATGCATGTATTTGTTTTCACTTTCTTAATATTGATGCCTAAAAAGAAAGCTGTTGTACAAATTTGAAATCGATTTCAAGTGAAAACACAAACAATTTCCTTTTTCGAAATCAAAAAGACAATTACGACACTTTATGATTTACTTGTTTCGACACTTTGAAATGCATAAATTCAAACCAAAAGACAAAAGTAAAAGCTAAATCAACTGTGAACAGCAAAAAAACTCACTCCTAAGATCAAAACGACACTTACGACAGGTCTAGATCTAAGGGCGACAGTATGACTAGTTTACTTTTGTAATGGGAAACTGAAAATGATGTAACAAATACACAAAGAACAAATACAGTTTCTTTATACAACTGAGGCAGAATTGAGGTAAAGAAAAGGGGTTTCAGATAGGTACACTGACTGATAACAGGCTGCAAAAAACAGAGATAAAACTGAGCAAAAGGAAGCAGGGAACCACAGCTGCACAAGGCAAAGACTGATCAGCGCACTCCCAACACAGAGGATTTGACATTCAGCGCAGGTAGCCTTCACGGGACCTGCGTTGAAATGCAGAACCTCTTCACAGAGTCTGCGCTGAAGCAGAAACGAGAGTTGTTTCTGGTTTCTGGGTTACGGTTTGCAGTTTTATCTACAGTTTTTGGCCGGATAAAAGCTATCAATTAGGTACAATTAGGAGGATGATTTATAGGAGGACTAAGATCTATCACAAAGAGCACTTGTGGATCAGCTTCTCAGATCATAAACAGGCCCAGTGAGAGGACTAGAGTAGCTGATCTCTACTTTGCATTTGTAAATAGAAAATGCAGTTCGATTTGGCACTCTTGAGTTTATGAAATGAATAGCAATAGAAACACAAATAAACTAACAAGATACTTTCCCCAGTGGAGTCTCCATTTTGTTGTTGGGAAAAGTATCCAATTCGGAATGCCCCTATCCCACTCTAAGAGGTGATAGTGCCTTAGCAACAAAGAAGGAAAAACTATCTGAGTATTCTTCTTTATGAGATGTAAATAGAGAAAGAAGGATGTAACTAACCGGTATCTTCTGCTAGTTTGTCGATCCAATCACTCTCTCTTTTGTTCGCTTCCCGCTGCCTGCTCTTTCACTGGTCCAGCTTCACCTAGTTCCTGCAAGATCACAAGAGAGGAAAACTACACAAAAGATATAGATTCACATTCATAACTAGTTTAGGATCAGATATAAACTAAATATGCAAATATAACAAAACATCATTGAAATACAAGCATATAGGAGAAAATCAAGTAGCTTTATTGATATGATAACAAGGTTCAAGAGGAGATACAACCAAATGAGTCCCGATCCAGCATCTACCTCCCAGCAAAAGAATCCCTTCCTCTCCTCCAACAAAGCATAAATCGCCCAATGTACTAATCTCAATCTCAAACCAACAACAATTCTCTGCAAAGTACAAAATTCCAGCCTCCTGAACCTCTGGGTGAGAGATCCATATATAGATGTGAGCAGAGAGGATGAGCCAGCTCATGTTTTGACTTGTGGCTTCTCTCTGTCAGTTCTTGCTTCCACTTGGAGGTTGAGAACCTCTTACTCATCAGTAGTCGAATTCATTAAGGCAAGTGTCATTGAGGAAGATTCTGGAAGCTTCCATGGTCTTTCCACCTCGTTGAATGAACTTGCCATTTGTCATTTCCCGCTCAGTGCACCCTGGTATTGCTTTTACCTGCGTTGCAGTGCACCTAGCCAGTGTAATCTCTTCATTTCAGCGCAGACAGCTAGTGGAGCCTCTGAATTGATCCTGAATTGACTGTTTCTGAGTGGTTTTTGGTGGAGAACTTCTGGGAGAAGCTGTCATTGGTTGACCTTGTTCCTTTAGGGGTAGGAACAACTCATTTAGGGACTTTGGATCCCTTGGATTATTGACATTTCATGCTCAATGTTGTAAGGCACAAAAATCTCTATAACATATGGGCTTCCTGACAACGAAGAAGTACATTCTCCATATTTTTGAAAGCTTCCTGAAAAGAATCACCAAACATAGAGAAGTCATCCATATAAATTTCTGCAAATTCTAGATTAGCAAAAATGGCCAGGACTGCCCTTTAAAAGGTATTCGGGGCATTACATAAACCAAAGGGAAGCACTTTATAAGCAAATGTACCCCATGGATATGTAAAAGTAGTTTTATCCTGATCTTTGGGTGCAATCTGTATCTGGTTATAGCCACTAAAGCCATCCAAAAAGGAAAAATATTTCTTTCTTGCAAGGGTATCAAGCACCTGGTCAATGAAAGGGAGAGGGAAATAATCTCTGAGAGTGGCTTTGTTTAATTCTCAATAATCAATACAAATACGCTATCTTCCATATTTCTTAGGTACTAGCACTAATGGAGAGACCCCCTGACTGTCAGAAATATGATAGATAAAACCGGCATCCAAGAGTTTATGTACTTCTTCCTTCACAATATCTCTTAGAGCTGGATTCATTCGCCATTGGGGTTGTCGGACAGGTCGAGTTCCTTCCTGAATATAGATATGATGTGTATAAGTTTCAGGAGGAATACCCTTCATATCTTCATAGCCCCAAGCAAAGGCACTAAGATGGTTTTGGAACAAATTCACAAGCTGCTTCTGCTGAGATGAGTCCAAATCTGAACTAATATGCAAGGATTTACTGGGCCTAATCTCAAGAAGAGTAGTATCAGGTTCAGGAGTACTCAAGGGAGTGGTCAAATGTAGTGGTACAAAATAATGAGAATCATGATTATCTTGAAAATCTAAGCTGAAAATCTGTCTCAATGGCTCAAAATTAGGAATAGTGTCTAGATTATTAAGGAAATCTTGAATCTCATCTTCTTGTGAAGACTCGGTATAGTGATGGATAAGGAAAATGGGCTGAGTCTCCTCATTACTGCTTTGATCCAACCATAAAGTATCTCGAAGATCTTGAATGGATCTGGCAAGGGGTATAAGGTAACTTTCTTCCTAGAATCTCCATACGAAATATACATATCACCGGAACGACATCTAATATATGAATCAGCTATAGCAAGCCATGGTCGACCCAAGATTGAGGGATGTCCTCCTACAGGGTTCTTGGGCTGAAGCACGATGAAATCAGCAGGATATTCCCAAGAATATGATGAGATGATCACATCATCCAATACTCCTTCTGGCTTAATTTTAGATCTATCTGCTAATTCAAGCACAGTGGGATTAGGGAGAAGATGAGATAACCGAAGTTGATCCATGGTTTGCTTAGTCATGACATTAATGGTTGCCCCCAAGTCTATAAGAACATTATAGACAAGGACATAACCAATCTGAACTGAGACAACAGGGTTTCCGGGATCAGTATATTTTTCCATAGACACACATCCCATCATCAACTCTGCTGCCCTACCAACAAATTGAATGGTTTGGGGTTCCAATCTCTTCCTCCTGGGTTTCCTGAGATAGAGTTCCCTAATAATCTTGGTACAAATGGAGATCTCTTTGATGGCTTGAAGCAAAGGTATCTTAATGAAAAGATTTTGAAGCTCTCATGCCAAGCTAGTCTCAGAGATAGGCTCACTTCATTCCATTACTAGCCTCTTTGGGAAGGGAGGCTGGTTTGAAGAAGATGGCAAGGATTCAGAGGGTAAGAGCTGCTTAGTGATAGCTTTTGGAGAATGGTTAAGAGTTTCATCTTCTCCTTTCTCTTCAACAATCGTTGTAGGTTTCTTCTGATTTTATGATGTTATAGTCCTTCCCGATCTTAATTGAATATCATAAACCCCAACTGGAATAGACTAGAACTCGAATGTAAAGGTGGGTTTGTTACATAGATCATTTGCACTGCTTTATTATTGTTAGGATTGGGCATAGGTTGAGTAGGCAACTGAGGAGGTCGAAAAGGTGGAGGTAAAGGCAATGATGGTGTAGACTGACTCAGAAGTTGAGGCATTGAATAAGGTGTATGTGTAGTTGGATATGACTGCATAGGTGGCTGGTAGGAATATGGAGAATGAGTTGGCCCTCTCCAACCTTGTTTCCATGGTTGAGAAGGTTGCCCATGCTGATATTGATTCCCATACTGCCACTGTTGATTAGTGTTAGGATAAGAATATGCATGTGAATTATAACCAAAATAGTATGGAGAAAATTCAGGAGCCATACCTGCACCTACCTGAGGCCAATTCCTTCTTGCTCCCATAGCATACAAGTATTCAACTTCAGGTTGTCCCCCTGTAAATACAGCTTTAAGTCCTGGTATAGAGGGACATTTTTCTATGACATGGTCTTCTACACAAATAGCACACTTATTAGTTTCTTTCAAATTAAGAGGACACTCTTTAGGAGGATGCTTGTCTCTACATTTACAATAGAAAATACATAATGACTCTTATTCCTTCATGAGTTTTTGCTGAAATTTTAAAGAGTCCAACTGTTTGGTAATAGTATTCATTATATCAATTTTCATGTTTTCCATTTTATTTTCTAGCCCAATAATCATAGCATCAGTAGATTCATTTTTTCTATTTCTATTTCGAGTTCCTCTACTAGATCTATACTGATTTCTTGAAAATTTCCTGCATAATTCACAAATTTGTTCAAAAGTTTGCTGAGAAATATCACCTTGTCCTAACAGATTTAAATTATTTCTAGCATTATCAGTAAGTCCTCTTAAGAACAAGGTTCTAATAGTACTGGAATTAAGCTTAAGTTTCGACCTTTGTAAAATATACATAAATCTTTCTAGGTAATCTTCAAGAGTTTCATCATCATCCTCTATGATTGTAAAAATCTCATCCTACATGTCCCAAGTTTTGCAATATTCTTGATATTTAGACAAACACACTCTCTTCATTTGATCCCAAGAGGTTATAGTGTTTCCTCCTCACCCCATAAACCAGCGTAGAGTTGAGTCCTTGAGAGTAACAGGAAATAATCTTAACTTCTGAGCGTTAGTTGAATAATCATAAATTCTACACAGAATATCAAACTTGAATAGAAAAGAGTCAGGATCTTCATGAAATTTACCATGGAAATGAGGGAGAGCTGATGGTGGAATATTCTTCATTTGCGCCACAGTATTAGGGTCCACAATTGGAAACACAAAAGTGGATTGTTCTCCACTTACCTTGTTTTCACCAGTCCCTTCCACATGATCTTCATGGTCCGCCATTGTTTCCCTTTTACTTGAACTGCTCTCAACAGGCTGAACCACACCTGAGCTGTTGTCACCAAAATCTAGGTGGACTGTTCCTACGTGATGTGTTTGAATTAGATTGGGCTTCCTGCTTACAAAAGGAGACCCAATATGAGAATTTTTTTCAGAATTCTTTCAGCCCTTAGTGGGCTTTGAACCCTTACCTTTTCTAGGCATTCATTTCAAAAAAAGAAAGAAAAATAACAAACAACTTCTAATAAAAAATGTTGTCAAAAATCAATTAATGCCAGTAAAATTCCTTCAAAGAAGATTTTCTAAACAATACTATCTTACCAAATCAAATTGCCTCCCCGGCAACAACGCCAAAATTTTGGGTGCAAGAATTACACTTAAGCAAACTCCTCAACACTTAATTTGTCAACCCGGGGTATCCGTAAACTTAGAGATGAAGCACAGGCAATGCCAAAGATGGTATGAATCTTTCTAATTTAAATCCCTTCTTTCTTTAAAGGAAAGATTGCAGAATCAAATTAAAAAGAGAAAAAGGCAACTTAAACCATCAAAATAATCTAAGACTGGAACAAGGAAGAATGCATTTGCAAGAGGGAATTAAAGATAAAGGGCAATCACTCTAGCTAATTATTGTTTAGCTATTGAGTGTGTGTTTTTTCTTTAGCAGAGACACTTAGCAGTCTCATCAGATGGGCCCTTAAACCTGCTCCTTTAGAAATTTCCTTCTTGCACTAATCTGTCCTGTACTATCGTAGTCTGTGTGCACTAGTGTAGGAATAGAGATTTATGAAGAAGGTATAAATGGTGTCTTTACTAAAGGCTTTTTACTTCCTACAAAAGCTTGAACTTTTCTAGGTTCAAAGCACTCAGATCCTGTGGCAAGAAACTAGTTCTTGCACTGGATCAGAGCTTCTTGCACTTAGCATTTAATTCTTAAAATGAGTGCTTAATTATTGCAAGTACTATTATATTGTTAAATCAAATTGCACAAATAAAAATTAAATGTTTCTGATCTTGAAAAAGTGAAGGAATAAAGAAACAATCAATATACATTTATCCTGTCATAAGCATTGAATGAAAGAAAGAAGATTGTGGGAAGTAGTCTAAGAAGGTTTGCTGCACCACACCAACGTGCACTGGTCCAGGTTCATTTCTCTTGCTTGGACCAGGCGTGGAAAAACAATCAAACAAAATTGCAGAAAAGGAGATATCACACCAACATGCACTGGTACAGGGTTATTTCTCTTACTTGGACCAGGAGGAGGAAAATCAATCTGAAATCAAGTGCAGGAAAGGAAATTTATCTACTTCACACAATG
The DNA here is from genome assembly GCA_031772625.1 of Pinus tabuliformis. Taxonomy (NCBI): domain Eukaryota; kingdom Viridiplantae; phylum Streptophyta; class Pinopsida; order Pinales; family Pinaceae; genus Pinus; species Pinus tabuliformis. The sequence goes on along the minus strand of CM062815.1, from coordinate 111,478,297 downwards.
GATCTGCTTTCACTCAGATAGGAATGCATGTGCTTAAAATTAAATCAAACTTGACAATGTAAACACAAATTACTAGAAAACGGGAAATGGGGTAAATGCACTGGGTTGGCTGGGCCCTAGCCAACCAGTGCGTTTCCTCTTTAAGTAAAAAAGTTTCTCAGTACCTTAATCAATTCATCAGTTCAAATACAGAAATGAAATTTTTGAAACATGAGGCGGAGCTCCCTTTTATTAATTCACTGAGGCAAGTACATAGATTAATACATCGTCCAACCCAGATTCGAGTGATAACAAAATACAACAACCTATTACTGCCTCTCTGGTTGTGTCTCTGTTCTATCAAAAAAACTCCTTTTACTCCTATTTACATTCTACATTATATAGATCTTTGGCCAAAGGCCAAAATAGATCATTAAACCGATTACATAACCAAACGCAAAATTTAGCTTTTTGGCCTTCAAAATTAGACAGTTAGCAAAACTGTCCGTAGCCAATCTCCAGCTTTCGTCCTTCATAGATTCGATCTCGGCTGCCTTTGGATCGATCTTGCTGTCGTGGTTGAAGCTGCTCAAAATGAGGTGATTCGATCTCGGCTGCCTTTGGATCGATCTTGCTATCGTGGTTGAAGCTGCTCAAAATGAGGCGGTGATCAAGGAGGTTCGGATCTACTGCAAGGATTTGTTGTGCTGGAAATGGTGCAAGATCCGATCCTGCACTACGATCAGCAGTCACGGTAAGTACTCTAACCACCAAATAAACATTGGAGATATTTATAAGTTACAAAGAGTGATTAAAAGTAAGAAATCATGTAATAAATGATTAATTAACGCTAAGTTAAATTAAGAGTATGAAAAATAAAGTTTATACGAAATATGTCACCGGTGCTTAGACTGGTGCAAAATGAGGGTGTATAAAGGAGGTAAAACAACAGTAAATGGTTATGATTTAGGAAGGGGAAAATGTAAAAAAGAGAGCAAAATAGAGGGCTAACAATTGTACCCCTATCCTTCACCATCCAAATCATTATTTCCATTAATCCCTAAATTATATGGAAGAAAATCCTCCCTGAAAGATAAAAAAATTTGTTCAAATTCCTTCAAAAATCCCAATTCAAAAGGATGTCATAGGTTTCACATTGGTATACCGTGACATTGTTGATTGTTACAAGCTACATACCTGAAAAAATGCGACACTGTCGCATGTTACTTCATTATAGGATGAGACATTGTTTTAGTGAAGGTAAAAATAAGAAAATAATGATAAACTTATAGAAGATAAACCTCGTGGATGACATCTATACTAATTGGTTTGGATCTATCTCGTCACCCTAATTTATTGTATCTTAACCTCCTTCTCTAATCCTCCTCTTATCATCTTTCAAGCCTATAACTATAACCATCTCTCATTAAGAGGGTTTGTCAGTTGATATCAAAAAGGATTTGGCTTTGATGAAACTCTGTTGAATTACCCAACCCATGGTATTAAGGATTTTGAAAGCAAGTTTTTAAAATGAAGGACAACTGGAATGGGACCTATGACATCAACGAAGCATCAAGTTGTAACCTCCTCTTTCTCATAACATAGTTGTATGTTCCTTTCCCACAATTATTGTCTATTTTTTTGGAAAATTTTGGTATATCTTTCCTTGATCATATATATAAGTTATATCATATCATTTTTGGATTATATGTTCTTTGAAGTTTGTTTGTTTGTGTTGTCTGTGGGTATTTTCTTCAAGAGCATTGAGGACAAAGTTGGAAGCTACACCATTTCAGGAAACCAACAAGCATAACCTTCAATAAAAGGTATGAGCTCATCTCACTCTCACTACCATTAATGATTTGATTGTATTGAACTTAGGGAAAGTTACATGTTCCTATTTGTTTGTTCTAGATATGGGTACCAGATCTAGTGAGATGCCTCTTATCCACAAGAGAGATTTTGTCCAAAAGCACCTTTTAGAATAATTACCTTTACTTTCATTTCCTCACTAGAATAGTTATTTTATTTCATTCATCATAGTTAAGAGTATGTGCTCTATCTAGATTTCATCTCATGGATAGAAATTTGTTGCATTCATAGGATTTAAGGTTTAATTTCTTTCTAGATTAAGATTCCATTATAATTTCATAGATTAAAATTTCCTTCTATTTGATTTTTTCAGATAGGTTGATCATTTATTTCTTGTTATTAATAAACTATAATTCTTTCTTTAGTATTTAAATTGAAAACTAATTTTCTAGCACATATAATGTAGTGTACTTCATAAGTCTATGGACCTGCACTGAAAAAAATAATTAAAGTAATTTAACACATAATAAATTTACCCAATAATGTCCATTCCAGATAGGTCATCACCATAGGCACTACTATGGAAATCATTCAGGACTTTCTCAGCTTCAGCATGAGTGAGAGAATGACGTAAGATGCATCAACACTACAACAATAAAGATCATTTCATAAAAGAAGGTAGTAAGGGGCTTGATGGAAAATACATCATCAATTATCATGGTTCAAATCGGGTACAAATTTCTAGGTTTGAATATATCTAAGATTCTTTCCATACCATTTATTGTTAGATGATATGGTGAATAGGATTTCATATAGAAGGTTTTTATTCAATGGTAGGTCTTTCACACTAGTGGGGAATTCGAAAATGAATGTAGTGAGGGCCAAGCTCTTACTACTTTGGGCGTCACAAATTCCAAGTCGAACTCCTGAAGTATAGTAATACAATGGGAATATTTCCTGTTAATGACCTGTAACCTCAGTAGGAAGGACATTGGATTAGAGTGAAAAACTTGGTGGTGCACATCAAGATATAATGGCGTAATTTTTAGATAGAGAACAGAATAGCCAAGGAAAACTTCTCCTCATGGGAATAGGGCACCAAGGGTCCATCTAGGTTCTTTCTCACATAACATATGATGTGTTCATATCCATCACCATCTCCTTGGACTAGGACCTTGGCTATGACATAGGTGGAAGTCAAGAGGTACAAGATGAAGTCCTTATCAAAGTTCGGTGAACTAATCAAAGGAGAAAAAGTAATGGGACACTTAAGTGCATCAAAGGAATATTGGGCTTTGTCATCCCACACAAATGGAATGTTAGACTGAATGAGATGAAGAAACCCATGAAGGGTGGTGGTATAATTAGGAACAAATCTATGCAAGGAAACTTTCCCTTCAAGGCTCTATAACTGGCATAGGTTGAGAGGGTGAGGGAGTTCAATGATGGCTTGAAATTTAAGAGGGTTAATAGTGATACTATATTTGGACATAATGAAGCCCAAAATTAAGTCTACAGGAATTCAAAATAAACAGTTAAGAGGGTTGAAGAATATATTATACTTGTGACGTCAAAGGAACATGGTACGCAAATATCTTAAGTGTTGCAACCATTGTTTTGAACATGTTTTGAGATTTTCAAGGTAGGAAAGAATAATGTGGGTCAAGTCATGAAAAAAGTATGACATGGCATGTTGAAAAGTGGCTCCAACATTGTTTAACCCAAATATGATCACTCAATTCATGATAGCTCTCTAGGGACTAGGCAAAGTATTATCATGTTGATCTGCAAAGTGGATAATAATTTGATTGTATCATGAGAATCCATCCACGAAGGAAAAAGCCTCATGGTCCATGCTCTCATTGATTATTTGATTACTAAAGGATATGGGTAACTGTCTTTGGGACATGCTTTATTCTGAATGAGAATTTCGTGCAAACACAAATGATGCCTTCATTTTCCAATACGGGAACCAGGTTAGAAATCCATGATGTATAAATAACGGGGTAAATGAATTTCGCTTTTTTGAGCTGATTGATTTAAGCCTTAATGGCATCACATCTGATAGGGTGAATAGGAACTTTCTTTTGGAGGATTAGAATGGCATCCATCCAAGTGTCGATGTAGTGCTCGAAAATGGCCACATGAAGTCTAGGCATCTCACAGTAGGACTAAGAAAATATATCTCATAATTCTTTGAATAACTTAGTGTAAGAGGAAACCTATTCAAGTGAGTAGTTTTCCCCAAATGAGATTTATCCTTGAATCTACATTTGGTACAAATATTCACCTTTATAGTAGGTGAATTATTGGCCATATTCCCCTCTTCAAATTCTTTTGGGTGGGGATGGGGTGTTTTAACCAATATACTTGATCATGAATTAAGTATTTTGATTCCACAACATACTGGTTATTTGGACATGGTTTTGGGAGTAGGAAATTGTCATGTCCCAAATAAATAATTTCCTAAGTAAAATCATCATTTTTGCAATTTTGGCATATAAGAGTTAATAAAACAGGGTTATGGATCCCCCCACTTAATGTTTGGAGGAAAAGGGAAAAATAAACACTAGAGGAAAAAGGAAATAATTTTTGGTAAGTGAAATATGGGCACCACCAAAGAGGGAAATTCGACCCCCTTGAGAAATTCACACTAAGATAAGGAAAGAGAAAAGAAGGGGAGTTTGAACTAGTGGGGAGAGGGGACCACCAAGGAGAAAAGGAAAAAAAATCTATAAATAACACATTGGGGCTTCACTTTTGCATATTTTGCTCATTATTTTCTGAATATTGAACTCTCTCTTGGAGCTCGTTTAACACAAGAGAAGCAAAGTTGTTTAGATTAAGAGTTTTAAGCGAAACTCTCCCTCATTTTGGAGAACTTCGGGTATCTCCCTAGCAAGGCTTTGGGGGAGTCTATTTCAAGACTTACATTGGAGTTATTATAGAGTATTCACTCATAAATTCGTTATTTCTGGGTGCAGAAGAAAAACCGCAAAGTTTTTTAGAGCATGATATTTCTATTGTAGGTTTGGGTGTTTACAAGAGATTTTCTACTGGTTAGAGGAGGAGTTTGGCACTATTTTTCAAAGTCATTCTTGTATCTTTTAGATCAGCCAATTTTTCTCTTATAGAGCCTATGCAAGGGTTGGAGAACAAAGTTTTGTTTGTATTTGGTGTAGGCATTTGTCAGGATATTTCAATTAGCAGTGACAACTATTTTCCAAAGGATATTGTGCACAAATTTCTTAGGAATTTACAAGAGAGTTTTATCATTTCTCAACAATTTCTCTCTAGTTGGGTGAAAAAATATGTAAATGGGAAATTCACACTCTTTTGGGAATTCTAGGTGAGCTAGAATTGGCCCAGACAATTTCTGGGTTATGTTGGTTTGCATGAGAGGAGCCTATAACTAATTTTATATAATTTCCTAGGAAGTATTCAGGCCAGATTTGTACATTCTAATTGTAGGGCATATTGTTGGTTAATTGGATAGTTTTCATTAGATTGTGGGTTTTATTTTGGCTTGGATTTAGGCCAAACCTTTTATGGGTATTTCTAGGTTATAGTAGAGGAGTATGTGGTTGTAATTTCAAATTGATCTAGGCACTATTGAGGTCAAAATTTCAATTTCCTTCCAGTAGGAGTTAGCAGAATTTCTAAGTAGTGTGCAGATTTTATGGGAGCCACTTCCAATAGTTGGATTAGTGATATTTCACCTGGGGTTTTTCTAGCTTACATAGTAGGCCCAAGTTCTATCATTCCTTTCCATTTATGTACTCAGATTTCCATATTCATAAAATGGCTCATTGTTTGGCTCAATTTCTTGTGTACTTTGATGTGCATGTTTGGAATTTGTTTATTGTTGATGCTTCCTTGTATATGTTTTTGTTATTTGTTGTAAAATTTGAAATTTGGAACATTACATAAATAGGAATAATGATGCATATAATCCCATGGATAATCTAGTGTAGTAAGGAGCTCCATAATGCCTTCATTAGAGTGGAAGATTATAATGTGAGACTGCAAAGGACCACATGACGTAGATGATGAATATTTATCTGAATCATCATCGTGGGAGACATGGTTCACATACATGAATTCTAATGAGAAATACTGATGACTGGTCAACTAAAGTTTCATTGATGTTGAGATTGAAGTGACATAAAACATAGGAGGTATATCTGAATGTACATAACCAGACGCTCCTGAGGGGTATGAAGGTGTTGATCTCATAAATGATGACATATAGAGGATAGGTATGATATTTTCTTCCATATCCACATTAGGAGGACTAATCCTTTTGATTGGTGGACTAGCTCATTGTCTTAGAAAAGAATATGTGATAGGTGTTGTAGAAATGGGAGGGGAAACTCCCCTATGAGTTACAATGATTTCATGAAAGATGATAAGTGTATCATGAAAATTTGGAAGGTGAGGGAAGTGGTGAGTAATTTCTATATGCTTTGAAAAAATTGTGTGGGTGGTTTGTGTGTAATATCCTATTTTTCTTACAGAAGGGTGATTTTCAATTCGAGGACCATTCGGTCTAGCTAAAGTTCATCCGAGTTAATGAGACCCTTTAATTTAGGGAGGTAGGTACAACTATTGGTGGTGTAACCCTGAATATCGCACATATCACAAAAATGTCGAGTCTTTGGTGCAAAATTTTGGGTGGCCATGACTAGAGTTGTGTTGTCAGTACCCCACTTCTTCTTAGCCTTTCCCCACTTTCCAGTTGCTTGCATAACAAGAGCAAAATCCAATTGAGTTTTTTGTGGAATTGAAGAAATAGAAGGGTCCATCAAGATAGTTGGATGAGATTCAAATATGTATATGGTTTAAGGTAATTGCGACGAGTTGAAGAGGGGGGATCCAAGTACTAAAATGAAATTCCCAATGTGATTAGAAAAAATCAATGTAGTCATTATGGGTATGTTGAATACTCCCAATAGTGGGAATAAGAAAGGGATTTGGCCAAATGAATAGTGGCAATGGGGAACACCCTTGATTACTTGGGTTGAATTTGTAGCAGCATGTTGCTGACAAGATGGTTGTTGGAAGGAGAGACCAGGTTGGTGAGAAGATTAGGACCTAGATAACATTCATACCTTAGAGGTGTTAGGTGTGTAGGAACTAGTGGTCGACCATAATATGCCCCAAGAAGAGAGTAATCTTTGTAGACCCTAAGGTTGATATTAGAAAGAGAATGTAATGTGTTGTTTCCAAACATCAAGGAAATGACACTATGAAGGTGAACCTAAAGCTTCAGATCATATTATGTCAACTAGTCGATAGTGACAATCTTCTTGTTATGGGGGAAGCTCATGGTAAAATAGATGGATGCAAAAATTTCCTTAATGTTGTAATGGAACTATGTCCGAGGAATATATTTTAGTCTAAAGTTGTTTCAATAGCCTCAATTTCAATTAAGACTTATTTTTTGGTGAAATCAATAGGGAAATTTTGATACAAGCCTTTGGGTTGTGAGGGGAAACCAACATGTTCTCTAAATGTGATTATGGATGGTAGGAGTTTTGACGATATGAGATTTTTCCATACCTGAGTGGAAATCATGCATATGGATTTATCTTCATCAATGATACACTATCGGATGATGACATTCTTAATGGATATAGGGACCTAGAAAGAAACAAGCATGGGTAGATTAGGAGAGTTTGCTTTATCAACATCAAAGGAAATAATTTGATCATCGGAGGGATCCAAAACACACAAAGTGAAGAGTATAGAATTTCTTTGTGCAGGGCATGTCTAGAAAACTTCCAATATTTATATGGAAGTAGGGGAATATTCCAAGTCATCTAAAATCCTATCATTATGGGTGCTCATGAAAGTGAATTAGTAGTTTTTCAATGTAACGACCCCTTGGTGATCTTAGGAAGAACATTAACCATTGGTCAAGGGATCTATAGGGTACCATATTTTTATGATATAAGCTCTATGGTTAGTTTTAGTTATGTCTCAATGGGAGGTTTGTATTGACGTGACTGACTTGAGAGGTGGATATCACCAAAATCTATCAATAAGATCTAATATGTTCCATGCCTAGGTTGGTTGGGTGGTGGAGTTGGAGGAGAATTTTGGCCATCATGAGTGGCCATGTACCCTTAGTTAGGGAATGGATTTTGAAGCACAACTAGATTTGAAGGGTGTGGAACAAAGGAAAAAGGAGGCCGGTTACCTCTTTTAGTATTCCATTGATTTTCCCATAGCCTATGCATCTCATAGAAGAAGGTATCCCCATATGTGTAATGACCATATGTACCACAACATCCACAAGTCTTGCTCACTTGAATAGTCATTTTTTACTTTGGTTGGTTTCGCTATTACTGATTTGTAGTATTGGAGTTTCCTCTAAAATTAGTATTAGGCTATTGGCCCTGGTTTCCTTGATTACCCTGATTTTGGGCATATTATTTTGCCTTCCCCTTGTTCCTTTTCTTTGGATTAGGGGGGTTGGTGACATTTTTCTTGGAATACACTTGACCTTATTGAGGAGGTGCATGTTGAGGCATGGGAGCTTTAGGTGTTAGTGTTGGATGGGTTGGATCACTCAACTATTGATACATATAATAAGGGTTTTCTCTATGTTTTGGTAGTAGTTGTAGTATATGATTTCCTAGGCATAGGATGATGCGGATGGGCATAGGCATAAGAGGTTGGCCATATCCTATGTTTTTTGGTGGGGATGGGGAAGGTTGATGATATGTTATAGACCCAATCTCACCATCAGTGGCATGGAATTCCCCTAGTGGTTACTGTTCACCTAGCCGAGGGTGTGGGGCATCAGGGATGACAGTGTATAAAGGGCCCCATTGGGCATAGATATGGTTATAATACAAGGCTTTCTAAATTGTCTCTTCCTCAGTTCTAGGGAATCTTAAGGAAAAATAATTTGTGATGGGAGGAAGGAGTGATTTCAAGAACCAATCCATGAAAAAATATTTGTTGAGTTCTGGAGCTTTGCACAAGCTCCACTATCTATGCCACTCCTTAATATGATCAGTGATGTGAGTGGTAGTGGATTGGGGACAAGAGGTTAAGATATTTATACTAGTCTTAAGGTTGACAAGTAACTGAAAATAAGAAGGTTTTGTCACTCAGTGCTCACTCATTTCTTTGCAAATGATTAATTGTCAAGGATGCATAAGAACACTGAAGTGGAAGTCATTTCCTAAACCCCAAAAGATCTCAGATCTTGACTAGACCCTCTCCATTACATATTTCTCGAAATGAGCTTTCCAATGGTATATAGAAGTCCAAAAAATTACTCCTAGATCAGAAGTTAGAGCTTGTTGAAGATTTCCTTTAGAAAGCTATGAAAACCAAAAAAATGGCTAAGTATGAGGGCATCCCGCATATCGGCTGTCATAGCACTCCCACAGTCACAGAAAACTCCAAAACTTGTAGGGGCTCATCTTGCGATATAATGGGAAATTATCAGGGAGGGCCGAAAACTAAATACAAAGGAAATGCATGAAAAACAAGGGTGGGCGCCTCCTTCTCTCTCCTCTACGTGGCGATATCCTGCATCCTGGTGATCCCACAATCCCACATCCTATCGATCCCACAGTTCCACATCTTGGAGACCTTGCAGTTCCCGTAGTCCCACAGGTTCGTGATGACCTTGCATTTCTCGCAGTCCCACAGGGCCTCGAATCCTACATCTCGGTGACCCCACAGACCCATAGATTGGCGAGTTCTAAACTTAAAATACCGTGCGGGGGCTGATCTTGTGATACGATGTGAAATTGTTGGGGAGGGACAAAAATTAATTATAAAGGAAATGCATGACAAAAAAAAGGTTGGGCCGCCCCCTTCTCTCTCCTCCACGTGGCGAAATCTTAGCATCCCACAGTCTTTCACCTCGTAATCCCACAACATCACGTGATATCGCCGATTTGTGATCCAGTGCAAAATTGTCAGCGAGGGCAAAGATTCTTTAACAAAGGAAATCCCTACGAAAACAAGGCCGCACAGGCCTTTTTCTCTCTCCTCCAGGGGGCCACGTGGCAGCATATGATCGGTCCTTAAAGTTAACATGGCAGCTGACATCACCACTGATGTGGCAGTACAAAGGACACATGGCAGTATGGATGTTGACGTGGTAGTGGACATGTATCACTCAGTTTCAGCGTTTTCAGGGGTCCTATGGGGTCATTTCCACGTGACATGTGTCACCACTCATAGGGTGTTGTCGCAACGATGACGCCACCTAGAAGATCGACAATCACAGCTATTAAGGAGAGAAACTTAAGGAAAAGGGGATTCAACACCGGGATGCAGGACTCCAATTGCGATAAAGAAAAGGACCCCGAATGCAATATTTTATAGGCCATATCTGATAAAGGTTTAACGTCTGGATATCAGCCAATGTAGTAAAAGGGCATCACTAAGGGAAATTTAGGTTATACAAGGAAAAGGCCCCTGCACAGTTGTTGATAGCCTCAATGCCCAAATGGCTGGGCCCCCGGTTCCAACCCCAGGTCATATGCAGAAAATTCACACAAGGGGCTGTAATAAAGGGGGCTAAGGGGGAAATCGAAAAAGTCCCCTTTCGCTTGTTTTAGAGGTAAAAAGCATGTGCCCAATAATTCTCTGTTACACTGTAATACACAAACCCAGGCCAGATTAGGCCACCGATTGTGTTCTGCAGGACTTTAATGGAAGAAATGATAGGGTTGACACCGAAAGAAGATGTAGCAGTAAATCAAGAAGAGGGAGCATTCAAAACCATGTTTGGGAAAACTTAGAAATGGCTCTTCGAGACCTGCTTCCAAGGTTGGCACTGAAGGAACTAAAGGAAAAAATGACAAGAGTTAGTAGACTAGCACCAGAGACCATATCATGAACTAGATGTGGCCGGAAGCTAAAGTAATTACAGGAATGGACACGAAGATACTACATTAATGTTCCATTTGTTTTGTGATCTTTCGATGTGCTTTCATTTATGAGGAAATTACTGTTTTTGTGATGTTTTTTTGGACACAGAGTGTTCCCTGGCTGAGAAAGCAAGCTAATCTGACAAGTGAGGCTCCGCCCAGGGATATTTTTTACTGTATCATGATTGATAATTCACCCCCTCTTCTTATAACTAGGGGGTAGAAACACTAAATAAAGGCTCTGAAATTTGAAAAGAAAGTCAGATATTTTTGTGAAAATTGTATCACTTAGTCACATAGATCTTGTAGAATATCACAGGAGTAGTGGCAATTCCTCATTTGAAGTATTACGGTGTGTTATTTCTTGTCTTCATCCATTTTTTCTATTTTCTTCTCTGAATTCATGTAACAATAGATGCTAAAATATTTCATACTTGCCTACAAATTCATTTGCATTCAGTTGTTAATGCACATGGATGTTTTATGGGTTGAAATTATATCTTTAAACCACACTACATGAATCATAACATCAAGTTTATTTGCTGTTCATTATATCTACTTGTAACTCAGATAATTGCAGCAAATATCATGGTTTTAGGCTGTATATTTTTAGTATATAAATCCTGGTACTTTGAGCTCTACATTTTGGGTTACTCATTCTCATTGTCTTGCCTCATTTATTCCACAAAGTTGATTAAACTGTAAGCCTTTTAAGTGTTCAGCCTCCACTAATTTATGTTATATTTCTGGGAACTGTGTATGTGTAGAAATACTAAAATACCTAACCTACATCTTTGGATGAAAGAACCAACTCATGCAAGAATCATTTGAGACACACCGATTTAGATGTACCCAGGAACTGGTCTTGTAAGCAATCTGAGGTTGTCTCTGGGAGTGACAACATCTTTTGGCATTGTTTCTGGGGGACATATTGAAGGATTTTTCACCTGGGATATGGAAAATTGGGCACCCTTTGTGTAGGTGAGAGAAGTCTATTCTGATTGCATACACATCACCTTGGCGACTCCACACCCCCCTCATTATCATTCATCACCCTGCCTTTTAAAAGGCCTCATACTCGCTCAAACACCTCCCAGCAGAAAGCTCCATTTATATCTGACCCTGAAAAAATATTTTTCAGGAAAGTCCAGGAAGAAAAAACTCCCCCTACCTATGCTACCATCTCACCAGCCTCTACAACTTCCTCTTCTAGTTCTCAACCCACTATTGCTCACTTTTTAGGATTGGCGCCTAAGATCATGACATACCCTATACTAGTCCAACCACTCAAAACCCTATGGTTTCAACCCAAGTTCCTCAGCTAAATCTTAATCCCCCTCCACTAGTTTAGATGGCTCTTCCAGGATTTTTGCTAAATAAGTATGCACCTCTAGATTTATCAAAACCCCTAAGTGTTATTACCCATGACTACTTAAAGATTCTGCCTAGATTTAATGGGCAAGATGAAAATTATGCTCAGAAACACATTCAGGCCTCCTGTGCTTTTGCTGAGAATCTGAATGTAGAACAACTGGATGTGGTCCTGAGACATTTTGTACAGTCCTTGATGGAGAAGCCAAAAAATGGTTTAAAACCCTACCAAATGCCTCGATCACCACTTGGGAGGAACTTGAGACCTCTTTCACACAAAATTGGGGTGAGAAGAGAAATCATGAGTAACTCCTCATAGATTTCAATGCCATCAGGAGGAAGCCAAATGAGGATATCTCAGAATTTAATAAGAGGTTCAATAAGCAGTATAAAAACCTGCCTACTGAGATAAATCCTCCTCCAACTACTGCTCGTGTAGTTTAATTGAGAGCCTTTGAATCCGGCTTTGGTTTTACATTAAGAGAAAGGAAGTCTCCTACCTTAGATCAACTCCAAGTCGATGCTCTTGAAGTAGAAGAAAATTTTGCCTCAAAAGGGAAGTCAAGTGGAAAGCAGGAAACCACTGGGAATAGAAGAGGTAAAGAAGAATCTTTCTCCTCTCGCCAAACAAGAGAATCACTAGACCTGATGTTGCAGGAGTTGGATAAACTCATTAGGATTTTATCACATAAGGTTGGAAAGCTCGAAATTGAGAACACGAGTCTCTCCAAAAATAACGCTCAAGGCAACAACTATGGATATAACCCACAGTATATAATGCCTCCATTACAGTTATTACCAAGGGAAATAAAGGAACAACTGGACCATATCCCTCATCCTCTATATTTAGAAGTTGATCCCAATGAACAATGGTCAGATACACAGTAGATGCAGGGAAACTTATATTCTTGTTTCTCTAAAGAAGAACAGGAGAATACGATTCACCAAAAGGTCAGTCATAACAGAGAAGTAGCAGATGAGGAAGATATAGATTATTACTGCAAACAGTTTGCAGAGTTCATGCTGGCACAACCATAACGTAAATATAATCTAAGATCTTCAAAGAAGAGGTCAATAGAACCAGAGAAACAAGAGGAAAATTACCCCCAGACTATTCCCCTAGTACTAGATAAAGGGAAAGGCAAGATGAATCTTGACCCTGCTAGGGTAAAATTCCCCTTGAATAAGGAAAGAAATAGCTCAGAGGGGCACACAGCAAAGGAGGAATCTGTTCTGTAGAAAAAATATTGGTGGTAATGAAGGAGAAGCAGATTAAGGAGGTATAGAAAAGACCCAATCTACATTCATCCTTCAAAAGGAGCTTGAGAAGGTAAATATTTCTATTCCACTAACTGAGCTTCTAAAGTAGCCTACCTATAAAGCTCAGATATCTCAATTCATGCATCCATTTGTCTCATCACCCACCCATGATTATCTAAATCTTCAGGAAGAGAGGCCAATGATGGTCTTTGGATCGCATGTGGAAGAAATTGATCCTTCTACTGCACCTTTCTATGTGACTCTGGGAATCCATGACCTTCTCTTGCATAATTACATGTTGGATTCTAGAGCCTCCCACAACCTCATGTCGTTGGAAGTAATGGAAGAACTTGGCTTGCAGATCACTGGGCCTTACAAAGACCTATACTCCTTTGACCCCAAGAGGGTCAAATGATTGGGAATGATAAAGGATCTGGTGGTGAACCTGACTCAAATCCAAGTGAAGAGCCTCGTAATGGGCATATTATTGGTAGATATACCCCCTCGTTTTGGCATGCTGGTATCTAGATATTGGGGTTCCAAGGTGGGGGGCTCTATCAAGTTGGATCTGACTTATGCCACCATTCCCACCTTTGGAGGAGAACAAAGGAGGCTATATATGGAATCCAGGTTTGTAAAAACATGACCTCAGCTAAAGTCTCAAAAAACTCCCCAGTGTATGGAAAAGAAAGTGACCTCTCATGTTTACTCCTAGGAGAAGATGAGTCTATCTTAGAAGAAACATCAGTCCACCTAACATGGTAGCTAAAACATCAGCATGCAAGTGAAAACAAAGTATGGAAATTATATTTTGATGGAGAAAATTCAAAAGAGGGAAATGGGGTAGGAGTATTGTTGGTATCTCCTGAGGGCCGCTTGATACCCCTCTCATTCAAGCTGGAGTTCGAAGAAACTAGCAACGTGAAGGAGTATGAAGCATTGCTCCTTGGGTTACAAATTGCAAAAAATATGAATAATGAATGCCTAACAGAATATGGAGACTCTGAGTTGGTCATAAGAAAAATCAGAAATCAATGCCAGGCCAAACACCCGAGACTAAGGACCTACCACAATGAAGTGTGGGATTTAATTGAAAACTTCTTCCTAGCTTTTATTATCCAATTCCTACCTAGAGAAGGAAAGATAATGGCTCACTCCTTGGTTGTAGCTGCAAGAACTTTCAGGCCCCCTCAAAATCCTCTCCTCAGATATGAGGTGGAAGTCAGGTGTAGACCCTCCATACCTGATAACATCAAGCATTGGAAAGCATTTGAAGATGGCGAGCAAGTGAAATGATTTATAGAATTCATTGGGGAGATTTCTAACTCCACCATCAATCAAGAAGAAGAAGAAGAAGCAGGTCGAGAAGCCACTTCATGCAAAGATGCAATGGTTGGGCACAAAAATTTTCAACTAAAAGGGAACACTATCCCTCATAGACTATTCCCACTAGAAAGGATTTTTAGTAAAGATGACAGCCACCAAACAAATGGCTCGTGAGATGGATGATAAGTATAAGATTGAAACATTGGATCAGAGGAGGAGCCCTAGATTTTTGGGTTGTGTTATATTCTTTCCATGACTAGCCCCAGTAGTTAAACCGGGGGGTTAGAGGGTGGGTGGAGCCCCCCCTTCATTGCGTTGGGTGTAGCGAGGGGTTATAGGGGAGGTGGTAGTCCCCCCTGTCGGGGGGTTTGACGAGGGGTGGTAGCCCCGCTCTACAGGGTCTGGGGTAGTGGCCTAGGGAGATTTTTTTTTGGACCCTATATTGGGTGGGCAGACCTACCTATGGTTTTGTGCATGGATTTCACACATGGTTTTGAGTGCGATGGTTTTCAATCCATGGTATTTTGTAGATCCGTTCAATGGAACTACGGTTATGTTCTAATCTAGGGTTAATGGATTGTGGTTTATGGATGCATCGGCATGTATATATATGTATTGGAATGTTGAAAGGAATATAATGAAAAATCAATCTGGTAGTCCTGGTTTTGGGATCCAGGGGAAAATCTTTATGTATATTTGTTTTAAGTGTTAAACTCTGGCCATTGTTTATTTTAGTTTTTAGAATTCGTATACAGGTAATTTATGTACAGGGTTAAAACCTACATTTGGTATCAGAGTTGTTTTGGCTTCAAGGGGATGCCTTTGTTGCTGAAGGGTTTTGCTCGGGCCTGTGGTAGACCCTTTTTAGTGGGAGATCTGGGGGATCGATTCTTATGGTGAAAGAAGATGGCAAGTAGTGGAAAGATAGAGATCGAGAAATTTAATGGTCAAAGTTTTGAGTTGTGGAAACTCAAGATGGAGGATCTATTGGTGGATAAATATCAGTGGATCACAGTGGATCCAGGTAGTAAACCAACGATAATGTCAAATGAATAATGGAAGAAGTTGGATCCGAAGGAAAAAATCACAATACAATTGTTGTCTCAGATTCAGTATTGTTGAATGTATCAGGGGAAGCTACGGTGAAGGTTTTGTGCAACAAGTTAGGGACTTTGTACCAATCTAAGTCTCTGGTGAATAAACGGTTCCCATGGAAAAAGTTGTATAACCTGAGGATGAAAGATGGAGACTCGGTGACAGAGCATATGAAGGCATTTAATACTGTGGTAAGCCATTTATTATATGTTGATATTCAAATTTTAGATGAAGATAAGTACATTAGTTTGTTGTGTTCTCTACCAGATTCATGGGATAGTAGATTAGTTGTTGCAATAGGTAGCAATGCAATTCCCTTGTAGTTTGATGAAATAGTCTCATCCTTGCTAACAGAGGAGGTGAGATGGAAAAATATGTAGAGCCATAATGGTGATGCCTTGTCTATATGAGGATGGTCCCAGAATAGAAATAAAAATAAGTCCTCGAGTGGGAGATCTAAATCTCCAGGAAAACCTGTAAAGGTGTTCTGGAAATGCGGAAAGTAAAGAAACTAAAAAAGGGACTGTAAATCTAAAACTACTGAGAAAGGAAAGGGATTTGATTATGCTCCTTTTGTAGAGGTGAAAACCACCTTAAATGAAGGTGGGGATGTGTACTTGGCTTCTTTGTCAAGTACACATATAGATCATGAGGCATGGTTGATTGACTCAGGTGCATCCTTTCACTTGATTCCCCATAGAGAGTGGTTCTGAGAGTATGATAAATATGATGGTGGTGATGTCTTCTTAGGGGATGAAATGAAGGATAGAATCATTGGTCGTGGAAAAGTCAAGTTAAAGTTGCAAGGTGGAAGGATTAGAACACTTTTGAGTGCTTTGCATATTCCTCCATTAGCCATCAATCTTATTTATGTAAGCTACCTGGATGATGCAGGTGTAAAAACAATGTTCGAGAAAGACACTTGCAAGATGGTTCGGGGATCACTGGTATTAATGCAGGGAGTTTAGATTGGAACTCTGTACAAACTGCAAGGTAGCACTATTATTGATGGGTGCAACAGTTATGTGGTTCCTAAAAGTGGAGCAGAAAATCTAGTGGTCTTGGAGAAAAGACCATGTTATGGCATCAAAGGCTTGGACATATTGGAGAGAAGGGCCTTCGAATAATTCATGGTAAAGGTATGCTAGAAGGTATCTCTAATAACTCTCTCGATTTTGATTTCTATGAAAATTGTGTATATGGGAACCAAAATTGGGTGAGTTTCCCCTCTGGTGGTAAGAGGGTGAAACAAATATTAGAGCTTGTGCACAGTGATGTGTTTGGACCTATTTCAGTTCCATCATAGGGTAAGTCTGTGTACTATGTATCATTTATAGATGACTTCTCAAGGAACACATGGATATATTTCCTCAAGAATAAATCTAAAGTCTTTGACATGTTTAAAGAATTTAAAGCTCTAGTGGAAAACTAGACAGAGAAGAAGATAAAGGTGTTGAGGACAAATAACGGTGGAGAGTTTTGCAAGAAGGAATTTGAAGAGTTATGTAAGAAGTGTGGTATAGCATGGAAGAAGACTACTCCATAAACACCTGAGCAAAAGGGAGTTGCAAAAAGAATGAACAAGACGTTGATGGAAAGGGAAAGAAACATGCTCAATAGTGTTGGTTTAGGACAAGAATTCTGGGCAAAGGTGGTGGAGACTGCATGTTACCTAGTCAACAGATCACCTTCATCAGGGTTGGAGGATATAACTCCACAAGAGGTATGGACTAGTAAGAAACCTTCTCTTTCACATCTGAGGGTATTTGGATGTGATGCATATGTACATGTTCCAAAGGAGAAAAGAACAAAGTTGGATAGTAAATCTGAAAAGAGCATCTTTTTTGGGTATAAGGATGGTATAAAAGGTTATAAGCTTTGGAACCCAGTAACAAGGAAGGTTTTGTATAACCGAGATGTGGTGTTTAGAGAGGTGAAAGATATTATTAAACATTAATTCCTACCAAAGGAACTTGAGAAGATAGAGTTTGAGCTAAAGGAGGAAGAATCAAACTCTACAACAGAAGAGGAATCAGAAGAGGAAGAGCCACAAATTTCGGTTGTGAGAAGATCAGTTCAAGAAAGAAGGCAACAAGAAAGGTATAGTCCATCTACTTTCTATTCAAATTTTTCTTTATCTATTACTGATCATAGTCCTAGAACTATGAAGGAAGCAGTAGATTCAGAGGATGGAAAACTCTGGAAAGAGGCCATGGTTGATGAAATGGCATCTTTGTACGAAAATGAGGCTTGGGATCTAGTGGAGTTGCCGGCTGGAAGGATACCCATTGGAAGAAAATGAGTGTACAAGAAGAAGATGAATGCATAAGGAAAGGTGGAGAAATACAAAGCTCAGTTGGTATCAAAAGATTATTCCCAGGTGCCAGGAATTGATTTTGGTGATATTTTTCTCCTATTGCCAAGATAGCTTCTATTAGATTACTTTTATCTGTTGTTGTTGATTTTGATTTTGGCGTAGAATAGATGGATGTGAAGACAACATTTCTTCATGGGGATCTAGAAGAAGAGATCTACGTGAAGCAACCTGAAGGCTTTGTGGTGAAGGGTAAGAAAGAATTGGTATGCAAGTTAAAAAAGTATATGTATGGGTTAAAACAATCATCAAGGATGTGGTATCTGAAATTTGATACATTTATTAGGGACTTGGCTTCACCAGAAGCAAAGAAGATCATTGTTTTTATTTTAAATTAATTGGTGACCTTGTTATTTATCTTGTCTTGTACGTGGATGATATGTTGCTGGTTGGAAATGACAAAGAAATTATCTAGGATTTGAAGACCCAATTGTCCTCCAAATTCAAGATGAAAGATCTTGGTGTTGCAAACTATATTTTGGGCATGGAAATTAAGTGAGATAAGGCAAAGAGGAAGTTTTGGTTAAACCAGAGGAAGTATGTCGAGACAATATTGTAGAGGTTTAATATTCATGAAAGTAAACCGGTGAAGGTTCCTATTCTTGTAGTTATAAAGTTATCTGTTGAACAGTGTCCCAAGACACAAGAAGAGGAAGTGGACATGTCTCCTGTTCTATATGCAAGTGCAGTCGGTAGTCTGATGTATGCAATGGTCTGTACTAGACTAGAAAATGAACATGCAGTGGGAATATTGAGCAGGTTTATGTCAAAACCATGGAATGAACATTGGACAACAATGAAGCAAGTTTTCAGGTATTTGTGTGGCACTAGTGATTATGGTTTGTGCTACCAAGGAAGACCAGGATTGGACAGAGTTTTGGACATCCGTGGCTTTGTTGATGCATGCTGGGCTGCAGGTTTGGATTAAAGAAGATCTACAAGTGGGCATGTTTTTAACCTATTTGGAGGTGCATTCAGTCGGATGAGTAAGAGACAATGTGTATTGTCACTATCAACTACAAAGGTAGAATACATGGCAGCCACTCATGCAAGCAAGGAAGCAGTTTTGTTGTAGAGATTGTGTTCAAGCATGGGGTTAGTATAGTGAGCTATAAGGATATACTGTGGCAGCCAAAGTGCAAGTTTCTTGGCAAAGAACCCTGCTTATCATTCAAAGACAAAGCACATTGATGTTTAGTATCACTTTGTGAGGGATATGGTAGAAGACAAGAAGGTGTTGCTGGTAAAGGTGGACACTTTGAAGAATATTGCAGATGCATTGAAAAAGTCTGTGAGCTCTGAGAATTTCTCTTGGTGTAGAGAAACAATGGACGTTGCAGGGTTGGATCAATGACTAAGCTCTACTGTGGAAAGAAAACAACAAGTGGTAGAATGTTGTGTTGTGTTATATTCTTTCCACGACTAGCCCTAGTAGTTAAACCAGGGGGTTAGAAGGGGGGAAGAGCACCCCCTTTGTTGAATCGAGCGCAGCGGGGGGTCTTAAGGGGCGTGGCAGTAGCCCCCCTCTACAGGGTCTGGGGAAGCACCCTGGGGAATTTTTTTTGGACCCTATATTAGGTGGGCAGAGCTACCTATGGTTTTATGCATGAATTTCACACATGGTTTCGGGTGTGATGGTTTTCGGTCCATGGTATTTTGTAGATCCAGTCAAGGGAACTATAGTTATATTCTAGTCCAGGGTTAATGGATTGGGGTTTATGGATGCTTCGACATGTATATATATGTATTGTAACACTGAAAGGAAAATAATGAAAAATCAATCTGGTAGTCCCGGTTTTGGGATCTAGGGGAAAATATCTGTGTATATTTGTTATATGTGTTATGCTCTCACCATTTTTTATTTTTTGTTTTTAGAATGTGTATGCAGGTAATCTCTATACGGGGTTAAAAATAATACAAATGATCAAGCCATAGAAAGGAAACCCCTTGCATTACAAATAAAGGTATTTAGATCTTTTCAAAACCTACAAACATGTTTTTTCTTGGCATTATGATGATTTGAAAACATTTGATACTAAAATCATACATCATAAGATTCCCTTGAAAAGAAGAATGAAACCTTGCAAGCAGAAACTCAGATAGATAAATCCACTCCTACCCCCCTCCATTGAAAGGGAGGTAAGGAAGTTGCTCTAGGAAAATATCATAGTACCTTTAAGATATTCTGAGTGGGTAGCGAATTTGGTCCCGGTTCAGAAAAAGAATAGAGAGATAAGGTTATGTGTACACATCCAGAATCTAAACAAGGCATCTTTGAAAGACAATTACCTGTTGCCCAAGATGGATAATATATTGCAGAAGGTGGTTGGTTCAGCCAGAATGTCCATGATGGATGGGTTCTCTAGATACAATAAAGTGGCAGTTCATCCCGAGGATTAGGAAAAGACTGCTTTCACCACCCCCTAGGGAACATTCATGTATGCTTGCATGTCTTTTAGGATTATAAATGCAGGGGCCACATTTCAGAGAGCCATGGACATAGCTTTCATGGGGTTGCTAGAAAACTTCATGGTGTTCTACTTGGATGACATCACAGTCTTTTCCAAGATTGAGGAGGAACACATCCTCCACTTAAAACTCACATTCGAGAAGTGTAGGAGATATGGTCTCTCCCCAAATCCTAAAAAATATCAGTTCACCCTAAGTGAGGGGAAGCTACTAGGACATATAGTAGTGCAAGAGGGGGTGAAGATTGATCCAAAACAAGTTGAAGCTATCAACCACATTCCTCTGCGCAGGAACAAGAAACAAGTCCAAGCCTTCTTAGGGAGAATAAATTTCTTAAGGTGGTTTATACCCAACTATGAAGAGATAGTCAAGGGTATTACAAATATTCTCAAGAAGAGAAATGAAGTCAAGTGGAACCCTGTTCCCTGATACTCTTTTAGTATAATCAAGAAGCTTTGGCTAAAGCACTAGTGTTAGCTAGCCCCAACAATTCAGCACCTTTCTACATCGTTTCCTTCACCTCCCCACATACCATCGCCACAATGCTACTACAGAAACATAAAGTGGGTTATAAGCAACCCATCTCCTTCTTCATCCAAGTCCTAAGGGACACTGAGCTAAAATATAACATATTAGAGAAACAAGCCTATGCACTAGTAAAGGCTCTGAAGGCATTTTGCACGTATGTGCTGCAATCGAAAATCATAGCGTTCGTCCCAACGGTAGTAGCCAAGAACATCCTAGTGCAACGAGACAACGAAGGAAAGAGGGGCAGGTGGATAATGAAAATACAAGAATATGAGCTAGAAATAAATCCTACCAAACTCATTAAACAAGGGGCTGGCTAAGGTTTTATCCAAATCCAACTGCCAAGCACTAGGGATAAACCTGATCACAAAGGAAGGTAGACCAGAGGATCACCAGGGCAGTATTAAAACATCTGAGAAGAAAATCTGTGCCGAATATGAGGGATCACCTTGGTATAAGAACATGATTCATTACCTATTATTCCTAAGGTTCCCGTTGGGGCTAGATACATACAAATACTAAAGCCCGAGATTGCAAGCATAGAAATATATCATATCCAATGGCTTACTCTGTTGAAAGGACCCTATGGGGGTATTGTTGCTATGTTTGGTGGAAGGAGAGACCCATAAAGTGATTGGGGAGTTTCATGAAGGAGTCTATGGATAACATTACAGCTGGAAGACCATATCACACAAAATCCTCAAGGCTAGATTCTACTGGCCTACGATGTTTGGGGATGTTCATTTCAGAGTTAGGATGTGCCATAAATTCCAAGTGTTTGCTGAAAGACAAAAAATTGCTCCTCTCCCCTAGATTCCTGTGCATGTGGAGGTCCTTTTTAGACAGTGGGGACTGGACTTCATAGGGGATATCAATCCACCATCCAGTGGCCAACACAAATGGATATTAATAGCCACTGACTATTTCACCAAGTGGGTAGAGGTCATCCCATCTAGAAATTCTACAGACTTAGTAGTGATAAAATTCATGGAGGAGAACACACTATCCAACTTCAGTTGTAGTTTCAAAATCATCACTGACAATGCTCAGGTCTTCAAATATTCCAATTTCACTTGCTTCTACCATAAATACAATCTCACCATTGGGAAATCCACTATATACTACCCTCAAGGCAATGGCTTGGTTGAGTCCTCAAACAAAGTTGTGGTGAGGGTGCTGAAGAAGACCATCACTGAAAATCAAAGGAACTGGGACTCCCAACTGAAGTTTTCTCTATGGGCCAACTGAGTAATGCCTAAAAGATGCACTGGGAAATCACCTTTTGAGCTAGTGTATGGCAAGGATGTTGTCTTCCTGATCCAACTAGCAATGCAAATAGCATGGTTGCTACAAGAAGCCGAGGAAGAGCCAAGTTCCTTGAAAAGAAGGATAAATCAATTGGTTGAGCTCCAGGAAAACAGAGGACAAGTGGAGGCCAAATTGTCTAATTACCAAAAAAAGATGAAACCTTTATTTGACAAAAAGGCCAAGGACAAACCTCTTCAGCCAGGAAATTTAGTTCTCAGGTGGGATGTCCGACGGGAGGACAAAGGAAAATATGGAAAATTTTATCCACTATGGTTTGGCCCCTTCAGGATTGTAGAAGGGAGAGGAAAAAACACATATATTCTTGAAAACTTGGATGGTGAACTGTTGGAACTTCTAGTAAATGCTCAGTTCCTCAAATTTTATTTTCAAAATTAGAAGTACCTATCTTACACTCATTGTAAATATCTAGTGTGTGTATTGCAATTGTTATTTGAATTTTCCTTTTATGAAAAAATTTCTACTTTCATTAAAGTTATCTTTTGATAAGAAGTGACACCATGCCCAAACGAGTAGTTCCTAGTATGCAGGTTCTCAACACCTTGCTAGCAAGACACTGTCCCAAGTTGGAGCCAATGTTGTCACTCAACAATGTAAACTTTGAAACAGGAACTGATACTGTTACCCGTTTCATAGAGATAGCAAAAAATTGACCCAATTTTGAAAAGGGGCGATGCAGAACACACATATTTTTTTTAGAGAATAGTTTTTGGCACTTTAAATAACCGATACGATTACCCGTTTTGTAGGGGTAGTAAAAACGTGACCCGATTTTCAAAATTGGTTAAACATAATACACTTCTTTTTGTTGGGATCATATTTTTGACATTTTAAATTTTCTTATGTATCAAATATAAATATTTGTTTTTAAATATTAGTGATTTTCATGCTGATTTTAAAATGTGTAGATGCAATGTGTTGTTGCAGCATACCTTTTTTTTAAAGGACTTATTTTTCACACTTTAAAACTTATTATCTCTATTTTTTTTTAAATTATGATTACTTAACGAATTTTCAAGTTGTTTTATTTTTCTTTTTTTAAATATTGATTAGTTAAAAAAAACAAATATAAAAATATATATAAAAAAAAAAGACAAAAAAAAAACTTAAAAAAAAAAATTATCTCATAAACCATAAAATAATTTTGACAAATATCTATATATATATATATATATATATATATAAAGTTAAGTAACTAAAACTAGAAAAATTTAAAAAACATTGAGAAAAACTAGGAAAAAAATTAAAAACAAACTAGATTAAACAAAAATAGAGAATTAACCCAAAAAAAAGTTAAAAACTAGTAAAATTAATATTAAAAACATTAAAAAAAAAAAAAAAAAAAAAAAAAAAAAAAACTGAAATTACTTAAAAAAAACTAAAAAAATATGAAAATTTTAAAAATATATGTCTTTTTAAAATAAAAACAAAAAAAAAATTGTTTTTTTATAAAATTTTCATTGTTAATTTAAAAACTAATAAATAAAAACATTAAAAATTTAAAATTTTTTCCCTAAACAAAATTTTATGTTTTTTATTTAAAAAAAAAAATTATTAAAAAAATTTCAATTTTTTTTAAATTTTGTTTTTATATTAAAAAAAAAAAAAATTTAACGCACCCCCACCGGGCGTTGAGCGGGCGGCTGGCCGATTCCGGGAATCAGCCAGCCGCTCGGTGGGGGCGCGACCATGGGCAGAGGGGCTGCATGGAGCCCTTCGCCCACGGCCGCGGCCCCACCGGGAATCGGCTAGCCGCCCGCCCGCCCGCCGCCCGGTGGGGGTGCAGCCGTGGGCAGAGGGGCTGCACGCAACCCTCCGCCCATGGCCACACCCCCACCGGGAATCGGACAGCCACCCGCCCACCGCCTAGTGGGGGCGCGGCCGTGGGTGGAGGGGCGTGCAGCCCCTCCTCCCACAACCGTGCCCGCCGTGCGGTGGGCAGTTGGCTGTCCGATTCCCCACAGCCCCTCCACCCACGATCACGCCCCCACCGGGCGGCGGGCCAGTGGCTGTCCGATCCTTAGCAGCCCGCCACCCACGGCCATGCCCCCACCGGGTGGCAGGCGAGCAGCCCTCCGCCCACGGCCGCGCCCCCATTGGGCGTGTAAGGTCCTCGGGTGTGCAACGCGTTTGGGTGCCGGGCGGACCGGGCATGGGCGCAGGTGTGCGATGAGCCAGAGCGCAAGACGGGCACGGGCGCGGGTGAACGGAGAGTTGGCGCACACGATGGGCACGAGCGCGGGTGAATGGCGAGTTGGCACATGCGACGGGCACACGAGGGCAGACAGGCAAGTTGAGGCACATGGCGGGCGCACGTGGGTGGACAGACGAGCTGGTGCACACACGGGTGGAGCAACCGGTTATGCGACGGAACAAGTATTGCGATGGGAGTTTTATACTCGATAGAGCGTGGGCGAGATGTGGGGAGGCCGACCCATGATGGAGGGCGGGCCGACCTGTTTTGCAAGGCGTTTAGGGGTGTGTAAACGGAGGATGGGCGGTCGGCTGGGCAGCCCCGCCCACACGTTACGAAGACTATATATTGGATGCGTTTGGGAGGCATTTCAACAACGAATTCGATCAAGCAACTTCGCACAAGAAGTGCGCAGATCTAGTGCGCAGTTTGGACAAGGAGAAGAGCGCATAGCTCATGCGCTTAAGACTTGGGTTGTGCACGGAGGTAGCTCGTACTTGGAGTTGGGCGAAGGTGTTGGGCAAGGTGTGCCCGTGGGTCGGTTGAGGCGTGCACGACGAACGTGCAAGTGCCGGTTTGTGCCAAGACTTGGCGTGGGTGTCTTGGTGGCTCAGGTGAGCGCCCGCCCATCGTGCAAGGTGTGCACGAAGGTGAACAGAGGTTTGCCTTGATTGTAAAATTGGCTAAGTATGAAACTTGGATTTCCAAGTATACTTGTAAAAGCTTGTAAACATTGAAGATTGATTAATATATATATATATATATATATATATATATATATATATTTCGGGCAGACTCATTGCTTAGGAAGTTGCCCCTCCCTTTATACTGTGCAATTACATTCTTGTTATAATTGTTGTTGATAATGAATGAGTATGGGTGTTCATTGATATAAAGGCTAAACATAATAATACTTGGTTGCGAAACACAAACTAAGTAGGAGAAAGTGAATTAGTCGTAGTTCACGAACATAAGTATTAGTGAAAAGAAAGTGTTCGGTGGTGCCGCACCTCGCTAAGAGCGGTTGAAAGACTACCGCCAGCTTGGGGGCATGACAGGGCGGCAGGCGGGCAGCCCTCCGCCCACGGTCGCACCCCGCCAGCCGCCCGGTGGGGGCGCGTTCAATTTTTTTTATTTTTTTTGTAATATAAAAACAAATTTAAAAAAAAAAAATTTGAAAATTAAAAAAAAATTGAAATTGTTTTTTAATAATTTTTTTTTAAATAAAAAACACAATTTTGTTTAGAAAAGAAATTTTTAATTTTTAATGTTTTAATTTGTTTGTTTTTAAATTAACAATGAAAATTTTATTAAAAAAAAACTATTTATTTTTTATTATTTTTTTTTAATAAAAAACACATTTTTGTATACATTTATAATGCTTTTAATTTTTTTTTTTCTTTTTAATTTAAAAAGACATATATTTTTAAAATTTTCATATCAGTTTATTTTTGTTTTTTTAGTTTTTTTAAAATGTTTTTAATATTAATTTTACTAGTTTTTAAATTTTTTCTTGGTTAATTCTCTATTTTTGTTTAATTTAGTTTGTTTTTAATCTTCTTTTTCTTTTTTCCTAGTTTTTTTTAATGTTTTTTTAATTTTTCTATTTTTAGTTACTTAACTTTATATATCTATCTATATATATATAATTTTGTTTTCTTTTTTTTTCCAAATTTTTTTATGGTTTACATATTTGTTTTTTTTTCCATTTTTTCAAATATGTTTTTTTTATTATTTATTTGTTTATAATTTGTAAAAAAAAAATTAGTTTTTTAATTTTTATCTTTTATAGGTTAATTTTGTTTTTTTTTTACATTTTTATGATTGATTTTTTTTTTTTTTTTTTTTTTTTTTTGTATGTTTGATTTTTTTTGTTTTTTATTTTTATTTTATGTTTTGTTTTTAGTATATATTTTAATTTATGTTTTGCTATTTTTTTTTACTTTTTTTTTGTTTTGTGTTGTTTCATTATTTTAATTTGATTTTTTTTTTTTTTTTTTATTTTATCTTTTCATTATTTTTTTTGAAATTTTAATGTTTTTCGGGGTCATGATAAAATATTTTACGCCATTATTTCAAAATGTTGAAATTTTACCCTTGAAATTTTTTTTGTTATCCCAGCGTCAACACTTTTCATTTTGAGGGTGTTTTTTGCACAAAATTTACCATTGAAAAAAAAAATGTTAATCGAATATCAACACTTTGTTTTGAGGGTGTATTTGGACAATTTTTGCACAAAAAATTGGTTTTCACCCAGTTTTTAAAACATGTTGAAAATTTACCCTAGAAAAGAAAAAGGTGTTATTTTAGCACCAACACTTTTCATTTTTAGCACTGTTTTTGATGTTTTTACGGGGTTTTTTGGCCAGAGTTCCCATTTTGAGTTTATAGTTCCCATTTCAAAGTTTACATTGTTACTCACTACTTTGCAAATCATCAGTTGTCTAGGATGCATAAGAACACTGAAGTGGAAGTCATTTACCAAAGCATAAAAGCTATCATAGTTTGACTAGGCCCTCTCCATTGCATAGTGCCTGAAATGAGCTTTCCAATGGTATATAGAAGTCCAAAAAAGGACTCCTCGATCAAAAGTTAGAGCCCATTGAATATTTTCTTTCGAAAGCTCAGAAAACCAAAAAAATGGCTAAGTATGAGGACATCTCGCAAATCGGCTATCGCAGCAGTCCCACAGTCCCAACAAACTCCAAAATTTGCAGGGCCGATCTTGCGATATAGTGTGAAATCGTCAAGGAGGGCCGAAAACTAAATACAAAGGAAATGCATGAAAAATAGGGGAAGGTGGTCCCCATTCTCTCTCCTCCAAATGGAAAAATACTGGCATCTCACAGTCACACAACATCATGAGACATCGTCGATTTACGATGCAGTGCAAAATCACCACGGAGGGTCGAAATTCTCTAACAAAGGAAATTCTTGTGAAAACAGGGTCGGGCGGGCATTTTTCTTTTTCCTCCAAGGGGTCATGTGGCAGCATATGATTGGTCCTCATATCTGACGTGGTAGCTAACGTCATCACTGACATGGTAGTACAGAGGCTGATGTGGCAATACAAAGGATATCTGGCAGTATGGAGGCTGATGTGGCAGTACAAAGGATATGTGGCAGTATGGAGGCTGATGTGGTAGGGGACATGTGTCACTTAGTTTCAACATTTTTAGGGGTCCTATGGGGCCATTTCCAGCTGACATGTGTCACCAATCATAGGGTGACATGTGGCAATGATGATGTCACCCTAAAGATAAAAAATCGAAGATGCTAAGGAGATAAACTTAAGGAAAAGGGGATTTAGCGTTGGGATGTGAAACTCCAATTGAAATAAAGAAAAGGACCCCAGATGTGATATTTTATAGGCCATATATAATAAAGGTTTCGCGTTTGGATTTCAGTTGATGCAGTAAAAAGGCATCACTAAGGGCAATTCAGGTTATACAAGGAAAAGGCCCTTTCATAGCCATTGATAGCCTTCGCATCCAAAGGGCTAGGTCCATGGTTCCATCCACTAGTCATATGCGGAAAATCACACAAGGGGCTATAATAAAGGGGCTAAGGGGGAAATCGAAAAATTGCCCTTTTTCCTATTTTAGAGGTAAAAATCTGGCGCTCGAGAATTCTCTGTTACACTATAATACACAACCCCAAGCTAGATCAGGGCATCGATTGTGTTCTGTAGGAATTTAATGGCAATAATGACAGGGTCAGCATCGAAAGCAACTGTAGTAGTAAATCAAGAAGAGGGAGCATTCAAAACCAAGATTGGGCGGACTTAGAAATGGCTCTTCGAGACCCACTTCCAAGGTCGGTGCCGAAGGAACTAAAGGAAGAAATGAACAAAGTTAGCTGAGTGGCAACAGAGACCATACCATGAGCTACATGCAGCTTGAAGCTAAAGTAATTACAGGAATGGGCACGATGATATTTCATTAATGTTTCATATATTTTGTGATCTTGTGATGTGCTTTCCTTTACGAGGCAATTACTATTTTTTTGATGTTTTTTTGGACATATAGTCTTCCCTGGCCGAGAAAGCAAGCTAATATGACAGGTATGACTCGGCCCAGGGATATTTTCTACTATATCATGATTGATAATGCACCCCCTCTTCTTATAAATAGGGGGTAGCAACATTGAATAAAGGTTATGAAATCTGCAAAGAAAGTCGGATATTTTTGTGAAAATTGTATCAATTAGTCACATACATCTTGCAAAATATCACAGGAGTAGTGGGTGATTCCTCCTTTGAAGTATTACGGTGTGTTATTTCTTGTTTTCATCCATTTTTTCTATTTTCTTCTCTAAATTCATGTAACAATAGATGCTAGAATATTTCATACTTGCCTACAAATTAATTTTCATTGAGTTGTTAATGCACATGCCTATTTGATGGGTTGAAATTATATCTTTAAACCGCACTACATGAATCATAGCATCTAGTCTCTTTTTTGTTCATTAAAACTACCTGTAACTCAAATAATTGTAGAAAATCTCATGGTTTCAAGCTCTATGTTTTTAATATGTAATTCTTGGTACTTTTAGCTCACATTTTGGGTTACTCCTCTTGTCTTCCCTTATTTATTCCATAAAGTTGATTAAACTATAAGCCTTTTATGTGCTCAGCCTCCACTATTTTCTATTATATTTCTGGGAACTATGTATGTGTAGAAATACTGAAATACATGACCTACATCTTTGGATGAAATAAAAAACTAATGCCTCATATATATGTGTATAGAACATGGGTGATGTCTCCTCCTGGTTGAGAATCATTTGAGACACACCGATTTACATGTACCCAGGAACTAGTATTGTAAGCAATCCGAGGTTGTCTCTAGGAGAGGCAACAGAAGGGAAAGAATTCTTAATGGTAGAAAACATCTAGTGGGTTCCATGGGGATGGTGGACATACCATTTTGCTACAACACAAGTTAGTGTGTTTTGAAATAGATGAAGTCAGACCCAATCTTCCTTTATGGAGTTTGATGAACACTACATATGTAATGACCATATATGTATGGTAGGTTATTCTCATAAATTCCCCTCAAACTTAAGGATATATGAGGGAAGTTTCCTTGGCACTGAGGTCCATGTCAGATCATGGAGAAGAGGATCATTAATTAGTTGGCTTAAATATGGTTGATTCAAGCTGACCATGAAAGAAGAAATGATTGAGTAGCATTTTTTCTAATAATTGCTACTATATTGGTTCCAATATTAGTACCCATGTTAGGACTAGCATTAGCACTAACATTTCATTCATTATTGGCATCGATAGTGGGATGAACATTTCCACTTGGGTTAACACCTGCCATGGTAGTAGGTTGGGTTGGATGGATTCTGAAGTGGAGGAACCACTAGAAAGCATAGCAAAGTTAGAACCCAAAGGTGGGTTAGGGTGAGGGACCCTAACTCCTCGAGCAAGTGTGAAGGTTTTTAAAAGACGAAAATAAGGGAAAATACCTGTCAACCTCTGTAGTTGGCACTTGATAAGTGTTATGGTGTTAGGACAATTATTGAAAGGCTAAATGGATGAAATGACAAATCAAATTAATAATCAACAGGCATAAACTACATGTAGTGGTGTATGTGGTAACTTCCTAAATAATATCTTATGCTAACCTAGTTAAATAAATCTCATCCTATCAAAGAAAAAGACTCTAAAAAGTCGTCAAACAAGTCCTAAACTATGTTGAAGATGGTCTTCCAAACAATCAAGCTTTTGGATGATCAGGGCCAAAAACAATGCTAAGTGAAAGTATGAAGAGTTGTTGTTGCATCCCATGAATTCCACCTGTAAGAATGGCCACTATGGTTACATTCATCTAGTGGGGTTAGAGAATCTCAACTTTTGGGTGTCAAATGTGGATCCAGATTCCCGTTTAAGAATTGGGAGCCTCAAGGGGAACAACTAGTATCTCTATTCTAAGCCTTACCCCCTTCACAAGTTTCTTCTGCACACCGCTTTTTACCATTGGATGATGAATGATTTTAAGCCCCCCCAAAAGAAACCACTATATTTCAATATGTTGTGATTGATCGATGTTGTTTGGATTCCTATCCCACCTATTCTAACCTATATAATAGATTATTTTGATCCCCAAGTGGGTTTAATCAATGTGTTTTAGATTAGGGTTGATTTTAGAGGCTCATAGTGGGGTCATGAACCAATCATTTTAACTTAGTGGTGTGTAGGTGTGTGCAAGTGTATGTGTGATACAAATTGAAATAAATTTAATATGCATTGAAATTACAACTAATAAAATGCATATGATAGTAAGTACAGGGTTGTAATAAAGCATGATTCACTCATTCACCAAAAACAATTTACCCAACTTTGGAGCAAGGATAATTTTAGGGGCAAATGTTCGCCCTTAGGCGAATGTTCGCCCTTTGGCGAAATTAAGGGGTTTTAAATTTTTAGTGTGCGAATATTTTGTATCATAGTACATTTTTATAAATCACCTCAAATAGCCCACCTTATTTTAAGGGAGAGGGTAAAAAAGGTAAATTTAGCCCTTGAAATTAGGACTTACAACCTTCCATTCGTCCATTTTCAAGAATAGGTTTTATTTAAGTGAATCTATTCGCCCATTTTCAAGAATAGGTTTTATTTAAGTGAATCCTATGGGCCAAATACCATATTTATAAAAGAGGTATGGTAAATTAATAAAAATATAAATAAATGAGAGGTATGGTAAATAAATAAAACATTTTTTATATTTACTCCATAAGTCACCTTATATACATGTAAGGGTGTAAACAAATAAAAATATAAGTAAAGTGGAGGTATGGTAAATAAATAAAACGTCTTTTTATACTTACTCAAATGGTATGGTAAATAAATAAAAATATAAATAAACTAGACGTATCATAAATAAATAAAACCTCTTTTTATATTTAGTCCATAACCCTAGTTCTATTTATGAAGGCTCAAGAAAGAGGTTTTATTTAAGTGAATCCTATGGGCCAAATACCATATTTGTAAAAGAGGTATGGTAAATTAATAAAAATATAAATAAACAAGAGGAATGGTAAACAAATAAAATATTTTTTTATATTTACTCCATAAGTCACCTTATATTTACGAACACTCAAAAAATGGGTTATATTTAGGTGAAACCTATGGCCAAAATACTATGAGACAAATACCATGGACTAGATTGTTATTAATACCATGAAAAAAACCATTATTAACCCTAATATTAGAATTAATAAAAATAAAAATGGCACATGGTATTGACCCATGGTATTCACCAAAATGGCACATGGTATTGACCCATGGTATTCACCTAGAATGTAGCCTATTTAAATGGGGGAATTAAACCAACATGTAGCCTATGCTAAGATTCACTAGGAATTTACAAAGTTTTATTATTTAGTGAAAATCTTACAAGATTTTATAATTGAGTAAAATATTCGCCATTCCTGGTGAGAGATTCGCCAAAAAAATATATATACATATTATATTATTGATAAAATCGCCTTTCATTTTTCCTATATACCATGGAGATTCGCCTATTTATTATATTTATAAATTTAGGGGGGGTTCTTAAAATTTTCCCTGCTTTGGAGGATTATGTGCAAAGAGAAAGAGGTTGAAATGAGAAAAAAAGAGGCTTAATTGGTGGAGAAAAAATCAATAATAAGAATGGGATATGGTATGATATCTTACAACCAACTTTATGTAAAGACTACAATAGGGAAATAGAGGTTTCAAGACCACAAAATGGCATCAAAAATATCTACCAAAAATGAGGTTCAAAAGAGAGAAAACGGGGTAGATAAAGACTAATAAAAATAGAGATTTTCTTAATCTCAAGCTCTATTGAGGCAACACAATCTTAGATATCTAAAAATAGTGGTGATATTGGTTTTTCCAACCTATGAATCAATTCATTCTTCCAACCCAGCTTGGTGGAGAAGTACTAGAAGCACTCAAAGTGATTTATTTCTTCGTCCTATGGCTTACAAAGTAAAGAGATCAAGGCTTATTGAATGGCCATATATAGGAGGGAGCCTAAAACGATACAAACAAAAAACAACTAGAAAAAACTAGAAATTTCTTTAAAAAAATTTCCAATCTAGAAACTGTACTTGGAATTGTTTTGACCAATTGGGATTTAAGTGCAATGACAAATACAAAAAGTAGGTCAAAAATTTCATTAACCAATGTAAAAAAGAGCTCCAAAATAACTTTGAATTCTTGAGGCCTCTAGCTTTCAGGGTCTTCTTTGAATTTTTCATTTGTTGCACCTCTTAGACTTGTGACCTAGAAAACACTTCACAGAGGAAAAATGTACCATGTTTCTCCAAAAATCACCTAAAATAGAAATATTATTGTTAATTAAAGGGGGCAAAGTTTACAAAATTCTACTGAAAACCTAAAGTGTTTAGATCCCCAGCAGGGTTTTCATTTGTTATATGTCTTCTGGCATAAGGTTTAGAAAACAAAGACTTGTCCTACGAGTTGCTAGTAGTCTAACAACAAAAATATGATGATTTTATTATAAACCCTACGAGTATCAAGTGTTAGTGTAGTTGTTTAGTATATTTTCATGATAAATTAGAACAAAAATCATGAAAATTACAAATTTGAATTTTTACACAATACATGCAAATTCTATTACCCAAGGAAAGACTTTTGATTATAACATTTTCTCACTTGAGGAGAAGCTCCACTCTGAGAGTGGCTTAAAAAGGATCTCCTTCTTGGGAGGGTTCATGTGTAATCCTTACTACAACTTACATGGTTCCATCTCTCAAAACATGGTATTGCTATAAAAAAAATTGAGAGCTTCTAGTGGATAATGCTCAAGAGTTTCAAGATCATAGGATGGATGAAGAAAATGGATCGTGTGGAATGAGGATGAAAACCTCTGTATTTATAATAAAATGTGAGGTTAAATTTGATGAGATCAATTATAAAAAAGATAAAATGGTTAGAAATAATTAATAAATAATGTGTTTCTTTGAAATTGACTTTTAGATTAATCACACCATCATTATTTCTTGGTCGATGTTTTGAACCCTCTAATGTGGCTCATCCTTAGGACCAAGATGAAAAACCAATCTATCCTTAGGATTAAATAGCAGAGATGCATCATATTCTAGAATAAGCATTAAAAAATATAAATTATTTTAATCAACATAAGAACGTTAAGGAAGCGTTTAGGTCACTATTTAATAAAATATTAAAAATAATCTAGTTAGTATAAATTATGGTAAGGGAAAGTTTAGATCACTATTTAATAAAATATTAAAAATAATTTGGTCAGTATATAAGAAAAATTTAAAATACTAATAAGGTTAAGGAAACTAATTGTTATAAATAGAAAAATAAAAAATAGGTAAAAATAAAAGATAAAAAGTAGGAAAGAACCAATAGTATTGACCAAATTAATAATAAATTTTTATATTATCTTTTAAATTAAGGAAAAGAAAGAGACCAAAAATTACAATTTTATTGTTACATTAGAACAAATAATTATATAAGCTATTAAATTCTAAAGAAGAGATTAATAATTTAACCAAAGATAAAAAAGAAAATACTTAGGTTAATTTAGAGAAAAATAAGATTAATAATTAAATAGGAAAAAATAATAATTAAAAGTTAAACTACAATATATTGTATTCATTAAAATTAAAAGAAACATAAAACAATAAAATATTAAAAAATAAGAGATAGAAAAACCTTGTAGAGGGGATATATATTTTTTCCCCTGGAAAAATCGTAATTTTATTCAATATTGAGTAAAATTACATGTTGTAGATGTTGTAATAGCATATGCTGTAACAAAACTTGTTCTGCTAAGAACAGGATCTAAAAAAATATGTAGCTATCTATCTATGCTTTCCTACCTTTCTTTTTTTCCACTTTCCGCCAACCTTCATTGTTGGGCATGGCTGTTACAATAGTCATTTGTACTTCGTTTGTGGCAGCCATGATTTCTTTTTCAGAATCTGAGCTTGTTGTAGAGTATGCTCGCTTGCTGCCCCCAATTTCCTGGCCTGGGTTCTCATATTGCTGTTGTGGGTTACTTGCATTTGGATCTGTTGCATATTCAATCAGATTTTCATTATTCTGTGAGTGGAGTGGACTGCTTTCTTTGTTGATTTCTGGGTTATTTCTTCCATCTTCAGCTTCTTGAGGTATACTGGTGGTTTCTGCATTCTGTTCCTCTTCTATATCCTCTGCCCATGTGGCTGTAAACTACCATCCTTTCGGCTTTGGTGGCTGTCTTCTTTTCCTATCTTTTTTATTTTGTGGGCATGCACTCTGAAGATGACCAGTTTGTCGGCATATGCGGCAATGAAAGGCAGTGTTTTCATAATCTAGTGGTTGTGCCCATTGCTTTCCATTATGGAGTAAGAGGATGTGATCTGGTAAGCCTTGACTGAGATCAACCTCCACACAGATCCTAGCAAAAGTGTAGATATCCTTTGATAGGCGCTCATTGTCCACTTTTAAGAATGTCCCCAAGGCATTGCTGATTTCTTCCAGTACTTTGTAATGCCAAAAGTGTATAGGTAAGTTAAATAATTCTACCCATACTGGCATTTTGGAGACTATCATGCTGTTTGGATCAAAATCCGGGAACCAAGATTTCACAAAAAGGCCTGCATTGCCCCGGAACGATGGTCCTTCATTCAATGCATATTCCTTGTCCTTTATGGTGTCAAATTTGACAATAAAGAATCCCCTTGAACAGAGATGGATATCACAGTTTTTTGTCCATATGGAGTAAATCCATTGATGAAGGGCTTCTGGTTTAGGCCAAAAACCATTGAACCTGCATATCACTGCTTTGGTTAAATAATCAACATGTATTTCAGTTACCTCTGGTATGGCGATTGTTAATGCAGGGTTCTGTGTTGTTTGCTCAACAATGTAGGCCCCTGGTGTTGTAGCTTGTTGTTTTGTTTTCGTTTGTGGTTCCATCTTCCCTTTTACTGCATCTTTGAAGGACGCAGGTCCTTTTGAGCTTGTGCCAGAACAGCCTCCCCGGAGTCTTGTGCTAAGATAGATTGTTGAGTCATTTCCTATACCATATTCTATTAGCTTGCACTCCTCCTGCAGTACTTTCCCTGTGTAAAGAAGGAGTTGTTTGCATGGTGGGATTCTAGTCCTTTCTTGTATCCTCTGTTTGAGTGTTTTTGTCGCCTCCCATTTCCCTATCCTGATGCATATTGTATTCCCTTCCATGGATCTGATAAAGAGAGTACTTTTTATTCCTTCGCGCATATCCAAAACGGGCGTTGTTTGGATCTTTTGTTGTTCCTTCGTAATCATCCCATCTCTCTGTACTCTGCTCTGATCTATGATCCAGATCTGTGAGGAGCCTTTTTTTTATCATGCATCCAGATCTGAGTATGTTGTAGAGTGATTTGTATATCAGGTAACAAACCCATTTGATCAGTGATGGATCTGTGGTTTTTACTTACATGTTGTTTGCCGATCTGGTCTTCTTCAGTGCATTTGACCTGAAGCTCAGACCAAAGGGGTATTTTGGCAGTTTCATGCCCCTAGATATGTGTTGCATACTACATTCCATGGTCAAACGGAGGATGTTTGTGAGCAGGCAACTCATCCCGTGTCCAATCGCGCTCGTCCCCTTCCAGCACTATAGCCAATCTCTTTTCTTTGTGCTTGTGTTCGGCTGGTTTGTAAGCTCCAGGTTCTGGCCTTGCATCAGATCTATGTGCCACACCTTTTAAATCATCCAGTTTCAATAATAGTGTTATGGCAGCACCCCTCTCTGTTCCAGAAACCCATAAACAGAGAATAAAACCCGTAATCAGCACAGGGTATTTTTCTTCAAAGTTCTGTATCGGCTTTTCTAACCCCAAAAGGCCAGCATTTCCGTTTTCAGCATTTTATGCCACAGAGTATATTGTTTGGTGCCCGATCCACAGGTGTTTCAATAGCATATCCAACCCGTTTGAGCCGATCCAGGATTTATCAGCTTTATGTGCCGCCTGTGGAACCACCGTATGCAGCAGATCTTGCTGGATTCACACCTCCGATCTGCTTCTAACCCCTAACTGCCGCAAACAACAAGAAACCCTTACTCTCGACAGCGCAAGGATGATCAGTTCTAGTCGAGCAGATTCAGGCTTCTGGCTTGTGTAGTTACCAGAAGTTTGGCAGACGCGGGTGAGGCGAAGCAGAGCCATTGCCATCGGAGAGATCCCGTTCCCCGCTTGGGCTTGTGAGTTATGCACCCAAATAAAGACCATAGAGGGGATATATATATATATATATATATATATATATATATATATATATATATATATATATATATATATATAGTCAATGACAAATTATAATAGGATATTATATGATTTATATTTTTTAATAGCTAATTATGGAATAGGATGCATTTCTACTATTCAGTCCAAAGGCTCGATTTGTTTTTTCATCTTGGTCTTGAGGATGAATTACATTAGAGGGTTCAAAACGTTGACTAGAAAATAATGATGATGTGATTAATCCAAAAGTCAATTTCAAAGAATCAATATGAATCACAAAACTCTGACTCAGATAAAAATTAATGTGCTTATTAAATTACTTCTATGTGAAATGATAAAATAAATTAGAAATAGTTTATAAATAATGATTTAATAAGTTATTTCTATGAGAATATTTAAAATATTAAGGAATAACCAATAAAGAAATGATTTATTGAATTATTCCTATGGAAGTAGAAAATGAGAGTGAAAAATATTTTGAATTATTCTCACTTTAAAAGGTAAAATTATGACAATAACATAAAATTAATGAATTTATTGGTTATTTTCATGTATGTAAATTAATTAAACAAAAATAGCTTAGGAAAAGTGGTTCCTTAGTCTATTTCCTTAGGTGAAAGGGGGTTTTAACGTGTGAAACCTATACTACATGGAATATTTCAATCCAAATAATTAATTGTAGATAAGTAATCACTTTTTATTTGATAACATGTTTGTTGTTCAAACATTGGAAAATTTGCGAGTACAAAATCTCTTCTTTAAAAAGAAAGAGGATGTATCTTTGAGCTACAATATGTCCAGACTAAATATTTTTTTTACCAAGTAAATTGATTTGAGTCTTTATTACTATTATTACAAGAATATGTACAAAGGTAGGCTATTACTGAATGAGAAAGGACAAGTTCCACAATGTCTATGTATATTGTGGAGACCAAAGAAACACTAGGATCACTAAAACTACCTTAAGTATATATATATATATATATATATATATATATATATATATATATATATATATATATATATATATATATATATATATATATGCATTATATGAATCAATGAAATAATGAGCAATTCATATTCAAATGAATTTTCATTTGATTTAAATATTGATAGTACCCGCATTGAGAAAGATGGCGTGACTACACCCTATCTGCTGCAGCTCCAACTTTGGCTAGGGTTTGCAAGGCTGTTACTTCAGTTTGTGGGCACCTCTCTCCTTCTCCCTTCCTCGCGACTAACCTAGGATTCTTTTCACTCCTCTTCTTCATCACCCTACTTGGCATCTGGTGAGGGATCTTACACTTGCATCACGAGCTTTCATCAGGTCGGTGGAAATGGAGGTAGACTTGGTTGACTATATGGACAACCTGTATGCATCTGTGCCCATTTGGACCACATCTCCCCCTCCATTATCGAATGTGTCATTGTTTTTGCCCCCAACCTCCCTTGTCAGTTACCCTAGGGTAGTTACACCGGCTTTTCCAACTGACCCTAGCTCCTCGTGCCCAGAGGTTTCCCTGTCTGATGCCTCACTTCCCCAGCCAGATTCAAACTATCTCCCCCCTTCTCTAGCATCCCTACGATTCCTGTCTACCTGCCTTAATACCATCTCCCCCTCTTATCCACCGATTTATTCCTCTATCCCCTTTACTATTGCACTCCCTCACAATCCGCCCTCTGAACCAGTATCTATCCCACCGGATCATCTCTTTGGGCCTCCCCCTCTTCAACCAAATTCCCATATTTTTGTACCCGTCCCTCCCTCTTCCAGATTTTTTGAAGGAACGCTCATTAACTTGGTGGAATGTGACTTTGACCCTATGGCTAAGGACAATCTGGACCCCCCTCCTAAACCCTCCTCGGATTGTCGGGCTAACAAGCATTCCAAATACGTGAAGAAGTCTAAGTGTGTCAAGGATAAGAACAAAGACATCTCTCTCATATTCAGTGAAGGGATATAGATGGGGGATATGGTGGATATGGTGGACCATGTCCTAGCGGGGTGTGTACGAGGGTGATCTTACTCTGTATTTAGGCTTCGGAAATGGATCACTAAAATCTGGGGACAGATTCTCACTGAACTTCCATCAATTACCACTCTTGCACGTGGTTGGTTCACCCTTTTATTTCAGCGTGCCGACTACACTAAGTGGGTGCTCTCAAAATATTGGCACATTGAGCTAGCTCTTGTCCTGCTCAAGCGATGGATCCCCTTGTTTGATCTAGAGCAGGAGAAATTGCGTGTTGGTTCTCTTTGGGTGTGGCTTTTTAGTTTTCTGCTACACTTCTAGTCCGAAGACATTTTCAAGCGCATCGACAATGCATTAGGTACCTATATGGATCATGATAAATCCTTTATTATCTTTGGCAACATGTCTTTGGCCCACATATTGGTTCACCTTGACACTAGAGAAGGGTTGGAGGAACATATTACCCTTCATTGGAAGCATTTCACTCGCATTCAGATCCTTGACTATGAAGGGGTGCCCTTCAGGTGCAAACGATGTCATAAGGTTGGGAATTTATATAAGGAATTCCCTTTGGTGAGCCTTGTACCCCCCTGGAGGAAGCGACTGAATTTTTGGTGGAAACACACGGGTCGCATGTTCAACGGATGCCCACTTCTTCTAGTAATCTAGCTCAGACAAAGGTTCAGGAGAAGAAGTGTGGCACCACTCTGGTCCGTCCTCTCTTGCCTCCACTTACCAGGTCACGGGCGGCTGCCATTGCTGCTCTTTCTTTGGGTAACCCTATCCTCTTCTTTATTATTAATTCACTTGCACTTTCTAATTCTTTGTTGATATCCACTACATCTCTATGCACCACTGCATCTGCACCTACATCATCTCCCCTATCTTGCCCCGGGTTCACCCCCCCATTTTTTTCTAATATGCCCCCTTCCTTCCTAGACCCCCCCTGTCTGCTTCTCTGTCAGAGGCATCAAACTCTTCCAGACCCACTCACTCCTACAATCACCACTCCTTGGATAGATCCTCTGATAAGGATTCTTGTTGTATTGGTATAATCCCTTCCCTTGAGCCCCCTAAATTTGCTCGGGGACATCACTCTACCATCTCAAAATCCATCCATCAAGCTGCTATATATGTAGTGGAAGGATGACAACTCGATATTGATTGGGTTCTTAGAGCATAAAGTGTCCTTTCTTCTTGTTCGCCATGAAGTGGTTATCCTTTCATTGTCGTGGGTTGGCTAGCCTCGCCAAAAAACTAGCCTTCAGGAGAATTATGGAATCTGAAAGGGTGAATGTCCTATTCCTTCAAAAAACCCTAGGCCTTATTGACCTGGTTATACCTGTGTTGGAATCTCTTGTACCTAGATGGCATTTCCATGCCCTAGATGTTTGTGGGTGATCTGGGGGTATTTCTTTTGGTTTTAACCCTAGTTCGGTTAGACTACCAAATGTTTGGGGCAGGTAAGGATTCATTGGCATTGATATTTTCTCATCTGATCTGGGCATGGAGCTTCGTCTGATAAACATGTATGGTCCCTACCACAACTGAGCTGTTTTTTGGGATCACCTGCTCAATTCAACCCTTTTACAAGCTGATAACATCATTATGGGAGGTGACCTCAACTTTTCCATTGGTCACGCTGAATCATGGGGGAACAATGCTCAAATTGACCCCTTATCTGATACATTGGAGGCTCTACTAGAGGATCATTGGTTTATTCATATTCCCATGGCGTATCTCCACCTACCTAGAGGGATAGAAGGACTGGTGAGGCTATGTTAGCTTGGATTTTGGATTGTTTCCTCATCAAGGAGAGACTCATTGGCACAGTCCATAATGACAGGTAGTGGGTGGGATTAGGGGGCCTATTTGATCACTCTCCTATTTACCTTGAGATCATTGGTCAAGCTCAAAAAGGAAAAGCCCCATTCAAATTCAATTCCACTTGGTTAAAGGATCCAGACTATACTCGTTTAGTCTTGGAATTTTGGAAGGCACACCCTCCAGGTTCTCGATGATCTATATTGGAAGATTTCTCCAACAACCTTCTTAAACTCAAGCAATTAACCATAGATTGGGCTCATAACAAAAAAAATCAAGATGATAAGAAGATCATTTCCATCGAGGCCAATATTGCAAGTATGGAGGATGAAAATGGGAGAGGCGTTTTATCTTTTGATGCCAAGTCCCATCTCATTAACCCGAAGAAAGAACAGGACATGATTTTAGAGGACAAAGAGGAAACGTGAAGACTTAGGAGCATAGCAATACGGTTAAAAGAGGGAGATGACAATACAAAATTCTACCACCAATATGCTAATGGGTGTCGAGTGATCAACACCATCTGGAAGATGACTAATGAGGAAGGTCAGAGAGTTCACTCCTTCCATCACCTAGCATCTCTCAGCACATCACACTTTAAAAATATTTACAAGGACCCTCGGGAAGCAACTTTGGTAGATATTATTAGGGTGGTAGGACTTTTTCCTCGCTTTATTGATCAGGAGGCTGTCAAGGATCTCCACAAGCCTGTTACTATGGGGGAGATGGAGAATACTCTAAAATGGTTTAAGAGGGACAAGAGTCCTAGTCCCGATGGCTGGCCAGTCGAGTTCTACTTGGCTTTCTTTGACATACTGGGGGAAGATCTGCTCCAAATCATTAAAGACTATTGTACTAGTGGTTGCATGTATGAGGCTTTCAATTCAACCTTCATAGCCCTCATCCCTAAATATGATTACCCTGAGTCTTTCAATGATTTTCGACCCATCTCTCTCTGCAATTGCATCTATAAAATCATTGCCAAGATCATTTCCAATCGACTTAAGCCCATCCTATCTACCCATATTACCTCTAAAAAAATTTATTTTCTTAACCATCATCAAATACATACCTTGCAAAGGCTTTTGATCGCACAAACTGGCTTTACTTGAGAATGCTATTAACCCATTTGGGGCTCCCTCTGGAATTTTTCAACTAGATCATGTGCTGCATTACCAAGGTTTCTTTTTAGTGTACTCATCAATGGATCTGCCTCCCCCTTTTTTCATGCAGAACAAGGTCTTCGACAGGGTTGTCCCCTCTCCCATCTCATGTTCCTGCTAATAATGGAAGGCTTG
The DNA here is from genome assembly GCA_031772625.1 of Pinus tabuliformis. Classification (NCBI taxonomy): domain Eukaryota; kingdom Viridiplantae; phylum Streptophyta; class Pinopsida; order Pinales; family Pinaceae; genus Pinus; species Pinus tabuliformis. The sequence goes on along the minus strand of CM062815.1, from coordinate 111,436,298 downwards.
AACCGACTCATTACAGAAGAATGTAGACTTGGTCATCTTCAGGGTATTAAGATCACCAACAATTTCATCCTATCACATTTACTTTTTGTATATGATGTTTTAATTTTTCTTAATGGGGGCATTGATGATACTTCAATTTTACAATCTATTATGAAATTATTCTATTTTTCTACTGGCATGGAGTGTAATGCCCAGAAATATACTATTACATCTTCAGGATGCTCACCCGATGAGATCCAATTCACTCTCCATAGATTCCCTTACTCTCTCCTATCATTGGATGATGGTTTGAAGTATCTTGGGTTTTGACTTAAACCCCTTCATTATAGGATTACTTATTGGACTTGGCTAGTAGCAAATATTGAAGGAAGACTGAACATTTGGCACCACAAATACCTATCCAGAGATGGGCGATTGGTATTAATTAAATATGTATTGGAAGTGACTCCGGTTTACTGGATGTCCATGGCATGGATCCCAGAAGTTATACTCTCGTGGATTCAACAGTTGTGTTGTAGATTCTTATGGAAAGGGAAGCATGATGGTCACATTGATGCATGGGTTCGTTTGGATTTGATTGCACTTCGAAAGAAATTGGGTGGCTGGGGACTAAAAAACCTTGAATTCTTTTCCAAAGCACTTGCTGCTAAAATGGGTTGCTATATTCTCACAGCACAAAGCTTATGGAATGAGGTTGCTTATCAAAAATACATCTAGCCCCTATGCACTCTTGATTGGATTTTGCTCCCTACTTGGAACAAGAAAGGCATATCATCCATATGGAGAGATGTATTAAACTCTATATCTTATATTCGTGATGACTGGCCTGGAGAATTAGGTCGGGTTCCTCAGTTCGTGTGGGTATGGATTCATGTTTCGGTAGTGGTAATTCTTTGAGACTCCCACCTGATCTCATCCAATATTTATCTAATTCTTGTATAATTTATCTTGATCAAATTGTAGACTCGAAAATACTAATATTTTTTCTCAGGCTTGGAAATCGGCATTACATCTTGGCATCCCTCACAGTTGACATGTTGACTAGCTTAGTTACACCAATGCACTTATTGAATCACATGTTAGGATTCTTAAAGGTGAAGATGAACTTATTTGGGCATATGCCAAGCATGGTCGTTACACTACCAAGGATGGCTACCCTGTTATATACTTTGCACATAAGCCACCAACCTCTGACTAGTTGTGGAGTTTATTATGGAAACTAAAAGCCCCCGCGCACCAGACTCGTCATGCGTATTGTACTGCACCACAAAACTCCCACAGGTGAAAACCTTACGAAGCAATCTTTTCATGGCCCTACCTAGTGCATCCTATGTCATCAAGCCTCTGAATCCATTGAGCATCTCTTCCTTCACTGCCCCACCATCATGGATTTTTGGGCCCTGATCCTCTCCTCTCTCTCTATTACCTTCATATGGCAGGGGAATACCATCCTAGAAGCCTAGCAAACATGGTGGTCATCATCCCAACCTCATAAAGATAGAAATCTCCCACTATCTGTTTGCTAGGCTATATGGCTAACATTGAATAAATGCATTTTCAGTGATATTGTGCCTCACTGGAACCAGGCTTCTTCACATGTCTTGTCCATTTATTCCAATATACCTGAGGATGATAGACCTACTCCCCATCGATCCATTACCCCTGAAGTCATTGACAAAAGCATTCCTTGGGCCTATTTCGATGGATCTACCCAAGCACAGGGCTGTGTGGGGGAGCTTTATTACACCTATCAGAGAACCATTTCTTTAAAATTCAGATGGGTTTGGGCAATGGTACCAATAACTTTGCAGAATTGATCACACTCAGACATCTTTTGCAATTTTCTTTAGAAAAAGAGTGTAGGCACCTTCAAGTTTTTGGTGATTCCAAGATTATCATAAATTGGTTCAACAACTTATCTATCTGCCATGCACACACACTCAGGAACATATTGGATGATGCACTGCTTTTAAGGTCCCAATTTGACTCCATTGTTTGTCATCATATCTATAGGGAGCACAACCAGATTTCTGACCAGCTATCCAAGGAGGCTGCGGTCCGGCCTCGGGGTCTATGGATGATTCATGAACAAAAGGATATGTACTACTATCAGTACTATCATCATCCATACATCAATCACATAATATAGGGGCCCGACAGGGCCTAATTTCATGATTTTTGAGCTACTTCCATTACTTATTTTCACATAACAGTTTTATGTATATATTTATTTTTGATATGTAATTATGCACATACTACCAGTATACCCTACGGGTTTTTTTTTACATGAACATCTGAATGGTGGTTCGCCACAACTTACAACATATGCTTCTTCAAGCATCTACAATATGTAATTTTCAAATATTAATGGAAATTACGATTTTTCCTTGGGGAAAAAAATAGTACCCCCATTGGTACTTTGATGATATTACCCCATGGCACCTCTTTTATTTATATATTTTTGGGATAAATCACACATATTGCAACGAAATCACATAACTTGGTATAATACTTGATGAAAGGTTCATATTCATCCCTTTGATAATTAAAGAGAGATGATTATTGATTGTTGAAGACTATCTATGACCCCAAACCACTCAAGACTCTTAGAAGAGAACATAGGGATTACCTTTGGCGATAATAAACGTTTATCTTAATCCAAAGAGCATTTATAACCTAGTTCAAGTGTTGCATTGCAAGGTTCAAGATTTGAATGTGTTGTAAAGAAGGAATTGATTTCCAACTTTAAGCAATGGGTTTTTATCCCTTTTGTTGATGAGAAAATGTAGTTCTTTGAGATCCCCTCAACCTCATTATTGATTGTGGAACACGAGGAGAAATAGTGTTTCTACATATAATCCATAATGGATCTAACAATGGTACTAATTATGGAACTAGTATAATTAATGATTTCCATGCGAATTCATGTGCACGTCTAACTATAAAACATATATGTCTATATAGTTGAGTTGGAATTACAAATATTATAACTAATGAAATGGATGGCTAAAGTCTCTATTAAATGTGAGCAGATATGTGTTAATTTTGAGTAGATCTCAGTATGGGAAATAAATATGAAGACTACAATGAATGATCCCAAGATGTGACATTCCAAGGCCGCCATTGTTGTATAAAGGGTGGTCAATGCATGATGATTACAAGACATGGAAATGCAAGAATGTTATGAAGACACAATAGGATGAGATCAAAAAGCAACGTTTAATACAAGAAAAATATGTAGAAGAGAAACAATATAGATAATAGGAAGAAGATGCGGCCCACAAGAAAAAGATCATAAACTTAGTTTACATTTACACTAGTCAAGTTTCAGGACATGTTGAATTTGTTGGACTAAATAGTTAGTAATATTCACACATTATGGATGAAATCACATAACCATAAGGAGATTACTACACTAGAGGAGAAAGTTATTGATGAAGAAATAGATTGGTGTCAACAGAATATGATAAGGTCTTCAAAGAATCCATAAAGACTACAAATAAATAGAAAATGAAATTGTTAAGTGGATTGTCTTTGCAATTGGATTCTTTGGATGTTGTAATGAAGTTCTTATGGAACATCACAAGTGAATTTCAATCAAAAAGTGTAGCAACACTTCATAGTTGATAAGAAAACAAAGAAACTGACTACTATGAAACTTGCATCTCTCTTTAAGAAGAATCATTAGCTAAAGAAGTTGTGAATGAGATCGCTAACGCATTTTTACATAGGATAATTGACATGGTGCACATTTTTGCATTAGTGCACCATGTGAAGAAAAACACACAATTTTAGGATGTTATAATAAGAGCCATACCCACTATACAACATTTTTTTGGAGTTTAATAAACATTGAAACCAATTTGAATAGGTTGATCAAAGTCATTAATCATTTTTGAAACTAAATTTTGAAATAATTACAAAACCTACGAAGGGAGAATCATCTAAAATTAAGTTCAATCCACAAAATATTAAACACATAACCAACCTATAAATAATTATAAAGTAATATTATGCATAGGACCATTCACAGAGATGTGGATCCCCATATATAGATTCTCATAGACTCTATGACTCCAATGATCTCTACATCTAATCACTAATATTATATATCACTACAAGTTTTATGGATGCTAGTTTTTTTTTGTTCCTTTATAATCTACTAACACCACCTTCAAACCCTTAAATATAGTAATCTCTTTAATGTATAAGATTATTTAGTTATTTCGTTTCTCTCTAGATGTTCAATTGCATTTATGTTCAAAGCATAATATTAAACTCTCTTTATAAAATGTTGTTATTAAATAAGTGTTTTACTAATTTTATGAGAGAGACTTTTTAGACTATTAAAAAGATATATAAGAAATCATAACTTTTATAACCATTAATCTATATTTTACAAAATAATAATTAAAAAAACAACAATTTTTTATACTTGAAAAATCTTTTAAGAATATTGTCAAGCTTTTTAGAAACACCTGCATTTTGAGTTGATTATTAAAAAATATTAAAGATATTTATATAATTTATATTTTAATTTTAATAAATTATTTCAAATTAAACCAAAAAATTATATTAAAATATGTGAACTTTTTTTATCCTTTTAAAAATACTTGAAAATTAGTTTTTACAAAATAAAATATTGAAAATCTAAAATATATATTAAAATAAAGTTTTAAGACTTCAAAATATTTAAGCCAACGGAGAACTCAAAATTGAGTGTAAGATGTTATTATAATTCATGAAATTAGTCGCTAATATTTCTATATTAATTCGAAAAATTATTTAATTAAAATATTATAAATTTATAATAAAAATGATATATTTTTCTTTTAAGTTTTTTGAAAAAGAAAATTCTTTTTTCAAATGAAACACATTTTTAAAAATATTTAATATTATTGAGTTCTAACTTTATGAGCTACAACTATGAAAAATGTTAAGTAGTGTTTAGTTATGTATTCATAATTATTTCATGGATATAGCTAAATTTAAAATTTATATTTTCATTATTATTTATTATTTGTAAAATAAATTATGAATAATAATTTTTTTTTAATTTTAATAAATTAATCTATTTTTAATATTAATAATTAATAATAAATTAAGTAATAAACAATGCATTCATAATATTTTCAATACTTTTAGACATTCTTTAGAAATGATATCAGGTTTAATTAATACTTTTATTTATTTATTAATCATGTTATTATATTAAATTACATCAATTAAATATCTATAATTGTTATATCTTAGAATAAATCAATAACTCTTACAATTGAAATTCAAAATCATAATCCCAAACTTATACAATTTCCATTTAGATCAACCCTTTTATCAAAAATAAAAAAAATAAAAATAAAATTTTACTTTTCTATTAAAAACGATAAAATTAATTTTGACATTATATGGTTTATCCTCCTAAAATTACATTAACACCTTTTTAAATGCTTATCAAATTGCTTTTTATAATATTTATTACGAACCAAAGCATTTTGAATAAATAACAAGAGAATATAATGATTTTTCCCGCATATAAATACACAGGTAAGTAATCACATAAAGTGAGAAGGGAAAACAATAAATTTAATTTTCACATTAAATGGTTTATCTTCCTAAAATTACATTAAAACCTTTTTAAATGCTTATCAAATTGCTTTTTATAATATTTTTTACGAACCAACGCATTTTGAATAAATAACAAGAGAATACAATGATTTTAGTAATCACGTAAAGTGAGAAGGGATAATCATGGTTTTGTGAGTGTAATATAGTGATGGGAAAATGGTTTTATTTTATTTTTATTTTTTATTTTTTTTATTTTTTAAATTGATTTTTGTAAAGAAATGTGTTGGTTCATTGTAATAAGGCTTGAAGAGTATGTGTTTTTTTTTCAACCATGTTTCAGTGCTTGTTAAGTTATAAGTTATTGGTATATTTGACTTGTTAGTGGTTTGATATGCTTTTTATGTTATAACAATAGTTAAAATATTTAATCTTATAGTCTTGTCCAAATTACTCTAGCATGTTATCAATTCACCATAATTGAAAAAATAAGTAATAAGAAAATATTATCGACAATGCACCAATAATATTTCCTGTAATTTTGCACATTATTGAAAAGTGATATCAAACATGCCTTGATTAGTTAAAGTCTCTTTTTACAAAAATTGACAGTATTAAGTGTCAATGTGTTAAGCTATGTCAAATTTAAACTCCTCCATACACTTTTTTCTTCCTTAAATTACATTAATTTTTTTAATACTTATTGAAGGTTTTAACTCCATACAGAAATTACCTGTAAAAGAATTCTTGAAAAAACAGAAAATATACAATGGCGAGAATAGAAAATATATAGGGAGATTTTTCTCCTCGAACACAAAACTAGAAAAACCCGATTAATTTTTCGTTATGTTTCTTTCAATGTTACAATACATTATATACATGTTGAAGCATTCATAAACCCCAATCCATTAACCTTGGATTATAATATAATTGTATTCCCTTGGCCAGATCTACAAAATACCATGGGAAAAACCATCATGCCCAAAACCATGCGCAAAACTATAGGTGGGTCTACCTACCATCCTTGGGCTTGCCCTCCATCCTCGGGTCTGCCCAACCATCCTTGGGTCTGCCTAAAAAATAAAATTGAGGCGTCGTCCCCTTGCAACCCCTTTGTTGTGTCTGACACAATGTAACAACGCCTAGGGCTACTTGTGCAAAGAATACAACCAATACCCAACATTTATAACAAATAAGAGGAGATTTATCTTTCTTGCATGCAAACATAAATGTATATGATCACATGCAGTGAGTGATAAGGGGATGACCATTGTATTTGTAAGTGTAGTTTGATTTATTACGAAAATGATTTTTTTTCCCTTTAAGATTGATTTCTATAAAAAAAAACAGGTTGACCTAGTGTAATAAGACTTGAAGAGTGTGTGTTGCTATTCTTCAACAATGTCTCAACTCTTGCTAAATCATAAATTATTGGTATCTCTAACTTATAAATGGTTAAATATATTTTTATTGTTATATTAGTAATTAAAAAATTTAATCTTAAACTTTTCCAAATTACTTTAACACATCACTCATTCACCATAATTTTAAAACATTCTGAAAACTATATTAATAAAATATTATTAAATTATTATAAAAATCGTAATATAAAATTTACTAATAATTTTTCTTAAATTATTATAAAAAAATCAGAATAAATAATTATTATAATCATAATGAGTTGGCATTGGAATACTTTCGAGGAAGCTTCCCATTATAAAGACATTAAAAATAAATAAAAATAAATAAAAATAAAAATATCATTTTCATATATGTGCAAATCAAAATGGTCGCGTTGTTGTTCTTGTCTCATTGTTTTGGCTGACAACATGTTGCCTAAGAATGAGAAAACTAAATCTTTGAATGATGAATGAGATAACATGTTTTAATAATGTTGACATTATTTTAAAACCATCACTTTTTATATATAGGTATAAATCTTTTCAAAATACATAAAATCTTTTCAAAACAATTTTATAAAGTTGTGTACCTCAAATATTTATACATAATCTTTGAGGGGAATGCACATGCCCTTTTCATTGAAAAGTATAAGAATAGTGACCAAGTGGGAACTAGAAAAGGAAGAATGTTGACATCTTACTTTTATCCATGCATTCCAGTTCGTCTCCCCTTTCCTCGGGTAATGTTTTCATGAAGATATATATATAATATTTATACATAGTCTTTTAGGGGAATGCGTTTTCCCTTTTCATTATTAGTGACTAGGGGGGAAAATAGAAAAGATAGAATAATGACATCTTGCTTTTATCCATTCATCCTAGTGAGTCTCCTCTTTCCTCGCTAAAGAGGAATATAAGGAAACACAATTCCATAAACCCGTGAAGTGATCATTTTGTTTTAAAAGTTATGGAATATTGAAGATATATATAGAGGAATGGAGATTGATATACATAAATTATTTATTTTGAGTTATTATGTAATTTAAAATTTAATTATGATGTAGTTAAGCTTTTATGAATATGAGAGTTAACATAATATTTTAGTCAAAGGGAAAGGGAATTGGTAATTAAGTTAAGTTTGTATTTATATGATATGGACTCACCATTATTAGTATAATCTCTCAGTATAACATAATTTATGTTATGGAATATTGAAAATATATATAGAGGAATGGAGATTGACATATATAAAATATTTATTTTGAGTTATTATGTAATTTAAAATTTAATTATGATGTAGTCAAGTTTTTATGAATATGAGAGTTAATATAATATTTTAGTTAGAGGAGAGGGAACTGGTAATTAAGTTAAGTTTGTATTTATATTATATGGACTTATCATTATTAGTATAACTTTTCAGTATAACATAATTTTTTAGTATAACATATATTTTTCAAATAGGACACATAATTTAAGTGAGGTTAGGAATTTTTTAATAGTACATTTTGTTGCCAATTAATTTATATTTTTAAGTATAGTGAAAATTATTATGAAATGAAGATGAAAATTTTTAATAAATTTAGAAAAAAATATGACACTTTGTACATAACATTTTGTATATGTATCACATTAAAAAAAATAAAGAAAATATATTAGTGTATTATATATTTTATATTTTTAAACAACAACAATAAATTAACTAAATCACCTTTGGTACATCATGCACATGAATAAAGACATTGTGTCTTTTCTTTATCCCTTGTTCTGTACAAGAGACATAGGTTTTACTACTATATTCGTTAGAAAGCTTTTAGCTTGAGCTATTACAGTATATTATTCTTTGTTTTCAATAGAAGAGAGATGTGATCAAGAGTTAAAATCTCTATGCTTTCCATCTGAATTTTTAAAAGCATGTGTTTGTATTTATTAAAATATTTAGTATTGGTTGCTTTCATTGAATCTTTTGGGTTTTAGGTTACCTATGTCTATACAAATTTTACTCCGCAAAAAATTTCTTACCATGATCTCAAAATTTAACATGGTATTAAAGCACATTCACAAAAATCCTCCACAACCATGTATAGGCTTCTACATATAAGAAGAGGTTGTTGGAGGTTTTCAATATGTGTGATGCTTAAGATTCAATAAGTGAATTAGACGGTTATAATTTTTTCAATGATACAAAAAAGATATTAAGGTTGTTATTGTGTAAGATAGGTGACCTACAAATGGAATAAGCTATAGAGCTAATTTCTTTTGAGTAGGTGTTATTTTTCAAGTTTTCTTTAGGGGCTAAAATGATGGCTAGTTTTGGTCCAAGAGATTTCCACATGTTGGAAGGTGCTCCCAAATTTATATCATGTAATCATATCATATAAAATCTCTTGGAGGAAGTCGAATTGTGCTATATTTTCAAATAGGAGGGAACACTTCCCGTTGATCTCATGGAATTAGTAGAACATACAAGGAAATCAACCAAGCCCACACAAATTGTCTCTTGTTCAATGAAGGATAACTTGATCCCCTACATGAAAAAGAAGGATATAGTGAAGGATACGTTTTTATCCTTGAACATGTTGTACTAGTTTGTCAACATGTCTTATTAAATTCTTTTGAATACCAATCGCTTCAATATGGCCATGAGAAAAATTGATACTATAGATGGTTATTTTTTAAAGATCATAAACTTTATAGATCGAAAAAACTTGATATAATTGAATAAGAGATTAATGGGAGTGGGATAATTTGAATGACACTAAATGTATTTGTTACATCGTGGCTTTAATTTTCTCATGATAATTTCACCACTTTTTTGGTATGGATTTATCAAAGAGGAGGACATGTGAGTGATGGTTTAAGCTAGCTTAAAGGAATCTAAAGACATATCCCTCATGAGGATGTTGAGGAGAGGAAAGAAGAGAATATCTAGGAAGGGTTATAGGGAGAAGAAAAATATAAAATATTTGAATAATAGGAATAAATGTTTGAGAAATGTGAATTTCTTTAATTTCCACAAGTTTGGGCCACTATGCCTCTTAGTTTTGTGAGAATAAGGGAAAGCGTAAGTAGTAAGAAAAGCATTTTGAACATGTGGGAGCTCCCATTAATGAGAATGCATCTATATTAAAGGAAAACTTCTCCATTGTGTCATGACTCCCCACTAACATTATTCTTATTGTTAGGTTGTATGTAGCTATGGATTTGTGAGATACATGGACAAACCTATCATCTTTCCTCAAGATAAAAGAACAATATTTTTACACGCACTTGGAGCATAGTGATGATTCCAAGTCCTTATTGATTTTTATTGATTCTATGTCATTCCGTGTGCTAACATGAAACATTTTTAAGCTAGATGAAGTATCGTATATTGTTTAACCATAAATATTATTTCAATTTATTATCTCATAGATCCAAAGTGTATGGTTGAGTTTCATTATGAACAAGTGATCACCAAAAAACATATCCTTTATCCTAACTGAGTTTTGATTAGAGAAGTATGAAGGTGACATTTATAGTTTGTTAGTTTATCATATGGGGCATGGAGATTTGATGCATGGTAGTGAAAATATGTGCAAGCCTTGGATATTTTCCTCTCCTAAAGGACATGATTGTGGGACTGCTTAATTTCAGTGTGGAGAGGTAAAGAATGAATAAGGGATGTGCACTCAACATGCATGTTTAAGAAAAATTCCCAAGAAATGAGTTCATATTGAGAGGGATTATTCATTTAGTATATTCATATATGTGTGAATGCATTTCATTAGCTTCATTAGTTTGTAAACCATTGTGTATATTCCACTAGAACAAATCATCACAATATATCTTACAGATTTTTACAAACTCTTTGTTATGTCATGTTTTTATTAAGATTAAGATTTGATGTCACACTCTTAGCACAAAACATACATAAATATTTAAATATTTAAATAAAAGAAGCTAACATGAATATCACTCTATCTGGTGAATCTCTGAATTGTGCTATCTTTTATAAATCCTTTACCTTTTCCTCATCCATGTTTGCATAAATTTTCACTTCATCAATGAATTATAGTCTTCCAAGTCATGAACAACTAAAATAAAAGGTATCATCTACTCTCAGGTCATAATCTGTTATTTATTTGTGAAATTGATTAAAACATTGCTATAGTTATTGAAAGATGCATATTCCACAACTAACTAACATTTCTCCAACTAAATCCAAGCTTGAACAAGTCCCTGTGAATTTGAAGAAAAACAAGACATATGGGAAAACACCATATGGTAGCCACATGGGTATCCACCTATTGGGCTCAACTAGAAGTTTACAAAGTATAAGAATCTTGTTGGTCCAACTAGGAGTCAAACGTGGCTATGAGATGTTGTTCTCACATACAATCTCAAGGAGTCAACCTTATCATCAAGTGAGTGTTGAAAAATCAAGTGAGCGAGATCTGGACTTTAAAGTTTTAATTGATGATGTGTCAATTGAAATATATCTCATCATTCACTCTTTCAGTAGTGAATCATCATAAGTAAACTTCTTATTTTGATTTTAAATCCTAGATTTCAAATGAAACACTTACTTCTCGACATTAATATTTTGAAGTTTTTACTTCATAAAACATTAGAAATTGGTTCAATATGAAATAAAATGGGATCAATTATTAAGTCTATAATTATTGTTACTCTCTGTAGAGAAGACATGATTTTACAATTAATACAATTACTCTGCCTTATGGCATAATCTTGAATGTGTCGGTGACTTAATCCAGTGATCTGAATTTCCATTTCCTCACGCTCACTGGGAGGGCCCCCTATGGAGTTTTAGATAGTGTAGTTGTTATTTAAATTTCATTTTTTTAGCATTCATTTCAATTTAGCTTTCAAATATTGAGATGTTTAAGGTTATGTTTTCAAGCACAATTTCTTATTTCTATTTTGTTTGTAACAAGTTGAGTGCTCTATAATAAACTAATTTTAATTTCATGCTTAGTCTCATATTTATCTTGCATGATAAGATTAATTCAAATTATGGATATGCACACAAGTAATCTATAAAGGTTATTTCCTCTCAAGTTTCATTCAGTTTATGCTCTTTGATTCTGCTCTTTAATCTAGTTTCATTTCAATTATCGATAGCTAGATTTCCTTTCATGTTCTTAGATAGAATTGATTTCAAGTTATTTACAATATACTTATTTATTTCTTTTCAATCATATCATACTTTTATTTCTTGTTTTTATAGACTATAATTAGAATAGAATTCATTTCAAAATATTTCTAGAGTACCATCTCAAGTCAATTTAATTAGATTTCCTTTTTTCGTGTCTAATAGAATAATCTTTCCATTTATTTTCCACTGGAATAGATTTCAATTATTGCTCAAATAGAATAGCTTTCAATTCTTGTTCACTAGAATAGTTTTGAATTCCTGGACAATGGCATAGTTTACCTTTGATTTAAATCGGAATGCCTTATAGACAGAACATGTGCATACACTTAATAAGAATTAGTCGTAGATAGATTGAACTTACATTTTGTATTCAGTCTCTTTTATTGAAAAAATATATTCCTTGCATATACACTACACATACACTTCACAAGTTCATAAATCCTAGTTGATAATTTAATGAAGTAATTTAGCCAACAATTCAATTATCCAACATTTTTGGCCTCGTTGCCCAGGAAGTGTATATAGGACTTTATTTTTTATCTAGATTTGCATATCATAATCGATGCACAGTTAAATATCATAATAAAATCATTTAGGATGCATGTATAGAGAACGATATTCTCCGGGTAGATTTGTAAGTAGAGGGCATAGTTTTATAACAACATCACCAACCAACCCCACTAGACCACATAGTGCCACACCTTCCACCAACACTAGCATTCCATCCATAACATGTAGACATAGACTCCCTAAAGTGCACAGATTTGAAACTCAACCTAGGGATTCACCAACCTCATCTACATAAGTTGTAGTTGAAGAACCTACATCCCCTAATGAAGGAGTCATATTTATTTCTCCAACAGGTGAAAAACGCATAGAACAAGAGTTAGAAGTACCTAGCGAGGAGGAAGAATAAGTAGAAGAGGAAATCCCATTAAATCAACCATTAGTAGAATAACCATAAGAGAATGAATTTGTTCAAGACAATCCTATTATAGAACCCTACATAAGTTCTGAAGAATCTATAATGTCAGATGAGGCAAAGGTTCGTAATGTAGAAGGACCAAGAATTGGTGGAGGAAGAGGTGGAGTAGGAGGAGGTGGTAAAAGGGGTTGAGGTGGAAGAGTTGGAAGAGGAGATGATTAGTTTCACAAGGAAGATCCTTTTGGGTTACCTATTTTAGACACATATACCACTACTACCATGAAAAATATATCACCATTTATCCTTCCTAATTTCCATGGGTTAAGAAATAAGGGTCCAAAAAAATTTATTTTTGAGTTGGAAGTATTGTGCAGATCATATGATTATCTACTTGATACTCAAAAATTTAAAATATTCCCTGATTCTTTAAAATATGGGGATCTTAAATGTTTCATGGTTATAGGAACACATTCTATTAGCTCATGGGATGATATGAAAAGAATACTCTTAGAAAAATACAAATATTTTTGCATACATCGTGACCTTAAGGATGAGGTTTTTAAGATGGCCCAAAAAGAGGATGAAAACATTGGAGATTTGGTTAAAAGATTTGCATACAATGTCAAAAGAGATAAACTACATAATTTAGATGAAGACACATCTCAAGAGGAAAAGAAAATTTTGGTAAGAATCCAAGATATCCAATCATGTCAAGAGTAAGAAAATCTACATCTAGAACGATACGTCGAGTATAATTAAGAAAATTTCCTTATAATTTTAAAACTAATATCCTTGGAAATCTTAGTGAATAACTAGATACCTTAAGGATACAAAACAAGAAAAAAAAAATTGAAAATGTTGCATTATATATTTTATGTCCTAAATGTAGGAAGAAGCATGCCTTAAGATAATCCCCTCTTGAAAGTATTGAAATATGTGTTATATGTGAAAAAACCATGCTACAAATGAGTTCCCTTCAATTCCTAGACATAAAGTTATTTTCAAATAAGAAGTTAGAACAAGTCAAACTGAACCACTTTTCTATGTAGCTCCCAGAAGACCTTGGTAGCCTCAACAAATAGGTCTAGCACAAGATCCTAATGTATATCAATATTATGCACCATCAAAAAGTAATTGGAATACACCTTTACCCTGGAAAACTTGGCCACCTCAACCAAAAAATCCATCCTGGCCATAGGGTTGGAAAAGTTCTTATGGTAGGAATCCTTAGTATCCTAAAACTTTTCAACAACCATATTCTCAATACCAACCTTAGTATTATTCTCCTCCGCAATCTCCACAACCTAGTTAACCACAATTCCAATCTCAATTGACTTTAACCCAACCACTTCCATTACCATCAAATCCATTTCCTCAAAAATCCAACCAACTACTCGCACAAACACTTCCTAATACAAATAATAAAACCCCTCAAGAACCCATCTATAATGCTGAGGGTCAAAAATTTTAAGCTTGTATGATAAATCCTCTAGAATTTAGTTGAGTTTTGCAAATGAAAACACTGCCAATTGTCATCTAAGAATTTAAGGAGGACAAAATTCTTGAAAAAGAAGCATCTATTGATAAAGAAAAGACTCATGCAAAGGAAGATATCCCTACATAATTATAGGACAAAAAAATAAAGTTAACTCCTATGATTCCTCTAGTTGAATAAACTGCTATTTCCCTACAAAATCCCCCTTTTCTTGAAAGGCTTCAAATTGATAAGGGAGTAGAAAGGAAAATAATTTTACTTGACTATAACATTCTAGATGAATTGAAGGATGTTTGCATAAAATTTCCATTACTTCAAGATATAAAGGAAATACCTATCTTTGCAAAAAAAATAAAGGAGTTGTAAATTAAGGAATGAGGAAGAAAAAGGAAAGACATTAAAAAGATTCAATTGGTTGGAAAAATCACAAAAATTATTATGCAGAAACCAATAGTTCGAAAATATTTAGATCCAAGTAGCCCTATTGTACAAATTCACAGCGATGGTATTGAAATTCCAAACACTGATTGATTTAGGAGCAACCATAAATATCATGAGAAAATATAATATGGACCAATTGAAGCTCCCTAATCTTATATATAACCCAACTCTACTACAATTAGTAGATAGATTTGTTTTCAAACCCGATGGTATATTAGAAGATGTATCAATATCCTTTGATTCATGGGGATATCCTATTGAATTTATGATTTTAAGTCCCAAGAATAATTTAGGAGGGAATCCATTAATCCTTGGTAGACCTTGGCTAGCTACAACTTATGCATTTATAAGTTGTATATATGGTGATATGTACATTTCTAATGGAAGTTCTACTAATAAATTCACACTATATCCACGTGAGAAAACAATGACTAAAGTAGAAAGTGAAGTTTGGATTGAAGATGATGATGCAAACTTTAAAACAAATCAACTAGCATTTACTACTTCACAAATTGATAAAGAAGGTCAACTAATAAATTTGATGAATACTCATGACTCATCTTCAATTTGTGGAAAAGACCAAAATTTTCAATGACAACGTGATATTGAGCATTTTTCAACTCGGTAATCTAAAGTAGATTTACGTTATATAGAAATGTTTGGTGATTCTTTAGTAAAAAGTCATCTAGGTAAAACATTAAACATTAACAATAACTCGGAAGAATTTCAAAAGAAATAATTAATAAATATGCTACAAAAACATTCTTCTGCATATGCATGGTGTTATCACTCTGTAATTTCCCTAGGTTGTAGAGAGAAACCTAGAGGTAACCACAAAACCACTTGTAAAGTTGGAATCTAGCATTTCTAGCTTCAAAGAGGGATCTCCCTTTTTGATTTAAATTTTTGTTCAAGATATTAGGCTAGTTATGAAAGCTTGAGGTGGGATTTTCAAAGGTTTGGTTAAAAAGTGTGGGGAAAGTCCATTGGGCATGGAGTCATAAAACTATAGGTAGTCAATCACAAATAATAGAGCAATTGTAACAGGGCAGAATAGGCAAGCTTTTGGATCTTATAAAGTGTATGTGGAGTAAATAGGATGAATATGATTCAAATTCAATTAAATGTAGAGTATACTAAAATGAATTCTATATATAACACAAGATAGAAATCATTGATATTGTTTACAAGCTATAGCAGAGTAGAATTAATCAAATTCTACCCTTAATCTTCTTGAAAAAATAAAGATAGTAAACATATGGAAGACTGAGAGAATAAACAATTTCACAAGAGAAAGTACATCACCAATTTCTTGACACAGGAATCCTGGATCAAAGCTCTACGTATTACTGTAAATTGATCCCTTTCATTACAAAGCACAACCTACATCAATGTACAACCTTTCTTTATACAAGTTCCAACTTAACCCCTCAAATTCCAACCCTCTATTACATCGTATTTTTATCCTTTTATACTACTTCAGCCAAGGGCTAGGTATAATGCATTTCGTCCAACTAAGTGGATCAAAAGGTGTCTTTTATCGTTTCTAACATAAACAATAAGATTCAGGTTAATTATAAGAGAACATCGACTTAGAAAAACACCTTCATCCTCATATGCTCGTCATCCTTTGGAAAATTCCAAACTTCCTATTGTGATGCAAAAAATCTTGCTAAAAATCCTTTTGATGCCTTATTGGGCCCTACCGAATCAATCAAAACCATAAACATGGCGGAGTACAAAATCATGACTATGGAAAGGGTGTTAAGTCATAAAAATAGATATTAGTACCATTAGCTGATCTTCTAGGTCTAAGCCCTTTAGGTTGGGATAGGGGAACGCTTCTTTATAATATTGCGCTACATGGGACCATAGTATACAGGTCTAGGTCCTTATGCCGATAGCTCCCGACTCTTTGAACTCTTTATAACCATGGGCTAGCCCTTGCATCAGAGCTCCTCTCCCGATGGTTTCTAATTTGTAGTTTCAACATGGTATGCAAGGCACCTCCTCCGATCACTGAATAGTGATCAAACTTTCTGCTTAGCACCTGGTCCTATGCTTTTCACACGACCGCAGTGAAACCCACTTATGGAGCCCCATTTCCTGGAATTTTCAAATAAGAGGTTTCACTTTTGACGCACATTTGCTGAATGTTGATTGTCGATCCATGATGTCATCAATGCCATGTCAATACCACGTGTCATCCTGTGAGTGGTGACAAATGTCACCCTTTTTCTGCCTGCTCTGACGCTTGAAAATTTTGAATCGTCTTGCCACATGTCATCATACGACCACATTATGATGACGTCAATCATTGCATGGCATATCGGAACCAATGAGCGTGCAACACAAATCCCTTATCAGATCCAATGAATGACTGCCCCATGGTGTTTATCAGATCCAATCTTTTATTGCCACTCATCCCTTTGGGAGGATAGAGAAAAGGCCCCACTTGACTTGGTTTTGTGAGCATTTCCTTTGTTAATTTGTTTCAGGCCCTTCACGACACTTTAACACTAGAGGCATTTTTCCCACAATCCGACGATTTAGAAATGTCACCACCCTACGTCCATTGTGAATCGATGATTGATGACCCCACCAACTCTTGATTGACCATGAACATCCGATATGTGGGATTTGGAACCTTCGATCACCGATTGTAATCTCGACGATCACTAATCATTGATTTTTCTCCACTGTCCACTACTTTCTCTCTCCAAAACCTTTGGGATGCAAGATTTGGAATCTCCAATCACTTATATATCCATGCACCTACAAATTGCGGGATGCGATATTTTCAACACTTGAGCATTTTCACTTCTTTTTTGCTTTTGAAGAGTAAATTTCATTATGTTCTAACTTTTTCTCCAAAAGTCAGTTTAAAGCACTGAATATACCATTAGAGAGTTTCTTTTGAGCACTTCATCATGGAAGCACCTGCAAGATGATTTTACAGAAGCTTAACAAGTAAAAATCCTTCCCAACCCTAGACTTATTTTGACCATAGGACTTGAAAGACTGAATGGTTTCTTAGACAAGTAAATCTTTAGGCTATGACACCTAGTGACTCATAGGCTAAGTTTCACAAGACGGTTCCTAAAATAAATAACTGTACATAGATTATAATTACCTATATTTATAGGACCCTAACATTGGCTCCAATGGGGATGGAATCGTCCTTGTGAGGTGTCAAGAATACCATAAATTAGTAGTCTTCTTATTACGCAAAGGGGTCAAAACCAAAAATAAACTAACTACAATCTGACTTACATAACTAGGAACTTTCAAGGAAATAGGTAAATTTTGATAGCACATCACCAAAGTCTTAGGGCCTTCTCCTCAGGCCTCAAACCATGACGATAGTTATATGATGTTGCTGAAAATATATACACTAGGTGATCTCTTCTCTCAAATGTAGCCAATCAATCAAATGGCTACTTGATTGAGTTTTTCTCATGGTTTCCTTGAGAAGACAAGAGAAGAAAGAGAATGGAAACTCAAGATTCAGCTAATTATGAAAACCAACATTGATAAAGAGTACAATATTCCATCAATCCTGCAACAAACTATCCATGGGATGACAAAAATCTTCTTTCAATGGTTCCAAGAGGTCAGCAAAAGAATCTTCAAAAACATAATTGGTTAGATTCACCTGACGATCGGTAAGAGGACTCCATTCTAGAGAAATGGGAGCACTAAGTTCATTAATATTGTCTTCTTCAATTGAAGCAACCACCATATTCACATCAATAATGTGTACATCCATAGGATCCAGGACAACTTTTTCTTCTTCAGCAAACTCTTCGTTATCTAAATCTGGAGGCAGATCTTCAATTGAGGTAGCCACATCTTGAATAAAAAGGAGTACACCCACGGGGTCTAGAAAAACCTACTCTTCTTCATAATTATCTTGAATAATTTCATTGCTAAGAATGTTTGTGCATGTAGCTTCATGAATCTACTCTTCAGAAATTTTTGAATTAAGCTTAAAGGAACAAACTTGATGCATATTATTTTTGAAAATAATGGATGAATCATGACTTTCTTGAGTTTCCATGCTATCAAACTTATAATTCTGACTTTCAAAAAAAAAAAATCCTGAATTAGAAACTCGAGAGAAAAAGATATTGCAAGGCAATTAGAATGATCATTTTCATTTCTGAAAATCTGAGAAGATTGTTGCAAACTATCATCTCTAAGCTTTATTTCTTCATTACAACTGGGTTGCTTGTTCTCTTTTTCTTTTTAAGTGTATAAAGGCTATGAAATGTCATCAACAAGTTTAGGATAAAACAATTCATTGAAACACAGATTTGTTTCATTTTCAACCATGGGAGAAATAACTACTTGCTGAAAATTTTATTGAGTGTCATAACAACCATCTTGTACATCTTCTTCATGGTTGAAAGGTCCCTCATGAATAGCCTCTATATTATCATGATCCATAAATTTATCATCTTCATAAAACCTTTCCAAATCCTCAATAAATTTGTCAAAATTTGTGCAACAATCTTTGACCAGTAACAACGACGGATGATGTTCTTTATATCTCTCATAAAATACTGCATGAAAATCCCTAAGAGAATATAAACAATTATTTGGCCAGCTTTCATACCATGATTGTGCTTTTCCTTCCAAGTAAACCATGAATATCTTCATAAGATGATCTTCATGAAATTTAACTTTAAACTTACAGATATGCATATGAAATTTAATCAGGTGCAAAGCAGCATCATCCCATTTTTTATCTCTGAATGTAGGTAAATAAATCTGCAAACTTACACCAGGCATGCGATTTGGAAAACTTGGAATATGAATGTGATGCATAGGAACATACCTTCTAGATGGAGAACTCATTTTTATTTCTGGATCCTGCTACCAGTGGAGTCTTTAGATTAGTTTGAAACTATTTGGAGTTGCCAAGTGAATGTTTTCAGCCTTCTTGTGTCTAATCCTTGTCCACTATCAACAATCAGATCTGAAACTTGACACTCTTTCCTGAGGATGATGAAACCTTTCTTTCCCAGTATGGTCGCCCAAATTTTATCACTCTATAATTTCCCTAGGTTGTGGAGAGAAGCCCAGAGGTAACAACAAAACCACTTGTAAAGCAAGAATCTAGCCATTCCAATATTAGAGAGGGATCTCTCTATATGAGTTAAATTTATGTTCAAGATTTTAGGCTAGTTATGAAAAATTGAGGTGGGATTTTCAAAGGTTTCGTAGAAAAGTGTGAGGAAAGTCCACATGGCATGGAGTCATAAAATTGTAGGTAATCAATCAAAAATATCATAGCAGCTGTAATAGGGTAGAATGTGCAAGCTTTCAGATCTTATAGAGTGTCTGTGGAGTGAAGAGGATGAATATGATTCAGATTCAATTAAATATAGAGCATACTAAGGTGAATTCTATATCTAACATCAAACATAAAAGATTGATATTATTTACAAGCCATAGTAGAGTACAATTAAGCAAATTCAGCCTTTAATATTCTTGAAACAATAAAGATAGAAAACATATGGAAAACTTAGAGAATAAACAATTTCACAAGAGAAAGTACATCACCAATTGCTGGACACGGGAATCCTAGAAAAAATATCTATGTATTACTGTAAATTGATCCATTTTAGTACAATGCACAACTTACATCAATGCACAGCCTTTCTTCATACAGGTTGCAACTTATCCCCTCAATTTCCAACCCTCTATTACATCGTATGTTTAGCATTTTATACTACTTTGGCCAAGGGCCAAATACAATGCATTTTGTCGAGCTAAGTTAATCAAAAGGTGCATTTGGTAGTTTCTAACATAAGCAACAAGATCCATATTAATTATAAGAGAGAATTAACTCAGAAAAACACCTTCATCGTCATCTTCCTGTAATCCTCTAGAAAGTGCCGAAGTATCTGTTGTGATGCCAACAATCCTGCTAAAAGTCCTCCTCATGCCTTATCGGGCCCAACCGAATCAGTCAAAACCATAAAACATGGCAGAGTGCAAAATCATGATTGTGGAAAGGGTGTTAAGTCATAAAAATAGAGATTGGTACCATTAACTCGATCTTCCTTGGCTAAGCCCTTTAGCTTGGGATAGGGGGTTGATTCTTTATAACACTGCGTTGCATGGGTCCATAGTATACGGGCCCGGGTCCTTGTGCTGATAGCTCTTGACTCTTTGAACTCTTTATAACTGTAGGTTAGCCCTTACACCGAAGCTCCTCTCTTGACGATTTCTAATCTGCAGTTTCAACTTCGTATGCAACACACCTCCTCTGATCGTTGAATGTCAATCACCCTTTCTTCTTGGCGCTCGATCCTATGCTCTTCATGCCACTGCAGTGCAACCCTCTTATCAGAGCCCCCTTTCCCGATATTTTCAAATCAGAGGTTTCACTTTTGACACACAACACACATCCACCAAATGATTATTTCCGATCCATGATGTCATCAATTCAACGTCACTGCCATGTGTCATCCTGTGACTGGTGACACATGTCACCCTTTTTCGGCTTCCCTTGGCCCTTAAAAATGTTGAATCTTCTTTCCATGTGTCCACCGTATGACTACGTGATGATGATGTCAGCCACCATGTGGCATATCAGAACCAATGAGCGTGTGACACACATCCCTTATCAGATCCAGTGACTGACTACTCCATGGCCTCTATCAGATCTAATCTTTTGATGCCACATATCCCTTTGGGAGGAGAGATAAAAGGCCCTACCTGGCGTAGTTTTATGAGCATTTCCTTTGTTAATTTGTTTCAGGCCCTTCCTGGCACTTTAACACTGGAGGCCTTTTTCCCCCAATCCGGCGATTTCGAAATGTGAACACCCTACCTCCATTGTGAATCAGTGATTGTTGGCCCCATTAACTACCAAATGACCGTGAACCTCTAGGATGCGGGATTTGGAACATCTAATCGTTGATTGTGATCCTAGCAATCACTAATCACTGATTTTGCTTCGCTATCCACTGCTTGCACTCTCTAAATCCTCCAGGATTCGAGTTTTGGAACCTCTGATCGCTAATATAGCCATGCACCTCCGAATTGCAGGAGGGATTTTCAAAACTTAGGGATTTTCACTTGTTTCATGATTTTGAAGAGTAAACTTCAATTTGTTCTAACTTTTGCTCCAGAAGTCAGTTTAAAGAACTGAATATACCATTAGAAAGTTGATTATGAGCACTTGAACATGGAAACACCTGCAAGATGATTTTACAGAATCTTGACAAGAAAAAATCCTTTCCAACCTTATACTGATTTTGACCATAGGACTTGAAGGACTGAATGGTTTCTTAGACAAGTAAATCTTTAGGCTATGACACCCAGCAACTCATAGGCTATGTTTCACAAGTAGATTCCCAAAATAAATAACTGGACATTGATTATAATTACCTATATTTGTAGGACCCTAACACATGGATATAAAATGACATTAACAAAATTTATCCTAATACATGTATGCATCATATTTATATTCAAGAAAATTGCAAACCAATAAGACAAGTTTAGAGGAGGATGAATCCCAATTTGAGAGAAATTTTTAAAGAGGAATTGTAAAACTTTCTTATTGTGAATTTCATTTACCCAATTCCACATAGTCAATGGGTCTCACCTTTGGTAATCATGCCTAAATGGAAAGTGGAGAGTATGCATTGATTATAGAGAAGTAAACAAATCCACTTAAAAACATCATTTTCCACTACCTTTTATTGATCAAGTGTTACATACTTTAGCAAGGAAGAAATAATTTTCATTTCTTGATGGTTTTAGCAGATATAACCAAATTCAATTGGCACCAAAAGATCAAGACAAAGAAAATTTTACATGTCCATGGGGTACGTATAGTTACAAAGTACTTCATTTTGTTAAAATTGGCAACTAGGGCCAAATTCTACTTTAGATAGATCATTTGATGAAGATCATGATTGCATTAAATGCCTATTTTCAAGAGGACCAAAATCAATCTAAAGATCATCAAATTTGGATAAGGGAAAGTGTACTTATGAAGAAAAAACCACATATGCACATTTAGATAGGTCGTCCATAATGGTAAATTGGTCACCCTTGGAAGCCTATAAATATAAGTGACCTCAAGCTCATTTTGGAAATACCTTATCAGATCCAATGACTGACTACCCCGTGGCCTCTATTCGATCTAATCTTTTGATGCCACACATCCCTTTGGGAGGAGAGAGAAAAGGCCCTGCCTGGCCTGGTTTTGCGAGCATTTCCTTTGTTAATTTGTTTTAGGCCCTTCCTGGCACTTTAACACTAGAGGCCTTTGTCCCCCAATCTAGAAATTTCGAAATTTGAACACCCTTCCTCCATTGCGAATCACCGATTGCTGACCCCGTCGACTACCAAGTGACCATGAACCTCTGGGATGTTGGATTTGGAACCTCTGATCACCGATTGCGATCCTGGCGATCGCTAATCACTAATTTCGCTCTGCTATCCACTGCTTGCACTCTCCAAAGCCTATGGGATTCGATATTTGGAACCTCTGATCGCTAATATAGCCATGCACCTCTGAATTGCGGGAGGGATTTTCAACACTTGGGGGTTTTCACTTATTTTATGCTTTTGAAGAGTAAACTTCAATTTGTTCTAACTTTCACTCCAAAAGTTAGTTTAAAGAACTGAATATAGCATTAGAAAGTTGATTATGAGCACTTGATCATGGAAACACCTGCAAGATGATTTTACATAATATTGATAAGAAAAAATCCTTCCCAACCTTAGACTGATTTTGACCACAGGACTTGAAGGACTGAATGGTTTCTTAGACAAGTAAATATTTAGGCTATGACACCTTGTGACTCATAGGCTATGCTTCACAAGTAGATTCCCAAAATAAATAACTGGACATTTATTATAATTACCTATATTTATAGGACCCTAACACATGGATATAAAATGACATTAACAAAATTTATCCTAATACATGTATGTATATTCAAGAAAATTGCAAACCAATAAGACAAGTTTAGAGGAGGATGAATCGTAATTTGAGAGAAATTTTTAAAGAGGAATTGCAAAACTTTCTTATTGTAAATTTCATTTACCCAATTTCACATAGTCAATGGGTCTCACATTTGGTAATCATGCCTAAAAAGAATGGAAAGTGGAGAGTATGCATTGATTATAGATAAATAAACAAATCCACTTAAAAACATCATTTTCCACTACCTTTTATTGATCAAGTGTTACATACTTTAGCAAGGAAGAAATAATTTTCATTTCTTGATGGTTTCAACAGATATAACCAAATTCAATTGGCACCAAAAGTTCAAGACAAAACAAATTTTACATGTCCATGGGGTACGTATGGTTACAAAGACTAGGGCCAAATTCTACTTTAGATAAATCATTTGATGAATATGATGATTGCATTAAATGCATATTTTCAAGAGGACCAAAATTGACCTAAATATCATCAAATTTGGACAAGGGAAAGTGTATTTATGAAGAAAAAACCACATGCAAATTTGGACAAGTCGTCCATAATGGTAAATTGGTCACCCTTGGAAGCCTATAACTATAAGTGACCTCAAGCTCGTTTGGACATCACCAATAATATTCTTCTTTTGTTCTTCATTGGTAGGTTCACACAGGTCTAAGGCTAGGTCGACAAAAGAAGTTCGCAAAGGTCTGAAATTACAGGGTCTGAGGCTCACATCCATTTTTAGGGTTTTGGGTTACAGTCGCTCGCTCCTCTTAGGAAAAATTTGAACACAATCGCTAGCTTGCAAGCTCAACGGAGTGACTGGAATCCTTCCATTTCTCACACAACTCCTCCTCCATGTGACCTGAAAGTTGTCTTTGGTACATTCTGATGCTAGAAGCATATTTCTAAATGTTATTGGGTTATTTTTATATATGAATATTGTACTAAGCTCATTTTACTCTCTACCAAAAATTTTATGACAATCTAATAAAAGAAGAATTTCAAAGGGTTTTCCCCCTTATGGGATTTTTCCTTGGTCTTTGACCAAACTAGGTGTGTCTTGTTGATGTGTAGATTGTCTTCTTTGTCATTGCATTTATTATTCTATGTTCAATTATAGTTAATTATAGGTAATATTAATTGGTATTGAAAATATTGCTAGTTCAAGCACTGAATTTGGCTAAAGTAATTAATACAACATAGAAAAATCTAAAAATTTAACATGGTATCAGAGCTAAGGTGAAGTACAAGCCCAAAAGGAGACAAGCATTAAAGAAATCATCTTTGGAAAAGTTGAAGGAGCTAATCTAGTCAAGTCAAGGCTTCTTCATTCTTCAAGGAAAATTAGAAGTTGGGTGACTCATCTAAATTTGTTTCATGTAAAGTTAGGTTGAAGATCATAGCTGACAATAATGATGTTTTGGATTACATTCAAGGAAAAGTTCCAAAGCCTTCGAAGAATTATTTTGCTGCTATCAAGAACAAGCACAAGAAAGGTGAGTTAAAAAAAAAATAACTGATGGTTTACAAGATAATTACTTGCATATGTTGGAAATTTGAGGAAGTCTAAGGACACGTATAATAAGATAGTTGGCATGTATGAAGTAAACAATTTGAATGAAATCATCTCCTTGAAAGATCATCTCAAAGAAACAAAGATGAACAAAGGGGATTCTGTTCAATCCTACATTATGAGGATATCTCATCTTAGAGATAAATTGCAAAGAGTTGGGGAATCTGTGTTTGACAGGGAAATGGTGATTTCGAATCTGAGAGGTATCCTTATTATTTGGGAAACCTTCATTACTACTATAAGCAAAAATAATACCCTCCTGTCATTTGATGAAATTGTTGGAGATCTCAATAAAAAGGAATCAAGGATGATATCAAGAGGAAGGATTCAAAAGCATGAAGAGGGAGAGCCCATGATCTGAAATGATCATAAACTAAAAATTGATGTAGAATTGATTAACCATTAATGATTTGAATGATAACTAAAAGCACGAAAATCAAGGAAAATTGCTTAAGAAGAAAACTTTATGACAATTGATTAATCATAAAAATGATGCATAATAGGAGTGAAAATAGTAAAAACACAGCGATACCAGACAACAAGATTGATGATGGAGTTCATCCCTGATGGACTATGTCTCTGGGTCTGCTTTCAATATGGACGACCATTTTTATTAGGAATGAGAATAAGATTCTAATTACACAGAGATTTGATTAGTCTAAATGTGCACACAGACACTTATAATCACTATCATCAGATAGCCCTCTGAACCATCTTTCCAACCCTTCTTACGGTTTCCAAAACTGACCCCGGATGCTCCCGTAACACTGAAAATAAAACTGCCTATGATCTCCAGAATCTGCAAATGAAAACCAAAACCACTCTAATCTCTTCAAAGAAGAAAATCCGCCTTTTAAAGGCCTCCAAGTTCATGAAAACCACCTTGGCTAAATTCAGGGTGAATTTGTTTGCCTCAGGATGAGTTTACACACTCGGTCTTGTGGTTTCCTGACACCTAGGCTAGGGTTTCATGGTGGTCGCATTAGTTTTTTGAACCCTTTGTATTAAACATTTAACTGCTAGCTGGCAGCTAATCGAGTGGAAGGTTGTAATCACTGCATTTGAGCGCTGGTAGTCTAACCACCAGATGCCACCTCTATGTTTCCCCCAGTGGTTCTGGTGATGGTTGCGCTAACTGTCCACATGTAACCACCGTCCAGCAGTTACACATAGCGGCTTCCCCGACACAATTGTAGTTCTAGTGGTTAACTTGACGGTCTATCCAGCTCTGATCACATGACCTCCACTGCAGTGAGAACACCACGATCAACTGACGGTTACTGCTAACCTGCTATCACGTGAACTCCGCGGTTAACACTGGCATGTTCACATGTTACTTGTTGCGGTTTGAAACCTCCGACATGGTCAACTGACTGTGGTTAAACCCTGACGGTCTACATAAACTTGTCGCATGTGCCTAGACCTCCAATGCAGTTAGCGCTAGCAGTTTAGCACTGTGTTTATATCTTTGTAATGTTTTGCATTGTAAAATGAATAGGCTGAGAGTTTATATGGTGAGGTTTTGGTCTAGGATTAGGTTTAGGGTTAGGACTTTTAATCACATAGTTTGGTGCGATAGATAGGGTCATTATCATTAGGCTTTTAGCTTAGGTTTTAATATATGGTCATGTATAGATTTAGGACTAGCATTAGGTTTTAGCTTAGATGTAGATTTAGGGTTTACTACATAAAGTTCATCAACCCATTTACAATCATTCCATCACTAAGTGACATTAGCGACATTTGTCGCATGATGACAAACTTGTCGACAATGCGACATAACACCATATACATCATCGACACTAGCTACCCTTTGTGACGACAATCCATATCGAACCTTTGCCATGGATGACACCCATGTCGACACCAAATCCTGCGAGTCGAATGACAAGACACATGTCGTTGACCATTCCTGGTGGAACTGTTGATGAACTCAAGTCGACAGCCAGGTACAACCCATATCAACTGAACGCCATGAAAACCATAACCATTACCTGAACAACCCGATCCATAACCAAGACTGTCGAACTGTCGAAGCTTAACTAAATTGATGACGACACTAAACACCTATACAACTGAATCAATGGAATCCTCCTAGATCAACCCGATGAATTCATCATTCAAAACAAGATGAAAAAAGGAAAAATAGTTCCATCAAAGTCAAGAAAGTATCCACCTCAAGATGCAAAGAGAAGAAATAATAAATCATTATCTCAAATTGAATGCTACAATTGTCACAAGAAGGTTCATTATGCTTGCAATTTCCCTGAAAAGAACAACGGTCCATGCTACAACACTAGAATCAACAACAACAGGTTTGATGATAGAAGAAGAAAAGAAGACTGAAGGAATGATTGCAATGGAAGAGATGGAAGAAGAAGAAGAGATGATCCTAGTGACCATGAAAAATATAATCATCCCCAAAAGAAGTCAATATTCTTGAGGTATGAAAGTAATGTTGCAAATGAATCTAGATATGTTCTTATTTTTTCCCTTACTAGTTCATATCCTCTAGATTCGTGGGATAGTTTGTTGGTTGATACTGGGGCCACTCATCACTTCTTCGGATATAAGTAATTTCCCTCTAATTTGGTAGAGAGGGAGTCAAATTTGAAAATTATTGTTGGAGACAATTCCACTCATCCCGTTAAAGGCTTTGGGTCCATTTTCATTTGAATTTTGGGGAATCCATTTTTCTCCAAGATGTGATGTATGTGCCAGGATTGAAGAATAATTTGGTATCAATGTCTTTTTTGGAATACAAAGGGATGAGGATTGCCTTCATCATGGGAAAAGTTCTTACTTGGCCTGTTGGATCACCTATGAGATATGCATTCACATTAGGATCAAGATATGAAGGACTCTACTGAGTTATTTGAAGACCTCTTCTAGCATTGGTCCATGATACTAATCATGTAAGTGAGATATGGCACCGAAGAATGACACATGTACATTATGATTCTCTTTCGAAGTTGGAACAATTGGTATTAGGGATTCCCAAGGTTCAAGCCCAACATGATGGAGTACTTTTAGGTTGTGCCAATGGAAGGAAGACAATGGGACCATTCCCCTCTAGCAAGAACAAGACAAATGATATCCTCAATCTCATTCATTCCGACATATGTGGTCCAATGCCTATGCATTCTATTGGAGACCATCTCTACCACATAACCTTCATTGATGACTTATCAAGAAATACATGGATATATTATTTGAAGCACAAGGATGAAACCTTTGAAATGTTCAAGGAGTTCAAAGCTTTCATCAAAAAATCAAGTAGGGAAGAAAATCAAAATATTTAGGTCTGAAAATGGTGGAGAATACACATATAAGGGGTTCATTGATTTCTGCAAGAATGAAGGTATCAAGACAGAGAAAATTGTACCCTATACTCCCAAACAAGATGGAGTGGCTGAATGAAATAATAGGTCCATTATTGAATTTTCATGTGCCATGCTCCATTATCAAAAGTTGCCAAAGTTCCTTTGGGGAGAAGCAACGAATATTTTCGTATATGTCCAAAACAAGGTGGCTTATCAAGCATTATAAAACAAGACCCCTGAAGAAGTATTCATAGGTGTCAATCCCAATGTTGCTCATCTTTATATATTTGGCTACCACATATACTTTCATGTGCCAAAGGACAAAAGAAAAAAGTTGGAGGCCATAGAAAGAAAAGGTACGTTTGTTGGATATTATGAAAATTTTAAAGCTTTTACAATATATATTCCTGGTCAAACGAAGGTTGAGATTAGCATGGTTGTAATATTTGATGAAGAATCTACCCTTGGAAAGAAAGGGACCTTCCTCTGCCTCCTCCTCCTGAGAATAATGATGATATGGATATTTTAGATGCTTCTTCCTTGCCTGAACCTGAGACAGATATTGTTGATGATCCTATGTGTTAGAAAATTTATATATTACAAAGAAATGGAACACATAAAATATATTGCAGAAATATAGACAGAGAAAACTCATAAAACAAGAGAGACATAGATATACGTGGTTCACCCAATTTGGGCTACGTCCACGAAGAAACAACCAGTCCTTCCTTTTATATTATCCAGCAAACTAAAGAAATACAACCTACAACTGATCCATTGTAATTTCCTCTTCGCTCTCAAATAATCTCCTCTCTCTTTCTCACTTAGAATATAGATCTACATAGACTCAATACAATTCCCTCATATATAGCAAGGGGTTTCCTTCTAGGGAAGAAAAACCCTAAATTAAACATAACTTATACCATCAGATATTTTCCTAATGAATGACCCAGATTGACTACAAAATTACAACATTTTACACGGAAATTTGGCCACATTAGAAAGTGGGGTCCAATGTGGTGATACCTCTAAATAAAGAAGATAATCAAGCTCCACACCCAACAATATCCCACTTGGAGACTGATTATAGAAACTGCATCGTTGCTTCATTTGCTGGACAATGACTCCACTTTGGACCTAGTTGTTTCTCATCTTCTTCATCATACTTGAAGACCAATTGAAACTGAGCAGAATCTTAGTTTCTCCTTGGTTACAACTTTTGTTAACATATCTGTAGGATTTTGGCTAGTGTATATCTTTTCCAACTTCAAATGTCCATCTTCTAATGCTGACCATATGAAATGGTACTTGAGCTGTATATGTTTAGTCTTGGAATGAAATGCAGAGTTCTTTGCAAGATGTATGGCACTTTGGCTATCACTGTATAACCTGCCCAACTCCTTCTTCTTACCCAATTCATCCAGAAACCTTTGTAACCAAATCATTTATTTACTAGCCTCTATAGCAGCAACATACTCTACTTCCGATGTTGAGAGTGCAACAACACTTTGCAGTTTTGACACCCAATTGACAGTTGTTCCACCTACCGTAAACACATATCCTTTGGTGCTCCTCCTGTTATCTCTATCAGCCGCCATATTTGCATCAACATATCCTTGTACAGAAATGTTTGAACCACCAAAGCTTAATGCTTTATTTGTGGTACCTCTCAAATACCTGAGAATCCACTTCATTTCCATCCAATGTTCTTTTCCTAGATTGTTCATGTACCTTCTTACAACTCCCACTGCGTGTGAAATATCAGGCCTTGTGTAGACCATTGCATACATTAAGCTTCCAACTGCTGATGCATATGGAACTTTAGACATATAATCCATTTCTTCCTGAGTCTTGGGACACATTTCCTTCTTTAGTTTGAAATGGTTGGCCAAAGGTATACTAATTGGCTTTTCATTCTGCATATTAAACCTTTTCAACACCTTTTGTATGTACTGACATTGAGACAATGTTAATTTGTGATTCTTCCTGTCTCTAGTTATTCTCATACCAAGGATTTGTTTTGCAGCACCCAATCCTTCATTTCAAATGAGTTTGCCAATTTTCTTTTGAGCATATTTATTTCCTACATGTTAGGACCTACAACAAACATGTCATCTACATACAATAACAATATAATATATTTGTCATCATTTTGCTGCTTGAGATAAACACAATGATCAGAGTGACATCTAGTATAACCTTGTTCAGAGATAAACCTGTCAAAATTTAGATACCACTGCCTTGGAGCCTGTTTTAAGCCATACAAGCTCTTCTTCAACCTGCAAACTATTTTCTCCTTCCCTTTTACCTCATATCCTTCTAGTTGTTGCACATATATTTCTTCCTCCAAATCCCCATGGAGAAAGGTTGTCTTTACATCTAACTGCTCAAGATGCAAATATTCAGCTACTACTAGCTTAAAATAGTTCTGATTGAAGTCATTTTAACAACAGGAGAAAATATTTCATCAAAGTCTATACCCTTTTTCTGTGTGAACCCCTTCACCACAAGTCTAGCTTTATATATTTTTTTGTCTCCATCTTCTTCCTTCAACCTATAAACCCATTTATTCTGCAATTTTGTTTTACCTGCAGGAAACCTGACTAAGTCCCAAGTCTGGTTATGTGCTGAGGATTCCATCTCTTCATTCATGGCTCGCTCCCACTTCTTCCTAGTTTCTACTTGCACTGCTTCTTCATAACGTTCTAGTTCACCAGAATTAGTCAACAATACATAATATAATGAAGGAGAGTATCATTCAAGGGGTCTACTTATCTTGGTAGATCTTCTAACACCACTTTTAGGTGCTTGGGGTGCTTGTTGCTATTGTGGTTGTTTTTGTTGTTCTGGCTGTTGATCATTATGATTTTCAGGCACCTTCACTTTTTCTGTGATGTCATCAAGAACTATGTATTCTTTGTTTTCCTTTTCCTATTTCTTTTCCTACATTTGATCCTTATACAAAACCTTTTCATTGAATATGACATCTTTGCTTCTAATGATTTTATGTTTTTCATAATCATAAAAGCGATAACCAAAATCATTAAAACCATATCCAATAAACGTACATTTATTTGATTTTTCCTCAAGATTTGTTCTATTTTCTTTATTAATGTGGACAAAGGCTTCACAACCAAAAATATTTAAAAATGAGTAGTTTACCTTTTTACCTATTAATGCCTCCTCTAGAATACCACCATCTAAGGAACTTGAAGGCCCTTTGTTTATTAGATAAACAATAGTATCTACAACATCTTCCCAAAATTGTAAAGGAAATCCTGCATGCAATGTCATGTGCCTTGCACACTCCATGATTATCCTGTTCATCCTTTCTGAGACACCATTTTCTTGTGGTGTTCTTGGAACTGTCTTCTCTTTGTGAATTCCATTCTCTGAATAGTACCTATCAAACTCTTTGTTGCGATATTCACCTCCATTATCTGATCTAAGAAACTTCAACCTTTTTCCTGTCTCATTTTCACCCAAAGCTTTCCATTTCTTGAAAGTATCAAATACATCAGATTTATTTCGAATACAATAAATCTAGGTTTTTCTGGTTGCATCATCAACAAAAGTAACATAATAACGAGATCCACTGAGAGATGATACCTGAGTAGGTCCCCATACATCTGTATGCACAAGCTCTAATTTTTTTCTCTTCTTTTCTTTCCCAACTCTGAGGAATATGACTCTCTTTTGTTTTCCATAAACACAATTCTCACAGAATTTTAAATCAACATGCTTCAAACCTAGCAACAAATTTCTTGAGTGAAGAATATGCATCCCCTTCTCAGTCATGTGCCCGAGGCTATGATTCCACAATGGTGTATCTTCTCCTGTAGAGGTTAAAGCATTAACAGAATTAGAAATACCATTGCATAAATACAATGTACCAATATTTTCTCCTTTTGCGATTACCATGGCTCCTTTAGTGACCCTCTAGGTTTTATCTGTAAAAGTAGTTACACAACCTTCACCTTCCAACTACATTGTTGAAATCAATTTTTTTTTTAGATATGGAATATGCCTTACCTCTTTCAACAACCATTGATTTCCATTCTGTTGTTTTATGAAAACTATACCCATTCTAATGATTTTACTGGGTTTATCATCAACCAATCGAACCTGTCCAAAATCTCAGTGAACATAATCATGAAAATGTTTCCTATTAGGTGTGTCATGCAATGAGGCCCCTGAATCTACCACCCAGGCATCAATAATATTTTCTAATGAAAGAATCAAAGCATCTTTCAACACATCACCTGTCACATTCGCTTCATGATTGTTTTCTTGTTGTGCGTCTCCTTCTTTTCCCTTTCGAGACTTGCAGTCTTTCTTCAAGTGTCCTTTCTTCCTGCATTTCCAACACACTATCCTTGATCTGGACTTGGATCTGACTTTCCTTGACTTACTGTGATATCCTGAGCTCTTTCCTCTTTCCATTTTTCTTCCCCTAGTCTCTATAGTCAAAGCATTACCTGATTTCTCACTGGAGCTTTTCCGTCGCATTTCCTCGCTAAGGATTGCACTGACAACACCATCAAACTTTAAAGTACTACATCTAGAGACAGAGTTACTAATGGCCATAACTAAACCATTCCAACTTTCTGGCAATGAGCACAAAAATAACATAGCCCTAACTTCATCATCGAAAGTTACCCCTACAGAACTTAACTAACTGGTAACTATATTAAATTCATTGAAATGATCAGCAACAGATCCACCTTTTGACATCTTCATATTAAATAAATGCTTCATAAGAAATACCTTATTTGAGGCCAACGATTTTTCATATAATTTGGCCAATGCCAACATTAAACCCTCTGTTGTCATTTCCTTTGAAATATTAAAGGCTACTGATGCTGCTAGGCACAACCGATTGTTCCAAGTTCCTTTCTATCGAGAATATCCCATTCTATGTCTATCATACTCCTTGGCTTCTTTGTCTTTTCATTCAATGGTAGGTACAGATCTTTTTGATATATATAATCGTCCATTTGCATCTTCCATAGCTGGTAGTTTTTGCTGTTAAATTTTTCGACCCTAAACCTACCATCTTACGCTATTGCTCCCACTCGAACCAGGAACCCTTCTCTCCTGCGAGTTTATTAGTCAAATAGACCTTCGGATCTGATACCCGTTGTTAGAAAATTTATATATTATTGAGCAATGGAACACACAAAATATATTGCAGAAATATAGACACAGAAAATGCATAAAACAAGAGAGACACAAATATACGTAGTTCACCCAATTTGGGCTATGTCCATGTAGAAATAGCAAGTCCTTCCTTTTATATTATCCAGCAAACTGAAGAGATACAACCTACAGAAGATCCGTTGTAATTCCCTCTTCGATCTCACACAATCTCCTCTCCATTTCTCACTCATAATACAAATCTACATAGACGCAATACAATTCCCTCATATATAACGAGGGGTTGTATTCTAGGGAGAAAAACCCTAAGTTAAACATAACTTCTACCATCAGATCTCCGCCTAATGAACGGCCCAGATTGGCTACGAAATTACAACATTTTACAAGGCAATTTTACATCTATTTTTAGCTTCGGAGGCACTGCCCCTGATCCCTCGCCAAGGGGGGCTCCCAAGGATCGTAGCTGCCCCCCCAGACCCCCCTTGCAATGTACATTTTATGGGCGGTGTTGCTGCCACATTACGAGCTGGGGTCCAATGTGGCAATACCTCTAAATAAAGAATATAATCAGGCTCCACACCCAATGCCATGGAGCCCATGGATCCCTTAGATCCTCCTCCATGTGATCCTCCCTCCAGGAAGAGGCAATTTTGGCTCCATGACACACTACAGGATGACGAGATATGTGTTCTTGTTCAAAGATCATTGAGAGAAAGAAAGAAGACTTGCAGGTACCAGGGATATGTTTCAACCTTGAGCACTATGGTTCAAGTTGAACTTCCCATCTTTGAAGAAGTTGTAAAAGAACAAGTTTGGAAATATGTTATGTCTAAAGAATATGAATCAATCATGAAGAATGATGTATGGGATGTTGTGTCGAGACCAAAGGGGAAATCCGTGGTGACTTCAAAGTGGCTTTTCAAGATCAAGCATGGAGTTCGTGGTAACATTGAGAACTATTAAGCATGGTTCGTAGCCCAAGGATTCTCCAAAAAAGAGGGAGAATGTAATGATGCTATATTTGCACTTGTGGCTCAATATAAAACCATTCATTCAATAGTTTCCCTTGCCACAAGTCAAGGATGGACCCTCCATCAGATGTATGTGAAGACAACATTCCTTCATGGCATGCTACAAGAAGAAGTGTACGTTGAGAAGCCACAAGGATTTGAAGTAGGGGATAAAAAAACACATGTTTGTAGGTTGAAAAAAATATTGTATGGTTTGATGCAAGCCCCTAGAGCATGGTACACCTAGATAAATAATTATTTGGTGAATCTGGGATTCATAAGAAGCAATGTTGATCCCAACCTATACTTCAAGGTAGTCCAAGGTATGCCATTGATTTTGGTTTTATATGTTGATGATATAATTTTGATGAGTAATGAGCCCCTAATGATCAAGTGTAAGAGGGAGTCAACCTCTAAATTCCAGATGAAGGACCTTGGACTCATGCACTACTTTCTAGGCCTTGAGGTGTGGCAAAGGCCTGGTGAGATTTTCCTTTCACAAGGAAAATATGTTGTGAAGTTGTTGGAGAGATTTTGAATAACAAAATGCAAGTCCCTACCCACACCGATGGAAATTAATTTCAAGAAGTTATGTGGAGAGGCTATAGGACCCTATTTAGCAAATCCATCTGAGTATATACAATTGATTATGGATCTGATGTTCCTAGTGAAAACTCATCTAGATATATCTATGCGGTGAATACGTTGAGGCAATTGATGACCAAGCCTTTCCATACACATTGGATCGCTGCCAAACACATTTTGATATATTTGCATGGGATAATCACACTTGGTCTGAGATATTCTTTTGGGGATTTTCGACTTCATGGATACATCGATGCTAACTGGGCAGGAAATGTTTTCGACATGAAGAGTACATCTGGATGCTTTTTAGCCTTGGATCTGCCATGATATCTTGGATGAGTAGGAGGTAGATATCCATAACATTGAGCACCGTAGAGGCAGAGTGTATTTCCACTAGCATGGCTAACTACAAAGAAGTTTGGTTGAGGAAGATATTTGGAGAGATATTTGAGTGGGTCCTAGAGACTACAGTGATATACTGCAACAACAAGAGTGGGATCCATCTGACAGAGAATCTTGTATTTCATGGCAATTCCAAGCACATATAGATATGATATCACTTCATTTGAGACATGGTAGATAGTAGACATTAGACTCCATCATATATCAAACAATGAGTAGATTGCAGATATTCTCAACAAGGATTTGTTGAAAGGGAAGTTCTTGGTCTTTATAGATCATCTTGGACTGATGGATGTGACCCCTCCTCATAAGGGGCATCACTGATCGAGAACACTTAGACAACTCTTCTCCCCTATTAGAGCTCCTATGGTGACGAATTGAGATGAAGGGCTCCTGCGGTTAAGGGATCTTTAGAAAATAGGGTTGTAGATGTTTCTCCCCTATTTATTACCCTTAGGATTGGAGATGTTTCTTCCCTATCTTGGTATTTGCATCATACCCACAAGTTGGGCTTGTTTGGAACACTGCTCCCGATCATGCTAATGGGTTGAGAGTGTACTTGGGGGTGTACAACCTAATTTGATTATGATGTCAGTGTTCTACCACATGAATCTTGAGGTTCATTGTTGGGAAGATCAGTGGAAAATAGGATGGGTTGAGATGTGCTCCCCTATATCACCTAGTACTTGATATGGGGTTGTAGATGTTTAGCTCCCCCGTGAGATTATGGGTTGAGATGTGATCCCCGATGTGCTCTCCAACGATGTAGAAGGTGGTATCTTTAGATTTGAGAATGTTTTAGCATGTATAGTTGATCAGAGACGGGACATGATATGATGACAGGATATACATGACATATTCAAGTGGAATTCCCCCTAGTTGAGAGGGAGTGTTAAAATTGGAAACTAGGACCAAATTCCATTTTGTATGTCTCATGTTATGGATATTATAATAGCATTAAATTCCTCTTTTCGATAAGACAAAAATTGAGCTAAAGCGGTCATCAAATTTGGATAAGGGAAAGTGTACTTATGAAGAAAAACCCACATGTGCACATTTGGACAGGTCAACCCTAATGGTAAACTAGTCACCCTTAGAATCCTATAAATACAGCTGACCTCAAGCTCATTTAGACATCACAAAGCATCTTCTTCTTCTCTTCTTCATTTATTGGTTTTTATAGGTTTGAGATTAGGTCGAAAAAAGAAGTTCGCAAAGTTCTGAAATTACAGGGTCTGAGGCTCACATCTGTTTTGAGGGTTTTGGGTTACAATCGTTGGCTCGTCACAGGAAAAATTTGACCATTGTCACTAGCTTATAGACTCAAGGGAGTGACTAGAAGCCTTCTGTCACTAGCACAACTCCTCCTCCATTTAACTAGAAAGTTTGACTGAAATTTGACTATTGACCTAACTTGACCATAGACAGGAAAAGTTTTCTCTGATACATTCTAATACTAGAAACATATTTCTGAATATTATTCGGTTATTTTGCTGGATGATATTTTACTAGGCTCATTATACTCTTCACTTAGCATTTTATGACAATCTAATAAAAGAAGAATTTCAAACGGTTTTCCCCCTTGTGGGGTTTTCCCTGGTTTTTGACCAAATCTGGTGTTTATTGTTGGTGTGTTGATTGTCTCCTTTGTCATTTCATTTATTATTGTATCTTCAATTATTGTTGATGATTAGAAAGATTAATTGGTATTGAAAAGATTGCTAATTTAAGTACTAAATTGGGCTAAAGTAATGGATACAACATAGAACAATAGGAAAATTTAACACCTTTTGGTTTATATATTGCACTTCGTAGATTTTAAAGAGTAGTTATAGGTATCTTTTCTGACTTGATTCATGTTTTTATAGAAGTTTTCTAGATGATTTTACTTTCTATCTAATTTTTTTTGAAGAAGCTATGGAAAAATTAGAAAAATTTATCATGAGATGCAAAGAAGAAAATATTTCATTAACTCATGAAAAATGTTCTATGATGTTTAATGAAGGAATTTTTTTGGGCCATCATATTTCAACTGCTAGGATTAAAGTGGATACAACAAATTTTGAATTAATTTCAAAAATTTCAGTATTGACATGCCGAAGAAATGTTAGAAGTTTTTTTGGTTTTATAGTTACTATATAATATTCATAGAAAACTTCACAAAAATAGCTTCACCACTTTTTAAACTTCTTACAAAAGACCATTATTTTGTTTGGAGTTTTGACTACCAAAAATGATTTGAATCATTGAGACAAAAAAAATTTGAACAACCAATTTTGAGAGGAAAAAATTGGTCTCTCCCATTTCATATCTCAATTGATGCTTCAGATATAGCCTTCAGAGTTGTATTGGGACAAAAATACATGACTCCTTATGTTATTTATTAGATAAGTAAAATTTTGACTCCTACAAAGTTAAATGATATAGCTATAAAAAACGAGTTTTTATTTGTTGTTCATGCCATTAATAAGTTTAGACATTATATCACTGGTTATGAGACTTTCATTCATACAAACCATTCAACTATTAGGTATATGATGAATAAACCAATTACTAATGGAAAAATCACTAGATGGATTTTATTCTTATAGGAATTCAATATCATCATTTTGGATAGGCCAAGAAAGGAAAACACAATTACTAATTTCCTTTCCATGATGAAAAATTATAATATTGATACTCTTGTGGTGGACAATTTTCCTGACAAATGTTTTTTTGCAGTATCCACTAAAACCCCTTGGTTTGAAGAGATTGCTAACTATTTGGATACAAGAAAATTTCCTCCACACTTTTCAGCCAGAGAAAATGGAAGGTCATCAAAGCCAGTGCATCCTATTCATGGATAGAGGGAGAATTGTACGAGATAGGATATGATTTGATTATCTGAAGATGTGTTTGAGAAGATGGTACCAGAGATATTAAAATCTTGTCATGATGAACCATGTGGAGGATGCTTTGCTTATAAAATAAATAC
Organism: Pinus tabuliformis; assembly: GCA_031772625.1. Lineage (NCBI taxonomy): Eukaryota > Viridiplantae > Streptophyta > Pinopsida > Pinales > Pinaceae > Pinus > Pinus tabuliformis. Next base: position 111,397,337 of record CM062815.1, on the reverse strand, counting down.
ATATAAGGTGCTTCTTTTGGGATGTTATTGGCCTTCCCTTTTTAGAGATGCCAAGGAATACATGAAAATATGTGATAATTTCCAAATAATTGGAAATCCCTTTCAATAAGATGAGATGTCTCTACAGCCTCAGGTACTAATAAAGCCTTTTGAAAAATGGGCTCTAGATTTTGTTGGTCCAATCAATCCTCCATCTAGACAAAAGAGGCACATTCTTGTTTATACATATTATGTTACTAAATGGGTAGAAGCATAACCTCTTACTTTTGCTACGGAGAATGTTGTAGTTACATTTCTTGTTGAGCATATTTTCACTCGTTTTGGTGTCCCAAGGGAAATTGTGATAAATCAAGGTTCTCAATTTTCTTATAAGTTGGTGTAGAATATTATGGATAAATACAAGATCAAACATCGGAAATACACTCCATATTATCCTTAAGACAATGGTAAAGTGGAATCTACCATCAAGGTACTTGAAGCTATACTAACCAAGATTGTACGTTTTCATAGGAAAGATTGGGCAAAAAGACTCCTAGAAGCACTTTGGGCATATCGTACCACATGGAGAGACACTACTAGGCATACTCCTTCTGAGCTTGTCTATGTGAAGCAATTATTACTTCCAGTTGAATTCCAAGTGGAGACCTTTAGGACAACAACAAAGTTGGAACTTGACCTTTGTGAACCCCAAAAATAAATATTGGCATGGTTGAATGAGTTAGATGAGATTCGATAGGATGCCATACAAAGAATAGACATAATACAACAACAAAGAACCAAGTGACATGGAAAATTCATCAAAGTAAAATATTTCAATCCAGGTGATCAAGCTCTTCTTTTTTATTCTAAGTTTAAATATTTTCAAGGAAAAATTTAGACACATTAGCTTGGTCCCTATGAAATATACTCCATTTTTTATAATGGGGCAGTTAGAATCAAGAATATTGATGAAGAAAAGATTACCTTCCTTGTCAATGGGCATAGATTAAAACTATTATAAGCCTTTGACAAGGGAAGAATTTTTTATACATGTACAAGAGAATTCTGATCTGAAGTTGGTAAGGAAGAGAGATTTTCCTTCCCTACCTCCAAAAGAATTGTAATTTCTTTTTCTTTAGAAGAAAATAAAAATAAAAAAAATGATAAAAAAAATATATAGAAAAGAAAAATAAAAAAAATAAAAGTAAAAATCATAGATATGAAAACCAACATTGTTGGCATTCCTATCGAGAAAATCTCAGCTGAAAACCAACGGATCCTTGGCAGCTTAGATTTTTACAATCCCCTTCCTTTCTCCCATCTCCTTTGTTCCCTTCTTTTTTATATAAATAAAATTTTCAACTTAAATAAATGTTATTGAATAATTTGTTTCTTTTTTAAAGAGAATTTTGAACCATCATCACCATCATCAAATATCAGCAACATCTAGGAGCAACCAGTTTCAAAGCAAAACAAGGTTGAAGGTGAAGCTATCAAATCTACAACATTTTGCAGTTGATTTCACATTTCGCAGACAATTTCTTCCAACAAGCATTATAAACCTTCAATCACTTTGAACCTACAAAGAATTTGCAAGAAAAGGATAAGTTAGTACAGAAAAAGGTTGCATTATAAGCTTACTATAGAATGTTGAATTGATTTTCATTAAAGGCAGTAATAGATATATGTGTTAATGAACTTATTGAATATTTATCTTACACATTTGGAAATGTTGGCCTAAATTACGACCTCACTCATAACGATTTCCCATTACTCATATTCATATATCATTCTATCAAGTCAAATATCTCCCTCATTACATATGAATAAACTGAAATCTATCAAATTCCAATGATCCTATAAAATTGTATTTGTAGAATCATGGGAAATCATTAATGCAAGAGGATGAGTTTAATTATAATTCTAACACCACATCAAAATCCATCTCATTTTTACTCTTCAATTTATAAACCATTTCATTTCACCACTCCATTTCACTAGCAATTCATCCATCAAACCTCGTCAAAAGAGGTAATTCAGATTTTAGACTTCCCTATCACAATGATGGGTGTAATTTTCTGATATGAGTTGAATGGAGTGAGTTGTCTTAGTTCATACTCAGAAGTTCAAGATTAGTTACCAAATGTATGGTGGCTCAAATTCTTCTAGAGATTTTAATAGTATGAACCCGAAGTCACTAGGGTGTTGGTTTGGGATTTTGACAATGTGGAAGCCAAAATTGGAGGCATAAGGTTGAAGATTATAAAGTAATTTGTAGCATAGGTGATGGAGCTTCCAGGTCATGGTGAGAGTTATTTTAAGAACAAAAAACTCAAGGATTAAAAATAAAATTAAAAATCTTCATAACCAAGGTATGGACGAGTCAATTTTCAAAAATGGAATTCCAGTTACTGCACTTAATTCTAAATGGAAAAAATTGTTACTAGTTCTTCAAAAGTTTCTTACTTGCAAAGGTTGATATGGTACACTGCTCTTTTATCATGCCAGACTTTTGATTCATTTCATTAAGGGTAAAGAGTTGAATTTGTTATACTATTTGATGTGGAGTCTCAAAAAGATGTTCTTCAATATATAAAGGAATTCCAAGAACATTCATAGAGGCTTGTACCATCATGGACTAGTAAAGATTCTTGTAGAGGCTCATATGAAAACCATCAATGACAATTGGCATATTTTTCTTATTAGAAATCATTTTATGGAATACCGTAAAGAAGAATAAGTAAACAAGACTAAGGGAAGTCAATGTAGGGTTCCTTAAAACCCTAACCCTAAATCTGGAACAAAAAAAATCCAAGGATGTGACACAAAATGAACCAATAGAGACATAGATTCAAAACAATGAGGCAGAGTATGATATTCCCCTTAGCCAATTCTTGAAGGAAGCAAAAAAGAAAGAAAATGTAAGGAGAAAGAAAGTAAACCAAAATGAAGAGAAACTAGAGGTACCAAAAGAAAGTAAACGAAAATTGAAGAATAAAGATAATAAAAAATATTCAGTCAAAGGATGAAGGAATCTAAACCACGATTGAGGAGAAGCAAGAGAATCACCATAAATTCAAACAAGAAGAAAAATCAACAACCACCAAAGACTATATATCTTGATAAATTCAATGATATTGAGACAACGATGGCAACAAATCAGAGTCCTGCAATAAACACTCTTGAAATTGATCTTGCTCAACAACAAGTCTATGAATAGTAGGATAACTTAGCAAAACAAGAGTAGAAAAAGGTAGCTCCTCCTTTAGAATTTTAATTTCATGAATATTATCTACATAATGATGCTACTACATCTGATCTTGATCTAGAAATTAGTACAACTTCCCATAAAGGGAAAGATATTATTAATGTCTTAAAACAAGAAGTGTTATGAAAACAACTCAAAAAAATATAGAAAAGATAGATCAACAACTTAAAACTCAGCCTCTTTGAGGGGGAAACCTCCTTTACATGAAACAAATGAACAATCCTTGGATGATACAAATGACAAGACCTCCTTTCTATATATAGGAGTCTAAGGGGTCATAATATAACCAGAGCTGACACAACAATAATAATGTAAGGGCACAACAATAACAATAGTGGGCTTCTATGGGGCACAATAATAAAAATATGGGTATTACATGGGCACAAAAATATAATAAGGGGGTTGTACTAATAATAATAAGGGGTTACACTAGTAGTATAGGGACCTAACATGCCCCTCTCCTTCAAAAAGTGTTGTCCTCAACGCTTGAGTAGTTCTGAATGCTTTTGTATAAAATTATCATCCTTCCATGTGGAATCTTCAGCGGGTAAGTTCTTCCACTTGATGAGATACTCTGAAATTGATTGATTTCGTAGCTGTCGACTTCTCAGTTCTGTAAATGTTTCAGGTTCCAATATGATTTTTCCTTCCTTGTCAAGTTCTAGAAATATTGTTGGAACTGGGATCTTTGGTAATTTTTGAATGAGTTCCCACCCTGCTTCGCCATTCTTACATTTATCCCTTGCTTTGTTTATTAAATTTGGTTGGATAATTATACCAATCTCTACCATTTCTGCAACCATATGTTCAATTTCACTCCTTTGGGCATATGGATATCTATAAGGCCTGATGTTTGGAGGAACACTTCCTGGAATCAAATGAATAGCATGATCACGATCACAAATATGTGGGAGACCTTTGGGAGTCTCAAATACCTTAGAATGTTTGTCCAAGGATTTTTGGAGATCTGGAGAAGTAGATGATTTTGATGTGGAAACCATTAGCGAACATAATTGTGCAATTATGCCTCGTTGTTCTTTCTTTGGAAGCTTTGTCATTCCATTAGAGCTGATTATCTTTCCCGGTTTCCCTGTGATACCCCTTAATTCAGCTTCCTTTCCTTCCGAAGAAAATTTCATGAAAAGTTCTTGAAAATTAAAAGCTATTGTACCCAAGTATTGTACCCATTGGACTCCTAGTACAACATCAGCACCACCCATTGGAATGGAAAGTATTGGGCTATTCAATACATATTCTCCCATGGATCTTATGGAACTTTCCAGAGCAATTTATGGTTCCTCCACTTACAACTGTCACTTGACACTCTGGTGCTGGATATGGGAAGCAATTCAATTCCTTGGCTATATTACAATGAATAAAATTATGGGTACTACCCAAATCAATAAACACTATTACCTTTTTATTCTTGATATGTCCTTCTATATTTATAGTTTGAGGAGCATGAATTCCAACCAATGCATTACAAGATATGGTCAGATTCATTTATTCTTTCTTTGGGGTTGGTCCCTGGTGAGTATCCATTTCTTTTGATATTTCTTGATACTTTTCTTCCTGATATTTCACTACTTGAACCTTCTTCTTCTTGATATGCCCTTCTATCTTGTGGGTTTTAGGAGTGGTAATTCCTACCATTGCAATACAAGATATGGTCGGATTCATTTGTTCTTTCTGTAGGGTTGGTTCTCGATGTATATCCTCTTCTTTTGATGTTTCTTGATCCTTTTCTTCATTAGGGGCCTTTCTTGTAGCAGCTTTGTCCCACCTTCCTTCAAACCTTCCATGTCTTTCTTCAAATCTTCCATGCCTTTCTTCCAATATGATTTCATACCATCGATATTAGCTTCCATGGCATAGATAAAACTATTTATATTTTGCTTCTCTAGAATATCATTTACCCTTATATTCAAATTTTTAAAGTCCTCAATGTGCTCTACCATTGAACCCTTTTGTTTGAGATTTATCAATTGGCTAAAGAAGGTGTTGCTCTTTGTATCCTCATAATGTGCTATCATTTCCTCCGTGATAATTGACCACGTGACAAGTGGTTTACGAGAACAAAGCCATTTATACCATAAAAATTGGTTCAGTTCTAAATAAATAGATGTAATATATACCTTTTGTAATAGTGGTACACCATGTAGATCAAAATATTTCTCCATCTGTAGTATCCAATTTACCAGATCCTTGCCATCAAACTTCCTCATCTCACTTTTTCTTGATTTTAGGAGCTCAATCTTGAAACAACTATAACTCTGTAATTTCAAATCTTTAAGTTCTAAAATTTTAGCCTGTAATAGCCCTCTGAGTCCTATTTCTAACTCCACAAGTCTAATCACAATTGGATTCCTGAAGAAAGCTTTATTCCCAATCTCCCGTGATGACCTAATTATAGACTAGTTCAATAGAGTGAACTTGTATGAAGTGGCATGTCTCACTGTTTAAACCTTAGGTTCTGAAAATTATACCCAAACAATATAAAGTCTGTCCTATTTTTGTAACTTCTTACGGAATTTCAATCTGATGCTTTGAGAGAAAGTTGTGATGATTTTCCAAGGTCACCTATTTAGGATGTAATTCGGAGTATGCAAAAACCCTAACTTCCTCAGATCATATATCTGAAAATATAACGAGAATAGATCTAAAATTTGCACATAATGTTCATACAAGTTTCTTCTCAAATGGGTTTTTTTTAAGCTTCTGAAACTTCTTAGTGAAAACGTTATAGCGGAAATTCCACGATGACCTATAGCATGAAAAGATCTGAAATTTGGACCCGAGGTTCTGCGAGATTTCATCTCAAATGGGTTTTGTTTTTTAGCTTCTAAAATGTCACAAAAAACAATTTATAGCAAAAATTCCACAATGACCTTTTTGAAGCAGTGAAACCCTAGAATCTAAAGCTCTGATACCAAATGTTATGAAACCAGCTCACAAAAAGATAGAAAAGATAGATCAATGCCTTAAAACTCAGCGTCTTCGAGAGGCCAACCTCCTTAACATTACACAAATGAAAAACTCTTGGATGATACAAATGACAAGGCCTCCTTTCTATATATAGGAGTCTAAGGGGTCATAATATAATCAGAGCCGACATAATAGTAATAATGTAAGGGCACAACAATAACAATAGTGGGCTTCTATGGGGCACAATAATAACAATATGGGTACTACATGGGCACAACAATATAATAAGGGGGTTGCACTAATAATAATAAGGGGTTACACTAGTAGTATAGGGACCTTACAAGAAGTGTATGAACTAGAGTTATTAAATAACCACATTAAAGATGAAAATAAAATAATGAAAGCTCAAAATTAATCCATGTAGCTAAGGATGTGCTATTGGTACAAGTAGAATAAAAAACTCAAGGAAAATAATAAGGTTCTTAGACAGAAAATTAAGGGGTTACAGGGGAAGCTTTTCATTAGAAAACCTAGATGGTCACTAAATGCACAGAGCAAAGGAGCACCAACAAATTTTGGTATTTTAATCCAAGCATCATAGGGAGTTATTTGACAAAGAATCTCTTCAAGTTTTGAAATTGTGTGCATGAGGACATACAACACCTTTGGCATGGGAGAATGTTGAACCTCTAACTTATCCTTTTTTAACAAATCATTTACCTTTTATTTATCCATTTTTGCATACATGTTCACTTCATTTATGAATCATAGGTCTTCTAGGTCATGAACAACTACAATAAAAGGTATCATCCACTCTCGACTCATAATCTATGATTTCTTTGTGAAATTTATAAAAAAAATTCTATGGCTACCAAAAGATGCATATTTTGTAGGCAACTATCATTTCTACAGCTAAATCCAAAGTTGAATAGGTTCTCATGAATTTGAATACAAATAAGACATTTGGAAAAACACTAGATGTCAGCCACATGGGTATCCACCTATTGGACTCAACTAGAAGTTTACAAAGAATGATAATCTTGTTGGTCAAACTTGGAGTCAAATGTGGCTAGGGAATATTATTCTCATGTAGAATCTTAGGGAATCAACCTTATCATCAAGTGAGCATGTAAAAATCAAGCGAGCGAGATTTGGACTTTAAAGTTTTAATTGATGATGTGTCAATCAAAAGATATCTCATGATTCACTCTTTCATTAGTGAATCACAAGTAAACTTCCTATTTTGATTTTAAATCCTATATTTTGAATGAAATAATTACTTCTCAACATTAATCTCTTGGAGTTATTATTTCATAAAAAATTATAAATTGCTTTGATCAAGAAGAAAATGAGATCAATTATTAAGTCTAGAATTATTGTTACTCTTTGGAGAGAATACTTTGTTTTATAGTTAATATAATTACTTTGTCTTATGGCGCAATTCTGAATGTGTTGGTGACTTAATCCAATGATCTGAGTTTCATATCCTCGCTCTCACTAGAAGGGCTCCCTGGAAGTTGTGAGATAACATAGTTTTTCTTTCAATATCATTTTTTTAGCATCCATTTCAATTCATATTTAAAATAGTTAGATGTTTAATGTTGTGTTTTCAAGCATACTTTTATTATTTGTCTTTTGTTTGTAACAGGTTGAGTGCTCAATAGTAAACCAAAAACTCCAAAAACATTTATCTTATATTTAATTTCATGCTTAGTCTCATATTTCTCATACATGCTAAGATTAATTTGAATTAGGGATACACACACTAGTAATATATAAAGGCTCTTTCATTTCAAGTTTCATTTAGTTTGTGCTCTTTAATCTAATTTCATTTCAATTATTGATAGCTAGATTTCCTTTCATATTTTAAGATAGAATTGAATTCAATTTCTTTAGAATAGACTTATTTCTCTCTTTTCAATCAGATCAAACTTTTATTTCTTGTTCTATAGACTAGAATTAGAATAGAATTTATTTCAAAATATTTCTAGAGTAACTATTCATTTCAAGTCAATTAAATTAGATTTCTTTTTATTGTCTAATATAATAAGATTTCCATTTCCTGTCAACTAGAATATATTTCAATTACTGCTCAAATAAAATAGCTTTCAATTCTTTCTCATTAGAATAGTTTTGAATTCCTAGACATTGGCATAGTTTGCTTTCGATTTATTGGAATGCCTTGTAGACATAACATGTGTGTACACTTAATAAGAATTAGTCATAGACAGATTAAACTTACATTTTGTATCCATTCCCTTTAATTGAAAATAGATTCCTAGCATATACAATGCACATACACTTCACAATTTCACAAATCTTGGTCGATAATTTAATAATGTAATTTAAACAACAATTAAATTACCCAACACTATCCATGTAGTGAACGCATGGTGTACCCTAGGAAACTCAATATGAAAAATATGAGTTAGAAGGTGAGGGTCATTATGAATTTCTCTTTTCTTCTCAATTATGAATTTTTTATCAACCTTATTTTGTTCACTTATGTAGTTTCAGTAGTTTCACTTGGAAACTTCACTATTATAGTCATAACCTACATTATGTACCACATTCAATCATGAAGAGACCTTATGCTACCTTACTTAGCCTAGTCAATTCACCATCTAGCTAGTTTCTAGAGTGTGGAGCTTATCCCTCTTTTACTATGCACAACACATAAGAAATCACTTAGGCTCTACATAACCCTCCATAAATGTAGAAACAAGTAACCAATAGCTCATTAATGTGCTCAGAGTTTTTTAAGTGGTATAATGAGCATGTGTAGACCTTGTGAAACCCACACTTCATTAATCTTATTTATCTATGTAATTTGTAACCCTCCCAAGTTAAGCAATATATATTTATTAAGAAAAAAAAAGTAGACAGTGGCACAAGCGCACTATACATATATATTTACCTTGGAAATCGTTAACCAAGGAAATCAACAAAACTTAAAGCAAACCTCTAATTGCGTCAATATATTAATCACCATTTATAATAAAACATTTATTTCGTTCTTAGCATCCAAATCCCCAATCCATTAACCTAAACTATATTACAACTCTAATATATTAACCATGTGTTGATGATGGTAGTGCTAGATACCGCCAACGTACAGGGTGGCTCCCTGATGTGAAGTCCCAATTAGAAGTCACACCATTTGGAGTAGGAACCCAATCTGGAGTATCGGCCTGGACACCATAACTGTAAGGTTCTCCTTGGTTTCAATGAATAACATAAGAGATTATATACATAAAACTTGAATAAGAAAGTAATTTGACATTATGAAACACTAATTGTAATCTATAAAAGGATACTTTCACAAGACAAAAGTGAGCCTCTAAAAGGAAGTAATATTACTAACCTAAGATAGGCACGCGAGAAAAGAAGTATTCGTTAGTTATCTAGTGAAATAGTTAAAATAAACACAATGATCATTAAATCACATACAAAACACCTTCAATAAGATGAGTACCAAGGCGACCAAAATAATTCAATTTCCTTAGTACATGTGAATGAAACATACAGAGAAAACATCTAAATAATATTCCTACGACATTCACAATACATGCATGAAAACGTGTTGGCTCATCGAGCTTCAATTATAAGGTGAAAGATACAATTACATAGTTACAATGGTGATACACTAGTTTTATTGGTGTAACATTAAGTCACTTATTGCTTCTCCAAAGAATAGTTTTCTCTCATATGCCAAGTAGAGAATCCAAGACTAGCTCTCCAAAGCTTAAGCCCCCTAAAATCCTTTTCCTTGAGTTATGAGGTTGCTTTTATAACAAGAGGAATGAAATTTCACATCCTCATGACTCTTGTACTATCATAATGACTCTTGGACTTCAACTATGTCCTTTGGACTTCTAAACAACTCTTGGACTTATAAATGACCTTTGGACTTCTCCTAAGGACATTTTGTCTATATATGACTAAGTGAATTCTCATATTCCACATAAGACTCTTGGACTTCCAAACATTACATTTTATCCTCTTCTTTGAATATACATCATCACATTCGACATGTTGATGTGGCATGACACATGGACACATATTGACCATTATGATGAAACTTGTACAAATTACAGCTTGACAATGATGACATGGAATTCATGATGAGGTGGAAATGCTAAGTTGTCTTGATTGTTGCTTCATCTTGAATTCTTGATGGTAGATATGATATATTCTTCATCTTCATTAAAGATACACTTTGTTTCTCATATTCACCCACTAAAAGGTGTTTTTATCAATATCAGAATCCCGTGAGCCATCATGCAATGTATTCTTTCTGTCTCAGTCCATGATCTACTTCATTTCCCTGAGATAACCCTCTTATAGTGCTTCTCCTCTGAAAGTGTTCCTTTATGCTTTCTCCTTTCTATATTCTCATTAGCATCACCTTATCATGCTAGGAAGGTACTCCTCCCATTGAAAATAATTCATGATCAGGAAATATTAGTCTTAATAACATCTATTCTATCTCTAGCTAGCTCATGGAATGATCTTCTCATGGTAGGCCCGTGAGATGGTTAAAAGAAAGAGGATTGATTAATAGGGCACGATAAAACTCATAATTGGCTTAGGAAGGCTCCAATATTCTTTTTTACTATGCCATGAACTATGAAGAGGAGCTCTCCTCGGTCCAGTGCAGTGGGGGAAGTTGAAGGGACAAGGTGGGAAGGCTTAATGCTTCAAGGTTGCTACATGAGCTCTAAATAAAAGAGAGGAGGGCTTGACCCCATAGTTTGACCAATCAAGGGTGAGGGTAGACATCCTTCGACCTTCCCTACTCTGCCATGTTCTCAAAGGAAGGGTCTAAGGAAGACTAGGGTGCAAAGCATATTGGGAAAGGAGGAAGGTGAAAGGTTCAACCTTCAAGATTGTGTCATGTGCTCAAGGGAAAGGAGACTTCTAAAAGAGCGGAGTTTGACTGGTCAAATAAAAAGAGGAGGATTAATTCAACCTTCCCTACTATGCCATGCATGCTATAGGAAGAGGTTAAGCAATGATTGGGCACAGAGTGCATTGGGGAAGGGATAAGGGTGAGGCTTCAGCCTTCGAGAGTGTGTGTTGTGATGAAATGAAGAAAGGCTTGATAGAAGGCACAATTTTCTTTAACAAGGGATCACTATTGATTTGTAATTCACCTTTCATCATAGGATAGCATAGTTTGACCCAAAAGTGGGTGCTTTACGATTTGGAGTGTGCTTTTCATCAAGGGAGGCCATAGGACTGAAGCCACTTTTCCTAGGAGAGTTTTCACTGCACTAAGCAGAGAGGAAGGTCCTTTCATTGCATGTTTTTCCTTTGAAAAAGGGTGGAATACATCCATGATGCTAGCTAGGATTTCTCTATGTGTCATGCAATGCAAAGGTAACCAAAAATCATTGTACTGAGTTAGGGTAAGCAAGAAGGTTTAGGTGACTACCCTTGGGAGGATGATATTGTGCGATAAATTTGAGGTGATCTTGAGAGGGACTTAGTGCACCAATATTTGGGAGTATGATTGCATCATTGAGGCTCGTCGATAGGTTGATATTTTCACTTGGTAAGAGGGATAATTCCTTCACAACTTGCACTGGGTTGAAGAACCAAGAAGGGCTCGGAAATGGCTAAGTGTGGGATCAAAAAAGTAAAATAGGGAAATGCATCCAGACATGACTCAAACTTGGATCGCACACATAAAACCATCAATAAAATCTGGAAGGATACACATGAATCATGAATAATAATCAAACTTCGAAATGAAAACAAAGTGACACTTATTTCTAAGCGTGACAATTGAAACGACACATTATGACACTTATAACACAAGTTAGGACAATTTTTACAACTGTGACCAAAAGGTGTGCTAAGTTGTAGGAATGTTTCTAGAAAACATTTTGATGATATATAAGACCATATAATGTATAATAGTGGACCAAAATTAGCTTTGGTGATCTACAAACGTGTGACACATGCAAGAGTGAAAAAAAAACGACACCTGTGACATGAGGAAAACATAAGACGACACTTGTGAAATGTGAACAGACTTGAAAGAGACACATTCCAAAGAAAAGATAACATGAAAAAGACACTTATTGAAGTTACAACAAAAAAAATAACAAAAATGCGAAAGTGACACATGTAGAAGTGAAAGTGCACTGAAGACGATAGTTAAGAAAACTCACCAAAATAAAAGTGCAATTGCAGTCACGGTGAGGGATAATTTCAATGAAAGTGTGCACTATCTATTGACATGAGTTGATTATAGTAGAGGCACTATCTCGATGGAATTTTCTTTGCCTATTCAAGCTTGCATAAAAGAAGTGTGCTCATGAACCCATTAGAGACTGAGCATGTGTGTGCAAGTGACTTGTCAGTTTAAAACTAGGGAGAAGACCTAAATTATTTTCCAAAAAATAGAATGACCAAGGAGTAACCATAGAGATATATATATCAATATCCTTAGTAGGCTTGAAAACCCAAGTGCGAGCAAACTTTTGGAGGGTGTTGATCACAGTGACAACACTTGGAAACACACTGGTAGAACTCCAGGTTCTCTGTTTAGGTTTAATTCTCTAAGTCCAAGGTCTCACTCTTTCAGGAAGTATTGATTTATCTTGTGGATTACCTTGGCTTCCCGAATTGACCTGGTTAGATATATAGTCCCCTAAATTACCTTAGTTAAAGCACAAAAAATATATGCCATATCACAATTGTTTCAATCTAGGAAAGGGTAATATGCATGGAGAGTTTAAGATATTAAGAGTGTGAGATTCATCTTTCGTGTTTCTCCGCTGCTAGTATGCCTGGGCAGTACCTCAATGGAGTAATTATAGGATCACAAGCATTTATTTTCTACTAGAGAGCTTGAACAGTACACCGACAAAGTCACTTTCTTCACCTCCCTATGTGGGAAGCCTTTCTCTTCTTTCGCCCTTTATTTATTTATTTAATAGGATTGTGATTCAACACTTATTATTTTCAATGGGTGGAAGAGGGATCCTGAATTAGTAAGAGTAGAGGAGGTTTCCCCTTCAAATAAGTATCTATATAATCTCTGGTATTGGTTTTCTATCTTTGGATTTTCCCCTTATCCTTTCTCTACTTGACTGGATCAACAAGAAAAAAACTATATACTTATAATAACTAGTTGATAAATGACGATCCTAGAATAGATATAAGATTTATAGTTCGACCAAATGATTTCTCTTTTAATGGATCATATTTTCCATTCAGATATCATTGACTTTAATATATGTAAACCCAAATAGATAAGAGGTAACATATTACCCAAGCATTGTTCACCGTCACAACTACCCTTTTCAAGTTTTTCCACATTGTATTTTGAGCCAACAAAATCATCTTTCATGCAAAGTTTTATTAAGAAAAACAACAAAAGAAAATACATGACGAAACAATGAAACAAAACCAAAATAACAAATCAAATGGATGTGCAACGTAAAAAAACATGTAGAATAGATAATAAGAAAACAAACAAATGTAGAGACTTGATGGAGAGAAGGATAGAGGGTATATGAAATGCAAGGGAAGCTAAATGAAACTAAGCCTACCCCTATCCTAACCAGCTAGAAGGTTGGGTTCAGGTGTAATGATATTTCCAATGAAGTCACCGTAATTGGTCTTGACCTGCAAACAAAATCATGAGATAAATTACAATCGATATATAATAATGTGCATCAAAGAAGATATGAACTTGAAAAGCTTGCAGAAAACACTAAAGGCCTTTCTTAAAGGATGAAATAAGTGTCATATCACCTAGATTTACCCAGCCTACCACCTTTCCTTTTCGACGAGAGAAACAATGAAAAAACCTGGAAGGATTCTTGTCAATACACCTTCATATATATTATCTTGCTTAGAAAACATCAAGAGATATTGAAACTTGCTTATAGAAAATGGACTTGCTAAGTAATATGCTTCTAAGTGATGATATATTGGATCATGAAATTCAAAAAAATCCTCTTGGAGATCCTAAAATACTTGGGAGAAAGAATTTTCAATTAGTGGTGTGGAGTCAAGTTGAGAATATTTCAAGGGAAAATGAATATGATCATATTCATAAATATTGTCAAGATAGTGAGATCCTAAAATAACCATCAGTGAAAGATAAAGTGCATTAACTTCTTGACAAGTACCTAAATATTGATATTATAAACCATAAATATCACCTGATGTAAAACAACCATCATTAGGTACACTAGTGAGAAAAAGATTAGTTAAATGATAGTTATTAGAACAAGAATCATGATCTTATGGGCTGATTAAGGCATAAGATTCTTGGTTACGAGAAATGAAAGATAGATTTGTTTGAACAAATCTACAAATTCTTTAACTAAAAGAATCATCTTCCTCATATGTTGAATGTGACCAACTATCAACTTGTGACTGGCTACAAACTGGACTAGGATCATAATCATTGAAATAATTAAAAAGGAATGTCAATATCACAAACATTCAAGCATTCATTAATGCTAAAGAGGAAATACGGTGCAAAAATAAAAATTATTAACATCAAGACATTCATAAGAAATATTAGAAGCTGATTACTTTCTAAAACATATGAAAAGAATGGATCGTTTAGCCAATTATAATCACCAGAGTGATCAACTTCACAAATTCATGCATCCATGAAAGGCATGCATTCCAAACCTAAGTGTGATATAAGAGATTTCATGAATATGAATAAACTAAAATAGGTCCTTCAATCCAATGGGAGGATAAATATTGAAAGTTAGAATACGTTATATCCAAAATAAAAATAAAAACATCTTTAAAGAAGGAATTTTCTTCTAATGAAACGATTCTAAGGAAAGATATTTGTGATAAAACCCATATCTGACTTATTTCATGGATCTTACCAGGGTGCTAAGAACCTGACATAACCATCAATAGAAGTTTAAGTTTCTTGACTCCGTGATGAGTCCCATAACTTTCAAAGATTGTAGAATCACATTTCGAAGATTGAATTAGACCATGCATGGTGTGTGGATAGCTACCATCAATAATTTCAAATAGATCATTTTTATCTAAATGGCATCCATCCACATTACTGATTTGGTCCAAATGTACATCTTCAACAAACATATTACCTAAGTCATAAGGTTCCTCTGATTTCACATCTAAGGATGAATAGATTGAATGAATTTCATGAGTAGCCTCAATAAAATAATTTTATTCATGCAAAATTGGAAATGAAAAGGGATGGAAAGTGTGCTCCATGATTTCATTACCTTCTTCGTCATCATGGATGACCTCACTACCTTGTATTAATTCAAAATCCAACTCATTACATGATGAATTTGAAGAACAAGGAGTATCTCCTTCACAAGTTAATGCATTAAAAACAATAGGGCATAAGGGATGCTGAGTTGAAGAAGAATTTTGGTTGAGAAAATCTTCTTTGAACCAAGTAGATTCAAGATCTAAACCTTTCGAAACAATTTTTTCTTGAGAAACTGAAATATCAGTAGGTTCACTTGGGAACCTATCACCATATACATCAATAGAAACATCATGATCAGAATGATGATTTCCAGAGACTTTAGATTGATTAGTGTGGAGTACTAAAAAGGTATGTTTTTAATGATCATTTTAGTGGCTTTTCAGTGGGACTTATGAATCTTTTACATCATGAATATGGAAAACAATAGAGAATTGTGATAAAATATGTGGAATTAGTATGCAAGACTTATCCGCTGATAGTTGTCATTCTCCTGTGCAGGAAAGGGTAAAAATGAGGAGCTGCTGTTCCAAAGAAAAATATAAGAACAGGGTAACTGTTGTCCCTTTGATGAAGGACTGAGTGCAAACGAGGCAAAGCAGGCTGAAGCAAACCGGTCCGGAAAAGGAGGAGAAGGCACCAGCTCGGCAGAGGAGAAAAGAAGTGATTAAGGATTAACAGTTTGGTGAATCCCTCAGGACCTTTGATCCTGAGGGATCGCCGCTTTATTTATCTTATCGCTTAGACATCTCCGCCGTTACCCTTATATAAAGGGACGACACTGTTAGTCTAGGGGACGATGCTTTTATGTAACTTCTTGTTAAAGATTGAACTTTGATCATCGAGTCTCGTTGAACTTGGCTCATTGTACTTTCTGTTTTATGCATTAATATAAACTTGGTGATTATCTTATCTCTGCGTCTGGATTAACTTAAAGTGGTGTACCCTTGAGGCTAAGGGCCCGACCCCGGTGGAAACTTGCTTCTGTATCACTACGATTTGAAATCTGCGTGGTCTGCTTATCATCACTAGTTGGTAATCTGATATGCTTTATAAGTTACATCACATGCTCTGCTAAGATTAGTTCGTTAATGTTCTTTCTATTGACTCTGCATTATATCATCAATACTTTCAAAGTGGATTCAATATTGTTAGACTTAATTGAACATTGTTATCATTGTGTTACAGAGCTTTTATGCTGTGTATGTGTGTTAAGGAACTTATCTGAAAGGTGTGTTCTTTATGATTTAGGATTCATGCTGTTCCATTTTGAAACATAGTTGTAATTCCTGTTGATGATTGGTGTTAAATCAGATTACTTCTTCAGAGTGTTATGTGTGTATGATTTTCACATGCTGTTCCATAATTAGTAATTAATGATGTTCCATTAGTTGGTTGCGTGATTTTCTTGGAGAATGAAAGATTGGAGTTTTGGATTACAATGAGTGCGGTTGAGTTGATAGGATAAAGTTTGATTATTGCTCACGAGGTTTAGTTATAGCGATTTCTGTTCCATTTTAAGCATTGCTGTTCCATTCTAGATTTGTTGTTCAATTTCCTATTTGCCGTTCCATTTTTATCTGTCGTTTCGTTTACTCGCATTTGGTGTGAGAGACGACTTGTGGCTGTAGTGAGCCTTGGTATTTACTGCCTCTCTCCTAGACCCGTGGTACATGCTCTAGTTTCCTTTCCATCAGTTTCCAAAGGGATGGGCTATTGCTGTCGAACCCTTGACTGATAAAGTTGCCTAGCTTTAAGAGTGTCTGCTTTAGTCATTTGGAGTAACTTAGTCATAGACAAACATCAGTTTACTCTTGTATTTTTGTAGGACGATGTACTACTAGCATTACTCTGACAAATAGCCTCAGATTGAGTCACTCTTTGAAATAAACAAACGCTCCCGGATTGACATATTAATGTGAGGTAATTAGAGGTGAAAGAGACCCTTTTTATAGCTCTACAATTTGGCACCGTTTCTGGGGAAAGAGTGTAGCCATTTGTCTTTTTCAGAGTAGTGTACGAACTTGCTAGGGAAGAGTTGGATCTTAAAAATGAAAGGTAAGAACCTGCATACGGAGCATGTAAAAGCCCTGCTCCACTGTCCGCTTTCCTAACAGATTTGCTCTTGCTTTGATTGAATAGAATTTAGCAGTTCATTTGAGTGCATGACTAAGCAGAAAAAACCAGAAAAGAATATCAAGCTTCCATCCAAACCCGAAAAAGCTAAGGGGCTAGTGACCCTTGGCCGAACAACTTTCATAGACGAAATCTATAAGAAAACAGAATCTCAGCCATCAGTAGGTCCCAGGAAAATCATTTCTAAGCAGCCTACTAGTTCCCTTCAGGCCACAGGATCACCATCTGTAGCCTTTGCTGAGGTGCATAGTCAAACTGAAGAGCAGGACTTTCAGGAAATTGAAAATTCTACTCCAGAACTATTGCAGGAAGGGAATTTCAGCAACTTTTGTGAAGGAGAAGGAGAAACAGGGGAAACTGAGGAACCAAAATCTCCCATTGGAACAGATCAGCCATTAAACAGCCCAGATAAGGGGAGTGCTGCGAAAATCATTTTTGAGGGAATTCAATCTCCTTAGACATCAGGTATTCCTCTTATCCCAGATAAAGGAAGTGCCATTAAAACTATCCCTGCTAAAATCGTTCCCTCTCAACCTAGGAATACCCTCCTAGATATCCTAGAAGGTTATTGGCATACATTCGATCCTATGGCTCAGAATCAACCAAATACTCAAACCTCTACATTACAATATTCTATAGTGGATTCTGCAGCAAATGCGCCCATGAAAGCTATCCCTCTTCAACATATCCCTACCTTTCATGGTCTCACATCAGAAGATCCGGATGCATTTTTATTCGAATTTGATGTGTTATGTAGGGGATATGATTACACCACCGATCCCCAGAAATTGAAATTATTCCCCTCAACATTAAAAGGGGCTGCTCTAAGATGGTTTATGGGACTAGGTGGTGGGGTCATCAACAATTGGGATCAGATGAAAGAATCCTTCTTAAAAAAATATCAGGATTATTGTAGGTCTAGAGAATTGAAAGATGAAATATTTCAAATGACAACCAAACCAAACGAAACATTAGAAGAATATGTGGAACTTTTTCAATATAATTTACAAAGATCTCCTTATGCATCACTACCTTTACCTGATGATGTGCTAAAAACTGCATTGATAAGGGGCATGAAGGAACAATGGATCGAAACATTAAACATTATGGGAAAAGGGGATATTTATCAAGAGAAATTTGTTGACATTATTGATTTATGCATTAGGAGTTCGAGAGGCAACACAAGAATAAAAACGGCAGAATATGATCAGTTTGCAAGAGACAATAAAATATCAACAGAAGGAGTAACGCGTGTGGAGATTGGAAATTTATTAGAAAATTTTAAAACTGATATTCTAGGGACACTAACTACACAACTTGATATTATGTAGGCCAAACAAAAGTAGATGGAGGCAGAACAGAATTTGGCAATCTTCTGCCCCTGATGTAGAAAAAAACATAGTCACAAGGAGTGTCCACTAGATACAGTCCAAACATGTGCCATCTGTACAAACGATCATCCTATGGAAAGCTGCCCCTCACATCCTGGATTAAAAGTAGTATACAAGGAAGCAGAGGAAGAACCAGAATCGGTGTACTTGATCAACCAGTGCCACCAGTGGCAACAAAGACAATCTGGTATGTTTTCAGACCCAACCTCTTCTTTTCAGCATCCACAATATAATGCTCAACAATATAATATGTGGAAAAATCAGCCCCCACCCCCATTCTCAAATTGGTCACCACCACCGTTTCCTTCTTCAAACCCATGGCTGAATCAGCCAAACCAATCTGGTTGGCCGAATTTCCCTTATACTTCACCATATTGGCAAAATAGCCCATATCCTCCGCAATGGACTCCCCCTACTTCACAAGGTTCATCCTGGCAGACAAACTGGCAAAGATCGATGCAACAGCCAGTAGGAACTATTCCGCTCCCTCAACCTACTCTGCTAGCTCTACAACAAAATCCCCAGTCTAATTTGAGACTGCAACTCCCAGCCCAACCCAACCCCAATCCAAATAACAGACCGGTCCAATCTCTTCAAATCACAGAATCACCAGAAATAGGACCCGACCTGCGGGAGTGTAATGATCTTCAATTACGATCTGGACGTATCATTAAAAATGAGGGAGATAAAATAGTTCATAGTGAATATTAGTTAGTAAGAGAACATCAGTTGCAACAAGAGGATGCAAATAAGCAGCAATCTCATAATCAAGCAACCACATCCTCTCCCCCATTCCCAGAACAATTAGTCATACCTCGACCTTTACAGTATCCTAACTTTGACATTATGGGGGAATTACAAAATTTGTACATAAAAATCCTGTTCCTCCAAGCCATTCAAGATATTCCTATATATGGAAAAACTATTAAAGAATTGTGCATAAAGAAACCGAGGAGGAATATAACAACTAATCCAAGAGTCCAAGTAGTCGGTACTTTATCTGATCTCTTATCTGGGAAAGAAACACCCATCAAATATGAAGACCTAGGAAATCCAATTGTAACTGTTCAAATTTACGGTCAGACCTTGTCTAATGCCTTAGTTGATCTAGGAGCTGCAATCAATATTTTAACAACCACCACCTGTCAAAAACTCGGCATTACATCCATAGAGCCTACCTCTACTTTGTTAGAATTGGCCGACCGATCTGTGATTAGACCAGAAGGTACTCTACACGATGTCATGGTCTCTGTATATTCCTGGGAATATCCGACCGATTTCCTGATAATTAATCCAAAAACCCGACTTGATGGACACTTGCTAATCCTAGGTAGGCCTTGGCTTGCCACCGCCAATGCTTACATTGGTTGTCAGCAAGGAAATATGACGATAACTAAAGGACATGATATTAAGAATTTGGTTCTATACCCTCCAGCGCAGCCAAGTCTCACAATAATTAAAACTAACAAGTATCCTGTATCATACCTTACTGATAACATTAGATCTCCATTGACTTTGCAAGAGGCACTTGATTTTAAAGACCAAACAGAAGATGATTCCATTAACAATTTCATTATTCAAACTAAAGCTGAATCCTGCACACAATGTCACATGATAGAAGCATCATTTGATAATGAATTAGAAGAAGATCCTTTGAAAGACACACATGATCAAACAATACCTGTTACTTCTGTCGCAAATAGTAAAATTGTGGAAATTGAACCAGGAAAAACTTTAAATATCAATGCCAGCCTCACATTTGAACAAGAAACTAAGCTCATCCATCTGTTAAGAAAATATCAATAGGCATTTGCATGGGATTACCCTAATATGAAAGGAATCGACCCACATTTGTGTACACACCACATTTATATAGAAAAGGATGCTAGACCTATCCATCAACCGCAGAGAAGACTTAATCCTCATCTAAAGTACGTGGTGAAAGCGAAACTTCAGAAACTGTTAAATGTCAATTTCATTTATCCTATTTCTGACAGTAAATGGGTCTCTCTGCTTGTGGTCGTACCAAAAAAGAATGGGAAATGGAGAATTTGTGTGGATTACAAGGAACTCAATAAAGCAACACAAAAAGACCACTTTCCACTCCCATTCATAGACCAAGTGCTAGATACTTGGGCAGGAAAAAAATTCTTTTCCTTCCTGGATGGCTTCAGTGGATACAATCAAATTCAGATTGCCCGTGAAGACCAGGACAAAACAACTTTCACTTGTCCTTGGGGGACATTTGCCTACTGAGTTCTACCTTTTGGCCTATGTAATGCTCTTGCCACATTCCAAAGGGCTATCCTTAGCATTTTTTCAGATCTAATAAATGATGGACTTGAAGTGTATATGGATGAATTTACACCCTATGGAGATGATTTTGATCCAGCACTAAATACCCTAGAAAAAGTCCTACAACGCTGTATAGCTACCAGGCTTTGCTTAAGTCACGAAAAATGTTACATGATGATGACTGAAGGACTTATCCTAGGACACTATGTTTCAGCAGCTAGCATTCAGGTAGACCCGGCCAAAATCAAATACTTTTGCTTATTCCCTCTCCTACTAATCAAACAGAGGTACGCAACTTTCTTGGATTTTCTGGATATTACAGACGATTTATAGAACATTATTCACACATTGTTGCACCTTTATATGCACTAACTGGTAACATTGATTTTCTTTGGACAGAAAAATGTGAACATGCTTTCAAGGATTTAAATAAGCTTGTATCCACAGCCCCAGTCCTGTGAGGACCAAACTGGGATCTGCCATTTCATATATCAGCTGATGCCTCAGATACAGCCATTGGTGCAGTCCTTGGGCAGGAAGAGGATAAAAAACCATATGATATCTATTACATTAGCAAAAATTTATCCCCTGCTGAATTAAATTACACTGTTACTGAAAAAGAATTCCTAGCTGTAATACATGCTGTCAATAAATTTAGACATTATATTACAGGCTATCCTGTTATTTTATATACGGATCATTTCGCCATAAAATACTTAGAAAATAAGCCTGTCACAAATGCCAGAATAACTAGATGGTTGATTTTATTGCAGGAATTCGATATCACAATCAAGGACCGGCCTGGAAAAGAGAATCCTGTAGCCGATTTTCTCTCGAGAATGCCAAAGCCAATTGATGCAGTAGCAGTTGAAGATCAATTTCGGGACGAACATCTGTTTGCTGTTGTCGTTCGAACACCCTGGTATGTCGATGTTGCCAATTACCTTGCAGTAGGTAAACTACCAAAACACTTAACCCCTAATGAGAAAAAACAGATTGTTCAGAAGAGTACTCGATTCTCCTGGATTGGGTGCTATTTATTTTATACAGGGGCAGACATGCATATCAGGAGATGTGTTCGAGAAGATGAAATCTTTGACATCCTAAAAGCCTGTCACGACGAACCATGTGGGGGACACTTCGCTGAGCGTCGAACTGGACACAAAGTATTACATACAGGATATTACTGGCCCACGATTTTCAGAGATGCAAAGAAATTTTTCCAAGCCTGTGACAGCTACCAGCGAGCAGGACATCCTGGTCAAGCTGACGAGATGCCTCTCAAACCACAGTTAGTCATAAAACCATTCGAGCGATGGGCTTTTGATTTCGTTGGACCCATCAACCCCTCATCAAATCAGAGAACATATATCTTGGTGGCAACAGAATATGTCATCAAGTGGGTTGAAGCAGAAGCGTTGCCAAGAGCCACAGAGGACTCCGTCATATAGTTCCTCTTCCATCTATTTGTACGTTATGGCCTTCCAAGGGAAATAATCATAGACGGAGGACCACAATTTGCTGGCAATAGATTAGCAGCAACACTTAATAATTATCATGTCCAACACAAAATCACTACTCCATATCACCCACAGGCGAACGGACAAGTAGAAAGCAACAATAAGGTAATAGAATCAATCCTAACAAAAACCATTGCGTCACATAGGCGTGATTGGGCTGCCCGACTACCTGAAGCACTTTGGGCCTATAGAACAACATGGAGAAGCACCACTGGTTACTCACCTTATCAACTAGTGTTTGGAAAACAACCCATTTTTCCTATAGAATTTGAAAGCCAAACATTACGAACAACACAGGAAGTTGGCTTAGATCTAACTGAGGCACAGATTAATCGACTACAACAGATCAATGAATTGGATGAAATTAGGCTCTCCGCATTACAAAATACAGCATTGATTCAACAGTAGCGAGCTAAATGGCATGATGCCCTCATCAAAAACAAAGTCTTCCATGAGGGAGACTGGGCCCTATTATATGACTCTCGGTTTTAGGACTTCCCTGGGAAACTCCAGACTCGTTGGTTGGGACCATACAAAATCCAGAAGGTACATGACAATGGGACCATCACTTTAATCACCATTGACGGTTCTGGATATACCTTCAAAGTGAATGGCCACCGAGTTCGTCTCTATCGTAAACCACTCACTCGGGAATCCTTCTGCGAATAGCTACGCAGAGACGCTGATATGGAGATTTTAGGAGAGGAAGAGAAATCTTCCTCACCTGTAATTCATTAAGGGATTCATTTCTTTTCACAATTTGTACATAATTTCTTTTCTTCAAACTTGTTTGTGCACATATAGATTTCAATTTTTTTGCTGTTCCTTTTTCAAAGGAACGACGTTCGCTTGTCTTGTTGTTCCTTTTCTAAAAGGAACATCATTTTGATTTTTGTTGTTCCTTTTTCAAAAGGAATTCCATTGGTGTGTTCTGCTATTCCTTTTTCAAAAGGAACGACATTGCTGTGTTCTGTTGTTCCTTTTTCAAAAGGAGCGACATTTGCACTTTTGAAACCTATGCTCCTTTATTGTTCTAGCATACTTTTTCTCTCTTTGTGAAATAGCTTATCCCTCTTGCTGGTCCAAGTTTGAGGATGCTTCTTGCCCCTATTCTTTCAAAGTCTTTTAGAGACAAGCGATGCACTTATGCAATGAATACAAAATCACAACATACTGAAATCAGGCAATTATAAATCGCTATCTTTATAAGGCTATGTATTGGTAAGAGGACATAAGGAAGGATATACTTATCTTTTGTTGTCATTGTCTTACTAATTTTTCCCTGATTGGTTATCTTTATCATGCCATTGATAATTCCCTTTGATTTTTGTTTAGGAATAAGAGCAAAGGGTTTATATCCTCCTATTGAGATGATAAGACTTCTTCCACCATTCCTACTCTTAAGGAGTGTTGAACCACCCTTTGTGGATATATAAGGAAAAGTGCTTTATGAAAAAAAAAGAGAAAGAAAAAGCAAATGAATTATAAATTGTCAAATGCAGGATAGGGGGTCTCATCAAGAGCCAGCCTACCATGATCATGAGGATGGAAGCGAAGTGGCATTCCCACTATGGCCACCACACCAGGGATATGGTCCAAAAGGTATAGCAAATAAACAAACCTTGGAACAGGAGGTCTCATCACGAGCTGGCCTGCCCACTCTTCGCCCCCTCCTCGTGAATGGCATTATGGCTAACTGGTTACCAAGCCAGCATAATGGCCTACACTTTGACATCACATTCCTTAATATGCACATAAAGGATCCTGTTTCCGGGGGTGAAATAAACAGCTCTGCCAAGGTTATGGACACTTGTCGGCAGCAGAGCACTGTTAATGGTATCAAAGTCACATTAATTACACCAATAGGTAGGATACTAATACTCTTTTGTTTCTTATATCCTAGGCACTAATCATACATTATTTCCCGACATATATACCGCATGAACATTTATTAACCCAATCATGGCAAAGGAGGTGACAATGACCACTTGAGATTTGGCAAGTACGACAGACGTCCTATCCCCCGACCTCGCATCATATCACAGTAGCCTCTTACGTAATACGCGATCTAACTTTACCCCTCGATTTCGGAAATCCGTTGTTTTTCTAAACATGGCATATTTTCATACGCTGTTCCTTTATGACTTGGTTATAGATCGGGTGTCGCTCCTTTCTTTGATGGCTGGGGCAGCCTATCGCATTGCGGGGGGGAGGTTAACCTCATGATTCCCTGGGTTATGTGTCAGCTCACTATTCGGGAAAGATAGTGTACCAGGAAATGGCACGGTTTAACGGCATGACATTTCTATTTTTTTCTATACAAGTTGTTGTTCATAAGTCATTTCTGTTGCATACTCTGTTTTTTTCTAAATCCGACGATTACTACCCTCTTTGTGTTTCAAACAGCACAAGCAGTTGCTGTTCCATTGAGAATCCACAGTGAAACCATGGGAGGCAGGGCAATTCGAAGCGAACCACAGGAGTTGACAGTCTTCGCTGCTGCTCGGGAGATCCTGGAAAGAGCAGGGTGGCTGACTTATCTCAGTCGCCTGCAGGAGTCCAATGAAACAGTGGCGATGGAATTTCTGCAGAACTTGTAGGAGGATCACTCCATGGTGCGGGGGAAGCAGATAGCGGTCACCGACGATATAATTGCAGAAGTCTCGGGACTACCAGCCACCGGACCTGTATAGACATTAAAGAAGGAAAGACTCCAAAAGATCATGGAAATTTTCCAGGACGAATGCCAGATCTTAACAATTAAAGGGAAGAGAGTTCTGCCAACAACGCTAGGAGAATCCTGGGTCGAATTAGCAAGAACAGTGCAAAGCTACATCACCTACGAGGGGAGGAAAGATGTGGTAAGGCCACGACACCTTAAACTCTTAGTTGTTTTAAAGTAGAAATGCTCTGTAAATCTTCCTGCACTTTTGAATTCATTACTCCATGACGTCGCACGAAGCCTGAAAAAGGCACAGCATGTAGAGTCAATTGTCAGCCACCATGGATTAATCCGACTAATAGTTAGTCATAGCCTCACCCAGCAGAAAAACAGCTGGGAGGAATTAATTGCAATAATTGAGGGGAGAGCGACAGCACCTTCCCAAAAACGTAAACATACTACAAGCACACCAGAACGTCCGGAAAAACGCAGAGAATTGAGAAAACAAAAACATGTTACAAGCACATCCGAACGACCAGAAACACGCCAGGAATCAGCAAAGTGTAAGCATGACACTGATACACCAGAACAGCCAGAGAAACGCAGAAAATCAGTCTGGTTAGCCTGGATAAGAGGAAGGCTGGAAAAACTCCAGGAAAGCACCAGCCAGCCAGTGGTAATTGAGGACAAGCAACCCCCATGACCAGAAATAGAAGAAGAGCAAGTCGAAGGAGAAAAGGAAGGAGAGGCCGATGAGGCTGAGCAATCCGAAGAGGAAAGTGACGAAGTAGCTGAGCATTCAGAAACAGAAGCTGAGCCTCCTGAGACAGAAGCTGAGCCTCCTGAGACAGAAGCTGAGCCTCCTGAGATAGAAGCTGAGCATCCTGAAATGGAAGCTGAGCAACCTGAGGCAGAAGATGGACAATCCAGGTAGGAGGAGGAAATGGGATAGCAGGTAGGTAGCCCACCACAGGACCCAGTGGGAGAAGAGGAATTGGCCGTAATATTGGCCAATATGGGTGAGTATGGCCAACCTTCCACTCCATCATACCTCCGCGACAAACCCCAGGAAGAAGATGCACCTGAAAAACCACATTTAGAAGAGGCAGAAGAAGGAAATATGCCTGTTCATGATGAAAAAGAGATAGGAGACACTGAGAAGGAACAATCTGTTCCCACGGCACCAGAGGAAATTCCAGAGGAAGTGAGGATAGAAAGCGAAGCCACGAAACCAGTTAGGGTTCTTACCCCAGAAAAGCCAGCACAAAACAGTAAAGAAGCACCCCAGGAGAAAGACCCAGGGACTAGTCACGGCCTAGAACGCAGCAAAAAGCCTACTGTTCCTTCTAATAAAACATTGGAAATTAGAGAATTATGAAAGGAACAGCGGAGGTTATTGAGCATAATAGCCCAGCTCCACCAGCAGATAAGGATCCTGAAAGTGAGGGAGAGGACAAGGAAGACCGCCGGGAAGAAAAATATGACCACTGCAGTAAGAATCCACAGGATAAAACGGCGGAGGACTAAAAATCACTCTGTTGATCAAAACCCTGCTCAAAATCCAACTGTTCTTTCCAATGAAGCTGAAGGTCCAGCTGCTGTTCCAAATGAAGCTGAAGGCCCAGCTACTGTTCCAAATGAAGCTGAAGGCCCAGCTGTTGTTCCAAAGGAAGCTGAAGGTCCAGCTGCTGTTCCGAATAATGCTGAGGGACAGACTACTATTCCATTTGAAAAGGAACAGCTGCAAGCTGGTATTCATGTTAAAAAGAAAAGGACAACAAGGAGATTCAAACAGAGGCACCACCCTCAGGGGTGATAAGGGTTCTGAACTTGAAACAACACAATAAGAAAGTTCAGGTAAAACTCCTGGCCTCCACTGATGCATGGAAAAGAGATCCAAAGACGAGGACCTTGCACAAGGGATTGAAACAGGCTTAGCAAGAAATGGAGAGGCTTAGAGAGCAAACAGTCCCTCGTGAGAGGTATGAAGAACTCCAACAGCAACTAAGGAATGTCAACCACTCTGAAATCCAGGCCTTTGAAGGGTGGCAAAAGGAATAGGAGAAAGTTGCAAAGGTAACCCGTAGGCTAGATACTGTTATCAAATAGATGGATACCTTGTGTTCTTTATACAATGACGTTTTAGCATGTAGGGCCCCTGCCAAAAACTATGCTCTGTTTTTATTGGAACGATACTTACAATTAAAAATAAAGGTTGTTAAAGCAGGCGCCCCGATACAAATTAACACTATCAATGACTTTATAGATTGTTGTAAACATTATGGGGTGAAGGTCCAGAGATTGCTATGTGAATTTTATTTGCATAACCTCGTGCTAGATCAGGAGACTGAGTTGAACCCTGGCCCTTTTGTTGGGGACATTCAATTGCAAGCACTCATCTCATTCGGGGTTAATCAGATTAAATGGCTCAAAGCCTATAATACTTTCTAGAGACAGGAAAATGGCCTACACTTGTGGGTAAGGGCTGAGCCTAGGGATCCAGTATGGTTATGGAAAGCACATAGAAACCTTATGAGAACTTCGGGTGTCATCGAAACATTAGGATCCATGCACGAGGCACTCATTCGAAAAAGTTTAGAATATTTTCTTTCTATCAAAGACCTCACCATTAATGCAGCCAAATTCCGGTACCGAATCTCTAATCCAAACATCCAGCTCAGGGAGCCATTTAAATATGAGAATTTTCAATTAGTTGCCAATCGTTTGAACCTCTATGGTGAAAGAATTTTGAGGGTAGGGCCATCTTGATTAGGATATGGATTCCGCAGTCCAATTATCTAGAACCCTGCACCCGGATATCAAGCCCTATATGAGATGTCGGAGGGTCAAACAGGCCAGTTCTTTGACTACCTAGTCACTCACCATGGTTGTAGGCCTCCGCATGAGATTCCTTCTCCAGCCTATTCTCTCACTGCTTTGCATGTCAACTACAACATTTAATGAGGGCATGAAACAGGGTAAGCACGGGGGTGTGTGGAGTACTAAAAAGGTATGTTTTTAATGATCATTTTAGTGGCTTTTCAGTGGGACTTATGAATCTTTTACATCATGAATATGGAAAACAATAGAGAATTGTGATAAAATATGTGGAATTAGTATGCAAGACTTATCCGCTGATAGTTGTCATTCTCCTGTGCAGGAAAGGGTAAAAACGAGGAGCTGCTATTCCAAAGAAAAAGATAAGAACAGGGTAACTGCTATCCCTTTGACGAAGGACCAAGTGCAAACGAGGCAAAGCAGGCTGAAGCAAACCGGTCCGGAAAAGGAGGAGAAGGCACCAGCTCGACGGAGGAGAAAAGAAGTGATTAAGGATTAACAGTTTGGTGAATACCTCAGGATCTTTGATCCTGAGGGATCATTGCTTTATTTATCTTATCGCTTAGACATCTTCGCCGTTACCCTTATATAAAGGGACGACACTGTTAGTCTGGGGGACGATGCTTTTATGTAACTTCTTGTTAAAGATTGAACTTTGATCATTGAGTCTCGTTGAACTTGGCTCATTGTACTTTCTGTTTTATGCATTAATATAAACTTGGTGATTATCTTATCTCTGCGTTTGGATTAACTTAAAGCGGTGTACCCTTGAGGATAAGGGCCCGGCCCTGGAGGACACTTGCTTCTGTATCACTACGATTTGATTTCTGCGTGGTTTGCTTATCATCACTAGTTGGTAATCTGATATGCTTTATAAGTTACATCACATGCTCTGGTAAGATTCGTTTGTTAAAGTTCTTTCTATTGACTCTGCATTATATCATCAATACTTTCAGAGTGGATTCAACATTGTTAGACTTAATTGAACATTGTCATCATTGTGTTACGGAGCTTTTATGCTGTGTATGTGTGTTAAGGAAATTATCTAAAAGGTGTGTTCTTTATGATTCAGGATTCATGTTGTTCCATTTTAAAACACAGTTGTAATTCCCGTTGATGATTGGTGTTAAATCAGATTACTTCTTCAGAGTGTTATGTGTGTATGATTTTCACATGCTGTTCCATAATTAGGAATTAATGTTGTTCCATTAGTTGGTTGCGTGATTTGCTTGGAGAATGAAAGATTGGAGTTTTGGATTACAATGAGTGCAGTTGAGTTGATAGGATAAAGTTTGATTATTGCTCGCGAGGTTTAGTTATAGCGATTGTTGTTCCATTTTAAGCATTGTTGTTCCATTCTAGATTTGTTGTTCAATTTCCTATTTGCCGTTCCATTTTTATCTACCGTTTCGTTTACTCACATTTGGTGTGAGAGACGACCTGTGGCTGTAGTGAGCCTCGGTATTTACTGCCTCGCTCCCAGACCCGTCGTCCATGCTCTAGTTTCCTTTCCATCGGTTTCCAAAGGGATGGGCTATTGCTGTCGAACCCTTGACTGATAAAGTTGCCTAGCTTTAAGAGTGTGTGCTTTAGTCATTTGGAGTAACTTAGTCATAGACAAACATTAGTTTACTATTGTATTTTTGTAGGACGCTGTACTACTAGCATTAATCTGACAAATAGCCTCAGATTGAGTCACTCTTTGAAATAACCAAACGCTCCCGGATTGACATATTAATGTGAGGTAATTAGAGGTGAAAGAGACCCTTTTTATAGCTCTAAAATTAGGAAAATCAATTTCATTTGGTACATTACCAAGATTTTTATATTCAAAATCAACAAAGGATGGAAGAACATTACCTTGACATTGAGGATTTTGAAAAAGAGAAGAAAGATCAAAAGAATCCTCACTTTCCTTCTACTCTAACTGTGAAGAGTGACTACCTTGCACCCAATCATTATTTATGTTGGAAAATAGAGAATCTGTAGAAGGAGACTGATCAAGTGGATCAAGTTACAAGGGCTTATGAGGAAAATATGATAGAGGATGACATGAATCCAAATCGGATTCAAGAATAGAGTTATGAGTGTCAATACCATCTTGAGGAACGGAAATATTAGAATTCTCCATAGGCCTCATGAACCATTCCAAACTTTCCTCCATAGGATTTGGATCATAAGAGATGGATGAATATTGAAGAGTAATATTAGCGATTTGATTTCTAGATTTCCCAACTTCAACATTATCACATGTAAGCACCAAAATTGGTACTGCAAAATGAGGAGGACAAGGAACAAAAGGAATAGTAGGTTCCTCATTTGAGATTGGAGATATCTCAAAATTTAAAAAGGTTGGGGAAACAAGGAAATCAAGGGGTTTATATTCACCACATAAAGAGATTTGAACCAAATATTCAAACTTCCTTTTAAGGAAATCCCAATCTGTAACTTCTCTAGGAAACTCATAACATAGGTGAAGGATTCGATTAGATGTAACCACCCTTCCCATTTTTACCCACTTTCATCACCCGTCAGGGTAAACATGAGATGAGGGATACTATGACATGAATCCACCTCCTAAGTATAGTTAAGGAATTGGAATCCACAAACTAAAACTTTACTAACCCTCCTCGGGAGCTACAGGACCCTTGGGAGCTAAACAACCACCCCAGGTGCCCAGACCCTAAGATAGACTAGTTTTTCACTGACCTAGGATATTGGCCACATGCATAAGCCTACATCCATGCAACTATGCCTCCAGTCGCATGCATAAGCCAAAAGGGTAGTGACTGCAGTACCAATTCCTCAGTTTTGAGCTTGCAACCATGTCATTTGTGCCTCCTTTTCAAGGATGGACTCCATATCACTACCCAAAACTTGATGAGAATTTCCAAATCAATAAATGACACAAGGAAAAGGACTCTAATACAAAAATTAATAAAATAATTGACCTGAACAGGCCTAACCAGGACAGTGATTTCATCAAACACAATGTGAACTTGTAATCTGTAGGTCATGAATGCATATTTGAAAATAGGGGTTTGATACTTATCTAATAAGCATCAAGAAGGATTAATTCCATCTCATAATAGTTGCAATAACATGTATTAGGTCATGCACTCAATAAACATTCATTTACCAATTAAAACATGATAGAGCCATAACTAGAATCTGCCATAAAACCATGCTTATAACCAACATATAACCAGAATAATAACAATGATAGGACAACCATCAAAGCCACATGATAACAAGTAAATTTACTCATAAAATACAAGAGAAAAAAAACTCTTATTAACATCTACAAATCCAACCAAGTTAGGGACTTCCATGTACCACCTGACCATAGATTAGGTTGAGGAAAATATTTCTTTCAGCTAGTCACTCCTATGCCATATTCCAAGCATGAATGTAGGACTCACAAAAAACAAATAGGCTTCCTCAGGATTTACTGCAATCTTACAAAAACCGGTCAAGGGACTCCTAGGCCCGAAACAAGAACCCACATAACCAGGCTTTATCGCAATCTTTTCATTACTAGTCAAGGGATTCCTAGGCCCAAACAATAAACATACACTAGCATTTACCATAATCCTGCCAAAACTAGTAAAGGTATTACCAGGCCCTAAACAAGCTTGATGCCTCCGAATTTCTTCATCAATACCTTAAGGAATTTTCTATCTCCAACCTAAATAGTTACCAAAATCCCTCCTTTACTATTCAAGGGATTCTTATGCCCTTGGGAAATTTTCTGAGACCACCTCACCTGGTTCGAAAACCATCTGGAAACCCAAAGCTCAACCAATGTGAGAACCTCATCACACCATGATTATCTAGAAATTAAAAGGAAAAGTTGAAAACCACTATCACACCTAGAAAAGCCCATGCTAATGATAGAAAGAGAACAAAATATACACATGCATGTACCATGCATGCCAAAATTGGTAAGGAAATCATACTTACAACTCGATACCTACAATTAATCATGTTTCAGCTACTTGATCCAACTCTTCCTTGCTTCATTCTTTCTTTCCATTTCTTTCATTCCCTTGCTTTTCCTTCATTTCTCCAATGCTATAGTGATTCAAGAATGCTCTAAGTGTATAACAGTATGAGAAAGAGAGAATAGAGAGAGCTCCAGCCCAAAACTGTTAAAAGGATAAAACTGACAAAAAACCATGAACTGATCCTCAAAAGCATTTTGATAATTGAGGTATCTATTTTATTCAATTTCCTATATTTTTCATTCAATTTCATCCTCACATGCAACCCATGATCTTTCACCATCCCTTTCTCCTATTTTCCATTATTTTCATAAATAAAAAATTTCAATTAAGGCCTATTTTCTTTTCAAATCCTTTTTCATTGCCTTTGTCAATTTCCTTAGCCATAATAAACCAAATGAACACCCACTAGGAGGTTTTTCCCAACATTCATCTTGGAATACATGTCCCATGACCTTGCTCTTATTTTTCCTTTATTAGCTTTATTACATGAAATTTTAACCCAGGGTTGTTACATTATCCTCCCCCTTAGGGGAACACCATCCTCGACATTCAATGAACTTATAAGTAGAAAGACAGCTAAAAACAAAAATATACCACCCGTGGATATTTATAACTTAGTGTGATGTAGTATTTACAATGAACAACCTACTAAAAAGAAAAACTAACATGACAACCATAACAACCTGACAACCATACTGTTTATTGGAGCTTTATAACACAACTCATTGTGGTATTTACAATAACAACCATATATAAATACATACATACATATATATATATATATATATATATATATATATATATATATATATACCAAAACTCCTTTGCCTCAACTAGAAAACAATGAAGGATACAAAGCCTGCATTTGATCATCCATCTCCCATGTAGCTTCATTAGGACCAAAGTGATTCCACTACATTTTAACTTACTCAATTACTCGGTTCTGGATCATGCGCTCTTTCTGTTGCAAAATTCACTAAGGTTCCAGTTGGAATTATCCTTTTGGCTCCACCTGCAATACACACGAATCAATCACATGATCAACATCTTTCACATATCTTTTAAGCAATGAAACATGGAAACCATGATGGAATTTCACTATCAGTAGGAGTGCAAGTCTGTAAGCCACTGGTCCAATCCTCTCAAAGTTCTCGAAAGGCCCACAATACCGAGGTTCCAACTTGGCACATGACCCAATCCTTAAGGATCCCATCTTGGGATTGAGGCACAAGTACACATGTTACCCAACCTCAAACTCCTTTAATGCCATGTTGTGATGTGCATAACACTTATGCCTGTCCTGTTCTGCCTTAGATTATTCATGGTAACCTGCATTTCCTACTTCATCTCTGCCAACATGTTTGGTTCGATCAGTACCATGTTCACTGGATCACTCCAACTGATGGGAGTATTAAAAGTCCACCCATAGAGTGCCTCAAACACACTCATCCTTAGTGACTCTTGTTGTATGCACACTCAACTAGTGGAAGATACTCCTCCCACCTCCTATGCTGGTGTATACAATACATTCTTAACATGTCCTCCAAAATATTGTTGACCCTCTCTGTCTGTCCATATTTTTGTGGATGATAAGTTGTATTGAAGGAAACATTTGTACCCAAACCTGAAAATAACTCCCGAAACCTGGAAGTGAGCTTGGAATGTATGTTGGATACAATCTTCCTAGGAATATTGTGCAATCTCACTATCTCCCAGATGAAGACCTGTGTTACCTCACTAGCTGAATAAGTAGACTTAACCACTATGAAGTGAGCTACCTTTTTCAACCTATCAACCACAACCATGATGGAATCATGTTGTCTAGATGTCCTTGGAAAAATTGTAATGAATTCCATGGAAATGGCATTGCATTTCCATTCCAGAATCAGAATCAGATGTAATAACCCACCTGGATGCTTACACTATGCCTTTACCTATTGATAATCCAAACATATAGCCATAAAATATGCCACTTCCTTCTTCAGTTTCGGCTAATAGTAGAACTTCTTCACCATTTCCAATGTCTTTTGATATCCCGGATGACTTGAATATAGCTCAACATGAAATTCCCTCAAGATAAGCTTCTCAAGCTTGTTATTGTTCATAGATCTTGTCCCTGAATCTGACCAAACCATCTATCATGACATAATAGTCCACATCTTGTTCACCCGTACCATGTTGTTATAACATGTGCTTAAGCTCCCTGTACCTATCATCCTGTTGACCTACCTATAAAATATGATCTTGTAAATCTGTCCCATAAGAAATCATAAATGCTATATGATTTACATATATCCTTTTGCTAAGAGCATTTTCAACCATGTTCTCTTTTCCCTTAATGTACCTAATCTCGAAGTTAAACTCATTGAGTGTGGCCAACCATCTATCTTTCCAAACATTCAAATTAGGTTGGTCAAAAAAGTACCTCAACCCACTGTGATCACTCATCAACTCAAACCTCTTGCCAAGAAGATAGTCCCTCCACATCTTCAATCCATGAATGATCCCTGCCAACTCAAGATCATGCATCACATAATTATGCTTGTGCTCACTCAATTTCCTTGATTCATAGCATATCACATATCCCTCCTGCATCAAGACCCCACCAAGTCTTCTCTTCCCAGCATCTATACACACCACAAACTCT
The DNA here is from genome assembly GCA_031772625.1 of Pinus tabuliformis. Classification (NCBI taxonomy): domain Eukaryota; kingdom Viridiplantae; phylum Streptophyta; class Pinopsida; order Pinales; family Pinaceae; genus Pinus; species Pinus tabuliformis. The sequence continues at coordinate 111,362,434 of CM062815.1, read as the reverse complement.
TTATTTGGATCTGCAATCTTTAGAATTGGAGCATTTGTCAACAACTGATTCAACTACTCAAAACTTGCTACAAATTTCTCTGTCCATTCAAATTTATTTCCTTTCCTCTGCAATGGTGTAATAGGATAGGAAATCCATGAGAAATTCTTCATGAACATCCTATAGTAACCTACTAACCCCATAAATGATCTAACCTCATCCACATTCCTATGAGCTACCCATTTCATAATATCTCTGATATTTTTTGAATCCATTGCCATGACTTCCTTTGAAACAACATGTCCCAAGTAATGTACCTGTGACTGAAAGAAACTGCACTTACTAAGCTTGGCATACAACTGATTATCTCTTATCAATCTTAATACTACTGCTAAGTGTTTGAAATTCTCTTCCTCATTCTTAGAATATATCTATATATCATCAATGAATAGAATCACAAATTTGTCTAGATAAGGACGCAACACATTATTCATCAAACACATGAAAGTAGCTAGAGCATTAGTCAAACCAAAAGGAACTACAACAATCTCATAATGTCAATACCCGCTATGGAAACAAGACCTGTATATTTTGTCTTCCTTGATGCATACTTGATGATATCATAATCTTAAATGAATCTTTGAGAACATTACTACTCCATTCAACTAGTCAAAGAAGTTATCAATCCTCAAAAATGGATACCTGTTCTTGATCGTCACCTTGTTCAACTACTTGTAATCAATAAATAACCTGAGAGTACCATCCTTCTTCTTCAAACACGACATTGGTGCACCCCAAGGTGACACACTTTGCTTAATTTATCCTTTGTCAAGCATTTCCTTCAACTGAAACTTCAATTCCACTAACTTTGGAGTGCTCATCCTATAAGGTGCCTTTGATTCTCGTATTTCCCCTCGTACCAACTCAATAGAAAATTCCACTTCCCTGTGAGGGGGAAAATCTGAAATCTCAGCTGGAAATACATCTTGAAACTGCTATAAAACCAGATACCTCTTTGAGACTTCTGTGTCCTCAACATCCTTACATTTATCACTAGAAACATGCACTGCAAACAATACACACCCTTTCCTGCAATTGCACTTTGCCTACATAGTTGTAACCATTCTGACTCATATTTCCTTCTTCTTACCTTGCAAGATTCTATGTTTTCCATTGTCATCCAAGAATTTTATTTCCTTCTCATAATAATCCACCTTAGTCCTATGAAGATACAACCAATCCATACCCAGAATCATATCATATGATCCCAATGGAGGTAAATTAAGATGCACTAATGTAGGAATACAATTCAACTCAAATGCACAAAATCTTACCCAATGGTGAACTCTTTTCTTGGTACCTATAGCCAACTGCACTAACCTATAAATTGTAACCTATAAACAACCAAACTAGTAAATAACTTGTAAACAACCAAACCTACAAACCTGAAAACCTGTAAATAAATTGTAAACAAGCAAACTTGTAAACCTACAAAATTGTAAACAACCTATAAAATACCAAACCTGTAAACTTGCAAACCTGAGGCCTTGTTCGCTTCGGTGGCCATTTACCTTTAGTCTTGTCATTCCCTTTCCAACCCTGATTAGATTCAATTTCTCACAACAATGCTTCAACTTTCCAATGACTTCCCTCGGTGATTGAGGCTCGTCATACTCAATATGATCTTTAAATGCTAATGGAAATCCACTGACAATCCTCTAAAATTTGGATTTCTCATCTTTATGATATGTCACATACGTCAAAAAATCTAGGAACTTAGCCAGGTACTCCTCATTGACCATAGATCCCATCTTCAACTCATAAAACTCCCTGGATTTACCATCATAGTATCTCTCTAACAAGTATTTCTTCCTGAAAAATTCTCTTGAATTCATGCCAACTCAACTCCTTTGTCCTGGTGTATCTGACCCGATTCACATCTTCCCACCAAATGTTTTATTTCCCTTTGAGGCTAAAAATAGCTACTCTAGCCTTCATGTTCTCTATGTAATCATGCATCTCAAAGAATCTCTTCATTCCAAGAAACCATGCCTCTACATCTTTTGGTTTCTTTAACTCTCCATCAAATGTTGTTGTCTTAGATTTCTTGAACTCATATGGAAAATACTCCCTATCACTCCTCCTATAAGGATGATAAGGATGATGACCATGATACCTGTCTAAACCAGAACTAGAGTAGAACCCATGTCCACTTCCTCTCCTATTAGGTGTATCCAAGGACCTGCCATCTCTTATCGTGTCATCCTTGTCCAACCTGTGACCACCATGACACCTTTTACCATATGCCCCATTAGTCCTATCCTCCTGTCCAGAACTAATCCATGGTTGTCCATGTATCTTCAAATATGAAAAAATCTAAAGGATAATTGCATTGACGTCTACTTATTTCTCATGTGCCCTGGAAAGTCTCTCTTGTGATTGAATGATCCTGTCATTATCTACTTTGCAACTTCTTATCTCTTCCTTAAAACTTCTCAATGTGTTTGTTATGTCCATAGAGTACTCATATGATCTATAAGAGAAGTCTCATGAACTGTAATCCACCATTTTGCAAGTTATCCTTGATCTTCTTCTTCCCGTAAGCATACCACGTTAGATCAACCAAAATATAAACATAATCAACATACCTCAGTGAAGTTCAGGGGAGGATATCTCATCTTCATAATCAATCCATATTAGCATGATACATGTATAATCATAATCACATCAACATACTGACATCATGCATGACAATACCAATGCATACCATGACCTGATGCATGATAACCATAAAAATGACAATGCATGCATAACACCATATAGACAACTGACATGCATGCATGACAAACACATTCTTGCCATCCAGTCCAAGCATTGAACCTTTCTTTGACACCACCTTGTAACCACTCCTCCCACATTCACCCACTTTCACCATCATGTCGGGGTAAACATGAGATGAGTACTAATATGACACTCAACATCCTAAGTACAGTTAACGAAGTGGAATCAATAAACTGAAAATATACTAATTTTCCTCAGGAGCTATAGGACCCTCGAGAGATAAACAACCACTCAAAGTGCCCAAACTCTAAGCTAGACTACTTTTTCACCGACCTAGGCTACCAACCATTAGAGGAAATTTCAGCCTAAAAGTGGCCTCCTAAAGAAAAATAATAAAATAAGAGTTATGAATTTTGGAGGGAAAAGAATAAAACTACTTTTTTAATTGTAAAATTTTTTATCTCCTTATATTTTTACTCAAATTTCAAATGTACAAACACGTTGGATGTGGAATTAAATTCCACATCCAATGAGTACACATTGTAGATACATTAAAACATCGTGTTCAACACACTTTTTTAATGTATCTACAATTTTTATCAATGTGGGTCTTCTCAAAAGTATGCATAATGGGTACTCGTTGGATGCATAGTTTGATTCTTCATCTAACAAGTATCTACACTCGGAATTTGAGTACACATATAAGGAGATAATCCAAAAATACATTTTAAAAAAGTGGTTTTTTTTTTTCTTTTCCCTCCAAAATATTTACATGTACCTCTTTTTAAATTTAAAGGATTTTGATTAGTTTACATATTATGACATGGAAATTACATGCAAATTTCATGGGCACTTTTAGGCTAGAATTTCCTCTAATGTGCATGCATAAGCCTACATACATAAAACTATAGGCCTCCAGTCACATGCATAAGCTTTAAAGTAGTGACTGCAATCCCAATTTCTTAGTTCTGAGCCTTCAATTGTGAGATTTGATTTTCCTTTTCTGGGCTAGACTCTAGATTACTTCCCAAAACTTGATGAGACTTTCCAAAACAATAAATGACACAAGGGAAAAGCCTTTAACACAAAACTTAATCAAGGACTTGACCTAACCAATCCTAACCATGACAATCATTTCTTCAAACACATTGTGAACTTGTAATCTATAGGTCATGAATGCATATCTAGACATAGTGGTTTGATACTTATCTGGGAATCATCAAGAAGGTTTAATTCACTCTCATAATAGCTGCAATAAAATATATTAGGTCATGCATTCAATAACCATTCATTTACCAATCAAATCATGATAAAAGCCATAACTAGAATCTATTATAAAACCATGCTTATACCCAACATATAACCATAATAATAAAAATGATAGGACACCCATCAAAGCTACATCATAACAAGTAATTTTACTCAAAAAATACAAGAGGAAAAAAACTCTTATTAACATATGTAAATAAAACTAAGTCAGGGACTTCCACATACCACCCGACCATAGATTGGGTTGAACCAAATATTTCTTTTAGCCAATCACCCCTGTGCCATATTCCAAGCATAAATGTGGGACTCACAACAAAACAACCAGACTTCCACATAATTTACCACAATACCACCAAAATTGGTCAAGGGACTCCTAGGCCTGAAACATGCACCTACACAACTAGGCTTTGTTGCAATCCTATCATTACTAGTCAATGGATTCCTAGGCCCAAACAATAAACACACTACCAGGATTTACCGCAATACTGCCAAAACCAATCAAGGGATCTCTAGGCCCTAAAGAAGCTTGGATGCCTTCGGATTTCTTCACCGATACCTTCATGAATTTTCCCGTCTCCACCCTCGGGTTTTACCACAATCTTGCCTTTACCAGTCAAGGGATTTCTAGTCCCTTGGGAATTTTCCCAATACCACCTCACCTGTTTCCAAAAACATCTGGCAATCCAAAGATCAACTAATGAGAGAACCCCATCATACCATGGCTATCCAAAAATCGCAAGGCGAAGTTGAAAACCACTGTCACACCTAGCAAAACCCATGCCAATGATAGCAAGAGAATAAAATATACACATTCATATACCGGCTATGCCAAAACTAGCAAGGAAATCATACATGCAACTCGATACTTGCAAGTAATCATGTTGTAGTCGCTTGATCCAACTCTTGCTTGCTTGATTCTCACTTTCCTTTTCTTTATTTTCCTTCCTTTGCCTTCCTTTCTCCAATGTTAGAGTGCTCCAAGAATGCTCTAAGTGTACAAGAGTATGAGAGAGAGAGATCCAACGCAAAACTTTCAAAAGGCTAAATATGACAAAAATCCATAAACTAGTCCTCAAAATCATTTTTGTAATTGACACCCTTTTATTATTGAGGCCCCAATCTATATATTCTCTAGGAAACTCATAAAATAAGTGAAGGAATCGATTAGACAAATAGTAAATTGATTCATTAGGGAACATTCTTAGTTGATTAATACTTTTAATAACATATCAATAATTATACCTATCAAAGGCTTGCTAAAGGTCCTTGAGAAATTGATCAAGATAATGAATAGAGGAAGATGGTAATGTATGACACCATTGAATAACACGACATTCAAGAGTGAGGAAGAAAAGCACAAAAACAAAACCTTGATCATCAATTTCATAATCTTTACAAAACTTAAAGAAAATTAGAAATGTACTCAGTTATGAATGTTCCATCCTCACCATCAAACTTCAATTGAGACAAGACATAAAGAGGTTCAGTGGGGATTAAAAGTTGACCACTTGACAAATTGGAAAAACACCCCAGGCATATGATTTGAGGATGACCCATTAAAAATAAGAGATTCAAAATAGAATCAATGGACACAACTTGTCATGTGGCCCTCCTTTCAGCTCCAGAATATGGATGGTGCTAGATACTGCCAACATACAATGGGTCTCCCCAATGTGAAGTCCTGATTAGACCTCACACAGTTTAGAGTAGAAGTCCCATCCAAAGTATCGGCCTGACCACCATAACTATAAGGTTCACCTTGGTTTCAATGAATAGCATAAGATATTATATACATAAACCTTCAATAAGAAAATAAATTGACATTGTGAAACATTGATTTTAATGTATAAAAGGAGACTTTCACAAGGGGGGAAGACAAAAGTGAGCCTCTAGAAGGAAGTAATGGTACTAACCTAGGATAGGCAAATGAGCAAAGAAAGATTTGTTAGTTACCTAGCGAAATATTTTACATAGATATAACGATCATTAAACCAAATACAGTGCACCCAAGGCCACAAAAATAGTTCAATTTCCCTAGTACATATGAATAAACCATATATAGAAAACATATAAATAATAATCCTAAGGCATTCACAATACATGCATGAAAATGTGTTGGCACATCGAGCTTCAATTATAAGGTGAAATATCCAAGTACACAATTACAATGGTGAGGCACTAATTCCAGTAGTGGAACATTAAGTCACTTTTTGCTTCTCCAAAGAATAGTTTTCTCTCCTATCCCAAGTAGAGAAGCCAAGACTAGCTCTCCAAATATTAATCCCCGGAAAATCCTTTTCCTTGGGTTATGAGGTTTCTTTTATAACAAGAGGACTTACCTTTCACATCCTCATGAATCTTAGACTATCCTCATGACTCCTCGACTTCCACTATGTCCTTTGGACTTCTAATAAACTCTTGGACTCATAAATGACATTTGGACTATTCTATGTGACTTTTTGACTTCTCCTAAAGACATTTTGTCCATATATGACTAAGTGACTTTTCATATTTCACATATGACTCTTAGACTTCTACAGATTAGATTTTGTCATTTTCTTTGAATATACATCATTACATTCAATATGATGATGTGTCATGACACATGGAAACATATTGACCATTAGGATGACATTTTTGCAAGTTAAAACTTGCCAATGATTACATGGACTTCATGATGAGGTGCAATGCCAAATTGTCTTGGCTATTACTTGATCTTGCATTCTTGATGGTAGATCTGATATGTGCTTCATCTTCATGAAAGATCCACCTTGTTGCTCATATTCAACCTCCAAAGGGTCTTTGATCAATATTGGAATCCTCTAAGTAATCATTCAATGTCTTGTTTTTGTCTCGGACCATGATCTACGTCATGTCCCCGTGATAGCACTCTTTAGTGTTTCTTCTCTACAGGTGTTTCTTTTCTTTCTCCTTGGTATCTGCTCTTGAACATCACCTTATCATGCTGGGAAGGTACTCCTATGAATGAAAATTATTCGTGATGAGGAAAGATTGGTATTAAAAACATCTATTATATCTCTACCTATATCATGGAATGATCTGCACAGGATAGGACTATGAGAGGGTTAAAAGAAAAAGGCTTGATTAAGAGGGTATAATAAAAATAATCAGTGGCTTAGGAATGCTCCATTGTTTATTTTTACTATGACATGCACTACGAATAAGGGCTCTCCTTGCTCCAATGTAATGGGGGAAGTTGAAGGGACAAGGTGGGAATTCTTCATGCTTCAAGGTTGTGACATGCATTCTAAAGAAAAGAGAGGAAGGCTTGAAAGTGTAGTTTGACTAGTCAAGGGTGAGGGGAGAACTACTTCAGCCTTTCTTACTATGCCATGCCCTCAAAGGAAGGGTCTAAGGAAGGATATGGCACAAAGCACATTGGGAAAGGGTGAAGTTAAAAGCTTTAGCCTTCAAGACTGTGCCATGCGCTCAAGGAAAAGGAGACTTCTAGGAGAGTGGAATTTGACTAGTCAAAGAAAAAGAGGAGGATTCCTTTAGCCTTTCCCACTCCATCATGCACTCCAGAGGTAGAGGTAAAGAAAGGCTTGGGCACAAAGAACATTGGGGAATGGGGGAGGGTGATGCTCCAACCTTCTGGAGTGCGCCATGCGCTCAAAGGAAGAAAGGCTTGAAAGAAGGTGTAGTTTTCTTTAAAAAGGGATTATGATCGCTTTAGAATGTACTTTTCATCCAAGGATAGAATACTTTGACCCAAGAGTGGGTGCTTGACCATTTGGAGTGTGATTTTCATTAAGGGGGGCCATAGGATTGAAGCCACTTTTCTTAGGAGGGTTTTCACTAGACTGAGAGGATAAGAGGGTCTTTGAACTACATGTTTTTCCTATGCAAAACTGTGGAGGAGGTACATGCCGTTAGCTAGGAATTCTCTATGTTTCATGCAAGACATAGGTAACCAAAACTCAATGCAGTGACTCATTATAAGCAAGAAGGGTTAGGTGACTACCCTTGGGAGAATCATATTGTGTAGTAAGTTTGAGGTGATCTTGAGAATTACTTAGTGCACCAATATTTGGTATTAGGATTGCATCATTGGGGCCCATGCATAGGTTGATTTTTGCACTTGGTAGTGGGCTAATTCCTTCAGAACTTTCATTGGGCTGAAGGACCAAGAAGGGCTCCAAAATGGATAAGCGTGGGGCCGAAATAGTAAAAGAGGGAAATGCATCCAGACATGACTCAAACTTGGATCACACACATAAAACCGTCAATACAAACGAGAAGGATACACAAGCCTCTTTAATAACAATCACACTTTGAAATGACAATAAAGTGACAATTATTTCTAAGTGCATTTGAAACAACACATTACAACACTTAGAACACAAGTTACAAAAACTATGATGAATGTGACCAAAAGGTGGGCTAAGCTATATGAAAGTGTCTCCTACACATTCTAATAATATGTAATACCATATAATGTATAAGGGTGCACCAAAACTAGCTTTGGTGATGTAAAAAAGTGTGACAGATGGAAGAGTGAAAACAACAAAAACAACACCTGCGACATGAGGAAAACATAAGATGACACTTGTAAAATGTGAATGACATTGAATGAAACACATGCCAGAGCAAGGATAACATGAAATAAACACTTATTAAAGTGAAAACAAGAAAAATTGATAGCCGTGAATTGAAAGTGACACTTTCAAAAGTGAAAGTGCACAAAAGATGACAATTAATAAAACTCACCAAAATAAAAGTGCAATTGCAATCATAGTGAGGGAGACTACCAATGAAAGTGTGCACTGATTGTTGACATGATTTGATCATCGCATAGGAATTTTCTTAATGGATGGTCATATGCATGTTAAATATTTCATAAAATAAGTGTTCTCATGAACCCATTAGAGACGAAGCATATGTGTTCAAGTGACTTGAAAATTTAAAAATAAAAGAAGACTTAAACACTTTTCCTAAACGTCAAATTAACATGGAGTAACCATAGATTTATAGATCGTAAGTTCCTTAGTAGTCTCCAAAAATTAAGTGTGATCAAAATTTTAGAGGGTATTGATCATAGCGACAACACTGAGCAACACACCATTAGAATTATAGATTCTTTATTTAGGTTTAATTATCTAAGTGCAAGGTCTCAATCTTATATTCCCCTCCATTCCCTTTATCGGGTAAAAAACACAAAATATATACCATATCGTAATTGTTTCAATCTAAGAAAGGGTAATATGCATGACAAGTTTAAGATATTCAAAATATGAGTTTCATCTCTAGTAATTCTCTGCTGCCAGCAGGCCTGGACAGTGCCTCGACGGAGTCACTATAGCAGCACAAGTGTTTCTTTGATGATAGTGAGCCTAGATAGTACCCCAAATAAGTAACTTTATTCACCTCTTTGTGTAGGAAATGTTTTTCCTCTTTCACCCTTTATTTATTTATTTAATAGGATTGTGCTTCAGAACTTATTATTTTCAACGGATGGAAGAGAGATCTCAAATTATTGAGAGAAGAGCTTTCCTCTTTAGCAAAGTATTTATAAAACCTATGATATTGATTTGCTCGCTTTTTATTTTCCCATTATCCTTTCTCTACTTGACTAGATCTACAAGAAAAACATTAGTTACTTACAATACCGAGTTGAGGATTAATCATCCTAGAATAGATACAGGCTTTATAGTTCTAAGAAAGGCTTTCAGTTTGAATGGATCATATTTTCCAATCATACACCATCAACTTTAAAGATATGTAAACCTAAATAGAGAATAGGTAATATATTAGCCAAGCATTATTCGTTATCACAACTTCCCTTTTTTTTGGGTTGTGTTATATTCTTTCCACGACTAGCCCACGTAGTTAATCGAGGAGTTAGAGGGGGGGCGGAGCCCCCCCTTAGTTGCGCTGATTGCATAGATGGGGGGTCATAGGGGGTTTTAGGGGTGCAGGTAACCCCCCTCTATGGGGTCTAGGTCAGCGCCCCAAAAATTTTTGTTTTTCAGACCCTATATTAGGTTGGGCGGACCTACGTATGGTTTTGTGCATGATTTTCGCACATCGTTTTAGATGTGATGGTTTTTGGTCCATGGTATTGGATGCTTCGGCATGTATAAATATGTATTGTAACATTGAAAGGAACATTTAATGAAAAATCAAGCTGGTAGTCTGGTTTTGGGATCTAGGGGAAAATATCTGAGTATATGTGTTTTATGTGTTATGATCTTGCATTGTTTATTTTCTGTGTTTTAGAATTTGTATGCAGGTAATTTTTGCACAAGGTTAAAACCTACATTTGGTATCAGAGTTGTTTTGGCTTCATGGGGATGCCTTTTTTGCTGAGGGGTTTTGCTCGGGCTTGTGGTAGACCCTGTTTAGTGGAAGATCTACGAGATCGATTCTGGTGGTGAAAGAAGATGGCGAGCAGTGGAAAGATAGAGATCAAGAAATTTAATGGTCATAGTTTTGAGTTGTGGAAACTAAAGATGGAGGATCTGTTGGTGGATAAATATCAGTGGATCATGGTAGATATGGGTACTAAACCAACGGGAGAGGCGATGAAGAATGGAAGAAGTTAGATCGGAAGGCAAAGAGCACAATACGATTGTGTGTCTTAGATTCAGTATTGCTGAATGTATCAGGGGAAGCTATGACGAAGGATATGTGGGACAAGTTAGGGACTTTGTACCAATATAAGTCTCTCGTGAATAAGCTATTCCTACTGAAAAAGTTGTATAAGCTGAGGATGAAAGATGGAGACTCGGTGACAGAGCATTTGAACGCATTTAATACTATGGTAAGTAAGTTATTATTTGTTGGTATTAAAATTTCAGATGAAGATAAGTGCATCAGTTTGTTGTGTTCTCTACCAGATTTGTGGGATAGTCTGGTTATTGCGATAGGTAGCAATACAACTACCTTGTAGTTTGATGAAATAGTCTCATCCTTGCTGACGGAGGAGATGAGACGGAAAAATATGGAGAGCCATAATGGTGATTCCTTGCTATACGAGAACAATTCCAAAATAGAAATAAAAATAAGTCATCGAGTGGGAGATCTAAATCTCCAAGAAAACCTGTAAAGGTGGTGTGCTAGAAATGCAGAAAGGAAGGGAACTACAAAAGGGACTGTAAATCTAAATCTCCTGATAAAGGAAAAGGATCTGATGATGCTCCTTCTGCAGAGGTGAAAACCACCTCAAATGAAAGTGGGGATGTGTACTTGGCTTCTTCAAGTACACATGTAGATCATGAGGAATGGTTGATTGACTCAGGTGCATCCTTTCACTTCACTCCCCATAGAGAGTGGTTCTACGAGTATGAGAAATAAGATGGTGGTGATGTCTTCTTAGGGATGATAGGAAGGCTAGAATCATCAGTCGCGGAAAATTAAAGTTGAAATTGCAAGGTAGAAGGGTTAGAACACTTCCAGGTGTTTTGCATATTCCTGCATTGGCCAGAAATCTGATTTTTGTAAGCAAGTTGGATGATGAAGGTGTAAAAATAGTGTTTGAGAAGGATACTTGCAAGATGGTTCAGGGAGCACTGGTATTGATACAGGGAGTTCAGATTGGAACTCTGTACAAGCTGCAAGGTAGCACTATTGTTGATGGGTGCAACAATTTTGTGGTTCCTGAAAGTGGAGCAGAAAATCTAGTGGTCTCTGGAGAGAAGACCATGCTGTGGCATCAAAGGCTTGGAAATATTGGAGAGAAGGGCCTTCAAATACTTCATGGTAAAGGTATGCTAGAAGGTATGAGTAATATCTCTCTGGATTTTGATTTCTTTGAAAATTGTGTATATGGGAAGTAGAATCGGCTGAGTTTCCCCTCTGGTGGTAAGAGGGAGAAACAGATATTAGAACTTGTGCATAGTGATGTGTTTGGACCTGTGAAGGTTCCAATACTGGGTAAGTTTGTGTACTATGTATCATTTATAGATGACTTCTCAAGGAAGGTTGTGTACAGTCAAGATGTGGTGTTCAAAGAGGTAAAATAGGTTATTAAACATGAAGTCCAACCAAAGGAACCTAAGAAGAGAGAGTTTGAGCTTAAGGAGGAAGAATCAGAATCTACAACAGAGGAGGAATCAGAAGATGAGGAGCCACAAACTCCGGGTGTGAGAAGATCAGTTTGAGAAAGAAGGTAGCCAGAAAGGTATAGTCCATCTGCTTTCTATTCAAATTTTTCTTTATCTATTACTGACGAAGATCCCAGAACTATGAAGGAAGCAGTAGATTCAGAGGATGGCAAACTTTGGAAAGAGGCCATGGTTGATGAAATGGCATATTTTCACAAAAATGAGGCTTGGGATTTGGTGGAGTTACCAGCTGGAAGGAAACCCATTGGAAGCAAATGGGTGTTCAAGAATAAGACAAATGCAGAAGGAAAGGTGGAGAAATACAAAGCTCAATTGATAGCAAAAGGTTATTCCTTGGTGACGAGAATTGATTTTGGTGATATTTTTTCTCCTGTTGCCGAGGTAAATTATATTAGATTACTTTTATCTATTGCTTCTACTTTTTATTTTGAGGTAGAATAGATGGATGTGAAGAAATCATTTCTTCACGGGGATCTGGAAGACGAAATCTACATGAAGAAACCTGAAGGCTTTGCGGTGAAGGGTAAGAAAGAACTGGTATGCAAGTTAAAGAAGTCTCTATATGGGTTAAAATAGTCACCAAGGATGTGGGATCAGAAATTTGAGACATTTATATGGGGACTTAGCTTCACCAGAAGCAAAGCAGATCAATGTGTGTAGTTTAAATTAATTGGTGACCATTTTATTTATCTGGTCTTGTATGTGGATGATATGTTACTGGTTGGAAATGACAAAGAAATTATCCAGGATTTGAAGACCCAATTGTCCTCCAAATTCGACATGAAAGATCTTTCTGCTACAAACTATATTTTGGGCATGGAAATTAAAATAGATCGGGAAAAGAGGAAGCTCTAGTTAAATCAAAGGAAATATGTCGAGACAATACTGCAGAGCTTTAATATGCAGGATAGTAAACCGACGAAGGTTCCTATTCTTGTAGGTGTGAAGTTATCTACTGAACAGTGTCCCAAGACACAAGAAGAGGAAGAGGACATGTCCCGATTTTCGTATGCAAGTGCAGTCGGTAGCCTAATGTATGCAATGGTTTGTACAAGAATAGACATTGCACATGCAGTGGGATTATTGAGTAGGTTTATGTCAAAACTAGGGAAGGAGCACTGGACAGTAGTGAAGCGAGTTTTCAAGTATTTGTGTGGCACTAGTGATTATGGTTTGTGCTAGCAAGGAAAAATAGGATTGGACAGAGTGTTAGATATTCATGGCTTTGTTGATGTAGACTAGGCTAGAGAGCTAGATCAGAGAAGATCTACAAGTGGGTATGTGTTTAACCTATTTGGAGGTGCAGTCAGTTGGATGAGCAAGAAACAATCTATAGTGGCACTATCAACTATAGAGGCAGAATACATGGTAGCCACTCATGCAAGCAAGGAAGCAGTTTGGTTGCAGAGATTGTGTTCAAGTATGGGGTTAGCATAGGGAGCTATAAGGATAGACTGTGACAGCCAAATTGCAATTTTCTTGGCAAAGAACCCTGCATATCATTCAAAGACAAAGCACATTGATGTTCAGTATCACTTTGTGAGGGATATGATAGAAGACAAAAAGGTGTTGTTGGTAAAGGTGAACACTTTGAATAATACTGCAAATGCATTGAAAAAATCTGTGAGCTCTAAGAAGTTCTCTTGGTGTAGAGAAATAATGGGCATTGCAGGGTTGGATAAATGACTAAGCTCTCTTGTGGCCCCCTGTGCAAAGAAAACAACAAGTGGGAGAATGTTGGGTTGTGTTATATTCTTTCCACGACTAGCCCACATAGTTAATCGGGGGGTTAGCGGGGGTGTGGAGCCCCCCCTTTGTTGTGCCGATTGCGTAGCGGTGGGGTCATAGGGGGTTTAAGGGGTGCAGGTAACCCCCCTCTATGGGTTCCGGGGTAGCACCTTGGAAAATTTTGTTTCTTGGACCCTATATTAGGTTGGGCGGACCTACCTATAGTTTTGTGCATGATTTTTGCACATTGTTTTGGATGCAATGGTTTTCAGTCCATGGTATTGGATGCTTCGGCATGTATAAATATGTATTGTAAATTGAAAGGAACATAATGAAAAATCAAGCTGGTAGTCCCAATTTTGGTATCTAGGGGAAACCTCTTTGTATATGTCTTTTATGTGTTATGCTCTCGCATTGTTTATTTTATGTGTTTCAGAATTCGTAAGCAGGTAATTTATGTACAGGGTTAAAACCTACACTTTTCGAGTTTTTCCACATTATCATTTGAGCTAGCAGGGGAATATTTCATGCAAATTTTTATTAAGAAAAATGAAAAAAGAAAATACATGAAAAAAATTAAACAAAACCAAAAGAACAAAGCAAATGGAGGAAGAATGTAAAACAACATGCATAATATACAATAATAAAACAAACAAATGCAGAGGCTTGATGGAGAGAAGGATAGAGGGTGGATGCAATGCAAGGGAAATTGAATTCAACCAACTCTACTCCTAACCTAACCACCTAGAAGGTCGAGGTCAAGTGTAATGATATTTCCAATGAAGCTTTTGTAATTGGTCCCGACCTGTAAATACAATCATGAGAGCAATTAAAACCGATATATAATAATGTGCATTAGAGAAGATATGGACTTCAAAACCTTGCACAAAACATTGAAGGTCTTTCTTAAAGGATGAAATATGTGTCATATCACCTGACTTTACCCAACCTTCCACCTTACTTTCTCGAAAAGAGTAATAATGAAACAAATATGGAAGGAATCTTACGAATACACCTGCATATGTATTACCTTGATTAGCAAACATCAAGAGAGATTGGAACTTGCGTATAAAAAATGGATTTTCTAAGATTATTATAACTGGTGATAGATTGGGTCATTAAATTCAAAACAAACCTCTTCGAGATCCTAAAATCCTTGGGAGAAGGAATTTTCAATCAATGGCGTGGAATAAGGATGAGAATCTTGCGAGGGAAAATGAATTTGACCATATTCAGAAATCTTGTCAAGATAGTGTTATATTGACATAACTATCAATGAAGGCTGGTGTGCCTCAATTTCTTGACAATTATCTAAATATTGAGATTATAAACCATAAATATCACATGATGTAAAACAACCATCATTAGGTACACTAGTGAGAACAATACCAGTTGAATGGCACTCGTTAGAATAAGAATCATGATCAAATGGGTTGATTTAGGAATATGATTATTGGTTAGAATAAATCAAATGTAGATAAGTTTGAATAGCTCTACAAATTATTTTAATGAAATAATCATATTCCTCATATGTTGAATGTGACAAAGCATCTATTTGTGACTGGCTACAAACTGGACTGACATCATATTCATCGAAACAATTAAAAAGGAATGTCAATATCAGAAACACATGAGACCAGTCAAGATTTAGTGGATGAAAAATAGGAAATTGATTCACCAAATAATTCAAGCATTCATTAATGTCGAAGAGGAAATTTGATGCCAAAGTAAAAATGATTAACATCAAGGCAATCATAAGAAATATTAGGAGCTTATTACTTTCAAAAATATATGATAGAAATCAATCCTTTGGCCAATTATAATCTTTAGAGTGATCAACTTCACAACTTCGTACATCCATGAAAGGCATGCATTCCAAACTTGAGTTTGATATAAGAGATTTGTATGAAGATGAATCAACTGAAATAGATCCTTTAATCCAATGGGAGACCAAATATTGAAAGTTAGAAAAACTATGTCTGAAACAACGAAGATCTTTTAAGAAGGAATTTGCATTTAATGAAATCATGCCAAGGAAAGAATTTTGCAAGAAAATCTAGATCTGCCTTATTTTAGGTATCTTACCAGAGTTGTGGAAACGTGACATAACCATAAACAAAATTTGAAGTGCCTCAACTCCCTAATGAATCCCATAATGTTCAACGATTATAGAATCGCATTTTGAAGATTGAATCAAATCATGCATGGTGTGTGGACAACTACCATCAATAATTTGAACTAGATCACTTCTATCTAAATGACATCCATCTACATTACCGATTTGGTTATAATTTACATCTTCAACAAATAGATTACCTAAGTCATAAGTTTCTTTTGATTTCACATCTAAGGATGAATAGAATGAATGACTTTCTTGAGTAGCCTGAATAGAAGAATTTTCTTCATGCAAAATTGGAAATGACAAGGGATGGAAAGGATACTCCATGATTTCATTACATTCTTCTTCATCATGGATGACCTCACTACCTTGCGCTAATTTAAAATCCAACTCATTAGATTATTAATTTGAAGAGAAAGGAGTATCTCCTTCACAAGTTAATGCATTAAAAATAATAGGGCACAAGGGATGGTGAGTTAGACAAGAAGTTTTGATGAGAAAATATTCTTTGATCAAAATAGATTCAAGATATAGATATTTTGAAAAAAAAATTTCTTAAGAAAATTAAAGAGAAGTAGATGCACTTGAGAATTTATCACCATGCACATCAATAGAATCATCATCATTAGAATGATGGTTGCCCAAGGCTTTATATTGATTACGAAAATCAATTTCATTTGATCCATCACCAAGATTCTTGGATTCAAAATAAACTAAGGATGGAAGAACATTACCTTGACATGGAGGATTTTGAAAAAGAGAAGAAAGATAAAAATAATAGGCTCACTTTTCTACTCCTCTACCTATGAAGAGTGACTACCTTGCACCCGATCACTATTTAGATTGGAAAATAGAGAATCTACAGAAGGAGATTGATCGATTGGATCAAGGTACAAGGGGTTATGAGGAAAAGATGATAGAAGAAGATAGGAACGCAAATTGGATTCAATACTATTCAATACTAGAGTTATGCGTGTCAATACCATCTTGATGAATGGAAATATTATCCTTCACCATATGATTCATGAACCATTCCAAAGTTTCTTCCATAGCATATAGATCATGAGACATGGGTGAAGATGGAATAGGTGGATTAGCGATTTGAGTTCTAGATATCCCATTTTCAACATTATCACAGAGAGATAGATAAATTGGAACTAGAAAATAAGGAGGACAAGGAAAAAAAGGAATAGTAGGTTCCTCCTTTGAGATTGGAGGTTTCTCAAATTTACAAAAGTTGGGGGAATAGGGACATCAAAGGGTTTAGATTCACCATGTAAAGAGATTTGAACCAAACTTTCAAACTTCCTTTTAAGGAAATCCCAATATGTATCTTCACTAGGAAACTCATAACATATGTGAAGGAATCGATTAGAAAAATCATCAGTTGATTCATTATGGCACATTCTTAGTTGATTAATCCTTTTCAGAACATCTCGGTAATCATACATTGAATCTCCTTGAGAAATTTATCAAGGGAATGAATAGAGGCATATGGTAAGGTATGACACCATTTACTAACACAACTTTCAATAGTAAGGAAGAAAAGAACACAAGAAAAACCTTCATCACCAATTTCATCATATTCATAAAAATTAAGAAAATCAAACATGTGCTTAGTTATGGATGTTTCGTCTTCACCATCAAACTTCAATTGATTAAAAGTTTACCACTTGATAAATTGGACCTAGGCATATGATTTGAGGATAAGCCATTAAATATAAGAGATTCAAAATAGACTCAATGGGCACATATTTTCATCTGAGCCTCCTTATATCCTCATAATGTTAATGTGTTGGATACATCCAACATATAGGGGGTCTCCTCGATGTGAAGTCCCAATTAGACCTCACAACATTTGGAGTAGAATCCCCATCCAGAGTATCAACCTGGAAACCATAATTGTAAGATTCACCTTGGTCTCAATGAATAACATAAGAGATTATATACATACATATTGAATAAGAAAGTACATTAGCATTGTGAAACATTGATTGTAATTTATAAAATGATACCTTCGTGAGGGGGGTGGGACAATAGTGAGCATCTATAAGGAAGTAATATTACTAACATAAGAGAGGAACATGAACAAAGAAATATTTGTTAGTTATCTAGCGAAATAGTTCACATAGTGTTATCGGGAAAACTAGTGTCCATTTAGAGCTACTAGTCCCACTAAGATGGGTAGCTATCTTAGAAATAGAAAATTTAAAGTCACTTGTGTTTTCCTTTATGAGAGATAGATGAGAGAGAAGCAAAGAGTACCAACCTCAGTCTTTTGCTTGGCTCCTTGCTTGTTTCCTCTCTCCCTTGATAGAGCTTTCACCACTCCTTCCTCACTTGTCCTGCTTCAAAGAACACCTACAGAGTCAAAGCAACAAAATACCATCAAAGCATAGAGATCTATAACCATAAACAATATAGGATCAGATGTATATTAACCATACAAATACATACACAAATACAAGATTCAGAGATATACAAGTATATGGAGGAAAAGTCAAATAGCTTAATTGATAGAAGTAGTAGAAGAGAGGATTACAACCAAGCTGTCTGATCCAGCACCATTCTCCCAGCATGAAAGCTCTCTTCACCTCATGAAAAGCTTAGATCACCCAACAATACAATGTTTCATAGAGAAACCAACAACACTTCCTTACAAAATACAAAATTCCAGCCTCTGGATCTCTGGGATGTGGGATCCATATATAGATATTTGCAGGTGGGTGAGTCAGCTTCTGGGATTCTAATTAGTGTCATTTCTCTGATATTTCTTGGTTCCAATTGGAGATTTCATGATCTCTTACCCTCCCTGGGAAAATTCAGAGAGGCAAGTGTCAAATGGGTAGTTTCTAGAAGATTCTCTGGGTTTCCACCTAGTAAACTTCCTTTTCCATTTGTCCGCTCTCACTCATCGCACCCTACAGAATGGCTTTTCAGTATGCATTGCACTTTTTGCATGTAGTAGGTGAGATGCATCGCACCCTTAGCACTGAGCAGTTTGTATGGTCTAGTTTTGACTAGTTCTGAGTAGTTTTTCATGGAGAACTTTTGGGAGATGATATAATCAACCGACCTTATTCCTTTAGGGTATGAAACAACACTTTTAGGGGCTCAGAAGCCCTTGTTTTATGGACATAGGAGATTGGGGTCGCAGTGCCCAAATATGTCTATAACAGTTTCCCCCTAAAGCATGAGGTCGTAAATCTTCTGATGTCGGGTGAAATGCTTTATCATGAGGATCTAAGGTTTTTTGAACTGGAAGGTGACCTGTAATAAGATACAATACAATACATTATCTTCATAACATTCTCATGATCTAGTTGAGGTGGGCATTCCCATGCTCAGATTTATAAATTCATTTTCATGTACATAGGACAAACAACCGTTTGTGTGGCAGACTGATGATTCTGGTAGAGCCATCATCCCTTAGTTTGGATGATTATCTATGCAGCTATGATGTACATTTGATGTCTTTATTTTCCTGAATATATCATAGCCCAAGTGGATGAAACTAGATCCGAGGTCTTCAAACTCATTCAATCTTCACCCGAAGTACAAGTCGATCCATGTGAAAAGATGTTCTGATGTCGAACATGGAAAGACATCGCCTGATTACCAACCAATGATGTAAGATGTTAACAGGCACGAGAGGAATCACCGATAGTGATAATGATCCTCAAGGTACTGTAGTACAATTCATGTGGTGTGAATACATGAGTTGATGTTGAAGACCACAAGCAAAATCTTTCGGTCGAAGGCCATTGATGTAAACCTGTCGCCGGAAGTGAGAAACTTGCCATTGATGCATGCAAGCTTCAAAGTACTGAAAGGGTTGTTCCTAGGTCAACTTCTTCGATAATGAGCTGATATCGACAAGAAGTGACCCATTGTAGGAGGGCCTTAATGAATCCCACATCTACGACATGGAATGGAGCAAATGATTTTGTGAAGTTGAAAACGATATGATGATACAAGGTTCAGGGTGGTGGTCATGAAAGAATGGAGCGTGAAGGTATTGTAGCAGATGAGGCGTAAGATGGGTTGGTGAATTCTCTAAGCAAATTCTATTGAACATATCAGCGACACTGAAAATGGATTGGTAGCGTTAACCCCAAAAATGGATGGTACAGAGGACCAATGGTGATATGACCAGTGAACAGAATAACCCAACCCAACTCAATCATGGTGATGGAGCGAAAGTGTCATGTTCAAGAGCGACCTGCTACCAATGAAGGTCTTCAATTTTTCTTCCCAATTTTTTCCCCAGTCATTTTTGACTAGTACCTCTTCATTTTTGTCAAGCTTGAGGAGGATAAAATATGCTTGTTCTATAATTTGCCCTTCGGGCAAACCTGTCGCTATGTTTTAACGAGCCTAGCGATAGTGAAACTCGCTCTTGTTTGCATGGACAAGTTTGTCGCTATTGTTTTAACGAGTTTAACGACAAAGTTAACTCGGTCCTTTTCAATTTTAGAGAGTCTAAAAAGAGATGGAAAGGCAACTCAAGTAGTCCTTTTTCGTAGTATAATCCCTTGAGTCTGAAAAAGTATAAAATAATATGAAAGGGATGACTTTTCGATAGTTTTAACGAGCCAAACAAGACAAATGCTCGATCTTTTTGTGTAATGATCCCTCAGGTCCAAAAAGATTAAAATATAGAGGAGGGATGGCACTTCCAATGACTTTAACGAGCTGGAGAGGCCAATTTCTCAGCAATATTTTCATATTTTACGAGTCAGATGAAAAGAGCTTAAAGGAGACTCATTTTTTGAGGAACAAGTGATGTTTTTTGGATAGCAATTAGTTCCAGGTAAGGTTTGGAAATTTTTCAATCACAACAGTGTAAAGAAGGTGGCTAATAGAATCACTCATCGCAGTTGTTCCTCAAAAGGGTAAACAATCAAATGGAGGCATATGATCGGCTAAAAAAGAGTGGAGGTGATGGTAAGAACACGACCAATGTTCAAAAGCTGATAATTATGCGATCACAATGGTTATTAACCGAAGGTGGGTTCATTTTTTAATGAGCTTGAACTCTGGGGGAACATATGCTCATTGCTAGGATTATTTTTTAACGAGCTTGAACTTCGCGTAAAATTGCTTGTGCCAGTCATATAATAAGGATGTCTCATCGATAGATTCATTTTTTAGGGAGCTTGCCCCATTCGAAACTTTGCTCCAAAGCCTTTCGTATGCAAGCTAGGGATGACCAACCTACGAGTTTAAAGGGTTAAGATCCTACAAACTAATAAAATAAATGGCCGATTTTCACTTGCATGCAAAAAAGGTTTGCATGCCCCCAAGTATAATGAAATAGAACTTCCAGGTTACCATACGGAAGTTCTTGCATTAGCAAGATTGTTCCATCTGCGTAGCAGATAAAACGCTTCCTTGGCTTTGTCCATCGAAATGGACGAAGGTGATTCAAGTCCCAATCACCTAACCTTTGACGGGGGAATCCTTTTCCAGTCCAAATCCATTTTCCTAAATAGACAGGGGTATCAAACTAGTCATATTCCTATGCGGAAACCTACCTTATATCTGGGGTTTTCCTGTCGAAGCAGACCAGGGCGCATGCCTCCTGGGTTTCAGTCACACTCACCGAATCACTCGCGCTCATCAAGTGGACAGACTGGAGATTGATGAGACATTCCTTGTGCAAAAATACCAGTTAGGGATGACATTTAACTAATAGCTATGTTTGAACCAGGGAATGAAAGTTGGTCTACGAGCTGGACCACTCTGCCTTCATTCTGGAAACGCATCACTCGAAAGAGTGAGGAAACAATAGCTCCCATGCTATAAATGTAGTCATGCCCAAGGAGTAGATTGTAATCCAATGGCCCTTGGACTACCATCACATTCAACAATTTTCCTTCTCAAAGTTATAGGAAAATTTGGAAGGATCCCTAACAGTTGACTGGTTCCTTTGTTGAAGCCTAATAGATTTCGAATCTCAAGCAAAAGCGATGGAAAACCAAGCGCTTTCCAAGTAGTGGAGGAAAGGATACTCATGGAAGCCCCTTCATCTATGATAGTACCAGCCATGATCATTTTGTAAGCTTGTACTATGATTCAGAATGGTACATTAGATGGTAGGCAGGGTCTCCCTAGTAGATTCCAATCGAAGGAAACAACTAGATTGCTTGGAGGAGGGACCAAATAGACGGTTGGATGAATCTTTGATGAACTTCTTTCCTACAGTAAAGGAACAAGTAGATTGCCCCTAGGTTTATCAAATTCTGTGTTGACAAAAAGAATTTGAACGGTGTCGTCCTCATTCTCTTTGGTGACTATATCATCTGAAGGTTGACCTTCTGAAGACAAGATTGGGTCAACTGCCATCTCTACCTGTTGAATTTGGTCCGGTGTGGACTCAGAGGGTTTATCTTCAATGATAGGTGCTTTGACCGACAACAAAGGTGTGTCAATCATATTTTCAACTAGCGATGGACTCGGTAAGAGTTTCTTGTATCCAGGAGGAAGCCGTAGCAGTGAAGCAGGGTGGTTATCCAAGACTCTTTTAGCTTCGTCCAGGAAAGGACAACAATGGAGGGCATGATCACCTTCACATAGTCTACAAGGAAATTTATATTTTCCTTTTTGTCCATTGACTTCATTTTCACTAGTTGATGGTGTACTCTCAACATGATCGTCAGAGGATGAGGACACCAGATTGTGCGAGCGAGGAGACCAGTCCCTTAAGATCCATGGGATGCAAGGAAAATCTCGATAATAGTGGTCTCCTTTGAAAATGACACATGGAGATTTAGGTTTGGATGGTGCAGTGTGTGGATTTTTGCCAGATGATGCATGGTTGCCCCCTTTTGTCGTTGGCTTCTTCTTCTTCTTGTCCTTCCCTTTCTTCTTCTTCTCAGTTACTTGGTTTTTAGTGTTACTAGCTTCACCAAGCGAAGAGGAATAAGGAGAGGGAGAAACAAACAAAGTAGAAGGTGGGGGAGCAACTCTAGTATCATCTGGTTGTTGATTTGATTGCTAAGGAATTACAGTGTTTTGAACGACGGAGGTCGAGAAAAGCCATACTGGTAGGCCGATTGTAAGTCCTAGAAGGGACAAAGTAGCCATATGAGGTGCACCAACATCTCCCCAAGCGGAGAAGGGACTAGGATTTCCCCCAAGGGGAAATCCTTGGTTGGTGGACTCCATTTTCTCAACCTAAGACCAACGAGGGAACAGTGATGCTATTCCGATTACAATAAATTTTATGACGTTTTGACACAACTTGCTTTTTCAATTTTTAAGAGTTGAGAAAAAGCTAAAGATGACTCTAGTCACCTTCGATTTTTAATGATCCTGAAGTGACAAGTGCTCAGATGGACCTTTTCTTTTAAGAAGTTTGAAAAGGAACGAAAGTGACTTCTTTGGAAATCTATATAGAGGGATTACAAAACCAATCACAAAACTACAGAATAATTTTTACGGTACGACAGTCAATCTTCCTGAACGCTGTGTTCAATGCATTTCGATCAATATGGCGGCAGACATGGCTTCCTAAGGATAAAGGATATAGCCTATTGTGGTCTCCCAATATATACTCAACGGTACGTGGGAGCATAAGTCCGTACTGGCACTTGTTGTCTCAAAGAGGAGGAATCACCCAACCTATGATGAAAGCGATAGTTACTAGGCTTTATCACTCCAGAATACGTCTTTGGCCTAGACTTCTAGATGTTGTGCGTTAGGTTCCAAAGCATTTTTATCTTCATTGAGGTTTATTTTACAGTTGATCTTTCTTAAGAAGTTTGCCTTTAAGGTTCATTGCGTGACATAGATATACAATTCCTAAATATGAAATCTAAGATGATAAACAATCGTTTACTTTATTTTTGCAATGAAAATCCTAGCTACTAAGGAAAGAGAAGTAAAATTCTTTCAACATAGAGCACAGAGCACACACTAGATGAAATTTTCCTAAATCAATTTTAGCATGCAGTCTAAATGCAAATGCACATGCATGTATTGGTTTTCTGTTTCCTTAATGTGGGAATGACAAAAGAAAACTAAGTACATATCTAAACTATCTTCTATCAAAGTGACAATACTAACAATTTTCTCTTCAAAAAACGAAAGAAAAGCTAAGACGACATTTTGTGATTTCGAATTCAAAAAATGAAAGGAAGACTAAGACGATACTTTGCGATTTCGAATCTAAAATTGCTTTTGACACTTGATATACTATTAATTCAAATCAAATACAACGACAAAAGTGTAATTGACTATCTAAAAGAGGAATGCTTTACGACACTCTTTTTCTTGACTGAAAACGACACTTGCGACACTTTCAAATCAAAAGACAACAATCTAATTAAGCTATTGTTTGCAAAGGAGAACTGTAAATGATGAAAAATACATAAAAAGACATTCACAATTCCTTATCAATGGAGGCTGAATAATGCAAAGGAAGGGAGTTTCAACAGTGATATACTGATCATAGACAGAAAAACTATTGAATAAAGCTGAAGACAATGAAGAGAAAACCAAAATCTGGAGGCAGAAACAGTCTCACCTAATCATCGCACCTGTAACAAAGGGAAACAAGGATGCATCTCACCTGTAGCACACGGGAGGTGCGATGCATCCAAACTGCCAATGAGAGACAGTGCAATGGTCCAGGGATGAGACTGAGCTTGGTTTTTGCTCACAGTTTGTAGCTAAGTTTAGGGGTTAGGCTGAGCTTATGATAGGCAGTAAACACAAAGTACAGGGGCTGATCTAATGAGGTTACTAGAGCTTCCACTAGGGCAATTAGGATGTTTGTAAGTTAATTGTTCAGTTCATAAACAAACTCGGAGATTGACTCAAATAGCGTTGATCTACTTTGAAGTTGCATAGCAAAAGTAGTTTGAAGGCTAGCTGGATTAACTTCAGGCTCCGTCTGTAGTTTATAAAGCAAACAAATAGAAACAAACAAACAAAATATTCGATCCCCAGCCGAGTCACCATTTTGTTATCAGGAAAACTAGTGTCCATTCAGAGCTGCTAGTCCCACTAAGACAGGTAGCTATTTTAGAAACAAACAATTTAAAGTCACTTGTGTTTTCCTTTATGGGAGATAGATGAGAGAGAAGCAGAAAGTACCAACCTCAGTCTTTCGCTTGGCTCCTTGCTTGTTTCCTCTCTCCCTTGATAGAGCTTTCACCACTCCTTCCTCACTTGTCCCACTTCAAAGAACACTTGTAGAGTCAAAACAAAAAAATATCATCAAAGCATAGAGATCTATAACCATAAACAATATAGGATTAGATGTATATTAAACATACAAATGCATACACAAATACAAGATTCATAGATATACAAGTATATGGAGGAAAACTCAAATAGCTTTATTGATAGAAGTAGTAGAAGAGAGGATTACAACCAAGCTGTCTAATCTAGCACCATCCTCCCAGCATGAAAGCCCTCTTCACCTCATGAAAATCTTAGATCACCCAACAATACAATGTTTAACAGAGAAACCAACAGCACTTCCTTACAAAAACAAAATTCCAGCCTCTAGATCTCTGGGATGAGGGATCCATATATAGATATTTGCAAGTGGGTGAGTCAGCTTCTGGGATTCTGATTAGTGTCATTTCTCTTATAGTTCTTGGTTCCGCTTGGAGATTTCATGATCTCTTACTCATCCCTGGGCGAATTCAGAGAGGCAAGTGTCAAATGCACAGTTTCTAGAAGATTCTCTGGGTTTCCACCTAGCAAACTGCCTCTGCCATTTGTTTTCTCTCACTCATCGCACCCTACAGAAGGGATTTTCAATATGCATCACACTTTTTGCATGTAGCAGGTGAGATGCATCGCACCCTTAGCACTGAGTAGTTTGTATGGTCCAGTTTTTACTAGTTCTGAGTAGTTTTTCAGGGAGAACTTCTGGGAGATGATATAATCAGCTGACCTTGTTCCTTTAGGGTGTGAAATAAAACTTTTAGGGGCTTAGAAGCCCTTGGTTTATGGACATAGGAGATTGGGTTGCAGTGCCCAAATATGCCTATAACACATAGACACAATGATCATTAAAACACATACAAAAAATCTTCAACAAGATGAGTACCAAGGCCACCGAAATAGTTCAATTTCCTTATTACATATGAAAGAAAAATATATATAGTACATCTAAATAATAATCCTAAGACATTCACTATACATGCATGAAAATGTGTTGGCTCATCGAGCTTCAATTATAAGGTGAAATATCCAAGAACACAATTACAATGGCGAGGCAATAGTTCCAGAAGTGGAACATCATGTCCCTTCTTTCTTCTCCAAAGAAAAAAATTCTCTCTTATTCCAAGTAGAGAAGCCAAGACTATCTCTCCAAAGCTTAAGCCCCCAAAATGCCTTTTCCTTGAGTTATGAGGTTGCTTTTGTAACAAGAGGAATGACCTTTCACATCCTCATGACTCTTGGACTATCCTCATGAGTCTTGGACTTCTGCTGTGTGTTTTGGACTTCTAAACAACTCTTGGACTTATAAATTACCTTCGGAATTCTCTATGTGACTTTTGGACTTCTCCTAAACATATTTTGTCCATATATGACTAAGTGACTTTTCATATTCCACATATGACTCTTGGATTTCTACACATTACATTTTCACCTTTTCTTTGAATATACATCATTACATTCCACATGATGATGTGGCATGACACATAGACACGTAGTGACCATTATGATGAGACTTGTACAAGTTACAACTTGGCATCAATTGCATGGACTTCATAATGAGGTGGCAATGCCAAGTTGTCTTTCTTATTATGTCATCTTGCATTCTTGATGGTGGATCTAATATATGCTTCATATTCATTAAATATCAACTTTGTTTCTCATATTCACCCTCTAAAGGGTCTTTGATCAATATTAGAATGGACAGTATCATCATGCAATGTATTCTCTCTTTCTCGGTCTATGATCTGCTTCATGTCCCTATGATAACCCTCTTTAGTGCTTCTTCTTCGTAGGTATTTTTTTAATATTTATCCTTTCTATATTCTCTTTAGTATCACCTTGTAATGCTAGGGAGGTACTCCTACCAATTAAGTTCATTCATGATGAGGAAAGATCAATATTAAGAACATCTATTCTATCTCTACCTAGGTCATGGAATGTTCTACTCATGACAGGCTTGTGAGAGGGTTAAAAGAAAGAGGCTTGATTAAGAGGGTATAGTCAAACTCATCATTGGATTAGGATGGTTCCATTGTTCTTTTTTACTATTCCATGCACTATGAAGAGCGTAGTGGGGGAAGCTAAAGGGACAAGGTGGGAAGGCTTCATGCTTCAAGTTTGCGACATGTGCTCCAAAGAAAAGAGAGGAAGGGTTGAAAGTGTAGTTTGACCAATCAATGGTGAGGGGAGACATTATTTAGCCTTACCTACTACAAAATGTTCTCAAAGGAAGGGTCTAAGGAAGGCTAGGTGCAAAGAACATTGGTAAATGGGGCAGGTCAAAGATTCATCCTTCAAGACTGCACCGTACGTTCATGGAAAATGAGACTTCTAGGAGAGTGAAGTTTGAGTGGTTAAAGAAAAATATGAGGCTTCCTTCAACCTTGCCTACTACACGATGCACTCTATAGGAAGAGGTTAAACAAGGATTAGGTGCAAAGTGGATTGGGAAAGGGGGAAGGGTGAGGCTTGATCCTTGGGAAGTGCACCATGTGCTGAAAGGAAGAAATGCTTGAAAGTTCGATATCAAGGGATCATTGTTGTTTTGGAATGCACTTTTAATCCTAGGATAGCACATTTTAACCTAAAAATGGGTGCTTTACCATTTGGAGCGTGTTTTTAATTGAGGGATGACATAGTACCAAAGCCACCTTGCCTAGGAGGGTTTTCACTGCACTGAGAAGATAGGAGGGTCTTCGCATTGCTTGTTTTTCCTTTGAAAAAGAGTGGAAGAGGTGCTTGTTATGAGATAGTAATTCTCTATGTGTCATGCAAGGAAAATGTAAAAAAAACTTAGTTTAATGAGTCAATGTAAGCAAGAAGGGTTAGGTGGCTACCCTTGGGAGGATTATATTGTGTAGTATATTTGAGGTGATATTGAGAGGGACTTAGTGCACCAATATTTTGGAGTAGGAGTGTATAATTGAGGCCCATGGATTGGTTAAGCTCTACATTCTGTAAGAGGGATAATTCCTTCACAACTTGCACTGGGTTCAATGACCAAGAAGGGATCCAAGATGGCTAAGTGTGGGATCAACAAAGTAAAAGATGGAAATGCATCCAGACATGACTCAAACATGGATCACACACATAAAACCATAAACACAAGATAAAATGATACCATGGAATAATGAGTAACAATCACACTTAAAAATGAAAACAAAGCAACACTTATTTCTAAGTGCAACAGTTGAAATGAAACATTATGATACTTAGAACATAAGTTACGATAGTTGTGATGACTATCACCAAAAGGTGCACTAAGTTATAGGAATGTGTCTGGAACACATTCTAATGATATTTAAGACCATCAAATGTATAAAAGTGTTCCATAACTATACTTGGTAATGTACAAGTTGTGACACATGAAAGAGTTAAAACAACAAAAATGACACCTATGACATGAAGAAAACATAAGATGAAACTTACAAAATGTAAACAACCTTGAAAGTGACACATGATAGATTGAATATAACATGAAAAAGACACTTATTTAAGTGAAAACAAGAAAAATTTATAGCCAAAAATGTGAAATTGACACTTGTGAAAGTGAAAGTGTGCAAAATATGGCAATTAAGAAAACCCACCAATAAAAGTGAAATTTCAATCATAGTGAGGGAGCCTGTCAATGAAAGTGCACACTAACAATCGACATGATTTTATCATCACATAGGTGTTGTCTTGATGGATGATGCTATACATCTTCAAGCTTGCATAAGAGAAATATTCTCATGAATCCATCAAAGACTAAGCATGTGTGTGCAAGTGACTTGACAGTTTAAAACTAGGAAGAAGACTTAAATGCTTTTCCAAAACATCAAATGCAAATGGTGTAACCATAGAGCAACAAATTGTAAGATCCTTTATAGGCTCCAAAACTCAAGTGTGAGAAAAATTTTGGAGGGTGTTGATTAGAGCGAAAACACCATGATTAGAGTATAATGGGATAAAAAATATTGACCGAAAAATCACTAAATAGGCTACAAAAATTACCAAAAATAGACCAAAACAAACTACTAAATATTTTGGAACTGCACCCTATATAGCTAACACCTAATGGATGAATGCATAGTCCACATGCAAATAATATAATACATATAAATAATTCTCCCACTTGTTGCTTTCTTTCCAAAACAAGGGGTTTGTCAGATTTACAAGGTCACAGAGTTGGTTCAATAATCCCCATTGTTCCTCCACACCAAGATAGCTACTTAGTACTAATAGATTTCATTAATAAATTGGAAACATTCCTTAGGGTATAAACCCTTTACAACAAGATGCTCTCTTATTCAACCATGTCTCTCACAAAGTGGTTCTTCACATCAATATGCTTTGTCTTACAATGACAAGTAGAGTTCATTTCCAGAAATATTTCACTTTAAATATTACAATCTAACGTTATAAGTTTCTATACAAACCCAATACTTGAACATAATATTTGTAGCCATACAAATTTATTTATTTCATGGGTGGATTAAATGTACTTCAATGTTGAAGTTGAAAGTGAAAATATAGCTTGTATATTACATATCAATATATATTAAACACATAATCATGTGTATATCTTCTACAAATATGAAATCTGGCCCATTCACACCAATAAATATCTAAGCATCTATCACTCATTTAATTTATCTTTCTTGGTAACAAATTACATAATTTGGAGTTCCATGCAAATACTTAATGACTCTATTTATAGTTTTCCAATGCTCCTTACCTAATTTTGATGTACATATTCTCAAAAAACCCATTGCATGCATAATGTAAATATAGAACAATGCATGCATCAAACAACTAACAAGATTGGCATAGGAAAACATGTGGTATGATATATAGTTTTCCATGCACTTTGGGACATTATTTTGAAGATAATTTTTCACCTACAAAAATAGGAACCTTGACTACTTTATACATTCATACATTAAAACCCTATAAAAATTTTCTAGATGTACTTCCTCTAGTTTAACCAAATTTTCTTCTCCACGTAACATAATTTTATCTTCATTTATTATATAGAGTTCACAACACCAATATCCTTCATGTCAAACTTAGAGGATATATGGTACTTAATCTCACTTATGATATCCTTATTCCTTTTGATTAGAAAATATCATCAATATGAAATAATACATAAAGAAAATGATCATCAACCTACTTGGAATGGATGAGGTGATTAGCATTACTTGTCACAAATCCTGGACCCAATATGTGAGTATCAAACTTTTGATTCCACAATTTTATGGGGTGTTTTAAGTAACATAAGGATTGTTTCACCTTACAAACCAACTCCTTCTTACCCTTCCTTTTTAATCCTTCACGTTATTTTATGTAGATATCTTCTTTTAGGTACCAATGTATAAACATTGTCTTTATGTTCATTTGTTCTAATTCAAGATAAAATGTGTTGGAAATAGATAACAAAAATATAATGGAAGTAAAATTTTCAACGTGAGAGAAAATCTCACCAAAGTCAACTCCCTCCCATTGGGAATATTCTTTACTACTAAGTGATCCTTATACTTATCCAATATGCCTTCTGCATTGAGCTCCTTCTTTAACTCCTACTTTCTAGCAATAGGTTTTTTGCCATCATGTAACATTACCAATTCCATGCCTCTATTTTTTCCAAGTATTTAATTTCCTTGAACATTTCCTTCTTTAGTAGTTTACCTTCCTCATAATCAAGTACCTTATAAATACTCTAGGATCATCATCAGTAGAAAAAAATACAAGGGAATAATGAAAATCAAGTGGAATATACCTTCATGTTTTCCTTCCTTGAACATATCACCCCAAGACTAGAGTATATGGATCCTAATATTCATCTAACTCCTCTAATTCATCTTCATCAATTTTCCATATTCTTCCTTTTCCAACTTAAAATCTACTTTCTTTAGTTCTCCTTCTCCTCATTTATCTTCATGCTTGGAAGTAAATTCAACTTATCCAAAGATCACATCAGGACTATGAACAATATTTCTTCTTATTAGATTCCAAAGTTTGCATCCTTTTACTTCATCTTTGTATAACCTCTTTTTCCCACCTTGAGCCAATGAAAGAGACCATTGTCCATTATTAGATTGGTTGACCTTAATGGATATGTTATCCTCTTTGGTTAGCCTTTTTAGTATCATGGTTTCCTACACGATGCTAAAATGATGTGTATGGTCACTGTGATGCAATGAAAAATGCAAATATAGTTTCTTACTTTTCATTAAACAAGTATCGATCGTGGTCAAAGTTTTCATAGTTTGTCACTCCCAAGGAGATCAACTTGACCTACTTGTGTATGAGTTGGTTGGAGGTAAATTATTGTAGAAGTTTCCTAATTTATCAATCCCTAGGTGTCTAGAAACATTCTCCAATAGGATAGAATGAGCCTATATAGTCTGTCCCCGTAAAGAAGAGAGGAATTATATATACAATCAGACACAAAGTTAGAATGGGAGAGATCTCATTTATACTTCCATCTTGTGTTAGGTTAGCATTGATCTAGGAAGTGGTATGACCAAAGATTGAGGAGGAGAAACAAGGATCTTAAGTAATGATTGATGTATCTTCTTATTCTGGTATTATAGAACTAGTTCATGCATTTCCCCATTATATTGTTATCTCTTAGTTCATTTTATATTAATGCATTTAATTTTGATTATGCACTAATGCTAATGGGTATTGCAGTGTTTTGCGTATGATGAATTTTTTTGTGTGTGTGCAGATATTCAGTGTGTTGGGTGCTAACAGGTGTCTTTTAAAACTCCTAATTGCCTCACATTAATTATCAACCCGGGCAAGTCTTTTTATTCCAAGAGTGTACACAATATGTGCATGCTATGAATCCAGAGAGTAATGCTTTTAAAATGAAATATAAAACTTTGATACAAGAGTGAACGGATGCATTATAAATTCAAAATGAAACTGTTAGTAGAAATATTACATCTAAGCATCAAGACTTAACCCTCAATTGAAATCGTAATCATATCTCAAATAGGTACTTCAAATGGAAATGATGTAAAACGAGAGTTTAGTAGCAATAACCAATCTCTTTCAGCTGATTCTATCTAAATCACACTCAATCTCAATTAAGCAATTTAGATGGAAATGATGTCAACCGAGAGTTCAGTAGCAATAACCAATCTCTTTTAGTTGATTCTATAATAACCACACTCTTATCATAATCAACAAGATTCAATTCCTTAACTGATAATGAATTTAATCTACAATAAGCATAAATGGAATCAATTGACAAAGCTACAAATCACATAAGGAAAGTAACCTAACATCAATACAGGAAATCGACAAATAGCAAACAAGATAAACTCGCAGAGAATGGAAAAACATCAAACCAATCAAACTTGCATGAATTAGAAAGATATAACACAAAGGGTAGCAGTTTAATCCACCAGAGGTCGGGCCCTTAGCCATCACCGAATACTGTTGAGCTACTTTAGAGAATACTAATGAACAGCAACGTAAACTATGTATTAAACATTGAATTCAATCCTCATTACAATACGATCATGTTCCTCAAAAGCACAAGTCTGTAACTTAAAATTACAATTTGAAATAAAATAGAGATCGCCCCCTTTTCTCCTACAATTTACACTTTTATTGTCAAAAAGGGTAAAAGATAAATGTGATCCCTCAGGATCAGGAGATCTTGAGAGATTCACAACTGAATGCTATCTTCTGGCATTCTTCTTATTTAGCGTTGATCCTCCTAATTCGTCCTCTGGCTCGATTGCAACCGATTTGCCTCATTCATCCTTTGTTTGTTTATGATGTTCCATCTCTAGGGAACAATGAATATTCCTTTCATCGTTTTTCTACGTAAAAAGGAATAAGAGTTAGTTACGGTGGATAATTATTAATCAAGAGTAGTTCATTCATTCCTGATCATAATCCATCAATACGTTAGCATATCAAGGCATAAAATAGATAAGAAAAGAGGAAAAAGGCAATGTAATTGAGAGTAAATACATACCCATTGGATAACTCAACATACTCCCCTGCCTACCTTGCTTCATGTCCTCATGAAAAGTAAATAGTTCTTATGCAATGCATTTAAAGAGTAGGTTGGAAAGAAAACTTCAAAAATTGGTCTAAATCCATGATGTTGAGCCAGGAGTGCAAAGGTGGGCATTTATTTCCCTTCGGGCAGCTCGTAGTTAGCTCGATACCCTTCAGGAGGATACCAAATAATGGGACTCCAAAACTGGCATCCCAACCAATGAGGCCCTTCTCTCAAAATAAGATTGTTGCAGGTGATCATCCGGGCCACATAGCTTTGAAGTTCCGATAATTAAATGGCTCCCTATCTTTCACACTATTAGTGGATATTGTCCATCTGAGCTTAGATGTAGTCAGAGATCTTTCTTGAATGGAGAGGAAATATGATATTCCTTTCTACACAATATCCTTATGTATAGGCCCTAAAGTTTTAATAACCCCCTCTCTTTTCATCAGATTTTTATGGTTGGCAAACATTTGTAAAGGGTGCTTAGGTTCACTCCTCACCCAAAGATCCAATCCATGTTCCTATCTTTGGAATGCATTATAAGCTTTAAACCATTTGAGTTGGTTAATTGCAAACGAGATAAAATCCTGGAATTGGCATCTCCAACAAAAGGATTAGGGTTCTTTTCCACCTCGTTTTCTAATATGAAATTGTGTAGATAGAACTCACAAACAAGCCTCTGGACCTTTGCACCGTGTTGCTTGCAACAATTTATTAAATATTCAATTGTCCCTGATTCAATTGGTTTACCAGCTTTTACAGTTTTGATTTTCAATAACAGATACCGTTCTAATAAGAACAACGCATAATTGGTGGCGGGAGACCTACATGTCAGGACGTCCGAATACAATGAGCAGATGGTGTTTGTCTGACTCATGACTCTATCTAGCTTGAATTTTACCTTTTCTAGCTTTTATTGCGCCTTTCTACGCCTGTCAAAGGTCTCATTCTCCATTATAGTTAGTTCCCTAAGCTGTTTCTGCAACTCTTGATATCTCTGTAGGGAAATTGTCTCTTGTTCAAATCGTTCCAAAGCGAGCCAGGCTTGTGCCAATTCCTTCTAAAGATTTAGTAAAATAGGGTCATGGTGCATCATTATGTCCGTCTAAGTGCCTATTCTACGAGAGGGGATATCCTCTGTCAGCACTTCTCTATTATTAGAGGTCCAAACCTTCGTTTGAGCAGCTTCATCTACTAAATCTGCATGTAATCTTGCTTGAGTGGCAATTATTCGAGTTGGTATGAGCTTAGTTTGAGTCCATGTAGCCCTAACTTCACATAATTCCGTTTGCACGACAACATTTGCTACCTTAGGGGTATTTCTCAGTGGTATCATTTTATAAAAATAAATACTATTAAATTAAGGACTGTTATAATGCCACACACTCTGTGATTATGGGATGTCGTATTATTCTGCAAAATCAAATAAAATGATGATAGTGCATGCTTGAGTTTACTAGAGGTCCCTGCCCCCTCTCGAAATTAAAGGTCGCCTACGACCGAATGGACAAAAAGATGACGTTCTGGCGGCAAAGTACAGGGGTGATGGATTGGGTAATAAAGGCGGCAGAGTACGTATATTAATGAAAGTATCATAAAAGGATATTGGAGTAATGAAAACAAGGCATGTAACGAGAATTATTAATAAGTGATAAGATGTCATGAGGTGATGTGATAAATAAAAAGGACAATATACATAGGAGATGATACCTTACTACCGTTATTCCACTTGAAAATGATGTAATTTATTCTAGAAAGAATTAACTCATGCATAAAGGTTCAAGTCGAGTTAGGGAAATAATCTCTCCGTAGAAAAATAGAAAAATAAGAAGAGGGCATTGTAATAACTATTGATGTAGAAAGTAAATCTTCAATACCATAAGCAGAGCTTCTACTGCCTGCAGGCGTCCATAGCCTCGACAGAGTTGCTTTCTAACCCTTAGGAGTCAGGATCCTCTATGCATAGTTGGGGAAGTGCATTATGATGTCCACGATAGAGATCAATGTGTTGGCATGGTAACCAGATGAACACATTTCCATTCACTGGGAAGTAGCGAAAGTGGTCAGGCCTATCCTCCATCTATAGATCAAAAAATAAAATTGTTAGTGAATTTTGTTATTATGTGTGTGTGTGTATTTTTATTTTTATTTTACACTTCCCATTTTATATATAGAGGGTGGCTCAATACTTCTTAAGAGTAGGGATGGTGGAAGAAGTTTAAACATATCAATAGAAAAAAATATACCCATAATCTTATTGATAATAAGTAGAGAGAATTATACTAGAGGGAGTAGAACCAACATGGTAAAGATAATCAACTAGTATCATTTATAGCAGAAATGAGGAAAATAAAGTGTTATAGATAATTGTGTCCTTTCTTTTTCGATCATCACAAAGAAATCTTGTTAGAGATAATAATGTTAAAGATGTTTGCCTGCTTCAGTAGACTCTGTACTTGTTGTCCTCATATATGTATTGTACTTGATGCCAAAAAGAGGATTATAAAAAAAATGAGTTGGGATGGGCTAGGAATGATCATGCAAGTGGAAGAAAGGGGTGTTCTCAAAAATCCTCACAAAGTGTTGTTCCCTCAAGGGAACAACAAAAGCACTCAAAAAGTGATGTTCCCTTTAGGGAAAAGCAGTTGTTCCCTATAGGGAACAACAAAAGAAAACACACAAAAAAGTGTTGTTCCCTTTAGGGAACAACAACTATTCCTCGTAGGGAACAACAAAAGAGAACACATGAAAAACTGTTGTTCCCTTTAGGGAACAACAAAAGAAAATAGGGAGAGACAAGAAATCCTCCCTACTACTCTAAACAACAGAAGGGCTATGATACAAACAAGAAAAAGAAACAGGGAAAGAAAAAAAGCAATATATTTACAAGTCTCAAAAATAACTTTTTTATGGGACTGGTGCTATCGAAGAGTTGCCTTCTACAACAAGAATTTGTATGGTAGAATCTTTGCATATCTATTGGCAAAAGGATTCCCTTATAAGCGGTTTGTGGTAGAGGCATACCTAGTGCCCATTTTCCTTAAAGGAATAGCCAGACCCATCAATGGTGGCTAATGTAAGGGTGCCATTATCGTGCACCTCTTTTATCTTGTAGGGACCTAACCATCTAGTCTAGAGTTTGCTCAGGAAGTCCTAGAACCTGGAATCGTACAGAAGCGCCCAGTCGCCTTCATGGAATATCTTTTTCTTGATGAGGGCGTCATGCCATTTTTCTCTTTGTTGTTGAATAAGTGCAGTATGCTGAAGAGCCAATAGCTGGATTTCATCTAATTCATTTATTTGTTGTAATCTGTTAATCTATGCTTCATTCAAGTCCAGCCCCACTTCTTGGGCTATCCTTAATGTCTGAATTTCAAATTCTATAGGGAAGATAGGTTCCTTACCAAACAACAACTGATATGGGGAGTATCCTGTTGTATTCCTCCAAGTCGTGCGATATGCCCACAGGGCTTCTGGAAATCGGGTAGTCTAGTCACATCTATGCGAGGCGTCTGTCTTTGTTAGGATGGCCTCGATTACCTTGTTAGTACTCTCTACCTAGCCGTTTGCCTACAGGTGGTATGGAGAGGTGATCATGTGCAAAATGTGATGATTTTTTAGTGTAGCAGCAATATTATGGCCAACAAATTGTGGCCCTCCATCCATAATTATTTCTCTAGGCAAACCATACTGCACGAAGATTTGAAAGAGAAAAATGATTACTGTTTCCTCTATTTCCCTTGGTAACGCTACTACCTCCACCCATTTAGAAACGTATTCTTTTGCAACCAGTATATATGAATTTTGATTAGATGATGGTTTTATTGGGCTGAAGAAATCTAACGCCCAACGTTCAAATGGTTAGATGACTAGCTGTGGGTGTAGAGGCATCTCGTTACACTGGTCAGGGTGGCCCATTCTTTGGCATCTACGGCATGCCTGGAAAAATTTCTTGGTGTCCTTAAAAATCGTGGGCCAATAATAGCCCATCTCTAAGATTTTATGTCCAGTCCTGTGATCTGCAAAGTGTCCACCGCACAGTCCATCGTGGCAAGCTTTTAGGATATTGTAAATTTCGTCTTCCCTGATACACCTGTGGATATGCATATCGACTCCTGTGTGAAAGAGGTATCCTCTGATCCAAGAGAAACGAGTGCTGCATACTATTAATTTCCTTTCTCTGGGCGTCAGGTGTTTGGGTAGTTTTCCCACTGCTAAGTAATTCGCAACATCTGTGTACCAAGGTGTTTTCACGGTCACAACAAACATGTGCTCATCGGGGAACTGGTCTTCTACTGCCACTGCGTCGTCTATTCTTGGAACTCAAGAGAGGAAGTCTACTACCAGATTCTCCTTTCCTGGTTGATCCTTGATTGTTATGTCAAATTCTTGCAAAAGGATTAACCATCGTGTCACTTTGCCATTCGTAATAGGTTTATTAGCTAAATATTTGATAGCAGAGTGATCAATATACAGGACCACAGGGTATCTTGTTATATAGTGTTTGAATTTATTAATAGCATAGATTACAGCTAGAAACTCCTTCTTTGTCACTGTGTAATTCAACTCAGCAGGAGTTAAATTTTTGCTGATGTAGTATATCGCATAGGGTTTCTTGTATTCTTCTTGGAAAAGAACTGCTCCAATGGATGTATCTGATGCATCTGATGAAATCTGAAATGGTACATCCCAATTTGGGCCTCATAGTACTGGTGTTGTTGATACTAGCCGTTTTAATTCTACAAAGGCAATGTCACATTTGTCAGTCCATATAAAATCAATATTTCTTGTCAAAGCATATAACGATGTAGCAATTTGGGAAAATATTTTTATAAATCTCCGATAATATCCAGAAAATCCCAAAAACCTATGTACCTTTGTTTGCGTGCAAGGGGTAGCTAGTAAGAGGATTACCTATATTTTTGCTAGATCTACCTGAATTCCAGCAACTGAGATGTAATGGCCCAGGATCAGGCCCTTTGTCATCATCATATGGCATTTATCATGGTTTAAGCAAAGCCTAGTAGCAATGCATCTTTCCAAGACTTTCTCCAATGTCTATAATGCCTGCTCAAAGTAATCTCCATAGGGTGTGAAATCATCCATGTATAACTCTAATCCCTCATTTATCAAGTCTACAAAAATATTGAGTATGGCTCTTTGGAATGTAGCAGGTACTTTGCACAGTCCAAAAGGTAATACCCTATAAGAAAACGTCTCCCAGGGGTAGGTGAAGGTAGTCTTATCTTGGTCTTTGGGGGCAATTTGGATTTGGTTGTAGCCACTGAAGCCATCCAGGAAAGAGAAGAATTTTTACCTGCCAATGTGTCTAGAACCCTGTTGATAAACAAAAGGGGAAAATGGTCTTTTTGCGTTGCTTTGTTAAGATTTTTATAATCGACGCATATACGCCATCTCCCATTCTTTTTAGGAATGACAACTAATGGAGAAACCCATTTACTGTCAAATATAGGATAGATAAAATTCACATCTAATAGTTTCTGCAGTTCGTCTTTAACAATATCCTTTAGGTGAGGGTTTAATCTATGCTGAGGTTGTCGAATGGGTCTCGCATATTTTTCAGTGTAGATGTGGTGCATACATAGTTGAGGGTCAATCCCTTTCATATCTAGGTAATCCCAAGAGAAAGCCCCTTTATATTTCCTAAGGATTTGAATAAGCTTCTGTTGCTGGTCATCACTCAAATTTTTGTTAATGTTAAGGAATTTCCTTGGCTCAATTTCAATAGGTTTGCTATTAGAGACAGTTTTTGTTGGTATTGTTTGGTCATTGATATCTTTTAAAGGATCTTCTTCAATTTCGTTATCAAGGACTGCTTCAATCATGTGACATTTTAGATTAGATGTGGCAATAGGGTGGTTAATGTAAGTGTTAATAATATCATCTTCTGTTTGGTTTTTAAATTAAAGAGCATCTGCTACAGTTAATGGTGATCAAATATTTTCGGTTAAATATGTTACAAGCTGCTTCCTAGTTTTTATTATGGTTAGGCTTGGCTAAGTTGGAGGGTATAAAGCTAGGTTCTTCACATCATTCCCTCGATTTACAGTCATACTTCTTGTTCGACAGCTTATATAAGCATCTGCAGTCACTAGCCAAGGTCTTCCTAATATTAGAGGATGTCCGTCTAGCTAGTTTCTGGGATTAATGATCAAGAAATTTGCTGGGTATTCCCAAGAATCTACAGACACCATCACATCCTATAATGTCCCTTCTGGTTTAATAACTGAATAGTCAACAAGTTCCAGCAAGGTCATAGTTGGATCTAAGGCTGTGATGCCAAGTCTCTCATAGGTTTTTGTTGTGAGAATATTATTGGCTGCCCCTAAATTGACTAATGCATTGGGAAAGGAGCATCCATTTATTTTTTTTGTGACAATAGGGTTTCCTAGGTCTTCATATTTCACTAGTGTCTCTCTGCCTAACAATAGATCAAACACAGTTCCAACTACATGGACAGTTGGTGTTACCTTTATTTTCCTCGCAGACTTATTGGTACACAATTCCTTAATGGTTTTTGCATAAATTAGAATGTCCTGAATAACCTGGAGGAGGGGTATTTTTACGAAAATAATTTTTAGTTCTCCCAGGAGATTGAAGTCGGGATATTTGATTGGGCGAGGTGTAATCAATATTTCTGGGAATGGCACAGAAGAGGTAATAATCTGTTCATGACTTTTCTGCTTGACTGTATTCTCCCATTGGGGTGTTTTTTCTACAGTCAATGGCTTATTTGGGTATGGTTCTTCAAGTCACATATTTTTATCATCCTTTGGCACAATTATTCATCTAGACCTCAATTGGAGTTCATTACATTCTCTCAACTCAGTTTCTAGATCTAGACCTTCAATGATTTGTACCGACTGGACTGGTATGTTGTTAAGATTTGGGTAGGGCTGGGATGGGAGTTACGGTCGTAGATTGGATTGAGGATTCTGCTGCAATGTGTAAGGTGCTGGTAGAGTAGGTTAAGGCAGGGGGACTATCCCCACTGGCTAGTTTGTGGTTCTTTGCCAGCTTGATTTCCAGTTTTGGTTTTGTGAAGTGGAGGGGGACCATTGAGATGGATATGGGTTGTTCTGCTAGAATGATGGAAAGTAAGAGGGATTTGGCCAACTATTGTTTGAATTTGATTGATTGGACCAAGGTGGCATGGGGAATGCTTGTGGTGGCCAATTAGGAAAAGGTGGTTGGTTCTGCCATGTAGCTCCTGTATATTGCTGGGAATTATATTGTGAAGGCTAAAAGAATGAAGATGGGTCAATAGGCATACCTGTTTGCCGTGCTTGCCATTGGCGACACTGGTTTAACATGTATACTGGTTCTGCTTCTTCCTCTGCCTCCTTGAAGACCTCTTTTAATCCTGGGAGTGATGGGAAATTTTCTGTGGCATGTTCCTTAGTTCATATGGCACAGGTTTGTACCATATCCAGTGGGCATTCTTTATGACTATGTTTCCTTCTACATTGAGGGCAAAAAATAACCAAGTTCTACTCTACTTCGACCTGCTTCTGCTTGGATTGCATGATGTCTAACTGTGTTGTCAAGGTTCCTAGGATATCTGTTTTGAAATCTTCCAATAGGTTGCCGATTTCAACACGAGTAACACTTCCCCCAAAGACTTTGTTGTCCCTGTTGATTGCATCACGTCTAGCTGGTTTTAGTCTTGTACTGCCCCTCGAGCACTTGATGCACAAGTCAATAATATTAACATAGTCTTCTTGATAGATATCACCTTTACCCATGATATTTAGTGTCTCTATCCACTGTTCTTTCATCCCTTTAATCATCATGGTTTTTAGAAAATTATCAAGCAGATTTGCATAAGGAGACCTTTGGAGGTTATATTGGAAACGCTCTACATACTCTTCCAAAGTTTCACTACGCCTTTCTACCATTTGGAATATCTCATATTTTAGTTCTCTAGATCTGCAATAATCTTGATATTTTTTAAGAAAGGTAGTTTTCATTTGGTCCCAATCATTAATGGTGCCTCCACCTAGTTCCATAAACCAACGCAGGGCTGCTCCCTTTAAAGTGGAGGGAAATAGCGTCAGTTTTTGGGGTTCGGTGGTGTAATAATAACCCCTACATAGGACATCAAATTCAAACAAGAATGCATCCAGATCTTTTGAAGTGAGTCCATGAAAGGTGGGAATATTTTGTAGTGGGATAGCTTTCATGGGGGCATTGATATCTGTGTCAACAATAGGATACTGTAGTGTAGAGGTATGGGGTGGTTGTGGATTATTGACCATTTGGTCAAAGACATGCCAATATCCTTCTGGTATCTCTGGTGCTGTGGAGTTGTTCCTAGGATGTCCAGAAGAGGCGGGAATGATCTTAACAACACTCCCTTGATCTGGGACACTAGGCGTCCTTACCTTGGGAGATCTTGGTTCTGCTGGTTTAACCTCAAATTTACCTGTTTCTCCTTCTCCTTCACAGAGGTTACCAGAATTCCCTTCTTGTGAGGGAATTGATTGTGAATTTTCAATATCTTGAAAACTCTGTTCAGTCCCTTTAGTTTTACTGTGAACCTCAGCGTAGGCTATAGATGTTGATCATGTGGCTTGAAGGGAGATAGTAGGGTGTCTATAAGTGACGGTTCAGGGTCCTACTGATGGCTGAGACTCATCTTTCCTTATGATTTCGTCGATAAAAGTTGATATTCCAAGGGTCACCGGTCCCTTAGATTTTTTAGGTTTTGGATGTGAGATTGTATCGTTTTATGATCTTTTCTTCTTAGTCATTCATGTGAAAAATCAAATGTTTATTTCTACCTTAAATTCCTAGCAATTCTACTGGAAAGAGGTTGGGGGTGCAGGCATTTTACTTGCTCTATACACAGGTTCTTACCTTCCATTTTTAATACCTAGTTCTCCCTTAGTAGACAAACATAAAACACCTACTTTACTTCTCTGCAATTGTGCTGAAAAGCGGGCGGAGGAGCAAGCACTTTACTTGCTTGTTACGTAGGTTCTTACCTCCCATTTTCAATACCCAATTCTTCCCTAGTAGCAACTATCAGATATACATCACTCTTTGTAAAATGGTGACACTTTCCCCAGTAACGACGCCAAAATGTTGGGTGCTAATAGGTTTCTTTTAAAACTCCTAATTGCCTCACATTAATTATCAACTCGGGCAAGTCCTTTTATTCCAAGAGTGTACAAAATATGTGCATATTATGAATCCAAAGAGTAATGCTTTTAAAATGAAATATAAAACTTTGATACAAGAGTGAACGGATGCATTATAAAACTCAAACTGCAACTGTTAACAAAAATATTACATCTAAGCATCAAGACTTAACTCTCAACTGAAATCGTAATTAAATCTCAAACAAGTACTTCAAATGGAAATGATGTCAACCGAGAGTTTAGTAGCAATAACCAATCTCTTTCAGTTGATTCTATCTAAATCATACAGAATCTCAATTAAGCAATTCAGATGGAAATGATGTCAATCGAGAGTTCAGTAGCAATAATCATTCTCTTTCAACTGATTCTATAATAACCACACTATTATCATAATCAACAAGATTCAATGCCTTAACTGATA
This sequence comes from Pinus tabuliformis, assembly GCA_031772625.1. Classification (NCBI taxonomy): domain Eukaryota; kingdom Viridiplantae; phylum Streptophyta; class Pinopsida; order Pinales; family Pinaceae; genus Pinus; species Pinus tabuliformis. Next base: position 111,319,689 of record CM062815.1, on the reverse strand, counting down.
ATCAATTTAATCTACAATAAGCATAAATGGAATCAATTGACAAAGCTGCAAATCATATAAGGAAAGTAACCTAACTTCAATACAGGAAATCGGCAAATAGCAAACAAGATAAACTCGCAGAGAATGGAAAAACATCAAACCAATCAAAATTTCATGAATTAGAAAGATATAACACAAAGGGTAGTAGTTTAATCCACCAGAGGCTGGGCCCTTAGCCACCAGCGAATACTGCTAAGCTACTTCAGAGAATACGAATGAAAAGTAACGTAAATTATGTATTAACCATTGAACTTAATCCTCATTACAATATGGTCATGTTCCTCAAAAGCATGAGTCTGTAACTTAAAATTACAATTTGAAATAAAACAGAGAATGCCCCCTTTTCTCCTACAGTTTACACTTTTATAGTAAAAAGGGTAAAATATAAATGTGATCCCTCAATATTGGGAGATCTCGAGGGATTCACAACTGAATGCTATCTTCTGACATTCTTCTTATTTAGCGTTGATCTTCCTGATTCATTCTCTGGCGTGACCGCAACTGACGTGCCTGATTCATCCTTTGTTGGTTTATGTTGTTCCATCTCTAGGGAACAATAACAAATCCTTTCGTTGTTTTTTTTGCATAAAAAGGAATAAGAGTTAGTTATGGTGGCTAATTCTTAATCAAGAGTAGTTCATTCGTTTCTTATCATAATCCATCAATATGTTAGTGTATCAAGGCACAAAAGAGATAAGAAAAGAGGAAAACGGCAATGTAATTGAGAGTAAATACATACCCATTGCATAACTCAACATAGTGTAAAAAAGTTAAGAGAAAATACAGCTTGTGTTCTTTAAAGTTGGTTGCAACAAATGTCAACTTCTCTCAATAGGTATTCCCTTTTCCTACTCTAGGTAATTTCTTAATTGGCATGCATGTGCATGGGATTTGCTTAACTATCATCCTTACTATCTAGACAAGCCATGGGAAAGATTGTTGGAATAAATTAGCCTACTACAAAAATAGAATTGGCGACTCCACTGAGGAGTCTATTGGTGGTGCTTTCACTTCTCCCTCCTTACTTTGGATTTTGGTTTTTTATCTACTGTTGATTTCTTTTCTTTTTCTTTTCAACCTTGTCTGAGCCTATCACATGCTGAATTATTTTGGATCTAACTTGATCTAGGTTTTAGTTTCTTTTTTTATTCATCTTCTACTTGAGGTCCCTCCCTGTGTGTAATTTATAGAGTGACCAAACAGTTTTGTCAGTGCTTGTCTACTACACTTTTGTGACATGTTTCTTCCTTATCTATTGCCTAGGTGTGACCACCTTGTGTAGGTGATATTTTTAAGGATGTTTCCTTTGCGATATATTTCTTGCTTCCCAAATTTGTTATCCTCTACCTATCACTACCCAAATATAGTTCAGTATTGGGTTATATTTCTTTTTTGTTAGCAATTTCAGTTTTTTTGTCAAGATTTCTTTTTCTCATTTCAATTGCCTCTTGTAGCATTTGCTACTTTTTATTTTATGACATTGCAAACTAGATTTGAGGGGTTTTAAAAGTATTTTTGATATGTTTCCCCATTTGGATGGTAAATAATTTATCTTTCGTTTGAAGCCTGATACTTAATTTTTGTTCTTTGTTTAGGGGTTGTTTTGTTTCCTTTGTAGATAATTGTGGGTACATGCTTCTTTGTTGTCTACATTGACCTATAAATTTAAAGCTTACTTTGCACTTACACTTGTTGTTTGTCCATGTGTGATAAACCACTTTTTGTGATTTCCTTTTACAAAGCCAAGTTTTGATATTTTGAGTGTTTGTCCTTTGGCTTTGGTTATTGTTTGAAACTCTCTTTTTGTGTTTGTCTTTTGGGTTGTTTCTTGGATCATATTTCTTTCTTGAATATAGAAAATTTCAAACAAAGTATTGAGAGTGAATGTAAGGTTGTTTGTCATTTGGAAAGGGAACATTCTCTCTATCCTTCCTTAATTAAATTTCATTGAGAGAGAGAAAATGAAAATAATTCCACTTCATCTAGCTTACATTACGATTGGTCTTGAGTCATTTCACACCATCTTAGTTTCACTTTATTTCCCTTGTGTAAACAACAATCACTAAAATCATCAACTAATAAAATTGATTCGATGTTTTCATTTTCTCTAGTAGCACACCAACACTGGCTTAGGATTTTAGTTCCTTGGAATAGATGCTGAGGTTAAATCTCTAAGGACACCAAAACAAACCTTAGAATTTTGAGTTAGGGACTGGAAATACATTTGTAGTTGCATTTTTCCTTCAAAGGCCTTCATAAGGATGATTCACAAGGTCACATTGGGTCCAATGGAGTGAGCTATCCTACTTCACTTGGTCACTGTGGCATGGTTTTCACATACTTGGGGGATATCCTTGAGAGGCATATGAATTTCTTAGAGAAATATCTTTAGAAGTTTCAGGCTAGATACCCTACCTTTACATGTGGATCTAACTTATTAATATTCCCCTAGGTTGAGTGTTTATAAGTGTAACCATACTGGCCATAATTTGAGAAACTTACATAGGTCATAGTGAGGGTGTTGTCCTTGTTTTACTTAGGGAAGATACTCACTCGGTTCTCCTAGAGGTTGCTCATGCATAATTAAGGGTACTTGTACTAGGCATAAGATCCATTAAGTAAGAGGTCAATGTAACTATCCCAACCATATCTTCACATTCAACTTGGGCCTTGATAAACCAGGCTCTTCCTGTGGGAAGATCCCTTTGATCTCCTAGTTTATGTGGTTTCTCCTTATATTTGATAGTGTGTGATTTTTGGTTTGAGACTAGTTGGCCATAGGGGTGTATTACATTAATTAGTTAAACAATAAAAATATATACATTGTGGCTAACCCAACTATTTTATGTTCTTGAATATTTAAACCTTTCTCTCGAAGAGGAAGGTCCACCACCTTAAAGTCACATGATAGATCCAATAATGGAGGACTTAGAACAAACCTAGGTTGCAGGGGATAATCATGGTTCTGGTGGGGAATACTTAGTTACTATTGAGGTTATTGATGGAAGTATAATACCACATGTCAACCCACCTTTAACGAACCCATTTGGCCTCATACTTGTGTAGCTGAGAGACTTTGCTTCTAAACCCCTATCCTTGTTCTCTCATCCTATGTCTGGTGATAGTGGTGAATCTACCATGGAAGAGATGGGTTCCCCATCACCTTCTACATAAAGAGTATATTTTTTATGTCTATATTTCCATTGATTAGTGTGATAGGACCCACTTATCAAGCATTGACAACACCTTTTTCCTCTTCTTAGGGCATTCCACCAGTTGCTTCGACAACCCCTACAATTTTTCTGAGTGTCTTTGTATACCTACCTTCATACACCTTTATGTTTGGAATAGGGGAAAACCTGAGTCAACTAATGGGAGCTCGGGTGTTTCCACCTAACTCATCTATTATGACAATTGCATTACCTAATATGGGTCTATGTTCTTCAAGAAACATGTAGGGGGGGTCTACATTTGTCTCTGGTCAATCTGGGGCAATAATATTTTTGGAGGAACATCTCATCATTGGGGTAGTTCTTGTTAGGAGGGATGCCCTTTTGTGGGGATTTTCATTCCTTCATAGGATCTAGTTTACTTGGGGGCATCAAATCTGTTATTATCCAAAAATTGATCACCTAGCCATTTCCTACTCGGTTGATCGAAATACACCACGTAGTATCATCTTTTACATATTAAAACCCACTTTGACCTTAGGAAATAATTTAGTGAACCATTTTCCTAATTATTTTTCATTAAAATCCAAAAAACCTCATGAGAATAATTAAATGAATCATTATTTGTTTATAATTTTCTCGAAATAATTATTAAATCATTGTGTAATGATTATTTCTAACCATTTTTCATTTAACCACTCAAGAATAATTAAATAAATAATTATTTATTTATTATTCCCTCATTTCTCTCATGAGATAATTATTAAATCATTATTTAATAATTATTTCTAATTCATATTTGACTTAATCACCATAAAGTAATTAATCAATCATTTTTTATTTGTTAATTACTTAAACCACTTTCTAAATAAAGATATGTGATCGTTTTGAATATCTTTCCCTCTCTAAAAATATAATAAAATATTCACAACATCTAGATCTTGTTTTGGTCTATAAGATTTTATTATTTTTTGAATCTAGATCTATCTTAACATTTTATTATAAATAGAAGGGTTTTCTCCGCATTCTTAACCATGACCATTTTCATCATCCCCATTATCGTCCTATGATATTTGATCTCTCACTTTGAGTTCAAACCTCTATCACCATCTTCTACCCATTGCACACTTTGATAGAAAGAAGCACGGGGCCTTCAAAGGACCCATCTCACAAAGGGGGATTTACAGACCCAAGTCTATAATTTCTTCTCATTAGGTGTAAACTTTTCAATTTGATAATAATAATAATAGATCATTCCTTTTTCCATTAGGTATTTATCATTTAACATGTTGTTATTTGTTATTTTGTTCACATTGTATATCTTTTTACATGGTTTATGATATTCTTTTTGTAGATCTAAAGAAAAATTGCAACTTTCATTTTTGTTGTTAGGGGTGCTTGTCACCAACAACTTAAGTGAAACATTTTAGGTACACTTGCTAAGAACTTTCACACTAACAAATGGTGACTCCACTAATGTAACAAATTTAGAAGCCCTTGAGACTACTGTTACAACATTTTTTAGTATTTTCTAGGATTTCTTCTTTCTCCCAATTCCCATTTCTATTTTTAGATTTCTCCTATTTGTTGGAAAACTTTTGCTTATGTTGGGTTTTTGTGTATTTTTTATAGGTCATAGGTACTAGCCACGCAAGAGATGACACAGTTTGCAACATATCTGCAAAGTGGGATCTCTAGGAATAGAGCACACTTTTTGGTCCACTAATTTCACCTAATAACACACTTTTTATCCCTTTTTCTACATCTAGGTGCACTAAACAAGTCAACACTTGTGTCCTCCAGTTTTTTAAGAATTTTTCATATTTTTCAAAATTTGTTGATAGTTTTGCCTGAGTGTTGAGAAGGGGTTTCTTAATTCCTGTTTCACCACTAGTCCTAGAGTCTCTTAGTATTTTTTCTCATTTTGATGAAGGAAAAAATACCCTTAGGGTTTAGAGTACACCTTTACCATTTAGGAGAAAATTTGTTGAGTTGTGGAGTCTAGTTTGTAGAGATTTCAATCACTATTTTATAGCATTGTTTCCATCTTTTTTTAGTCCCTTTTAGGCCATTTTTACAACACTTCGTTTCCATTTTAGAATTCTATTGATTTTCTTCTTTAGGATCCTCTTGATCATCCTTCTTTTTCAAACTTGTTTCTGTTATTTCCTAGCACTTCATTTTTTGTTTTTGTTGGTTTTTCTACATCATTTCAATAGATTTTTCCTTAAGATCCTAGTCCCTTTAGACATTTGATCTTCTGTTCATTTTGCATATTTGGGATGGTTGTTTTCCATCACTTTTTATCGTTTCTTCATAGCCTTCTTGGGTGGGGAATTGTGTGCCTGAGTTTGTTTTTATTTTACTGTTCATTTTTAGTATTATTTACAGTTAACGCACTTTATTTGGTAGCAATGTTGACATTGTAAAACATGCTCAATTATCTCATCCTATGACGCATTATTCACACACTCACACACTAAGTGAATGTGAGAATGGTTACAACCACCAAGCCAAGACTTGAAAGACTCCACATTAATAATAACTTAACTCACATAGATTTGGGTAAAAGGGAAAAAAATATTATAGTTAGGTTTAGGATCAATGGGATAGGATTCCAAAAACCCCCATTGATCACTTACATCGAGACATAGACAATTATCCTTTTAGGGAGCTTGAAATCCTTCACAATCCCATGGTTAAAAATGGTGTGCACCAAAGACCTAATTTAGATGGGGTTAGGCTTAGGTCTCGGTGTTCGGGAATCTCCATGAGGTCATCTGACTCATTGGTCTAGGGCTTGACATTGTTGACTGACTACTAAGAAGCTCAAGACTCAACCACCCCCTTGGGACAAAGGTAACCTTATTGGCCTGTGTAAGGTCCCACCTTACCAACCATCAATATTATAGATAACTATTGAACACTAAGACTCAAAACATGATATTTGTTTTTTATTTTCAACTCCCAAGACAAGCCCAAAGCCAATGCCTTTTTCTGTTTTTGTTCCCAACTCCCAAGGCAAGCCCAAATCCAATGCCTCATTCAAAACCTAAATCCAAACTACCAAACAACAACCATCACTTGATCCTCAAGCTGAAAAATCATATTTCAAAGAAAGAGTCTTTAGTGGGATGAATAAATATCAAAATTTATGAGCCATAGTTTCCAACAAGTTAATCATCTACTTTTGTTGCAATTAAATGTGTTCAGGAGTGACCAATTTGAGTTTATTTTAAATAACATCCTTATGAATTATTTACTTAAAAGGATAATTTAACTTCTATGGAGTGGTATCCAATAATTATGGATTCATATGTAAGTTGACATTAGAACAAATCACTTACCCAACTTTGACTTTATCAGCATAAATTTTAACTCAATGGGCTTATCAGGCATATTCAATAAGACATTCCAGACCATCTTGTTTACAAATCCTAATTTCACTTAATATTTTTTTTACACAAAATACATAAAATTTAAATAGCTATAACCATTGAAGGATTATGACAAATAGTTTACAAGCATACAATATACATCCATTGAGGTATTTTGTCAAACACTTGGTGGTCATCATCTCTTAAGACAATTTTGACAACCATTAGCAGCATGAATATAAGATTCTTACTCACAAAATTTAACACATAAAATTCATAAATTAAAACTTCAAATATTGGCATATTAAAACAAAAACTAAATCATCTTAATCATTCACCAAAAACTTGAGAATATACACACATAGTTGGCAGTAGTAATCTGCAAAATCAGTGAGATTTACGATCTGGGTTTTGAAAAGTATTTTTTTTGGAATCAAATGGGGGATTACAATTCAATATGGCATGAATACCCCCTGTTGTTGGGCTGAATCACATCCAAAATGCCTAGGGATGTAATTCTTTAAAAAAACAAAAAAGTAGATCCTTAATGTCTCATTTGCGACTTTTGTCAAACATATGGAATGCAAACTTCCATATAGAACTCCAAATGAGGAAAGACAACCCAGATTTATGCTACTAAGATATGTTCATTGAATTCACACATTTGACATCATTTGACAAGATAATTCCTTTGACATAATTTGGCAAGCTGATTGCATCCATTGCTACAATTTGATAAACAGATGGCAGCCCTAAATGCTACAGCCATTAAGGATTTCTGTCAATTTCTAATAGTATTATAACAAAAAATTGAATCAAAAAACATTGCATTATTAATAAGAATATGAAACATAAGCCATAACTAAAATTTTCCTCAAACTTACCTCAAGCCTTTGATCTTCCAAATCATATTTTAACTACCATTATTTTTTGCATTTTCTTTTAAGGGTTGATTCTGTAATTCCTCTAGGTATATTTTAGGGTAGATGTCTATTTTATTACTTATCTTCTAACCAGAAAGTTAGCACTTATTCATGCATAAATAAATTTATAGAATTACTCATTCAGTAATTTTGTCAAACACTTTGCAAAATATTCTTAAACCATTTCTAAAACATGCATATAATTACCTGAAACAAAATAATAACTCATGAAATTCTTACCCAATTCCTTGGGAATTTATTTATTGCAATTAACTTCAACAATATTTGGCTTTCCTTTCTCAAAAGCTGAAGAGATATTCAACTCCAATAGCTGAGAATATGATCCATATTTTATCCCTCAACCAATTCATTTGAACCATCCAGTTCTCCACCCAACCATATCCAGGGAGAACTTCTCCCCCTGGAACCCCCGAGTTGTAAGAGCTCACAAGCAGTACCAAAATATAGCAGTAGAGAGATATACAAGGCAAGTTGAGGAAGATAAGTTTCACTTCTTCCCAATACCACTCATGGTCAAATCCACCAGGTAGAGATACTTAGTAATTTAGTTCAAGAATTTAAAATTCCTTTCGAAAGAAATTGGTTATTCTCCAAGTCTATCCCTCTCATAATCTTTTTTTTTTATAAATATCTCCAACTCTTGGTATCAAAATGCACCCCCCCTTTCCAAGTGAGAATACATGAGACACATATATAGGAGGAGCAACAAATCCTTGTCATAAAGGAGAAGTAATATGCATGCCATGTATTCCATTTAGAGGAGTGTAACTCATGCCATTAAGGAGAGTATGCATGCCTTAGTTAAGGACATTGTAACTTATGCATTAAAGAGAGCGTAAGAGGAATCTCTTATGACATGTCTTTAATGAGTGTAGGAGGAATATTCCATTCATTGATGAGTGCATAAAAGAAAGTGTAAAGTGTTACTAAAATAGAAAGAGAGAGAGTTACATAGAGCCATGAGAATCATCAAGGAGAGAGGTGTGAAGTTGTTGAGGAGATGAAGTTGACATCTAATTCCCTTTTAATAATAATATCATAGTCTCATCAAATATAATATTAAAATTAATAATATTAATAATATTGAGGATTAAGTCGAGATTGAACTATTAGGATTGATTAATGATAAGCTAAATAATTTTTCTTCAATTACACTTGATTACCCATTGATTGAAGGTGATCTACTATTTTTGGAAAGTCATACTTGAGATGCTAGACATGAATTTCTATTTTTAGAAAGTCACTCTAGAATTGTCAGAAATTAGATTTTATTAAGGAAATTCATCCCTGAGCTACCCATGAGTGGTATTTTTCTTCCATAGAATAGGGATTCTGCATCCCTATTGCATACATCTCTGTGCCTTAGTAGATTGAGGACTCTGCGCCCTGATCTACTCCAAGGATCCAAGATTCCACACCTTGATCTTTTAAATATTTAGGACTCCAATTCCCAATACTTTTATTATATATCCAAGACTCCACATATTTATATTTCATGGATTTAGTGCTTCGCACCCTAATCCTTTTATTATATATCCAACACTCCATGTCTTTATCTTTCATGGATTTAGGACTCTGCACCCTAATTTCGATGGCTTATCATCTACTCTACTTTGAAACTATGTGTTTCACCTCAAGGTACTAATTATGAGCTCATACCAATCTGACAGTTCATTTATAAGGCTTTGTTCCAAGACCTATACACATCACAATGTCATAGATCAAAGGAATCAAATGAATTTCATAATTAACTTATTCACATTTTACCAAAGATTGTGCATGAATTCCGCAACCATTTTGGTTATGGAGAAATTACTTCCTCATCCATTTATAATTTGAACATCCTTGTTTTGAAATACCCACATTCCCTGTCACATCTTGTTCAATACAAAACTACACATATATAATCATAAAAATCATGTATCATTACTTCTACAGTCATTTATAATTTGAGCATCCCTGTTTGAAAATAACCATGTCCCCTGCCACATCTTGGTCAATACAATATTAAGCATATATAATCCTACAAATCATGTATCATGACTTCCACAATCATTTATAACTCGAGCATCCTTATTTTCAAATAAATATGTCCCCTTCCACATACTGTTTACTACAAGATTATGCATATGTAATCATACAAATCATATCTCATCCATAAATCATAATTAACCATATTTTCCACATAACCATGATCATATATGGGTCAATGTGTCTCAATCTTGGATCATCATCCATGTCATACAGCTACGTCTAAACTAGGATACCAATAAAGAAAACATACTTAGGTATGGGAGACTCAAACCAACCATGTAGAAGGTCCCCTTCCCTAATGGCACTGATACCTCAACCTTCCATACCTCAACCTTCTTTATCATAGCAACAACTACCTCCACAGAGTCAAGTATATGCTCAACAGAGTGCTTCAATTTTCCCCAACCCCAAGATAAGGAACACAGGAAAAGGTAATTATAATCAACCATCTCAAGGTAATCAAGGGAAGTGTTGTAGCATAATCTGGCACAACTAAAATGTCAAAGATTTAAAAAAATATAAATTCCAGTATGGAACCAAATTTACAGAAAATGGATTTATGTTTCACATATTTTTAAAATCAAAGTAATTACTTCTGGGCTCCATTTAGATTAGGAGGAGGAACATGTTTATCAGATTTTATATTTTTATAATTATGATAACAATGATTTTGGGCCAAAATGGGTGATTTCTTTACTTCAAATGTTTTTTTTGGCTCGAGGCTCCCTACTGAACATTATATACATATGTTTTTAAATATCAATCAAACATACTCTACGGAAGCCACCAAATCTAACTCTAATATAAAACACCAAGAGAGGAGCCCTTAAGTGCCTATATATCACATTATGTGTTCTAAGAGTTGGGACCATGAAAATAAATCTTCTCGGAGGGCATCCCACTTTATTGAAATACTGTATCATATGACTTCAACCTAATTGGTTTATTAGATTTTATAAATTTTACTTAGTAGTTTCAGAGAGGCTTTTACCTCGGCTTTATAGCATTCTAGAGATATGTCACCAATGTGAAGATGGATTATTGACAATCAAATAAGATCGACAACGATGACTGGCAAGCTGACTTTTTGACTTTTCAGTGTGATAAATGATTATTATTACATCACTAAAGAAAATGATCTCTCATTCCCTTTAGATATAGTCTAGTATTAAAGAAAAACATTAACTAGAAGGTGAAAACTCCATAGAAATTGAATGAAAAGGATGGTAAGAGAGCACAAAATCTTGTCATTTCCTATCGAAAACTAAAATACTCGATGCAATGCACCACCTTCCTTCAGCATATTTGTGAGGTGTCTTTCCAATTTTGTAAAGATGTTAAATATATTGGAGCCAACACATTTTCACTAGGATTAAAGAACATGTGGATTTATGTGTTGTTGACATTGGTTATTATACACTCCTGGGAAAAATTAAATTGTAAATTTATGACAACAATTCTTTGAAGATGTTTTGTCAAATAATGCCAATATGATATCGAATGATAAATGAATGTCGAGGTGATGCATAGTACTACATCTCTATTTTTATGTTATGGAGAAAAATATGACAGAGTCTCTTATCAACACAACTACTCATCTTTATGAGCATGAAGATCAACTAAGCTAGCTCATGGATTGGGAAATTGTGGCACATTTAGAGAATATGGTCAAAGAATGCGATTGGTGCTACCCATGAGAAACTTCTCAATAAGCTTTGTATCTACTTGTGATTTATTATTCGGCAACTATGTTTTGGAGTGGCTTCATCAATTGGGTTAGAATCTTGCCTGCACATTTTGTGTTGTATTTAGGTCCTCATATTGCATTATTTATGTTAAAAGTTGCATAATGTGGATGAGTTGATTTAAATAGTTCCCTATATGACTTCTATTTAACAAAGTGCTGACATGGATTGAAAAAGACTGCTTGACGGTAGGCCCACCATTATATCCACCTTTTTGGGTTAATGAGCATTTCAAGACACCTCTTCACAAATTTGGCATAATGTTCAACTCAAAGTTGTTCTTTGGGGAATTGGAACTGTCCTTGAGGAGCTTCATCCATATTTTTCTCCAGAGAAGCTTGCTTATATGGCAATAAATTAGAATACTTGAAGAAGTTGAATGATCCTACTAATGAAAGTGGAACTATGTCTATTTTGATGACGTGGCTCAAGTGTTGGTTTTACTCGAAGTCTCAAGATCTTAATTTATTTACTATATTGATCCTTGCATCGATACCCAATCTATTGTTTGATGTTGAAAGCATCATGTGTGGTTAGTTGTTAGTTTTATTTTGGAACTCCAACTAAGATTGGAAATATGGAATAATTAAACAGGTGCAATGAGACAAAAACGAGTTTCTGAAAACGCATTACCTACATAATGATTTTATTGATCTCAGTTAGCCAACCTAGTTGGATTAGCAAGAACAAGACCAGAAATAGTGACAAAATTACGTTTTTTTTAAGGAATTGGAATCACAAGCTTAGAATTAGTAGATTTACTTACTCGAGATTTTGAATGGGCTACAGAAATCAAACTAAAGAAGGATAATCGATTCATTCTGCCTCACGTTCCGCGGTAAAGATAGTCAATTTGTTTTCCCAATGATTTGTTGGGAGAAGCTAATTCCAAATATTTGTCCAAGCAAGAGGATTCAATCTAAATAAAATCTACATGAGCTAAACGATATGATGACTTGTAAAGCCAATCTTGAACAAATTCTAGGCACAATTAAAATGGCATGTATATATCAATTATAAAAGATTCATTGTTCATACAAAGGAAGTATTAGATAAAATGTTGCGCCTTCATTTCCAACACTTCATTAAAAAAAATTGAAGCTTGCGTTATATAGAAATTCAACCCTACTCCACAAATAATGAAGAAAATAATATTGAAGGGCGAAGAAAGGCTTTTCTATGGATCATAAATTATTATCTCTAACAAATGAACTTCTTACAACTCTTTAATGGATGCTCTTCCCAATATCTTTCAGTTCTAAAACTTCTTATAACCATATTATACTTGGCTTCGAAATTTCTTTCCTCTATCTAATTCTAATCTTCTCATTCACCATCATTTTAGGGTAGCCCCTAGTTGACCTACAAAATTTCATTGAGTTAGGTGGACCAGAAATAGTGATTTATTGAGTGATGACGATCATGGTGACATTAATGCTACCGATTGCTAAAATTGTAGTTCCAATTTTCCGTGAAATCCATGATTAAAAGAAAATTGAGTTAATTAAAGCAATGTTTATATGACCCAAATAGTGAAATCAATGATTTAAGTGCATCCCCTAGAATAATTCCAATTATTACCACTCTCCAGCGCAAAGGTCAATAAGATATTGAATTTTATATCTTTTATAGGTATCTAAACAATCGATGGTCCACATTTTATCATGCTCAATATCAATGAAGTCCCGGCAGCATAAAACACATGAAAATTAAAGACAAAAATGATCCCGTAAGTGGTTTTTCCCAAACTTCCATTGAAGAGATCTACGATTAGCATTTGCTATTATGCAACTAGCTCACAAAATAGAAGAAAAAGATAGATCAACGACTTAAAACGTAGCCTCTTCGAGGTGGAAACTTCCTTTACATTACAAAAATGAAAAATTCTTGGATGATACAAATGAGAAGACCTCCTTTCTATATATAGGAGTCTAAGGGGTCACAATATAATCAGAGCCGACATAACAACAATAATGTAAGGGCACAACAATAACAATAGTAGGTTTCTATGGGGCACAATAATAATAATATGGGGACAACATGGGCACAACAATAACAACAATGGGTACAATTACAATAATAATAAGGGAATACACTAGTATTATAGGGACCTAACATGCCCCTCTCCTTCAAAAAGGTGTTGTCCTCAATGCTTAAGTAGTTTTGTATGCTTCTATATAAAATTCTCATCCTCCCATGTGTAATTTTCAGTGGGTCAGTTCTTCCACTTGATGAGATACTCTGAATTTGATCGACTTCGTAGCTATCGAGTTCTTATTTCTATGCCTGCTTCAGGTTCCAATATGATTTTTCCTTCCTCGTCAAGTTCTAGCAATATTGTTTGAACTAGGAGCTTGTCACCTATAACCTTATTTAAGCATGAAACATGGAAAACTAGGTGCACTTGGGAAGATGCAGGAAGTTCCAATTTGTACGCCATAGTATCAATCTTTCGCAACACCTTGTATGGACCATAATACTTTGGTGATAATTTATTATCCTCCTTAGCTTGCTTGAGGGACATTTGTTTGTATGGTTGTAGCCATAGAAATATCTAGTAACCTACATAGAAACTTCTTTCACTATCATGTTGATCTTCCTGTTGTTTCATTCTATTCTACGACAAAGTGAGGTTATCCTTTAAGAGTTGGAGAACTTTTTTTTGATACTTGATGTGATCTTCCACTACTTGAACCTTAGAATTTTCTCTTAAATATGATGTGATGGATGGTGGATGATATCCATAAAGCTTCATAAATGGTCTCATTTTTGCTACAGTGTGGAAGGAAGTGTTATACCACCATTCAGCAAGAGGCAATCATTTGACCCATTGTGTTTGTTTATCAGATACAAAGCAATGGAGATATACTTCCAAACATTTGTTCACTATCTCAGTTTGCCCATTATATTGAGGATGATAAGATGAGCTATCAGCTAACTGAGTACCCAGACAAGAAAATAATTCTGTCCAAAAATTTCCAGTGAAAATAGGATCTCTATCACTTACAATAATCTTTGGGTTTCCATGTAGCTTTTGAATTATTTCCATAAATGCAGTAGCAACTATACTGGCTTTAAATGGATGAGATAATGCACAAAAGTTTGCATACTTGGTAAGTCTATCAACTACCACCATGATGACACTCTTTCCTTCAGACTTGGGTAAGCCTGTGATAAAATCCATCGAAACCTCCTCCTAACATTGACTTGGAATGGATAAAGGATGTAATAGACCTGGGGTCTTAGTTGTCTCAACTTTATTTTGTTGGAAAACCAAACATTCCACCACAAACTTTTGAATATCATATTTAAGGCCATCCTAAAAAAGATCCTTCTTAACCCTATGGTAAGCTTTTAAAAATCTTGAATGCCCTCCTAAGGGAGATGTGTGCAATCCCATAAGAATATTTTTTTTGATTTGGGAATTCTTACAAAGATATTAGCAATATTTGTACCATAACGAATCATTTTTCCAGCTAAATGTATCAAATGTATTGGGATCTTGCCTCAACTTTTAAATGAGTAACCACACTTCTTCGTCATTCTTCCATTCATCCCTTGCTTCATTTATCCAATCTGGTGGGATAATATAAATGGAACAAAGCAATGCCTCCACATCCTCATCATTTCTTGAGAGTGCATCTGCAACAACATTTTGCTTCCCTTTTTTGTAGATGATTTCAAAGTCACGACCCAACATCTTTGTGACCCATTTTTTCTTCTCTTCTGAAGACAAAATTTGTTCTAAAAAGTATTTAAGACTATTATGATATGTTTTTACCTTGAAGTGTATTCCCATTAGGTAAGGTCACCATTTCTTAAGTGCATGTAGTATTTCCAAAATTTCCTTCTCATAAATAGCTTTGTGTAAATATTTTCCTTTGATTGGACGAATTTTGAAAGAAATGAGTCTTTCTTCTTGCATTAAAACAACACCAATTCCATTTCCTGAGGCATCACATTCCACAATAAAGGCTTTTATGAATTCTGGCATAGCTAAGACTGGTGCTTCGCGCATTGGCTCTTTAAGATGTTCAAAGGCCTTCGCTGCTTCTGGAGTCCGAGAAAATGCATCTTACTTCAGTAATGTTGTTAGAGTTGCCACTATTCTCCCATAATTCTTAACAAACTTGTGATAATACCCTGTCAACTCAAGCAATCCTCACAGATGCTTTATGGATGTGGGGATTTTCCATTCCTTAATGACTTTAATTTTGATAGGGTCTACATTAACACCTTCATGATATACAATATGACCCAAATATTCCACCTCTTGTACTCCAAAGAAAAATTTGGAGGTTTTTGCATATAATTGTTTCTACTCCAATAGTTTGAGAACTCTGTCAACATGTTGAACATGATCCTTCCAAGACTTGCTGTAGATTAGTATATCATTAAAAAATACTAACACAAATTTTCTAAGGAACGGTTTGAAAATGGAATTCATCAAACCTTGAAATGTAGAAGGTGCATTGGTAAGGCCAAAAAGCATGACCAAAAATTCATAATGACCCTCACGATTTCTAAATGTTTTTTCCAGAATGTCTTCAGTCTTCATTCTGATTTCATGATATCTTGAATGAAGGTCTAACTTGGTGAAGTAAATTTCCCCATGCAATTCATCCAATAGTTCATCAATGATAGGAATGGGAAATTTATCTTTAATAGTGAGCTTGTTGATCTCCTTATAATCTGAACAATGCGCCATGATCCATCCTTCTTGTGCACCAATACTACTGGAGCAGAAAAAGAACTTTGACTAGGTTGAATTATACTAGCCTCTAACATTTTTGCAACCATACGTTCAATTCGCTCTTTTGGGCATCGGGATATTGTAAGGCCTGATGTTTGGAGGAACACTTCCTGGAATCAAATGAATAGCATGATCATGATCATGAATAGGTGGGAGGCCTTCGAGAGTCTCAAATACCTTGGAATGATTTTCCAAGAATTTTTGGAGATCTAGATAAATAAATGATTCCAATGTGGGAACCTCTAGCGAACACAATTGTGTAATTATGCCTTATTGTTCTTTGTTTAGAAGCTTTGTCATGCCGTGAGAGCTGATTATCTTTCCTAGTTTCCATGTGATACCCCTTAATTTAAATTCCTTTCCTTCCAAAACAAATTTCAAGAAAAGTTCTTGAAAATTAAAAGCTATCATACCCAAAGATTGTAGCCATTGGACTCCTAGTACAACATCAACACCATCCATTGGAATGGAAAGAATTGGACTATTCAACACATATTCTTTGATGGATAGCTTGATATTATGGCACTTTCGAGAGAAATTTATGGTTCCTCCATTTGCAACCATTAGTTGACACTCAGGTGCTAGATATAGGAAGTAATTCAATTCCTTGGCTATCTTAAAATGAACAAAATTATGGGCACTGCCCGAATTAATCAACACTATTACCTTTTTCTTCTTGATATGTCCTTCTATTTTGATAGTTTGAGGAGTGGTAATTCCAGCCAATACATTACAAGATATGGTTGTATTCATTTCTTCTTTCTCTAGGGTTTGTTCCTTGTGTGTATCCTCTTCTTTTGATGTTTCTTGTTCCTTTTCTTCCTCCTCTTCACAATCTATGTAAAATAATTTCTTGTCAACACACTTACGACCTTTAGTGTATTTTCTATCACAACTGTAACAAATCCCTTTTGCTATTTTTTCTTCCAATTGTTGTGGTGTCAACCTTGTAGGTTGTGGAAGGTTATGAGAAATAAAACTTCCATCTTTATAGTTGTGAGTGGTAGGCTTCCTTGTTGCCCTAATTTTGATTTCAATTTTTCTTACCAACCTAAATGACTTGTCCAATGAATCAGGTTCCCAAAGGTGAACCTCATGTTGGATGTTATCCTTTAAAGTCCCTATGAACACATCAATCCTATGCTACTCTTGAATATCTTTTACCCTTATATTAAATTTTTGGAAGTCCTTAATGTGCTCCACCATTGAATGCCTTTGTTTGAGATTTATCAATTGGCTAAAAAAGGTGTTGCTTTTTGTATCCTCAAAATGTGCTATCATTTCTTCCATAAAAATTGCCAAAGTGAAAATTTTTTTACGAGAGAAAAGCCATTGATACCATACAAATTGATTGGGTTCCAAATATAAAGTTCAATGTGTACATTTTGTGTGTTTTGCACATTATGGTGATCGAAATATTGCTCCATCTATAGTATCCATGTTACGAGATCCTTGCCATCAAACTTCCTCATATCTATCTTTCGAACTTGTTGGGTCTTCAATCCAACATTATATTCTATGAAATCATGGCTAACATTTATTTTGTTCTCATCATGAGTTTCCTTTACTACCCTTTCTCCATTAGTAAGCATTTCTTGTAGCAATTTTGTCAAATCTATCCTCGAATCTTCCATGTTTCCTTTAAGTTTTTCTTCTCTACCATCAAACTTAGCTTCCATGCCATCCATCTTAGCATCCATTCTATTATTTAAACCATCCATATTAGCTTCAGTTACTTTTTGTGAGAGCGAAATTTGTTGCACTTGGTCTTGTAATTTTTATATATCATGTTGCATTTCTTCCTCTTCTTCATGTGTCATAGTAGAGATTTCAGGTTGCTTATTAAGTGTTTCCATTTTATTTCTTTGGGTCATCAATGAATGATAAGTATGCTTCACAATGCACTTTGAATCACTTCAAACTACTTTCTCAAACAAGACTTATGCAAATTTAAAAAATACACACTTTTTTTTTCGCTTTGTATGAGCTCGATATTGAAATGACAGTAACCCTATAATTTCGAATCTCCAAGTTCTAAAATTTTGGTCTGTGATATTCCTATGAGTCTTCTTTCCCACCCCACAAGACTGATCGCAATTGGATTCCCGAGGAAAGAGTTATGCCCAATCTCCCGTGATGATCTAATTATAGACTGGTTCAGTAGAGCGAAATTGTATGACGTGCCACGTGTCACTGTTTCAACCTTATGTTATGAAAATGATACCCAAAAAATTATAGCCCATCTAGTTTCTATCACTTTTAACAAAAATTTTATTAGATGATTAGAGAGAAAGTTATGATGATTTTCCCAAGGTGACCTATTTGAGATTGAATTCGGGAGCCTTCCAAAACCATAACTTCCTTAGTTCATATCTCTGAAAATATAGCGAGATAATATCTAAAATTTAGTTACGAGGTTTAGACGTTGTAATATCAAATGGGTTTTCATTTAAAATTATGAATGTTCGTAGAAAAAAAGTTATAGCGAAAATTCCACGATGACCCGTTTGAAGTAGCGAAACCCTAGAATCCAAACCTCTGATACCAATTACTTTCCAACCAACTCACAAAATAGAAGAAAAAGATAGATCAACAACTTAAAACATAGCCTCTTAAAGGGGGAAACCTCCTTTACATTACACAAATTAACAATTCTTGCATGATACAAATGACAAGGACTACGTTTTATATATAGGAGTCTAAGGGGTTACAATATAATCAGAGTTGACATAACAATAATAATGTAAGGGCACAATAATAACAATAATGTACTTTTATGGGGTACAATAATAACAATATGGAGACAACATGGGCACAACAATAACAATAAGGGGTACAATGAAAATAATAATAAGGGAATATAGTAGTACTATAGGGACTTAACATTGACAACAACATCACTATGTTCAATTCCAAAACCATTAGGAGATGCCCCCATGGGAAATTTATGGTTTGGAAAAATCAGTGTTAGCTGCAAGTAATGGACCCATTCACTATCAATATTCATCATTATATTCAATAGCATGTTTAGGGTCCCTATTATGTAAACAAGAAGTTTATCATATGTAATGTGAGTCCAAACAAAAGGTTGAAGTGATGTATTATAAAAAATTATAAAAGTGGGTTTGATAATATTATATATATTATTTATATAATATGTATAATATTAAAACGATATCATTGAAATTTTATTATTTTTTATCTTTTCAAAAAATAGTCAGTTCCCTAATTACTTTAGAAATTAATTTTGTAACTGATTAGACAGTTAGCCAATGAGCTAGGAGGCAGAAATAAAATCCTTGAAATTAGATTTTGAAAGGGTTCAGAGGCGTAGATTCTAGCAACCCATGACTGGCATTATAAATAGAAAATATCTCTTAAATATGAAGAATACATTACAGTTTGATTCTAGCTTTAGGTAGTTGCAGTAATATTTACTTTCGCCTATTTTCATTTTCATGAATGTTTGTCCCCTATCAGAATGTGTGTAATGAAGTTGTTGGCTTCTTTTATGTACTAGATTTACTAATGTTGTCTTCTCTGCAAAAGGTACCTACAAAATTTTTTTAAGGAGGCCTTAAAGGGCGCTCCACCATGCT
The DNA here is from genome assembly GCA_031772625.1 of Pinus tabuliformis. Taxonomy (NCBI): domain Eukaryota; kingdom Viridiplantae; phylum Streptophyta; class Pinopsida; order Pinales; family Pinaceae; genus Pinus; species Pinus tabuliformis. The sequence continues at coordinate 111,300,028 of CM062815.1, read as the reverse complement.
ATAAATTCATTCACATCTTCTTCATCTTTCAGTATTATTTCTACAATAGTTATACTCATATTCTTAATTTCCTGTGTGTAAAATCTTTATTTTTTTCAAACCACTTGTTTATTCTGTCACTCTTCAACTCTTAGAGCTTTTCTGGCCATTCTGTTTCAGAAGGCTAAGGTTTCAGAACTAGAAGTTTTGGTTGCAAGCTCTCATGGCCTATCACTCTGACCACTAATTATAAAAAAAATTCCATCAATTATAATATGTCTTAGGCATGGGTTCCCCCACATTGAGGAACTATCTATGAGAGTTACAATAGAAATGAAGGTTTACAACCTAATGCCAATAAGGGTGATCAATCTGATCCCATAACTTAGCAACATGGAGAGCATCCCAAGAAGAACACGACTCTTAGGATAAATAAACCTTTTCCTTGTTTTGGTATTTATGGCTATTACACTCATGAATGTCCCCTTCTCCCTTAAATGCATCAGGCATGGGACGCTCAAGAAGCTACCTCTTGAGGGAAGCATCCTACTACTTTGTCAGTGTCCTATATTATAGTAGTTAGAATCCAAGCTCACTCTTTTATTATTTTGTTCATTTTTTAGTTTTTCTGTGATCTCTTAGAGATCAAGTCACTAGTATTTTAAGAGAAGTGTGGGATCATATGATTAGTTTAAGTCTAAGTAGGGCTATGTTTAAAATGTTTCAAATAATGATGGAAATAGCCATTAATTTCCTAAGTTATAAGTTTAGAAAGTTTAGTGGAATGTGTCAATTTAATCATGAGTGAAGAACATAACAGATTTAAGTTTCCATCACTGAGTTGAGTTTAATGGTGTCATGTTAAGTTAGTTGTAAGGTCGAGTCATCATATCATCATCTTTTTAAGTTAGGGTTGCACTTATCATTTGCGTTTCACTTTCATATTTGAATTTGCAACTAATAATTTCAAACAATGGAGGCTTGGAATGTGTAAAAGGTGAAAAATCCATGTATTTGGCTTTCACAAATCCAACGAACCAGTTTATCCTCCTCTTAAGATGTTTTGAATAGTTAAAGAGAGTTGTTGTGGTTTATCTACAGGGGTTCACTGTAGTTCTGTAAATTGAAGGCTTTCTTGTGCCATAATCACTCTTAGGTTCCAAATTTCTCTTATCTAAGATAATTCACATTGTATGCTTTCAGTTTCATCTTTAGTAATTGAGAAGAATGCCCAGAAAATCTCACAACCCTCATAAACTTGAATGTGTTGTGCTTTCTTGCTGCGCTACTGTTATAAGCATGAAGTTTAGCAGAAGATGCAATTTTTTGTTTTATTTCAATTCATGGAGGCTAAAGGAGGTTGTTAAGACTGTCAACATCATTAGCAAGCTATTTTGTTCATTCAGAGACCCTAGTCCTCAGCCAAACCTATGCACGTGAATTTGTGATGCGCTCTGGTGCTACACTTCTCCTATAGAAGATGATTTTCAAAGAAGGAAAATTTCAGTTTGGTCAAGTGTTTCTTAATAGGTATTTGATGATTTATGAGTTATTTTCCACCTATTTTTCATATTCAGAGGTATAGGGGATGATCATAAGTATACAGATGGTGAATTCGCTGCACTTTTTAAGTAGCACATCGAATGCATTGCTCTTCCACACAGTCAACATTTTGACCTTTTAATTCGACTCGAAAACTCATGATATTTGTTCTCATGGATATTAAAAATGTACTTGAGTGTATTACCGGTTCGAAAGTCAATTATTGATCATCTAATATGAAAAAGAATCTCATTGTATGTTTGTTGCAGGGAATTTTCTACATTTTAATTATTTTAGCAATTAACTTCAATATCGTTTTATGACAGAATGGAAATGAATTTTGAAAACATAAAAGAGTTTTATGTCAAAAGAAAGATAATTATAATAACCTACTTCATTTTCGTAACAGGTGTCATAGATTGGAATATTTGAATGAATCTTTACAACCTATTTTTAAGATTTCGTCATTTCCTATTTTAGTCATGATCTTTGGGTGCAAATTCCGAGGAGATGGAGAAGAATTTTTGAAAAATGAGAGAGTTTTCTCTAAAGAAAAATCTCATAAATAAAAAAATGATCGTTTTCGTAACATATATCATTATTTGAGAGATATGATCTAGTATTTGAACCATAATTTCCGGAAATTCAGTTCCTATTTCCTAGCATGGAGTTCCTAAATCTAATCTAATTGACTCTATCTTTGGGGAAATGATTGAGATCAACCCCATAAGTCCAAGGATGAGATAATTATATATATTTCATGAGTTTAATTGTGCAAAGGGTTGGTTGGTTGGTTAGGGTTTAGATGAAGAGACATTGTGCATTGTATATTTCTGATAATTTTCAGTGAATGAAGAAGACCGAGGTCTACTTTTACAGGGATTCATGTATCAGTTTCTAATGGTGATGTGCTCTCATGTGTTGTAATATTTCTCTATTGTTATCATCATGCTTGAATTTTATTTCTTCATGTTTAGTTTAGCAATGATTTATTTCGGAATTTACTATTAAGTGCTTTGTCATAACTTACTGAACATTTAATGTTTTCCTTCTATTACGACATTTAGAATTCATCATCAGTCAGATGATTTAGATTTAATTACTCCACCATTCCTCTTCTCACCCCTCTACAAATAATTTGATTGAAAACATCAGAAGGACTGCCTACATTTCCCTTGTTGAAAGATCCCTCATCTCTTCATCCTCTCACTGGAAAACCAATAAACTTAACATGATTCCATGCCCAATGGATTTTCCCTCTTCCCTACCATCAAATTGTTAATAAGTATTTCCCTTTGATCTAAATACCTATCCTAAGACCTAAATGACTGAATATTTGGACAAAGAAATCCCTCTCTGAAGCTGGAAGGGCTAGATTCCAGTTCAAAGTGGTTTGTGGTTACCTTTGGGTTCCTCTCCTCAACCTAGAGGAAGTACAAAGTGCTAACACACTCAAAACCCTGATCCTTCCATGCATCTAGTAGTTCTTACCAATTTGTTCCCTCACCAAGGATATGTGGCTACCATACCTTCTCAAAATCCTCTAGCTCTTTCACCTTTGCACCCAGGAATGAAAAGTATCAGATTCTCATGATGAATTTTGAAGATATCAACCTATAGACTGGGTCATGCCAATACTAAAATCCTCCTGATAAGTGTGACTTATTCTCTAACCAAAGTTTCCACTAAGACCCCTTCATCACCAAATGGTACCTTATATATCCCTTTTCCAAAAGTATAGGTTCACCCTAAGATCACCAAAGGACTATTACATTGAAACGTTGCTAGTTCTTGAGCCACCCCTACTTATAATATAGCAGATGACTTGATGCAATCTCATATTTCCATGTCGACATTGGAAGTCCTCCAGATGTTCCCATCCCAACATAAACCTCTATTGTCTACTTTGTGTGCTATGGATCCTTGTGATGATCTTTTGATTGTATTTGATGCTAATAAAGTAGAAAATACCCTCTCCCTTCATCTATTTCTTTTCAGATACCAATCTCAATAAAAAAATGCCACTATTCAACGATGTATGGCTGACTAAGGTGCCTCCACTTGCGTGATGATTGCTAATGTGTGGAAGAAACTTGATTCACCCAAAATGTCACCATCAACCATCACTCTTCATGCATGGGATAATCACCCCTCACAGCCTCTTGGTTTATATCAGAATTTCCCCATCAATGTTGTTGGCAAGATGGTCATGATCGATATCAAATTTATTGATACCCCTTTAAAGTATAACCTCTTTCTTGGTCATAATTACATGTATGCCATGTTAGTTGTTGCATATTATATCTTTTGTAATATGTTCTTTCCCCATAATGGAAATATCATCACTATAAATATGTTGAATTAATATGACCCTCAGTTTCATATGTCTCTCTAAAATATCATTTCATCAATGGTAGGAAACAAGACCACCTCTACCTTCACTAATGTTTCCCCCGGAGTCTATAAATATTCTACACTGCTTGGGGATTATTATGTCTCACCACCTATTTCATCTGAGCCTGGTTCTTCAAGCATTTTCATGCTTCAAGTGTCATGGGTTGCTAACAAAAAATCCAATACATCTTCCCAATAGCCATAGCCTTAATAGATAGCCTTTCAAAAATTTGTTGCTCAAGGCTCAACTCATCCTTCAAGAACAATTACTCCAGGCCATTTCAATACAATAATTTTTTCCTTTAGCCCTCCTCCAACTAGAGGAGCTCCTTTAGGTCATTAACCCTTTGGTCTTATATCTTTCTTATTTATACAACGAGGAATATTTTGTACTCCTATAATGGATATGTTGAGTCTTCCTAACATGACTTTGGGGATCCTTATTTGGTACATCAATCTTCCTGCAAACACTACTCCTGACCATCTCAAACTATACATGTATTTGAATTTGATTCAACCAGTTCCTACCACCCCTTCCTTTGCTTCGGCTCCATACCAACCTCAGTAGGAAGCTACTCCTTTCGCGAAATCTTGGTGAATGGGGAAAAGCCTAGAAAATGGGGGGCAAGGACAAGGTAACCAAATCAATGGCCACTCCTAATAAAGCACCGAAGCCTACTCCTCCATGCGCTTTACGTGATGTTCTTGGCATGCCACCAATAATTGTCTTGACGCCCTCCATGTTAAGAGCATGGTCTCAGATACTGAACCCAATCCCAATATTCCTAAGGTTTAAGGTCACCTTACCTGAGTCTACCAAGAAATATTACGCATGAACCACCACTACCCTTTGTACGATATCTATGGAATTTATTTCCATCAGTTTCCTCATCTCAAAGAATTTTGTGATACACTCCATGTTCTTTACAAAATAGTTATCACTCGTAGTGACTCTCCTTATGCTCTACCTGCGAGTTTTGGCACCAATTCTTTGCCAAGACATGTGGATTACTAGCCCACTATTGTGATTCCCCCTCCTGATGTCAAGATGATCGATAATTTAGCACCCATACTCTACCTATCATCATCTATTGGATTGACTACTTCACACTCCTTAGGAGATTCTGAATGTGTTTCTTTAGAACCATCTTCTGAAGACACTTTGGTCTCAACATTGATGGACCTTGTGTCCACTTGTCCTCATTCTACTATAGTAGACATTGTGTATTTGAACCATTTCTCCCATGATTATGATTGGTTTCATCACCCATTACATGTAACCTAAGATTTTGAGCCACATACATCTTGTGTCCATTACGTTTCCACACAACGTTTGGGCAAGGGGTCATCAACTTTTGAGAGTCCAAGCGAAGCAATTCTCCCCAACCCTCCTAGTACATATTGCATAGTAAACTCTAGTCCCATTCATATTCCCCATGCCAAAGAACCTTTAGAGTCCCATATTACTCCAGATCACCCTAGGGATGATCCACTTAATCATCCCTCCATATCACATCAACAACCCAGTCCCTTAGACAATATTGTTGTTTAGAAAATATTTTTGTTCAACTGCCATGTCATCAAGGTGAGCATCAATTCATTATATATGAAGCCACTCTTTGGTATGGTGACCCCATGTATGAAAACCCATAAATGTATCCCATTTGACTCATATATCCAGTGCCAAATGATATTATTAATCCACAAATTACTTTCTCCTACTGCATCTTTCCATTCTTCCTATAAGAAGACAACTATGAAAAAAAATGGCAATGATGCCATAAAATCATGCATAATCATACTATGTATCAAAAAATCAATAATAAGTGTTTAGAGTCCACTATTCTAAACAAATCTAGTATTCCTATAACATGCTATTACCTTATATAAAAAACTGGGGGGCAACTATCCCTTACATCTAATCATCATCGTTTGGAGGATCCTATACTAATCAGGTTGAATACTCAAATCCCTTATTTGAGGACTTGGAACACAATGGTGCTCCACAAACACATGAATCTAGGAGCATCATTCCCACCTTTGAAGACCCGATAAGTTCCCTCCATCATAATATGTTGGGGCGGAATATCTCATGCTTGGGGGAATTAATATGGCACTCCTATCCACCTTCTCACTTAATTATAACACTCTTGGCCTAGACCCTAATGATCTAGGTATGGTCGATTATAGTCTCATTCCTTGGATAGTTTGTCCTATCGATCTCTCCAACAAGCCATATGCTCATCACATATCATAGATGATTGATGCCATATATTTAAACATTCTATTCTATGTGATGCCACATTTACCATTTGATCCCCATGTTTAACTAGGTGGCCAGGAATGATTCTAGACCTCCTCTAGTAGATCATTCTTGTGATATTTTTATTCCCTTAATTTTTCACTAAGAACCATCCTTCCAAGAAACGTCATCCTTAAAAAAGTAAGGCCACCTTCCCGAAAGTCATAAATCTAAAATTTGATAGTCGATTTGTCCACCATGATCTCACCAAGATTTAGGGCTTCCTCCTCCTATCCAATTTCTCAAATAGCTCAATGTGAAAATGAATTGGAACTGGGGGCAAAAATCCCTTTTATGAGAAAACCCTAGATTTTTTTATTATCCATTACAATAAAACCATATCTTGGTTTGAAAAAATCCAGTACAATTGGAAAGATCTCAACGAGCTCTATTATGGGTCTCTCATCATTTTGGGTAATTTGACACTTCACCGGAAAACCATTTTTTCCATGAGGTCTCATTTTCTCTCCTATTAAAATTGAATCTCTTGATATGAGTTTCCTATACTTTGGTACAACTTTTTCTTTGCACTTTTTGACTTATGTGTCAAGTTTCATCCTGGGTAACCACTATTTACTTATGTTTTTATGCTCCTCTTTGGGTCTTTCCCATGTGGAAACATCATAGCATCAACCTTGTTTAAAGTATCAAAGATGTGTCACCCTTGCATTCATGGAGTCTATTCAGAGTCCCATTCAATCCTATTACAATATATTATCCCTCTGTGTGTCAGATCCATCACATATTTCTCATATTTGACCTCCATCTATTTTGATTTGTCTTTGAAAAGCCTCCATCTAAGTAATTGACCATCCCCTCAGGAATTGTGTAAATCGCTGCCAAGTCAACCTGACATATTATGCTCTAACAAAGGAAGTCATAATTCCACTAGTCCCCTTATTCCTCCATCATCATCCCTGGTGTTAGTCTATATCGATTGAAATATTATTATCCTTGTGCCTTTGTTGAGGAATCCTCATTCGCTCAACTTTGGTGGGCCCTGTTCTATTGACTTCAACACATCTTTTTCAGGAGAATGGTCTAAAGGATGGTGTACCTTGGTTCTAACCTTCATCATTGTTTTGTTCCTTGGATCAAGCAAAGGGAATCATCATTTCCTTTTGGCTTGGTTTTTTCTTATGTGCCTAACTCCATCTCATTATCACATGATCAAGAATCATAGACTTGACAGTCCAGTGATCTAGTAGATTGTCCTAGCATTCCCTAGATGTGTATGATATGTTCTAGACCTCATGAGTGGGTGGCCCTTTATGTATCCCCCCACATGCCCAGATTTCAGGATATTATGATCTAACCTCAGATGTAGTTCCCTTGACTTTCCTGGCTTGGTTTCCACTAATAACAGAGCGCTCAACATGCACTTCTCTTTCAGATGGTCCATCCAGATCTTCATAGCCCTATCCTATTTAACATGGCTTATTTGGTTGAGATCACCCCCACCACATCATTTTGGAGGAATTATGTCCTATGTATTCAGATCAATAGATTTTATTGTATCAGTCTTGGCCTATGTATTCCAAGAAATTATGTATATGGGACTCATTATATCATTATATCACTTTCTGACCCATTGATTCCAACATATCATGTATCATCTACTTTGTAAATCAAACCCATATTACTGGATACACCATTATCATTTGTACTCAGTTATCTTAGCGGGTGTGGGTATGCCTCCTCTGTATCATTGAGATTTTGTAATCATCAATAAAAGGAGATTTCAATATGACAAGGAGGTCTTGCCTCCTCAAATTTCAATCCTTCCCTATATTGCATTAGTTCTCTCTCTCTCTCTCTCTCTCTCTCTCTCACACACACACACACACACACACACACTATGAGTCCCCTCAGTGTCTCATGAAATTTAACCTACAATGTATTTCGGTCATATGATTTCCTCTTAACACTCTTACATTGGGGGGGGGGGGGGGGGGATCTAATATCACCCAAAAGAACTATCACCTAGCCATTTGCTAATAGCTTGACCAAAACACACCATGTAGGATTGAGTTTTACATATTAAAATCCACTTTCACCATAGGAAATAATTTAGTGAACCATTTTCGAAAATTATTTCCCATTAATATCCAGAAAACCCCATGAGAAAAATTAAATAAATCATTATTTATTTATTATTCCCTCATTTCTCTCATGAGATAATTATTAAATCATTATTTAATAATTATTTTTTATTCATATTTAACTTAATCACTTTAATTTTTTTTTGTTAATCAATTTAAACACTGTATAAATAAAGATATCTTACCATTTCGAAAATCTTTCCCTCTCTAAAAAATATAATAAAATACTCACAACCGCTAGATCTTGATTTTTTTCCTAAAATATTTTATTAATTTTAAATCTAGATCTATCTTAAGTTTTGTTATAAATAGAGGTGTTTTGTCATCATTCTTCATCATGGCCATTTTCATCATCCCCATTATCTTCCTATGACATTTGAACTCTCACTTTGAGTTGAAGCCTCTATCACCATCTTTCTCCCACTACACACTTTGAGAGAAAGAGCTGAAGCACGTGGCCTTCAAAGGACCCATCCAGCAAAGGGGGATTTATAGAACCAAGTTAATAATCTCTCCTCATAAAGTGTAAAATTTTCAATTTGATAATAATAATAATAAAGCATTCCTTTTTCCATTGGGTCTTCATCATTTTAAATGTTGTTATTTTTTATTTTTTTTGCATTATATATCTTTCTCCATGGTTTGTAATATTCATTTTGCAAATCTAAAGAACAATTACAACTGTCATTTTTGTTGTTAGGGTCGCTTGTCACCAGCAACTTAAGTGAAGCATTTTTGGTACACTTGCTAAGAATTTTCACACTAACAAAACCCACTAGTGCTGCTATGTCCACATATTCATATGCTTATGATGGTGCTTTTACATTGGGAGGTCCTTCTTCCACTGTCACATATAATCCCATTAAGAATCATAGAAGTCACTTTGTCCCTGTGGGTATTACCCCTAGGGGTTAACATCCTTTCACCACACCTATTGGCCTATAAATACATTTTCCATGGTGAGATCACCCCTTGGAAAACCACCTTATTTCACCATTAACTATGTTATGGGGTGGACACAAGGTCCAATAGGAGGCCCATATTTTCTTCTTGATCCATTTAATCAACATCCACTTCCATTTCTACCATTGTTTGATTTTTCAAACTTGGATAGTATTACAAATGACTCCATATTTCATGATCCAAGGTGGCAACCAATGCCTACCAAGTTACCTTTTTATATTCCTAAATTCAAAGGGAAGGTGAGTGAAAACTCGACCACACATATCACCACCTACCATTTATGGTGCTTTTGAAACTATTTGGTGGATGATTTTGTGTAGTTGTGTCTTTCTAATGAACCCTAATAAGTGATGCTACCAAATGGTACATAAAAATCAATAAGGCATCCTATAGTGACTATTATTCCTTGGTTGAAACCTCTTTGAGCCTTTGTTAACTTCCTTCATGGCAAGAGTGATCCAGGTGGCTCCAAAAAGACACACAGGACAAAGGGTTTATGAACGCTTAAAAATCAAAGTGTTCAGAATGATGTCGACCTAGGACCAGAGTGTAGATCTCGTCGTCCTAATCGTGGAGATAAGAACAGTTCGTCAATCCAAGTCCAGATGATGGAGTTATCATGAAAAGAGTGTGCCTTGGTTCCTTCGAAAAAGGAGGCTTTTTCTCATAAAAATGGGTTTCAAGCCTTATAAGGAAAATCGCATTGGAAGGAGTCCAAAGGGAGGACTTAAGGCTGGGCCTTTAGAACCCCCGATCAACGATCTCCGATTAATTGGAGTCAGGGGCATGCTAGTTGTGATATCGGGCCTTTAGAATTAGTGATTTGCGATTGTCGATATTGGCAAAACGATCGGCCGTTCGGCGATCAGCATCGGTGTATGCCAAGGTATTGGCGAAGAATGCTAGGCCGTAGCGATAGCGATATGTGATGTGATCTTAGCTATCAGATCAGAAATCAATCAATAGCCAATATTAAATCGGTAGCTGGGAGATCGGCGATCCCAAACACTAAGGGCAATGCGATAGCGACATCGATGCAATTTGGACTGTTTGATCAAGAAACAGATCAACGGTCCAGATCTAATCGGTGTATCAGCAATCAGCAGATTGGCGTATTGGTGATCAACGATTAGTGATCCCCTGATATACAGGGCCATTGACATCAATGATATGCGATTGTCATATAGCGCGGACTCGATAGATTTATAGACTAGATTTGATGGAATTTGAAGTTCAATTTATCGGATTTTTCACAGTTTTCTGTGTATTTTTGGTTTCTACGTGTATTTTTCTGTTTTAACAGAAAAAATATATTCTGAGGTTTGTTTCACCCACTGATCCTTCGATGGAAATAGTTTCTATTCCTAAACAACAGACCTCTATTATAAACAAAACAGACTCCACATTTTAAGTTGCCTTATCATGAAAATGTGTTATAAAACACGATGGGTGACAAAGACCTGAGGGGGAGAAAGCTGGAGAGAGAGCGCCCATAAGCTTGTGTGCTAGAGAGCCTGTTCGAGAGGACGGAGAGCTTGAATGGCAAAATCATCCCAATGAGGAGGCTGCACCCGATGGAGAGCTGCAGCACGAGAGAGCCAGACTAGACAGTGCCCGTGAGCTACTCAGAGATGAATGAAAGTAGAGATAGTGGGACAATGTTGTAGGTTTACTCAGAGAAGCTTGAAGCTAGAGCATTTGAAAGACAAAGCGCCACAGAGCTGCAGTGACATAGCCAGTACGTTATAAAGCCAGATAGCTCAAGAGTTATAGAGCCCGAGAAGTCCAGAACAGTCTCCTTCTTGCCATCGATGCTATGAGATCGATGTTTGAGCAAGCTTCAACACATTGATAGCTTCTGTTTCAGATGCCCTTGCTTCTTCATATGGCCATTTGTAGTGAGGTCTAAGTCCAGATTGGTAGCGGGCTATGCCTGCGCATCAACAATGTGGACAACGTATTCACCGTGAATCGTTTTTGCTAAAGAGATGAACATCCACTTCTTCAAATGGCCCATGGTGTGAGGTATATGATTTTTTTATATACTTCTTCTTATTACATTATGTTGCATGGATCCTTGATTGGTATTGAGGCAGGATCTTATTTATTATATGTTGTCATGATTCCTTGCTTGATTTGATGTGGAATCTTCTATATGATGTACTTGTTGTCATAAATCTTCATGTTATGTTGAGATCCCTTGTTGTATGTTGTTGGGATACTCTTATTGTCATCATGCATGTTTTGTTTTTGAAATCCCTTTTATGCCATGTTGGCGGGATGTTCATCATGCATGTTTTTTGTGTCATACTGATAGGAGTCTTTTGATTGAGAAGTCCAGTAGTGGAATATTTCTTAGAGCCACTCCTGTGTGAGGGAATTTTTCCTTGTATGATCGCGACATCATATCTTTTGTAAATCACCATTATTGATAGCACTTAATGCAGCAGCCTACACCATCTTGACATTGGGGCCCGGAGACGTAGTCCCTCCTGGACGAACTCTGTTATCAATGGCTTTATGTTTTCATGTGTTGATGGTTGATATGTTCCTCTTCTTTTCCGCATGCAGATGTATTATTTAATGTTCTTTTAAATATGCATTTTAAGACATCACGAAAGTAAAAGCTCTTGGAAGGGTCCTTCATCACACCCAGACCTGGATCAAGTGGCAGCAGAGCAGTCTTTATGTTGATGTGAATTGCAGTGTGAACAATGGAACGTGCAGCAACAGAGGATGAAAAAGCGATCTATGAGACCATGCTCAACATTTCCAAAAGAGTGGAAATCATGTATGAAACTCTATAGAAAGAGACAGAGGAGAAGGAGCGATTGCATCTTTAGTTGCAAGCCACATAAGAGGCCATGGAAGAACTGAAGCAAAACAAACATAATCTTCAAACGAAGAATGTTGAATTGAAGATGCATCTACATGAAGAGAAAGAGGAAAAACAAAGTTTGCTACAACTGATGCAAGCAAAGGACGAGGCCTTGGAAAAGCTGTAGCGATATCTATGTGAGGTAAATGGTAGTTTTCCATCTTCATGTATGTTTCCTGATGATGATTTCGCTGTTTTTGAAAATCATGCCACAGGAATTGGCTTCAAACTGTTGAAGAAAATTGGGTATGAAGGAAAGGGCTTGGGCGTCAATGGCCAAGGCATTATCAACCCCATCAAAGTAGAAGAATTACCCCATTAGATAGGACTTGGGTATGTCAGAAATGAAGTTGGGGAATGCGCCACAATAGTTAGCGAACCACCAACAGATGATGAGAAACCCTCATCAGTTCTTTCCAAATCGAAAGAGGAGATAAAACATGTTGATTTCCTTTCGATTTCATCTTCTCATAGTATGATGTCTGTTGGAGATTTGGAGATCCCAATTATAGGGACAAACATGAGGCTGCGTACAAGGATGACGCACGAGGAGAAAGAAGAACTTGGTGTTAATAACCATGGCATAACTCCACCTTTGGAGGTTGTGCAAGAACATCCATTTGCAGGCTCAAGGTACACTAAAGGAGAGTGTTCGAAGGTGTTAGATTCATCCAATACGTCATCGAGGAAGGAGAATATTGGGAAAACATCTCCATCATCCCATGGCAGGGAGAGAGTTGAGGCAAGCTCTCATCGCCATAATGACATCAATAATAGCAAAGGAAGGTATAACCATTTTCGATCTTCGAATGTTCATTTTGATTATGATCATGTTGTTAATAATGAACGAAGATCAAGGCATCTAAAAACATGTACCTTTTGTGGTTTACCTAACCATACCTTTTCTAAGTGTTGGAAGAGAATGGCAGCACTCATGAGGCGTGAAAGACCCTTTCAACAGCATGAAAAGAAACAGGTTAAGCAGATATGGAGGAAGAAAACCTACTACAATCATTGTGATAGAAATGGCCATCAAAAAGCCACTTTTTTGAGGCTCCATCCAAAGCAGTGCCTTAAAGACAAAGTGTCGGTGCATGAACCAGGTGAAGCAGTTGTTCGACAAGCAAAACCACCTCAAGGAGGTCACCCATTCACAAAGATAAGTGAGAAATGGTTTCTAGACATGTTTTCATTTCATGGTCATTATTTTGTAAATCATTTGTTGCATTTTAAAGTGTAAAAGTGATGATGTGTTTCCATCACTTGGTTAGCAATAATGATGTCTGGTCATGTTTTGAGTCGTATTTTGAGTTGCATGTTAAAACTCTGAAAGTAATGTTATGTTTCCATCACTTGTTGAAGCAACCATGATAGGTTGGTGTTTTTGTCATAGCTGGGATATTACGTCCATATTGTTGTAAACTTGACCACCGAGTATGTGTTATAAACTTGTGGCAAGTGTGGGACGTTTGGGTCATTAGTTGGTCATGTCATTTAAAGCATGTAATTTGTGAAACAATGTTCTATTGGTTGCAGAGGTAGCAGGTTTTGGCTTGTTACTTAAGGCTTCGAAGAACAAAGGTGAAGGATATGGAGGCGAGAACCTTTTCAGGATGCTTGTGATGCAGGCAGGGTACAAAGATAATTGTAGATTATTTTTCATGCTATTGGAGGACCAAAAGCTCCTTAGTGGAGAGGATTGATCCAGGTGGCTCCAGAAGACACACAGGACAAAGGGTTTATGAACACTCAAAAATAAAAGTGTTTAGAATGATGTCAATCCAGTACCAAAGCATATATCTCATCGTCCTGATCGCAGAGGTGTGAATGGTTCGTCAATCCGATTCCAGATGATGGAGTTATCGCGAAAAGAGTGTGCCTTGGTTCCTTTGAAAAATGAGGTTTTTTCTCATAAAAATGGGTTTCAAGCCTTATAAGGCAAATCACATTGAAAGGGGTCCAAAGGGTGAACTTAAGGCTGGGCCTTTAGAACCCCCGATCAGCAATCTCCAATTAATCAGAGTCGGGGGCATGATAGTTGCGATATGAGGCCTTTAGAACCAGTGATTTGTGATCGGAACGATCGACGTCGGCGAATGCCAAGGTATCAGCGAAGAACCTTGGTTCGTAGTGACAGTGATATGTGATGTGATCTCAGCCATTAGATCAGAAATCGATCAACAGCGAGGATTAAATCATTGGTCAGGAGATCAGTGATCCCAGACACCAAGGGGCAATGTGATAGTAACAGCAATGCAATTTGGACCATCTGATCAAGGAACAAATCAACGGTCTAGATCTAATTGGTGTATCGGCGATCGACAGATCGACAATCCCCTGATATACAAGGCCATTAACATCAACGATATGTGATTGCAATATAGCGTGGAACCGATAGAGACCCAATTTGATGAAATTTGAAGTCTAGTTTATTGGATTTTTCACAATTTTTGTGTATTTTTTGTTTCCGCGTGTATTTGTCTGTTTTAACAGAAGAAGGCTATTTTGAAGTTTGTTGTTCTCACCGATCCTTTGATGAAAACGGCTTCTATTCCTAAACAATAGACCTCTATTATAAACAAAAAAGACTCCACATTTTAAGTGGGCTTGTCATGAAAACATGTTATAAAACATGATGGGTGACAGAAAGCTGAGGGGGAGAAAGCTGGAGAGAGAGAGAGCACCTGCAAGCCTGTGTGCCAGAGAGCCTGTGCGAGAGGACGGAGAGCCTAAATTCAAAAATCATCCCAATGAGGAGGCTGCGCCTAATGGAGAGCTGTAGCACGAGAGGGCCAGACTAGATAGTGCCCACGAACTACTCAGAGATGCATGAAAGCAAAGATAGCGAGATAGTGCTACAGGTTTACTCAGAGAAGCTTGAAGCTAGAGTGTTTGAAAGACAGAGCACCGCAAAGCTATAGTGAAATAGCCACTATGCTATAAAGCCAGATAGCTCAAGAGCTATAGAGCCCGATATGTCCAGAACAGTCTCCTTCTTGCCATCGATGCTGTGAGATCGATGGTTGAGCAAGCTTCAACACATTGATAGCTTCTATTTTAGAAGTCCCCGCTTCTTCATATGGCTATTTGTAGTGAGGTCGAAGTCCAGATTCGTAGCGGGCTGTGCTTGCACATCAACAATGTGAACAACGTATTCACTGTGGATTTTTTTTGCTAAAGAGATGAACATCCACTTCTTTATCCACTTCTTTAGATGGCCCATGGTGTGAGGTATATGATTTTTTTATATACTTCTTCTTATTACATTATGCTACACAGATCCTTGATTGATATTGAGGCAAGATCTTATTTATTATATGTTGTCATGATTCCTTGCTTGATTTGATGAGGTATCTTTTATATGATGTACTTGTTGTCATAACTCTTCATGTTATGTTGAGATCCCTTGTTGTATGTTGTTGGGATACTCTTGTTGTCATCATTCATGTTTTGTTTTTGAAATCCCTTTTATGCCATGTTGGCGGGATGTTCATCATGCATGTTTTTTGTGTCATACTGATAGGAGTCTTTTGATTGAGAAGTCCAGTAGTGGAATATCTCTTAGAGCCACTCCTGCGTGAGGGATTTTTTCCTTGTATGATCATGACATCATCTCTTGTGTACATCACCATTATTGACAACACTTAATGTAGCAGCCTGCACCATCTTGGCACGGGGGCTCGGAGACGTAGTCCCTTCTGGACGAACTCCGTTATCAACGGCTTTATGTTTTCATGTGTTGATGGTTGATATGTTCCTCTTCTTTTTTGCATGCAGATATATTCTTTAATGTTATTTTAAATATGAATTTTAACACATCAGGAAAGTAAAATGTCTTGGAAGGGTCCTTCATCACACCCAGACTTGGATCAAAGAGATTAGGACTAACCTCTTATCCACATTTAAAAAAGATACCTCTACTCACATTTTTTATCATATTCAGAAGTGGAGGAGATGAAATAGGTTAGTTAGGACCAAAATTCCCAATCAAATTCTTAAATATTAGTTAGCTTGATCCTAGCGTCCACTTATATCTAACGATGTCATTATGGTTAGGGAGGCTACTAAGGCGTGAGCCATTTTACATGATCGACATCTTGATTTGATTTATTCTCTATTAAATTTTTTATATAATGTTATTCCTAATTCTCTTTAACCTTCTTCTGATCCACCATGACCTATGTTGTGACCTCATTCTAAAGGCATGATTAGTTCCATTTCTTTTAATGTTATGATCTAGTTATTTGCTCAACTAGAGAAATTATTTATCATGTCCCAAGCCCCAACAATTGTCCCTATTTCTAAAAAATAAGTATCTTATGACCAAACCACCAAGGATCATACGATGTAGTCCAAAACACCAAAAAATACTTTGCAATCTAGTGGGAAAAAGAAAAATAATAGAAAAATGAATAATCGTAAACCTTCTCAAGATACCACACAAAACCAACCCAACCAAGGTGGGGGCACGAATAAGAAACATTGTAAGGTCAAATTTCCTTTTAATATTTGTCAGTGTGATCGTTAACTCATGAGTGTCCACATATGGATTAGATTCATCATCTTCTTGCACCACCAGTAGCCACCTAGTAGTTGATCATGTTGACCCATCCATTCCCTAACTAACCACAACAGAAAATAGTTTCACAAGCTCCTCAGACACCTTTGCCTAGGGGAAATGTGGGGAACAGATTTTTCCGAAGGATTTTCATATTTTTTCATATGCAATGAATAGGTTAACCTATACACAAGAGCCAAATATTATGCAACTCTAGAGCCTATTTCTACTTCTAATGACCGGTCACCCATATTGTGCCCAATGAACCTTACATGTCAGATAAGCCTTTAGAGCCAATACTTTTCCCATCTAAGGGTGTTTTTTGAAACCCGACACACAATCCTAATGAATGGGCTACCCAACACTATAATATTATTGAATATTTAGTCAAAGCATGTTGTGCAATGTATGCTCAGGAGTATTTATAGAGATGTCTTATGCAACGTAAAGCCTTGTTGATTGTTATTAGAGAGTTTGATCTCTCATGGTCAAGTTTGATTACATTTGGCATTGACACTCCTCATTTTGAGCTCTCTCACCAGGTCACTTTCTAGATGTCGGTATGCATATTGAATCAAGATGTACTCCACACACTTGTGGAAGAAGGGTATTCCACTTGAGTTATGTTTTTCTCATGTTAGAATACCCTTAGGATTCCAAAACTTGTTAAGTCAAGTACTACACTACAAGCCATCAATGGACATGCATTTGTACGTCAAGGTGTTCTTCCTTCACTTGCCATTGAGCTAGGGGAAAAATCATGACCATATATGTTGAAGTTATATACACCCCATTAGATTATAACTTGCTCCTTGGTTGTAGTTGGAACTATGCTATGATCATTGTTTTGTCCTCAATGTTTTATATGGTTTTATTTCCTCATGAAGGTAAGATTGTAACATTAGATAAACTTGAATATTGTGTGTCGTCGACCAAAAATACCACTATCAAAACTAGCATGCCATTCTTAGGAGATAGCCCTTTGGAATAAATGTATGATAGAGCCAATCTTGTTTTAAAAAGGTTCAAGCCAATTAATCCTCATAAATCAGCTACAATTAAATAAAAAGTTCAAAATCTTCTAGGCGTTGGTTTCATTTATCTGGTACTCTTGACATAATGGGTTTCTAATCATATTCTAGTTGATAAGAAACAAGGAAAAGTTAGGGTTTGAATGTATTATAGGGATATAATTTTGGCTTGTCCAAGGATAATTATCGAAATCTATTTATCAAGGTAAATTCTTGATGAATGCACTTGAAATTCTATCTTTTGTTTTATGGATGATCTTTCTAGCTATAATCAAATCCATATCAACCAAAGGATCAACAAAAAAGTGCTTTTGTCTTCCCATGGGGAACGTTCGCTTATCAAAAATTGCTTTTTAGTCTTAAAAATATTGGTTCCACTTTCGAAAAGGCCTGTATTATCCCTTCCTATGTGAGGATCATCCAGCCCATATTAGGGAAGTATTTATTTGGTGTTGTTGTTACAAAATCTAGTTAAAACCTCATAAATGCATCTTTTGTGTATGATCTAGGAGGTTACTAGGTTTTATAATTTCTAGGAAAGGGAACCATGTTAATCGATATAAATTAGAGGCCATCATTATTTTGCATCCTCCACATACTATTTGCTATCTTCAAGGACTTCAAGGGAAGGATACCTTCTTGTCTAGGATTATTTCCAATTATGCTAAGATAACAAAATTTTCGATGTGCCTATCGATAAAGGGAGTGCCTTTGGTAATGGATGAGAAATCCCAAAGATATTTTGATGTGTTGAAAAATGCTTTGTTTCCTACCATGTTACTCAATGCTCCTAATTTTAATCAAGACATCTTGTTATATCTTGTAGCCATTGGATCCACCACTGGTATGGTTCTTATCCAATAATATGAGATGCATAATGAACATGATATTTATTACTTTATATGATCCAGGTAGATATTATTGACCACCCACCTATTTCACCTAGAACTTGAGTCGGTCTCATCAGTTTCCTTATTTATAGCAGCATTTTTTTGGGTCATGAACTTCTGAAGCAGTTTTGACCCCCTAAATGGCATTTTTTTAATGTCTGCAATAGGCCCATTGATTAGGTAGGGGCCTACAGAAAACACTATAGTACTCGGAGAGATATTTCCAATGAGGTATCGTATGCACCAAATAGAGATAATATAACCAAGTTACAACCCTGGGAAGTTGGCTGCCCAACTAACCCCAACAAGGCCCACAAACTCTTGGCATTCCATCTCCTGGGGTTAGCGTTTTGGTTGTTTAGGGTTTTCCATTATTGTTGATTAATAAAAATGCCCTCGAGCATCATTGTAACATAGTTCAGAGGCATGTAGCCACCACATCTCTTCTCACAGATAAGTTACCATTGCCCGAGCTAGTTTGTTTCCCTTTCTGTATGTAAGCATATTTCAATTCTTTGATGTTAATGGAATGAAGTTTTATTTCTTTTGCATCTTTTTGTTTATGTGTATATCTATATTTTGTTGCATTCCAGTATAAGTTTGGATCAATGGTATCATAGAGGTCTTCTCTTTCTCCATTTTTCTTTGCATGTCCCCAACAAGGTTAAGGTATAAGGAGTTGGGGCTCGAACTAGTTGAACCGTTGTAAGACTAATCTTACAAAACCTGATGGCTTCCAACGGAATAAGAAAATATAGATGAAGGGGCAGGCGATCCTTTCAAAATATTGCTCGAGGAAGCCCTCAAGTGACAAAGGAACACGATGATGGATAAATTTTCCCAGATCCTTCAGTGGCTACCCACAAGTGACGCATATTCATCTTGTTGGAATATAATCCTAACATCTACATTTATTTTTTAGCCTAAGTATCCTTGACTTAGCCACATGCACTATAAATCATATTCAGACTTGGTTTTTGGTAAACTAGCTCGGTGGACCAACTTTCCCTTTTTGTTTGCCTTTAAAGGCTTAATATTATGGAAATACTGGTCCAACAACTTTCCTAAACCATTTATACATGTAAGTGCATGTTCACACCTAACCACACTTCATCCACTTGAGTTATTTGAAGATTGGTGCCCCACATGAAGATTCCCCCTTAATTCAAGGGATTTAGTCCCCTAGACCATTTTAGCATGTTTTAAAGTTGCCCTTCTTGGGAAATGTGCCACTCCTCATGATTTCCTCATGGTTGATGGTTGGCATAGGTTGTCTTGAGTCATTTTTGAAAATTTAGGCCTCCCTTTGGGATTAGAGGTTTGGTTTCTCATGTATTAATATTGTTCATTAATTTTATACATTGATTTTATGGAGTAAATTCTTTCTCTCCTCTCTTGAATATAAACAAATTACTTGTGTTTAATTTAACTAGAATTATAGATCTATCAGAGTTTCTGCAGGAATTCTAATGGTATCGGAGCTAGTTCGAATCTAGTGGATTGTACACGGTTTTATTTGCTGGTATAGATAATCAGGAGGTGCAACAAGTAGCAATGGATCTCATCCCACAAAACTCGTTCTAAATCCTTTCAATTACTTCGAATGGAAGACAAAGATTACTTTGCTCCTCCGAAGAAAAAGGCTTTACAGGGCAACAATGGGAACGGAGATTGAATCGACTTCTGCAACAGAGAAGATCAAGTATTTCAATAAATTAGATGAAGCAATTGGGCTGATATGTCTATCAATTTCTAGAGAACTCCTCTTTCATGTTAGCAGAGCCACTACTCCCAATGCGGTCTGGACCACATTGAAAGGACTATTCGGCAAGCAGGATGAAATGAGAGTGCATCAACTAGAGAATGAACTCATATCCCTCAGTACAACTCATTTTAACAACCTGAAAGAATACTTCACCAAGTTTAAATGCCTCCTCGTTGAACTTGAGGCATGTGGATTCAAGAAATAGGAATATCAACTCATCCTTTCGATTCTCTCGAAATTAGGCCCTGAATATTCCATATTTGTATTGTCTTTTCAAGCATCTAAATTGACTTAGGAAAAATGGAAAATGCCTCCATTGAATGACTTCATTGTAGAATTGAATCAAGAGCAAGATAAGTTAGTCCAAATGGGTGCCATCAAGTGTTCAAAGGACCAATCACTTGCCGCTACTGATGCTCCAAAGAGCAGTGGAAGAGACAAGCAAAAAGGGAAGGGTAAATTTAATGAATCGAAGAAGGAGAGACCCGTACAATATTCAGAGAGCTCTTATTTGCCTAAGGGTAAGAAGAATAAGGAAAGAATTCTTTGCAGGTACTTTTCCAAAGGTTTTCATCCCGAAGAAAATTGCATGAGGAAAACAATCAATGAGATGGCTAAGCAATTGCAACAACACAATCTCACTGTGCCTGAGAATGCAAAGAAGAAGGATGATAAGAGAACGGGAGATGGGAGAGGGAGAGAATGAGATGGTCATGCTTTAATGGCTATCACATCCACTCCATCAGTTTGGATCCTTGATTCAAGTGCATCGAACCATATGGCTGCATCAAAAGATGAATTTTCCTCCATCGAAGAAAGCACCAAATCCCAAATTTACTTGGGAGATGCCACACCCGCAAAGGTATGCGGAGAAGGAATTGTAGACCTTGAAGGGGGATGATTCACAAATGTGCTTCATGTTCTCTCATTGTCTGCAAATCTTCTCTCGATATGTTTTATCAGTCATTCTAGCTCTGGAAGGAAGTTGGAGTTCACTCCGGACTTCGCAGTGATTACTGACATTTCCATGGGCTCACAGCTTGCACATGGAATTCCAGATCATGATTCTCATTTGTATTTCTTCTTCTACTTTTTTCCTAAATATATTAGCACTGTATTCCTGTCACAATCTAATGATATTAGCAGGTTATGGCATCAAATTTTTTCCATCTAAACTATAATTACTTGCATCAACTCAGCAAGGAAAACATGGTGGAAATATTGCTCGCTATTAAATTCACAAGTGGTGTATGTCAAGGATGCATTCTTGTCAAGCATCTGGAGCAAAATTTTGACAAAGAGAAGGCATAGAGAGCTTCGACAAAGAGAAGGCACAGAGAGCTTCTTCACCTCTTGGGCTGATTCACAGTGACATTACGGGCCCATTCCCACAACCTTAAATCAGTAAGGCTCAATATGTACTCACCTTCATAGATGATTTCTCTCACTTTACTTTGGTATTCTTTCTAAAATTAAAATCGGAAGTATTTGAATTCCTTATAGAATTTAAAGCACTTGCTGAGAATGAGTCTGGGTGTAATATTAAGATACTCCATACTGATAATGGCGGAGAGTATGTCAAAAAAGATGTGAAGCAACTTTGTATTGATGTAAGTATACAACTACAACACACAGTGCCATATACACCACAACAGAATGGTGTCGCGAAGAGGAAAAATCGGCCGTTAAAAGAGATGGCCAATTGTATGTTAAAGTCCAAATCATTAGCTCCTACGCTATGGGTTGAAGCTATTAATTGTGTAGCACACATTTAGAACCATATTCCTCACAAAGCACTCAAAGACACCACTCCATTTGAATGTTGGACTGGTAAGAAACTGAAAGTGTCACACTTTAGCATTTTTGGTTCACGAGCATGGGCTCACATTCCAACAAATAAGAGGAAGGATTTGGAGCCTCAATGTGTTGAATGTATCTTTACTGGATATCTTGACAGTGTCAAAGGATATATATTGTTGGACTCTCACACTGAAAATTTCCTTGTAGCTCGAAGTGTGAAGTTTGAAGAAGAGTCACTACATGATTTTTCAGTAGACCCTCCCGAGGAATCGCTTGTTGCCATTGATGAGGAGGAGTCTGAAACTTCTTAGAGCACTTAAGGTCAGCCATCAAAGAAGCCTCTTGGGTCTTATTTAGAATATGAGGAGCAAGTCATGGATGCTCCAACTTAGCTTCCAACTTGGGTAGAGAAAATCCTGCAAGATGCGGGTGAACTAGTCTCTAATCCTACAGATGCGAGAAGGACTAGATCACAGTTTTTTGGGGCTCCTCAAGCCCTGGCTACCACCAGAACATTGCTTCCCATACATTTCTATATGAAACTTGGTTCAGATCCACAGTCACACTCTGAGGCTACTAGAAACCCACTTTGGGAGGCTGCCATGGATGAAGAGTACTCTTCTCTCATGGAAAACAACACATGGGACTTAGTTCCACTTCCGAAAGGAAGAAAGCTTGTTCGATGTTGATGGATCTATCGAAAAAATATTGCTGTGGATGGTGAGATAAAAAAGTACAAAGCTCAACTTGTTGCAAAAGGATACTCACAGGTACATGGAATAGACTGCACAGGGAAATTTGCACCTGTTGCAAAAATGGACTCCATTCGACTAGTTTTAGCAATTGCTGCTTCTCGCAGATGGGAAGTTCATCACATTGATGTGAAGAGTGAATTTCTTCATGGAGATCTCAAGGAGGAGATATATATGGAGCAACCACATGGATACATTTAGAACTCTTCCCTCGTTTATAGATTAAAGAAATCTTTGTATGGCCTAAAACAAGCTCCTAGATCCTGGTATGCAAAGATGGATTCTTTCCTCCTTTCCATTGGATTCATTCGATGCAAATCTGATCCGAATGTTTATTTTCTACAACATGATGATTCCATTCTTTTGATAGTAATTTATGTAGATGATTTTCTAATGACAAGGAACCTTATCTCAGCTAGTGATTCGGCAAAATCAGCATTGCACGATTGATTTTCCATGAAAGATTTGGGACTATTGCACTACTTTCTTGGTCTTAAAGTTTCTCAGTCTACGTCAGGGATCAAGATGGCACAGTTTAAGTATGCATCAGATCTACTTGTCCACTTTCAGATGAAAGAATGCAAGCCAGCAACATCTCCGTTTCTTTCGGGGATCAGATTTGAGGATGCGGGTACTACACCTTTGGTGGACAGTACACTGTATCGATAGTCGGTTGGGAGTTTGTTGTATCTTACTCACACTCGACCTGATATATCTTTTGCAGTAGGATTTTTTTCTAGATATATGCAGGATCCCCATGAGCTTCACTGGAAAACTATAAAGAGAATCCTTAGATATGTGAAAGGTACTTCCAGTTTTGGTATCTTTTATGCTGCAGATTTCCCACATTCATTGATTGGGTACACAGGTTCTGATTGCGCTGCTGATGGTACAAACCGCAAGTCCACCTCTGGTTATGTTTTTAGCTTTGGTTCAGGGCCTTTTTTCTGGTCTAGCAAGAAGAAATCCATAATTTCTTTATCTACAACCGAGGCAGAGTATAGAGGTGCAGTGAATGAAGCTACACAGGTTGTTTGGTTGTAGGGGCTTCTCTCCGAGTTTGGTATTCAGTATCCACATTTGATTGTCATATTTTGTGACAATCAGGGGTCCATTCAGATATAGATTGATCTAGTTCAGAGGCAGAGAAACAATCACATCGAGAATCACATGCATTACATCTGCGAGTTGATCTGTGATTGAGTCATATCACTGCAATACTGCCCCACTAAGCAGCAGGTTGCAAACATCTTCACAAAGTCTTTCACTGAAAAGAAATTTTCGGAACTGAGAGCTATGCTTGGAGTCGTGGATACAGCTAAGTAGGACATTTTAGCCACTTAGCCCTTTTTTCCTCTTTTTTTTTTTGGGGGGGGGGGGGGTGGTGGTGGGGGGTTTCACACGAGGATTTCCCTCTTTCTTCATTTTATGAGGATCTTTTATTTATTGTACCTGAGTATCTAACATGGAATCTTGGCCAAGACTCAGTTTAGATAAGTGATTTAGGATGAAAGGGGGTGTTGGAATATAATCCTAACATCTACATTTATTTTTTACCCTAAGTATCCTTGACTTAGCCACATGCACTAAAAATCATGTTCAGACTTGGATTTTGGTAAACTAGCTCGGTGGACCAACTTTCCCATGTTTTTTGCCTTTAAAGGCTTAATATTATGGAAATATTGGTCCAAACACTTTCGTAAACCATTTATACATCTAAGTGCATGTTCAACCCTAACCACACCTCATCCACTTCAGTTATTTGAGGATTAGCTCCCCACATGAAGATTCCCCCTTAAATCAAGGGATTTGGTGCCCCGGACCATTTTAGCATGTTTAAAAGTTACCTTCCTTTGGAAATGCACCACTCCTCATGCTTTCCTCATGGTTGATAGCTGGAACAGGTTGTCTTGAGTCATTGTTGCTATTTTAGGCCTCCCTTTAGCTTTTCTTAACCTTTTCTAGTTTTTTACTAGTTTTTTCCTAGTTTTCTAGATTCGGCAATTTCTATATAACCACGTCCTTTTTGGATTAGAGGTTTGGTTTCTCATGTATTAATATTGTTCATTAATTCAATACATTGATTTTATGGAGAAAATTATTTCTCTCGTCTCTTGAATACTAGAAAATTACTTGTGTTTAATTTAACTAGAATTCTAGATCTATCGGAATTTCTGTAGGAATTCTACACATCCAACATCCACTCTGGAGGTGCCACTAATTTTAAGGTATAGATTAAATTTGAAATTCCCATATTTGAAGGCAAGATAGATGTAGATTCCATAGATAGATGGCTAAATATGTTGGAAGGATATTCTTCAGTTCATGATTTTCCAATCAGGAAAATATTGCTTTTGCACTCCTCAAAACTAACCCACATGTCAAGGACCAGTGGGAGACCCACTGTGAACAAAAGTATGAGTGGGAATCCTCACTATTTTTAGTCACACCCACTTGGAATTATTTCTGAGACTCTATCAAGGACCAATATTACCCTATTAGGAGCTATGAAGATAAATACATAAAGTGGACCACACTGTGGCAAGGAAGGGAACAAGATGTGTCAGAGTTCACAAATGTCTTCCATACCCTTCGCACGAATCTGGGTATGAAGGATTCTGAGCATCATTTGGTACTCAAGTATTGTGGCTATCTACCCAAGTACATACAAGATGATATGGAGTTACTAGACATCTCCTCGCTTATTGCCGCTTATCAATACACTGTCAAGATCGAGCAGAAATTAAAACAGAAGAAGAAGACTTTAGATCTATGAATCTGAAGCAAGGGAAAGGTTCCCCCAAACTACAGAACAAAGGACAAAGCCAAGGTGAGGTGACCCAGGACAACCCACTGAAGCTTTAAGTGAAGAACAACACCACAAAGACAAAGAAGGACATAGGCAAATGGTGTGAGTTCCATAAGAGCCCCACTCACAACACAAGTGACTGTCGAGTCAAGCAATCATTGGTGGCTAAGATAAAGGATTTCAAATAAGATTCATGGTCTAACTCTAAGCCAGCAAATGATAAGGATATTAACAAAGGGATGCAAATTATCAATGCAAAGCCTAGTTCCATCATTGCCACCACCAAGATTCAGAAGGATGAGACCGAAGATCCAGAGGAGGGGGAGTGACTCTTCCACTCACATATGTGGGTGAAGGGTTCTCCACTGCAATTTTTTATCGATAGTAGGAGCCAAAATAACCTCATTTCAATAGAGGTTGTGAAGTGGTTGGGCCTACCGACCACACCACACCAACAACCGTACACCGTTGGGTGGCTTCACCAAGGGAAGATCTTTGCATCAACCAACAGTGCCACCTTCCCTACAATATCAAGCCCTTCACAAATGAGCTAGTATGTGATGTTTCTCCTCTTGAATTTTGTGATGTATTTTTAGGCCAACCATACTTGCGGAAGTGGAATGTTGTGTATGAGTCTAGCCAATTACTATTATTATTATTTTGGGAAATAAGGTCTACAAGATACCGAGGTAGCACCACCTATCACCATTTCTTTTATCATTGCGAAGAAATGCAATGAGATAATTTCCCAAACTAGGAAATTTGTTTTCCTTATGATTCACCATCAAGGAAAGAATAAACTTGTGGCCATGGCCTTTAGACAATGCTCCTCTGCACAGTAGTAGAAGATGAACAAGGTTGTAGAGGAGTATAGGGACATCTTTACTTCACCCACAGGGGTACCTGTACACTATCAAGTCAAGCACACCATCGATCTAACCCCGAGAGCGTTGCTACCTAGTGGACCTACCTATTGACGCTTTGTTATGGAGAACAATGAAATCAATAGGAATATTTAGGAGTTGTTGCATAAAGGGAACATCAGGCCCAATTCATCAGCCTATGGTAGCTCAATCGTGTTTGTACAGAAGAAGGACAAGACCTGGAAACTCTGTACTGACTGTCAAGCGTTGAACAAGATCATTGTTCAGAATAGGTATCCAACCCCACAAATTGGTGACCTTGTGGACCACCTCAAAGGGGTCAAATATTTTAGCAAGATTGACTTGAATTCTGGTATCGATCGAACCCTCCAATGTATGGGAGACTAGCTTCAAACCCAAGGAGGGCCTTTTTGAATGGTTGGTGATGCCTTTCAGGTTGATGAACGCCCCCAAAACCTTCATGAGGCTGATGAAGGACATCTTTCAGCCCTTCAGCAACTGATTTGTGGCAGTGTATTTGGATGAAATTTTGATCTTCAGCCAAAGTTGGGAAGAGCACCTCCACCATACTCGACAAGTCCTCCAAACCCTGTAGCAACACAAGTTATGTGAAAATATGGAGAAATGCACTTTTGGAATGAACCAGGTTCAATATCTGGGGAACATCATTGATGAGGGGGGTGTGCATGTGGACCCGACCAAGATACAATTCATTCAAGATTGGCTAACCCCAACCACTCTAATAGAGCTCCACAACTTTCTGGGTCTTGCCAAATTCTACCACATGTTTTTGTTGGGGTTCTCTCATATCACTTGTCCTTTGAGTCAAGTCACTAAGGGAGGAGCGAAAGCAAAGTTATTTTAGTATGAATTCCAATAAAAGGCATTTTCCAAGTTGAAGCATCACCTATGCTCTGCACCAGTGGTCACATTACCAAACCTCCAAGAACCATTTGAGATTGAGATATATGCCTTCGACTTGTAGGCTTTAACCCTATACAAAAACTACCTGCAAATGAATTCATAAAATAGAAAATAAATAATGGAAAGAACATAAAACATAAGACAAATATACACATATATTTTCCCCTGATCCCAAAACCGGGACTACCAAGTTGATTTTTCATTATGTTCCTTTCAATGTTAAAATACATATATATACATGCTAAAAAATTCATCAAATTCATTAACCCATAATCGTAGTTTCATTGACTGGATCTACAAAATACCATGGGTAGAAAACCATCATGCCCAAAACCATGTGCAAAACCCATGCACAAAACCATAGGTATATATATATATATATATATAAGTATATATATATATATATATATATATATATATATATATTCATTCATAGGGCGCTGCCCCAAACCCCATACAGGGGGGCTAATGCCCCCCGTTTCCTCTGTGACCTCCCTACTACACCGAATACAACAAATAGGGGGGTTTATTGCCGCCCCTATGAACCCCCCACATGTGCGACTAGTCGTGGAAGAAATATAACACACACCAAACATTCTCCCACTTGTTGTTTCCTTTTCCACACAAAGGGTCACAAAAGAGCTTAGACATTGGTCCAACCCTACAATGACCCTTTTTTCTCTACACCAAGAAAATTTATTAGTGATTACAGACTTTGTTAATCCATCTACAACATTCTTCAAAGTGTCCACCTTTACCAGCAATACCTTTTTGTCCTCAACCATATCCCTCACAAAGTGATATTGAACATCAATATGCTTTGTCTTTGAATGATAAGCGGGAACAATGTAAACCTTGAAACAGGAACTGTAAAATCAAAACGTGAAATCTAGCCAAAAACCCCCCCAAAAAACATAAAAGATAATGCAAAAACGAAAAGTGTGTATTCTGGAACAAGGTTTTTTTTTTTTTAGGTTTAATTTTTAACATTTTTAAAAAATGCCAGTAAAACCAAACTTTTTGTGCAAAATAAATGGAAAAAACACACTAATGTTGTTGGTAGAATAACATTTTTCTTTTCTGGGTAGAATGCCAACATTTTTTAGTAATGGTGTTAAAGATAAAATAATGGGATCCGAAACACATTAAAATTCCAACAATTTTCATCCATATCGTTAAACATATTATAACATGACACTGAAGATCGCTAAAATTTTAATTGTTTTCAACCATAACATTAAAGATAAAAAATAAATTGGACAATTTTTCAACCATATAATTAAAAAAATTTAAGTTTTCAACATATTTCAACCATGACATTATGAACAAATTATATGGCTAAATTAATCAAAGTATCAGTACTTGTACATTGAATGAAACATAATTTATTTGTCCAAGTTATTGTTGCATTGTGGATATTCTAAAAAAATAAATTCATCATAATTAAATCATATAATAACATGACACTAAAGATCACTAAAATTATAATTGTTTTCAACCATAACATTAAAGATAAAAAGAAATTGGACAATTTTTCAACCATAGAATTAAAAAACTTTAAGTTTTCAACATATTTCAACGATGACATTATGAACAAATTATATGGCTAAATTAATCAAAATATCAATACTTGTAGATTGAATGAAACATAAATTATTTGTCCAAGTTATTGTTGCATTGTGGATATTCTATAAAAATAAATTCATCATAATTAAATCATATAATCCAACAAACATAAAAATGACTCACAACTTCGTGTAACATCATATGGAAGTTGAAAATTTTATCTCAAGATACCATGCAAACCCCAGTTATATAAATTGTCTTAGAAAATTATTCAAAATCACTCATATGTTCTTATACACCATTAGAATTCACATCAAATGAATGACTAGATGCAGATGAAATGTTCCATATTCTTCTATTTTATCAACTAGTGCCCCATCTGAGTCAACATGCATTCCCACCATTTCAGGTTTCAAAAGTCTTCTAGATCTACGACTGGTTTCAATAGACTCCCATCTCAACATTGTTTCTTCTGGTAAAAACCTCTTCAAAATCTCTATCGTCCTGAAGTGAAGAGTTCCTCTCTTTGTTAAATTGTAGTCATAAACAAGTATTTCAACATCCTCCAATTTTAACAGGTCTATGCTGCGACGATTTATATTTGTACCCTTTCTTTCTCTTTCTGCTAATTTTTTATCAACTACCATCTCTGGCTTGTACACACCATTGAATGGGTGTGTATTTGTGGCATACCAATGTACTTCAACACCTGCAACATCTCCATTTTATGTAATGACCTTTATAACCTTGGAAACCCAAAATGGATAGCCATGTGCATCTCCATATGCTAACATTGCGATCATGCAACCCTCCTTAATATACTGTACTGAAACCCTGCAAAGGTTTTCCATGGCTTAATGTTGTGGATGAGATCTTCTAGAACCAATATACATTTTTCTTTCCTCTACCTTTGAAGAATTAATAATACCTTGAGATTATTGTTGTTCAAAAATGTTTCTTTCTTCATGTTCATTTGACACATTTTTTGGCCAAATAAATGGATTCTTCAAAAGTATATCTTAATTTGTTGATCTTGAAATGATATCACTCTAATTATTGAGAAAAGACTCCCACCAAACTGAATGAGCAACATCAAAGTACTCATATGTATATCTAATACATTTTTTAATTTCTTCCAGGAAATCAAAATAATTTATATCTCTCTTTTGCCTTTGTGCATTATGAACTTCAGCAACTGATCGTAATAACAATATATTTGACACAAATATTGGATGATCTATAATGAACTTCAAAAATACCAAACCTAATGACGACACACATTCTGTAGTAGTTGAATACTTCTTGCCCCATATTAGTGTTTTCCCATCAATTATTTTGATACGAAATTGATGTTGGAAGCTGATATCATTAATTTGTTCAATGCATTTCTCCTCACCATGTGATCCCAGAATAAACATTCGCATGTCAAAAATTTCTTCCAGCACATGAAAAATAGGCTATGGCATGTATGATTTCTTAAGACATTCAATTAATGATGGCAAACTCCTGACATCCTTCCTCCTCAATGTGACTGAAAAACAACTGAACATCTTATCAATATGATCATGAGTGTTCCGAACAAGAAGGAAACCAACCTTTACCTTCTGAAGAATTCTCAATTCAACAAGCATCTTTAGATATCCAGAAACAATATTATTTTGTTTCCATGACAAGCATTGTTCAATTGCAGATACAAAACTTTAGGAAGATTACTAGACGAATGAGAAAGCACATCATGAATTATGGTTATTTTCATATTTGCATCATTATGAATGTTTGGAGCTATGAAGTAAACCACTGGGAACATTTTCCCATTGAAGACCATATGGATGACCAAGTGAAACTGAATAAATGTTTCCTCTTGTAAATTTTTGAGTGTCCAAACAAAATGTGGTAGAAGTGTTTTCTTCTGGTCCACACCATAAATTATCAAACCCAAATATTTATTTGGATTATCATAACACTTCTTTTGATGCTTGTACAACTTTTCCTTTCGCTTGTTTTTTGTTCGTGGTGCTTTTGAAGTGCTTTGACAATGGAATCTACACATAACATAAAAGAAAGCTATTAATAAATACATTTGCATAGTTGATGACTATACAATTTTAAAAAATAATGTTATGAATGCTTACGTCTTTTTGAGCCTTGACATTTATCCTTTTTTTATTTAAGAGAATCACATGTACTGCAAACCCCCATCCTTGTCTTCTTAGGAATACAAACATTGTTGAATTATTTCTTCCATATCTTCACAAAATATTGATAAATACATAAAGTGGACCATGCTGCGGCAGGGAAGGGAAGAAGATGTGTCAGAGTTCACAAACGTTTTCCATACCCTTCACATGAAGCTGGGTATCAAGGATTTTGAGCATCATTTGGTACTCAAGTATTGCGGTTATCTACACAAGTACATACAAGATGAGATGGAGTTACTAGATAACTCCTCGCTTGTTGCCGCTTATCAATACACTATTAAGATCAAGCATAAATTAAAACAGAAGAAGCGAGACTTTAGATCTATGAATTTGAAGCAAGGGAAAGATGCCCCCAAACTACAAAACAAAGGACAAAGCCAAGGCGGGGTGACCTAGGACAACCCACTAAAGTTGTAAGTGAATAACAACACCACAAAGACAAATAAGGACACAAGGAAATGGTGTCAATTCCATAAGAGCTCCACTCACAACATAAGTGACTGTCAAGTCAAGCAGTCATTGGTGGCTAAGATAAACGCTTTTGAATCAGATGCATGTTCTGACTCTGAGTCAGAAAATGATAAGGGGAATGACAAAGGGAATCAAATTATCGATGCGGAGCCTAGTTCCATCGTTGACACCACCAAGATTTAGAAGGATGAGACCGAAGATACAGAGGAGGGGGAGTGACTCTTCCACTCATAGATGTGGGTGAAGGGTTCTCTGCTGCAGTTCATTATCCATAGCAGGAGCCAAAATAACCTCATTTCAGTAGAGGTTATGAAGTGGTTGGGCCTACCAACCACACCACACCAACAACCATACACCATCGGGTGGCTTCACCAAGGTAAAGATATTTGCATCAGCCAACAGTGCCACCTTCCCTACAACATTAAGCCCTTCGCAAATGAGGTACTATGTGATGTTTCTCCTCTTGAAGTTTGTGATGTATTATTAGGCCAACCATACCTGTGGAAGTGGCATGTTGTGTATGAGTCCAGGCCAATTACTGTTATTATTACCTTGGGAAATAAGTTTTACAAGATATCGGAGGTAGCACCACCTATCACCATTTCTTTTATCATTGCGAAGAAATGTAGTGAGATAATTTCCTAGACCAAGAAATTTGTTTTCCTTATGACTCACCATCAAGGAAAGAAGAAGATTGTAACCATGGCCTTTAGACAAGGCTCCTCTGCATGGAAGCAGAAGATGAACAAGGTTGTAGAGGAGTATAGGGACATCTTCACTTCACCCACAAGGGTACCTCTACACTATCAGGTCAAGCACATCATCGATCTGACCCAGAGCACGTTTCTACCCAATGGACCTATCTATCAACACTCTGTTATGGAGAACAATGAAATCAAGAGGCATATTTAGGATTTGGTGCATAAAGGGAACATCAAGCCCAGTTCATCATCCTATGGCAGCCCGATCGTGTTTTTACAGAAGAAGGACGAGATCTGGAGGCTCTGTATTAACTATCAAGCTTTGAACAAGATCACTGTTAGGAATAGGTATCTAATCCCACAAATTTTTGAGCTTGTGGACCACCTCAAAGTGACCAAATATGTTAACAAGATTGACTTGAAGTCTGGTTATCGCCAGGTACCGATCGGACCCTCCAATGTATGGAAGACTAGCTTCAAACCCAAGGAGGGCCTTTTTGAATGGTTGGTCATGCCTTTCAAGTTGACGAATGCCCCCATAACCTTCATGGGGTTGATGGAGGACATCTTGTGGCCCTTAACCAACTCATTTGTGGTGGTGTATCTGGATTACATTATGATCTTCAACCAAAGTTGGGAAGAGCACCTCCACCATATTCGAAAGTCCTCCAAACCTTGTGGCAACACAAGATGTGTGCAAATTTGGAGAAATGAACTTTTGGAATGAACTAGGTTCAATATATAGGGTACATCATTGATGAGGGGGGTGTGCATGTGGACCTAGCCAAGATAGAATTCATTCAGGATTGGCTAGCCCCAACCACTCTAATAGAGCTCTGCAACTTTCTGGGTCTTGCCAACTTCTACCATAGGTTTGTGTTGGGGTTCTCTCATATCACTTGGCCTTTGAGTCAAGTCACTAAGGGATGAGTGAAAGAAAATTTATTTTGGTCTGAATCCCAACAAAAGAAATTTTCCAAGTTGAAGCATCACCTCTTCTCTGCACCAGTGGTCACATTAACAAACCTCTAGCAACCATTTGAGATCGAGACAGATGCCTTCGAGTTGTAGTCTTTAACCTTGTACAGAAATTAACTGCAAATGAATTCTTAAAACATAAAATAAACAATGGAAATAACATAAAACATAAGATAAATATACACATATATTTTCCCTTGGATCCCAAAACCGGGACTACCAAGTTGGTTTTTCATTATGTTCCTTTCAATGTTACAATACATATATATACATGTTGAAGTATTCATAAACCCAATTCATTAATCCATAACCGTAGTTCCCTTGATCGGATCTACAAAATACCATGGGTAGAAAACCATTATGCCCAAAACCATGTGCAAAACCCATGCACAAAACCATAGGTAGGTCTTCCCACCCATTATAAGGTATATATATATATATATATAGTCACGAGGCCAATGTCCCCCTACAAACCCCCCGATAGGAAGTTCTGATTCTCCCCCTGTGACCTCCCTACTACGTCTGACACAACAAATAGTGGGGTTTATCGCACCCCCGTGTGTGCGACTAGTTGTGGAAATAATATAACACACACCCAACATCCTCCCACTTGCTGTTTTCTTTTCCACATAGAGGACCACAAGAGAGCTTAGTCATTGGTCCAACCCTACAATGCCCATTTTTTCTCTACACTAAGAAAAATTCTTAGTGCTCCCAGACTTCCTGAATCCATCTACAACATTCTTCAAAGTGTCCAACTTTACCAGCAACACCTTTTTGTCCTTAACCATATCTTTCACAAAGTGATATTGAACATCAATGTGATTTGCCTTTGAATGATAAGTAGGAACAATGAAAACCTTGAAATAGGACTATAAACTCAAAACGCAAAATCTAGATGAAAAACCCCCAAAAAACATGAAAAATATCCCAAAAACGAAAAGTGTGTATTCTGGAACCATTCTTTATTTTTTGTTAGGTTTAATTTCAATTCTAAAAATGGCAGTAAAACCAGATTTTTTATGCAAAATAAATGAAAAAAACACAATAATGTTGTTGGTAGAATAACATTTTTCTTTTTTGGGTAGAATTTCAATGTTTTTTAGTAATGGTGTTAAAGATAAAATAATTGGATCTGAAACACATTAAAATTCCAACAATTTTCATCCATGTCGTTAAACATATAATAACATGACACTAAATATCGCTAAAATTATAATTGTTTTCAACCATAACATTAAAGGTAAAAAAACTGGACAATTTTTTAACCATAGAATTAAAAAAAATTAATTTTTCAACATATTTCAACCATGACATTATGAACAAATTATATGGCTAAATTAATCAAAATATCAATACTTGTAGATTGAATGAAAAAAATTATTTGTCCAAGTTATTGTTGCATTGTGGATATTCTAAAAATCATAATTAAAACATATAATCCAACAAACATAAAAATGACTCATAACTTCATGTAACATCATATGGAAGTTGAAAATTTTATTTCAAGATACCATGCAAACACCAGTTATATAAATTGCCTTAGACAACTATTCAAAATCACTCATATGTTCTTGCACACCATCAGAATTCACATCTTCACATGAATGACTAGATGCAGATGAAATGTTCCATATTCTTCTCTTTTATCAACTAGTTCCCCATCTGAGTCAACATGCATGCCCACCATTTCAGGTTTCAAAAGTCTTCTAGATCTATGACTGGGTTTAGCAGACTGTCATCTAAACATTGTTTCTTATGGTAGAAACCTTTTTGAAACCTCTATCGTCTTGAAGTGAAGAGTTCCTCTCTTTGTTAAATTGAATTCATAGACAAGTATGTCAACATCCTCCAATTTTAAGAGATCTATGTGGCAACGATTTATATTTTCACCCTTTATTTTTCTCTTTCCACCAATTTTTTATCAACTACTATCTCTGGCTTGTACACACCATTGAATGGGTGTGTATTCGTGGGATACCAATGTACTTCGACACCAGCAACATCTTAATTTTATGTAATGACATTTATAACCTTGGAAACCCAGAATGGATAGCCATGTGAATCTCCATATGCTAACATTGTGATCATGCAACCCTCCTTAATATCCTATGCTGGAACCCTGTAAAGGTTTTCCATGGCTTCATGTTGTGCACAAGATCTTCTTCAACCCATATACATTTTTCTTTCCTCTCCTATGAAGAATTAATAATACCTTGAGATTATTGTTGTTCAACAATGTTTCTTTCTTCATGTTCATTTGACAAATTTTGTGGCCAAATAATTGGAGTCTTCAAAAGTATATATTCATTTGTTGATCTTGAAATGATATCACTCTGATTATTGAAAAAAGACTCCCACCAAACTGAATGAGCAACATCAATTTAATAAGATGTATATCTAATACATTTTCTAATTTCTTCCAGGAAATCAGAATAATTTATATCTCTCTTTTGCCTTTGTGCATTATCAACTTCAGCAACTGATTGTACTAACAATATATTTAACACAAATTTTGGATGATCTAGAATGAACTTCAAAAATTCCAAACCTGATGACGACACACATTCTGCAGTAGTTGAATACTTCTTGCCCCATATTACTATTTTCCCATCAATTATTTTGATACGAAATTGATCTTGGAAGCTAATATCATTAATTTGTTCAATGAATTTCTCCTCACACTGCGATCTCAGAATAAACCTTCGCATGTCAAAATTTTCTTGCAACACATGAAAAATAGGCTCTGGAATGTTCGATTTCTTAAGACATTCAATTAATGATGGAAAACTCCCAACATCCTTCCTCCTCAATGTGACCTAAAAAAAAACTGAACATCTGATCAATATGGTCATGAGTGTTTCGAACGAGAAGGAAACCAACCTTTACCTTCTGAAGAATTCTCAATTCAACAAGCATCTTTAGATATCCAAAAACAATTTGATTTTGTTGTCATGACAAGAATTGTTCAATTGTACATAGAAAACTTCAGGAAGATTAGTATACTAATGAGAAAGCACATCATGAATTATGGTTATTTTTATATTTGCGTCATTATGAATGTTTGGAGCTATGAAGTAAACCACTGGCAACATTTTCCCAATGAAGACCATACGAATGACCAAGTGAAACTGAATAAAATTTTCCTCTTGTAAATTTTTGAGTGTCCAAACAAAATGTGGTAGAAGTGTTTTCTTCTAGTCAACACCATCAATTATCAAACCCAAATATTTATTTGGATTATCATAACACTTCTTTCGATGCTTGTACAACTTTTTCCTTTCACTTGTTTTTTGTTCGTGATGCTCTTGAAGTGCTTTGTTAATGGAATCTACACATAACATAAAAGAAAGCTATTAATAAATACATTTTCATATTTGATAACTATACAATTTAAAAAAAAATGTTATGAATGCTTACCTCTTTTTGAGCCTTGACATTTATCCCTTTTTTATTTGAGAAAATCACATGTACTGCAAACCCCCATCCTTATCTTCTTAGGAATATGGACATTGTTGAATTCTTTCTTCCATATCTTCACAAAATATTGATATGTAATAAGACGACCATTTCCTTCAAAACCTTCTGCATATTATTTGTATAAGTTATGAATTTCTCGTATGGAAAAAATATTTGGAATATGTATTATGTCTCTATTTGGAATGCACTCTCCATGCTTTGAGAATAACTCTTTCATCCATGAAATTGCAGTATTTCTAATGACCCAAACTCTCGTTTATGAAGTACTTCTGAATAAAATGTGTGATGTTTTCCAAATTTTCCTGGATTTTTGAAAGACGAAAATTTCCAATTGAATGAAATATTTTGAAGGGCTTTG
The DNA here is from genome assembly GCA_031772625.1 of Pinus tabuliformis. NCBI lineage: Eukaryota > Viridiplantae > Streptophyta > Pinopsida > Pinales > Pinaceae > Pinus > Pinus tabuliformis. The sequence continues at coordinate 111,262,703 of CM062815.1, read as the reverse complement.
TAAAAATAAATAAAAATCCAATATGATAATCATAACCTGACAATTTAGATTGCATGCACCCCACTAAATATGAATTTTGCACGCTTTTATTCATTGACAAATATCTCTTCCTTTTCTCCAATGCAAACTTGAAATCCATATGTTTCAAGCAATCCTTTTGACAACATTCACTTGAAATGAGATCAATGATAGAACTTATTCTCGTGTAATATTCTTCTCTATCCCTTGTATAACTTGAACATCTTGGATTGATACGAAAAGGTCTACTCCTACTGATAGATACAATATTTGTTGGAAACATCTCCATCATTTCATCATCATTTGTATAAGCATTTTCATCATCATTAGGAGGAATGTTATCCTCACTATGATCATTTTGAACATAGTTAGGAAACTCATCACTATCATTGTTTGAAAAATATTCATTACCATCCTCAGTTGTGGAAATTTTTCACTACCATCATCTGTGCTTTTGAAATACTAGCTTGGAGGATATTATTCATCCTGTTAATCTTGCCCTTTGTTAGTGTTACCCTCATAGTCCTTAGAATTAGGACTAGGTGGAAAATTTGACTCTCTATTTACTGGATATTCTTCATCCTGTTCTTTAGTGCTACTGTCATAGACCTTATGATTAGGACTACATGGAAAATGTGACTCTTTATTAACTGGAGATTCTTCATCCTGACCTTTGTCACTGTTGCTCTCATAGTCCTTACGATTAGGAATAAGTGGGAAATGTGTCTCTCTATTTACTAAAAATTCTTCATCCTGACCTTCATTAGTGTCTCATAGTCCTTAATATTAGGACTAAGTGGAAAATATGAATCTCTATTTAGTGGAAATTATTCATCCTGCCCTTTATCACTACTACTATCATAGTCCTTATGATTAGGAGTAAGTGGAAAATGTGACTCTCGATTTATTGGAAATTCTTCATCTTGGCTTTCATCACTGTTGCTCTTGGATTAGGACTAAGTGGAAAATGTGACTCTATATTTATTTGAAATTCTTATCCTTCCCTTCGTCAATGCTACTTTGATAGTCCTTAGGATTAGGTCTAAGTGGAATATTTGACTCTCTATTCATAGTGAAAAAACTTTCCTTATATTCATCAATATGAATAGATTTGTTAAGCGGTGAAGATGTTGATGCTTCACAAAGAGAAACTTCAATATCAGAAGAATCCATGACTTTGAAACAAACTAGGTTGAATGATACAAATGCACTCTCTCCTAATGATAATATATAGCTTAAAGAATGAAAATTTCCCTCCAAAATTTCCCTCCAAAAAAAATCGCTGAAAATTTTATGTCCAAAAATTTCATTTGAAGTGTTTCCCTCCAAAATTTTCTTCTACAATTTATTGAAAATTTCTACCAAAATTTTCTCTTGAAAATTTTGTCTCTAATTTCCATTAAAATTTTCCAAAAGAAAATCTGTTTAATACATTCCTTCAAAATTAAACTAAATATTTTACTTAAATTAATATTTGAGTTAAATTTTATAAACTTTACTAGACAATTGAATATTTTTTAAAATCGTTATTATATGTTTTATCCCACATGTAACATAAATTATTGTATCATCATAATATTAAATATATATTAAGTTTTTATAATTTTGCTTTTAATGCCATATTCAAGAAGTGATAAAACAATTCCATAATTCCCACTATATAATAAATTTCGTTATTACTGTTCCTCACATCACATCAAGACTTCTTCAGGTTTCATTAAAAATCTTGGAGCGATTTTGTGGAGTAGCTACATTGTCATCGAAAACACATTCAACAGGAGATTTTCGCATTTCAAAGGTTAGTTTCCCTTTTACTTTGACCATTCAATTAGGAATTTTAGGAAAATAGTTTGTTATATGCCGACAAATCATTTTTTTTCTTTAAATTTATTTTTGTCTTGGGAAGCACCTCAATTTATTAATTCAGAATTTAGGAAATTTTTGGAACTAAGTAGACTTAAGTTCAAATCCCATCGAGTGCAGTTTTTAAACCCCCACAGGTTTACTAGTAGTTACGTGTCAACTGGGTTGTTATGTTCTTGTAGGATACAAGACAAAAAACCCATTCCATTTTAAAAAAATTAACATTTAGTTAGCGAAATATAGATTCCTTTTCAAAATAAAAAAAAAAAAAAAAATCACATGAGTCGGGCTTACTCGATAGCCCCTGGCAAGCAGGGGGTTCCTATGTCATCGGTGGGCATGACGGGCCCTACCATGGGCTTTCCCACCCATGACATGGTGGGTGTTATGGGCACAACCGTTGTGGCGCAGGTGGGCATGCATATGGTTGGGTGCACCCTCCCAAGGCACAGGAGTTATATGCCTTAGGTGGGCACACCTAGCAGTGGGCATGACTGCCCGAAGCACAACAATCGTGCCACTGCCCGTGGCATAGCAGGAGTGCATGCGACACCCACTGTCATGCCCCTACCCTTGTAGTAGTCTTTCAGCCATGCATAGGTGGGTGTTGCAATAGCTTACTTTTTCTTTTCACCAATACTCATGTACTCAGACTACGCCTACTTCAACACTTAACCAATTTCTCTAAGTGTTCATCATGCAATGGAAATAGCATTTCGATTCATCATCTTCAATTATCTTCAATTATATATGTAGCATAATAATAAAATAAACAAGTATACACATATACATGGGAGGGGAAATCTCGGTTAAGTCTACACAACAATATATAAAATCTTCAAATATTATACAAGTATAATATTTTACAATTTACACAATCCGTGTAGCCACCCAAGGTTGTCCTATACACTTTGCTGATTTTTCCTGGCGGTCATGCCCGAGTTGTGCAACGTTGCCCATCGTGCTATCGCTGCCACTTGTCTACACTACATTTGTCGGGAACCCCAAGTTTCATGCTTCCCAGAGACGTTATGCAACAATTCATTGTTTAGCCTTGCCTAGCTCCACTATTCATCATTTCCCATCTCACTGTTCAACACTACCCCGCGCTGTGATTCAACCTTTCCCAGATCATCATTCAGCCTTATCCAACATTATCGTTCAGTCTCGCCCAGCTTGTTGTTTAACCTTATCAGTAGTTTCATTCAACCTCACCCAACACTACCATGGTGCCCATTCAATAGTCCACGTGTTAAATATGGCATGCAGCACTGCCCACCAGGCGGGCGCATCGCCTAGTCTAGTGTCGATGGCACTGTCTTCCCGCTTCTCCACCTACAGCCTACCTAAAAACTACTAGAAATCCATACCGAGCCTATGATCCGCCTCTAATTCCCTCGCCCTTTGTTTTTCTTGGTTTTGTATGTTGAGCGAGTTTCTTGATTCCCAAACATCTTCAACTCAACCTCAATATATATAGCCTCCACTGAATGCCATTTTCTCTATGGATGCATCATTTGGGCTACCCGAGGGTCAACCCAACGTGAAACCAACCTTCCCACCAACACATCGCACCTCTTTGCATATGAATTGTCATGTCTACCTCATGGGCTAGATTTCCCATCATACAACTGACTCTAGCACGACTTCCATGCTTTGCATATCACTCATCCAAGTTGACTAACTCATCCTCAAACTAACTCGTGCATCGCACGTCTTTCCCATTGTATGACTCACTCACTAGTCGCTTTCACATGGTTGCTCGTCCATATCTCATATCAAGTGGGCACCCATCCACCGGTGCGCCTGCTACACATGCTCGCCCACCCGTTGCACATAATCAACCAAGTCACCTTTAACCAATGGTGGAATTTCACATAAACAAATGTCTTACCTTCTAGTCACCTTTAACCAAATTCTCCACCTGGGTTTCCTTTAACCAAATGCAGGCACCTGTCACACATCTAGGCATGCCCATACTATGAGTTTAGTTTTTCAACTCTCTGGGGTGCTCCCGACTCGAAGCCCTAACATCATCCCCACTCTAAATAAGGTTTTCATCCTTGACAACACCATAATCATTGAAAATCGATAATGTCGTAAAGTATCACTAGCTCCAGCAACTAATATCCATGCTTCCCAACTTTTCTCTCCATCACACAAACCTCCACCAAGGCTCATGACTCCATGGGATGAGAAAGTCTCCTCAATCCATGATCATCAACCACATCTGTCACAATCTCCATGTTGGCCCTATCATGGAATGCTGGCCCCTCCAACTCAAGCTACATGTTACCACTGCAACATATATCATGTCAACTCATCATGTATGTGATCATGTGAAATCCCTACTATGATAATCCATCCCAACACAACATATCGTAGTAAAACCTCAACATATCGCTGGCATATCTTGGTTGTAACCAAACATATATTCGGCATATTTCTTCACACTGCATGCCCCCATGACTTTAACTAGTTGGATAGGTAATCCAATTGTCACGCTCAACTCATGATAATGTAAATCCTCATGCCACCGTTGGCCATTTCTCTAACATCGTGTCACATCTATCAAATCAATCAAGAATCCATCCCATATCTATCCAATAAGCCTTATCCAGGTCCATGAAATAGTATCCATCTCATCTACAATATGTTGTCATGAATGCTCTAAGTAAGCCATATACACGAAGTATTATCCGTATAATTTTCAATAGGTTTTCATTGATGTTATAGCCCATGTTTTGTCCATGGTCATGTCCCAATCAACTACATCCATCCAAGCATCATCTCAAAATGTGAGAGAGGCCTTTTCCCAAAAAGCATCTTTGTCATGGTGGTGTAGTACTCCTGATAATCAAGGCACTACATACACCCATATCCAATGGTCTAGTGCATGACAAGGGATAGGAAGTTGCCTCCTTGAATCTCATCCACCCATGTGTCAGATTGATGTTGCATCCTCAAGTACTCATGAACAAAAACAAACTCCTCATGTGTACATCCAAGCTTCTCAAGCTTGACCCGTTTCAACTGAAAGTCATATATGCCCATAGAATACCTGTAAAATTCTATAATTCCAGTTGGATCTCTATCTGCATATCCTTCCCCAACATTTTCCTTAGAAGAGGTACTCAAAATTCCTCTCTCATCAGCAACCTCATGGTGAAGTCTCCCAATAGAAGATGCAACTACCATTTTCTCCATGATGTGTGAAATTTCCTTTCCACCTCCATCCTTCTTTTCCTTCATAACTCTTGCAACAAATTCCATCATCCTCTTCTCCATTGTCACTTGAGTCATACATCCAAGTTCCCTTTGTTCAACATAGTCATGGTTCACATTCAGGTTGTTTGGATACAAATTCATCGAAGAAATCCTTGGCCTATATCCAAGTGACTCTTCCTTGTCAGTGGAACAATCATGGTCTCCCCTCCAGCTGTAATAAAGAGTATGTCATGGTCCACCACTGGTATGGCTTGTGTATCTGCCAGTAGATCCTGCCCCAAAACCATAGCATGATCATCCATCTCAATCACCCTCAAAGCCAACTTTCCAAACCACGAACCACTCTCACTTGTGTGTTCTTCAAAACACCTGTCACATATTTCATTGTTGATTTAATGGCTTCGAAAGTACTCAAATCCATTTCCACTTCATCTTTCTTCCCAAAATATGTCACACCTTCCTACTAAGTAAACTATGTGTAGCCCTCGTATCAACCGATGAAGCAAACTTCTTCCCATGCACGGTCACCTGCACAAAAATCAACCTCAAGGCAACTCCATCCTCCATAGGCTTTGTCTTGCGTCTGACCTCAGGAACCTTCTTCAACAATTCCACCTTAAAGTTGTATTTTGAGTTATACCTCGGCGTGACAGTCCTCATAAGGTATGCAATCTCCCCTTTCAGTTCATTCGAGCTATCTGATCCTAGTCTAGCTTGAGTTCCATCAAACTTCTCCTTCTTCGCATGCTTCTCAAGTGCACCTACTTGGTGCACATTGACCTCCTCCACTCAAAGTGATCCAACCATCGACAAGTCATACTGCATGGCATGATAGTAATATCTAAGTTTGCCAATGTGATCAAGTTCAACTTCTTCTATAACAATGAGTTTACGATCAAGAAAGTGCCTTTTGATCATTTCCTCAAGTTCCTTGTCTTTATCCTGCAACATGGCACTTATATCCCTTAAGAGAACTCGTTCATACATGAGTTCTTGGAGTCTTTGATCACCCTCTTAAATTTTCTCGTCAAGTTCCTGAAGTTTAGCAGAACTTACAACAAGATTGTTTAAGGGATTTCGCACATCCACTATCAAATCTCCCATGTGCATCAAGAGTTCTCACACTTGCACAAGAGCTTCATAGTATTTTTGCCTCTTGAGCTTCCAATAATCAGTCATGTCTTTAAGCTTTCGAAAATCTCTTTATTCCATCTTTCTTCATTCATCTTGGCCCAAGTTCCTTGCTTTTCCCCTGCTCAACTATGTCGTACTGTGACCAAATCCTAAGTTCCGAATCTTTAATACCAACTGCAACCACTATCATTGTATTCATACTTCTTCTTCAACCAAAGCCCACTTTCTATAGAATGGTCTTTGATACCATCTATCATGCCCCTACCATTTTGGTAGTCTTTCAACCACGCATAGGCAAGTGCAACACTATCCTACTTTTCATTTTCACCAATACTCTACTCGGACTACACCTACTTCACCACTTAATCAATTTATCTATGTGTTAATCATGCAGCAAAAATAACATTACCATTCATAATATTCAAATATATGTAGTGGAATAATCAAATACATAAGTATACACATATACTTGGGATGGGAAACTCCTTGTTAAGTTTTCCCAACAATATATAAAATCTTCAAATATTATACAAGTGCACTATTTTACAATTTACACAAGTTCGTGTAGCCACCCAAGGTTGGCTTGCCCACTTGGTTGATTTTTCCCAACGGTCATGCAACATTTCCCACTGTTCCACCGCTAACACTCATCTGCACTACCTATGTCAGGAACCCCAAGTTCCATGTTGCCCAAAGTTGTTATGCAACAATTTGACATTCAACCTTACCCAACTCCACCGTTCAGCCTTTCCGAACTCACCATTCATCTCTATCTAACATTATCATTTAGCCTTTCCCAACAAACCATTCAGCCTCAACTAGCATTTTCATTCAGCCTCACCCAACTCGTCATTCAGCCCTGTCGACACTATCATTTAGCCTCACCCAACACTAGCACGTCACCCATTCAACAATTATTTTGTTCAACGGTCTTCCCATTCAATACGTCGTGCAACATTGTTTGCTATGCGGGTGCATCACCCATTTGAGTGCCAACAACAATGTATACCTATGCCTCTACCTACGACCTACCTAAATACTACCAGAAATCCCTACTTGACCTACAGTCTGCCTCTAATGCCTTCACCCTTCAGTCTATTTTCTTTGTCTTGTTTCACTTTGTTTTGTATGTTAAGTGAGTTGCTTGATGCCCCAACACCTTCAACTCAACCACAATATATATGGCCTCCACCAAATGCAATTCGCTCTAGGGACGCATCGTTTGGGATGCCCATGGGTTGGCCCAACGTGCAACTGACCTACCCACCAACATGTCCTAGCTCTTCGCATATGAAATTTCATGCCTACCTCATAGGTCAACTCACCCATCATACAACCGACTCCAACATGGACTCCATGCTTCGCATATCACTCATCCAAGTCAACCAACTCGTTCCCAACCCGAATTTCCTGTCACATGTCTTTCCCATCGCATGACTTTCCCACCCACTTATTATATTAATGTACCCATGTAGTGCCCATATTGTTACTATTGTGCCCCATAGAAGCCCACTATTGTTATTATTGTGCCCTTACATTATTATTGTTATGTCGGCTCTCATTATGTTATGACCACTTAGACTCCTATATATAGAAAGGAGGTCTTTTCATTTGTATCATCCAAGAATTGTTCATTTATGTAATGTGAAGGAGGTTGCCCCCTCGAAGAGGCTGAATTCTAAGGTGTTGATCTATATTTTCTATCTTTTCTTGAGCTGGTTTCATAACAAAGCCACATATGGGAAAGCATAAAGAATTTCATCTATCCTTTCAGTCTGCAATGTCATCTGCAGCATCGTGTTTTTCCAATTATACTAGTGATTCCACCTTCAGCAACTCATATTTATCTTCAGATGCAGTCTCTATACAGATATAGTTCCTCCATTTGTACTGCTAAAACAAAAGGGAATTCTCATCATGTGGGTCGTGAAGGCAGAGCATGGAAATGGGTTGTTGGCGATCGAGATTTACATGGAAAATCATCAATTGGAGATGGATATTTTCGAACTACTGAGATACCTTTCAACCCTGCAGATCATACTAAGATGAAGTTAAAGTCCAAAAGGCGTAAAGATTCCAGGAAGCACAAGCACCCAAACTCTCCAGGCAGGAGGGTCACACGTTTTCTGAATTCTCTGTTCATGATTGGGGGCACCAAGAAGCCAAAGCTTTCGTCATCTTCTTTTAAGCGACTCCCATCCATGTTATTCCTCTGAAAGAAAACCCATCTCCACGTATTCATCTTCTTCTTCAGTCTAATCCAGGTGATACATGAGGATTATATTGAAAAGCACCGACGTTACATGCAAGATGTCATCATACTAGCAAATGACAGTGATGTAATTGCCGAATGTTGAATGTAAAACGATTCATCTGTGTATTCATGATCCAAATTGAATGAAAGAGGCGTTATGTCTTAGGTGGCAGTCACTGCATACTGTGGCATTCGATCCAAAGAACATACGTGGCAGATTTGACCCAGATTTTTGCATTAAAATATTGGAGACCTTTCCCTTTTTGTAAAGTGGCAAACGCATCTCCAGAAATTTGAGGGGGTTGATGCAGAATTTAAAAGAGAGGAAAAAAATGACTTGGAGGGATTAAAACTAAAGCTGAAGAATGTACTTAAAGAAAAATCAGATCTTTTCAATTGTGATGCACCAGAAGGGGATAAGGTTAAGCGAGGAGAGCCTGGGTGGAAAGAAAGGTATTACAATTAAAAGTTTATGGCCCACGCTCTAGAAGAAATCAATTAAGCTAGAAAAGATGTTGTTTTGAAATATACTGAAGGATTGTGCTAGGTTATGCGTTATTTCTACCAAGGTGTATGTCCGTGGCAATGGTCTTATCCATATCACTATGCTTCGTTTGCATCTGATATGTGGGATATAGATTTGTTTGAGATAAGCTTTGAACTAGGGAAGCCATTCAAAACATTCAAGCAGCTCATGGGAAATCTTCCAGCTGCAAGTGCAAATGCTCTTCCTGAAAATTATAGACCCTTGATGACTGATCCAAACTCACCTATTATTGATTTTTATCCTACTGACTTTGAGATAGACATGAATGATAAACGCTTTGCTTGGCAGGGTGTGGCAAAATTGCCTTTTATTGATGAAGCTCGCTTACTCACGGAGGTTAACAAGGTTGAGTGCACCTTGACGGAAGAGGAAATGCGCAGAAATACTGTGATGTATGACTTGTTATTTGTGACTGTGAGCCATCCATTGTCACCATATGTTTTTTCAATTTATGATCAAGGTAGCCATCTTTCAGGGCAGAAAAGACTTGGAGTAAATGAAGAAATTGATCCTAGAGCTAGTGGGGGGATGAATGGTTTCTTTTGCCTTTGTGATGGAGAAGCATGCCCCCCTATCTTCACTTCGCCTATCAAGGGGATGGAAAATATCACAAACAATCAAGTGCTTTCTGTTATTTACAAGCTCCCACCAACACACAAACACATTACACGGCCTCCTACTGGAGTAATAAATCCAAAGAAATCTGTATGCGAGAATGATGTAAATACGCCAACTCTATGGCATGAAGGTAATGGGAGGAAGGCATATGATCGAGAAAGGCCACACCATACTAGACCTGCCTCAGTTCCTCATCTAGGAAAATCTGCTCATCGTCTTATTGCCAACAGTCTACAATTAAGGAACAACAGCTCACAGGAGGTAACACTTAGTGTGCAGCATGAAGCTCGTACTGGGGGAGGTACCAACATGATTTATAGTCCTAATTCATATCCAAAATGAGATGATAATCTTGGATATGAACATGGATATCCTTCAGATAGCTCTCAAAAATATAATAGTAGAATGTATAATGGCAGTCAGAATCGTAGTCAGGGTTATCCAGCCTCTGCTTGTGATTCTTATGGTGGAACATACAATGGCAGTCAGAGTAATGAGCAGGGTTATGCTGTATCTGCTTTCAATAGTTATGGTGAAAGATATAATGACAATCAGAATCATCGTCATAGCTATGGTAGTTCTTCACACCATCAGTTCCAGTCTGGTGTCCCTATTGATGAGTACTATGGTTACCAAGGACGAAAGGACATTCAACAGCAAAATGGCAGAATAAATTCCCACTTATATCAGGATAGCATGACACAAGTCTTCAATACAGGTAGCCAGGATATGATGTGCATATAAATGATCTAGAGAGAAAGTACAAAGATTGGTAGAAGAAATTGCATCCTGATTTATTTCAGTGCAACTCTGAGGAAGAGAAGGAGTATTCGGCTCAGCAGTCTGCTCAGGTGATCAAGGCTTATAATGTGCTTCTCAAGCCTCTATCCAGAGCACGATATCTGCTACTCAGACAACTCTCTAATCCAGCAACACACTCATTTCATGGTGCCAATAAAAAATAAAAAAAAAATATCTCATGGATTCACTTAATTATTCACTTCACATGGACTTGTACGGTTCTGCGCAACCCTTGATGGCTCTTTATATGTAGTTGCACCTGCAAGGCATCCATGTTGATGAGGAAGCAACTGTGCCTGATCCAGAATTGCTCATGGAGATCATGGAGGTTCGACAATCTGTAGAAGATGCTAACAATGATGATGCTCTCAAAATTCTTCAGAGTAAAACACAAGCGAAACTTGAAGAATGTCGGACATCTTTCTCAACTGCATACGAAAGACATGATTTTTCCTCTGCAATATCATCTGTTCAGAAAATGTCATATTATGAACGTGTAAATGAAGAGATCAGTAAGAAGCTTTAATGGAGATCATAATAATCAAAATAGGGAGAGTCTACATCAGCTGAAGTGATTGGTTAGTGGGTGTTGGATTTTACTTCCAACGGACAAAGTTTCATATTCCCAAGTAAAAGCCATGGAAACCAGGTAAAAAGCAGTGAGGTGAAGGTCACACAGCATGTAAATCCAGAATCCAGATGGAATGGCAGTGTCGATATAAAAGACTTGTTAGCGAATTCATCTTTACAGTATAACATTTATTGTACTAGGTTTTTGTGTCATAAATGCACAAAAAGTCACTGATGTCATGATAACCAGGAATCAGTAGGTCTAATTTCAAGTGCATAAAGGAGGAGGCTTTGAATGACACAAAAGGTGAAAAAGTCGAAAACCAAGTGGCGAAAAAGGCACAGGGAAGGCAAAAAGTCAGAAACTGAAAAGCCAAAATTTAAATCAGAGACATATACTCGGGCAGAGAAACAGGATTCTATTTCCTATTTTTCACTTCAGTTATGATCTGCAGCTACAGTTGTCATATTTTTATTGATCACAAAAAAAAAAAAAATTCAAGTGGAATAATGAAACATTGTTCTGTCTATAGAACAGATGGACAATTCATTTCATATCCTCAGGATTTTAGTTGTAACAGCTCTCCACTTGGATCGATTTGTTTTCTCATAGTGGAGCTTATTTATTGCATAAAAAATCATTTGTAAAGGGTTCTGAGTTCTGAGAAAAAGTGTGGGAAGAAAAAACCCAGCACTATCACTGTACAGTTTTGACAGAGAAATAATTAAATGGTGCAGCTCTGATTTATAAGATCCTTGCGGTATGAGTTTTGGCAATGTGTTTTTCCCTCTGTTTCATATGTATCATGTGCTGTTTTGAAGTCCATTCATGATTGTTTCCAACTGAATACTTTCAAGTGAGAAAGGTAGAATTCAGTCATTGCTCTGCCTTGAGGAAGTGTTCAGTATTTATGTGTTTTCTTCTGCCTGGAAAGGATTCCTACATTAATGCCCTTTTCAACTTTCTTAAACAGACTTTTCACCCCATTTAATTTCAATTTGATTGCTAAAGTCTCATGCTTATCTCGCCTTATGAAATATCCTGTGCCATTGGTTAAATCTCTATTCATGTTGTCCTCGTCCCATACAACCCAACAACTTAGTCATTAAATCAAATATCCCTCATTCAAATTCATTTACTAGCCTAAAACCAGTTCCCATTTTAAGTCATCTCGCACCCTGTTGTTCATTTTATCGAGATTGACTGGAGAGAGCCCTCTCCTGTCCTCGTAGGGCTAGCTATGAGGCTGAGCCTGGTTTGATGTTGCCTCAAGTTTTGCCTTCTTCAGCCTGAGGCAGATTCGAGCGCTAACACTACTGGGCCATGCAAGATGTCTTGGGGATAGTTGGGTCACTTTGAGTGGAGGAGGTCAATGTGTTCCAAGCAGGCACACTTGAACAACATAAAAATAATGAGAATCTTGATGGAACTCAAGCTAGACCAGGATCAGATTGCTCGAATGAATCGAATGTGGAGATTACATAACTTAAGAGGAATTTCAGGTGAAGGTATAAGTCGAAAGATAACTCTGAGGTGGAATTTTTGAAGAAGTTTGCCGAGGTAAGATGCAAGACAATGGCTATGGAGGATGGAGATGCCTTCAGGTTGATTTTTGTGCAGGTGACTGTACATTGGAATAATTTTACTGCATTGGTTGATATGGGGGCTACACATAGTTTCCTTAGTAGGAAGGTAGAAACATCTTTTGGAAGAAACATGAAGTGGAAAGGGAGTTGAATTATTTCAAATCCATTAACTCAACCATGAAAGTTATGATAGGTGTTTTGAAGAACACACAAGTGAGAGTGGGTTCGTGGTTTGGGAAGTTGGATTTGAGTGTGATTGAGATGGATGATCATGCTATGGTTTTGGGGTAGGATTTCTTGGTAGTTGCAGAAGCCATACCAATCGTGGACTGTGACATATTCTTGATTACATCTGGAGGGAAGACTATGATCGTTCTGATGACAAGGAAGAGTTGCTTGGGATATAGGCCAAGTATTTCTTTGATGACTTTGTATCCAAAGGACCCAAATGTGAAAAATAACTATCTGGAACAAAGGGAACTTGGATGTGTGACTCAAGTGGTGAAGGAGAAGAGGATGATGGAATTTTTTGTGAGATATATGAAGGAAAAGAAGGATGGAGGTGGAAAGGAAGTTCCACCCATCATGGAGAAAATGACAGGTGCATCTTCTACTAGGAGACTTCACCATGAGGTTGCTGATGAGAGAGGAATTCCAAATACTTATTCTAAGGAAAATGTTGGGGACGGATATGCGGGTAGATATCCAACTGGAATTGTGGACTTTTGCAGGTATGCTATGGGCATATATGACTTTCAGTTCATGAAATCCAAGCTTGAGAAGCTTGGATGTACACATGAGGAGGTTGTTGTTGTGCATGAGTACTTGAGGACACAACATCAATATGACACATGGGTGGATGAGAGTTAGGGAGGAAACTTCTTAGCCCTTGTCATGCACTAGACCTTTGGAGATGGGTGTGTGTAGTGCCTTGATGATGAGGAGGACTTCACCACCATGAAAAACGGGCCTTTGGGGAAAATGCCTCTCTCACATTTTGAAATGATTCTTGGAAGGATCTATCTGATTGGGACATGACCATGGACAACACATGGATGATAGCATCGATGACAACATATTTCAAATGAGATGGAGACTACTTCATGGTCCTGGATATGACTTACTTAGAGAATTGATGACAACATATTGCAGATTAGATGGAGACTACTTCATGGGCCTAGATACAACTTATTTTTCATTGGATAGAGATGGGATGGATTCTTGATCGAGTCGATAGATGTGACAAGATGCTAGAGAAAAAACCAACAGTGGCATGAGGATGTACATTCTCATGATTTGAGCATGAGGCTTGGATTAGCTACTCAACTAGTTTGAGTCATGGGGGCATCCAGTGTGAAGATTTATGTCAAAGAAATGTTTGGGTTACAACCAAGCTATGTCAAAGATATTTCGACGTTTTACTGAGATATGTTTATATTGTGATTGAGTATCATGACAGATATTTCACATGATGATGATACAAGATGAGTTGACATGATGTATGTTGTAGTGGTAGCATGTAGCTTGAGTTGGAGGGGTCAGGCTTCCATGATGGGGCAACATGGAGATTATGAAAAATGTAATTGATGAACATGGATTGAGGAGACTTTTCCATCTCATGGAGTCATGAGCCTTGGTGGAGGTTTATGCGATTGAGAGCAGAGTTGGGAAACATGGATATTGGATGTTGAAGCTAGTGGTACTTTGTGAAATTATGGAGTTTCGATGATGATGGTGTTTTCAAGGGTGACAACCTTATTTAGAGTGTGGGAGGATGTCATGGCTTCAAGTCGAGAGTGCTTGAGAGAAATAGAAAACCAAACTCGTAGTACATACACACTTAGATGTGCGACGAATGCCTGCATCCAGTTAAAGGTGACTTAGGCAGGGCATTCGATTAAATGCCACTAGGAGGCCAGACGTTTGGTTATGTATGACATCGCCATCGGTTAAAGGTGACTTGGTCGGTTATGTGTGATAGGTGGGCGAGCATGTGTAGTGGGCATGCTGGTGGGTGGCAAGGAAAACTTTAAGGAATTTTTTCTTAATCTTTAGAAACATTGGCGAATCTTACTAATCCCTGATATGCAAAGTGTAAAATGTTTGGATATATTTTTCTAAAAATATTCAAATTTCTAATTATTTCATATCATTCTATATAAAATTTTAGCGATATTTTAGGTAAAATAATTTTATACTATAAAATGTCAGCGAATAAATTTTAGAGAAAATGGAATTTGGCGAATCATTTTTTTGGAAAAAGCATGGAAAATTAGCCCACATGCAAATATTAGCCCCTAAAATTTTCCATGGTGTGCTGGTGCCCGCCTGATGTGCGATATGGGTGAGTGATCGTGTGGAGGTGACTGGTCGGCAAGTCGTACGATGGGACAGACATGCGACAGGCGAGTTGGGTTGAGGATGTGTTGGTCAACTTGGACAAGAGATATGTGAAGCATGGAGGTTGTGTTGGAGTTAGTTGTATGATGGGTGAGACGACTTGTGAAGTAGACACCACAATTAATATGTGAAGAGGTGCAATCTGTTGGTGGGAAAGTTGGGTGCACATTGGACCGACCCATGGACAGCCCAAATGATGCATCCCTTGGAGCAAATGGCATTCAGTGGAGGCCATATATATTGAGGTTGATTTGATGGTGTTGGGGCATCAAGAAACTCACTCAAATTACAAAATAGAGCGAAACAAGACAAGTAAAATAGATCGAAGGGCGTAGGCATTGGATGCAGATCATAGGTCATATTGGTAGTTCTGGTAGCATTAAGGAAGGAAATAGGTGGAGATGTGGGCAGACAATGCCGCCAGCATTGGGTTCATTGATGCGCCCACCCAGTGGGAATTATTGCACGACGTATTGAATGAGTGAGTTTTTGAATGGAAGAAATATTGAATGGCTCACATGGTAGTGTTGGGTGAGGCTAAATGGAAACACTGAACAATGAGTTGGGAAAGGCTAAACTAAAGCGGTGGGTGAGGCTGAACAAAGAGTTGGGCAAGGCTGAATGATAGTGCCGAGTAGGGATGAACAATGAGTTGGGAAAGGTTGAATAGTAGAGCGGGACTAGGCTGAACGAGGAAGTGTTGCCCAACGACTTTGGGTAGCGCAGAACTTGGGTTCCTGAAAGAGGTAGTGCAGATGTGTGGCAATGACGGCACGGTGGGCAACATTGCACGACGTGGGCATGACTGCCGGGAAAAATTAGCAAAGTGTGGAGGTCGACCTTGGGTGGCTACACAAACTTGGGTAAATTGTAAAATATTTTACTTATATAATATGTGAATATTTTATATATTTTTGGGCAGAGTTAACCGAGAGTTTCCCCTCCTAATTATATGTGTATACTTGTGTATTTGATTATTCCGCTGCATATATAATTGAAGATAATTAAATATAATGAATGGTAATGTTATTGCCACTGTAGGATGAACACTTAGAGAAATTAGTTAAGTGTTGAAGTATGCGTAGTTCGAATACTTGAGTATTGGTGAAAAGAAAAAGTACGATGGTGCCACACCCGCCTGTGTGTGGTTAAATGCTACCACAAGGGTAGGGTGTGATAGCAGGCATGCCTGGTGTTATCTCTAGCCCTGATGTGGTTCTCAAAAGATTGCAATAGGACCCTGATTGTATAAGTTAAAGGGAATAATTGCTCTTAAGAGAAATCATGAGGGCCAACCTCTTTCGGTATTGAATCCATTGTGCAGCATGTGCTACAAATCAGAGGCTCAGACGTAACTGCGACCCAAATGATCAAGGGGTACAATAATATTTTGAGCACATTATAAAGGGCGTGTGTCTTTCACTAAGACCACCATCCTCCTTGACCCTCTGACACTCCTAAACAACTTTGGGGGCATAACTTGCATGAGGATTAAAGGGAGGAACAATGTCGGCGTTGAAAATTCAAACCCCAGTTCGACAATTCTAATTGGTTCCAGGGGCAAGAAGAGAGTTCACTTTGCTCATGGGATTTCCTACCATAGCATGGTGGGAGCCACCTACCAGATGGGCTTCTCCCATTGGCTCCTCACAACCAGTGCCCATAGGGCCCAAAGGTAAAGGTAAAGGTATATTCATGATTGTCCTCTCTCGCTCATATTCTCCCCTTCCATTTCTCTCAATCAAATATATGCCACCATGTACCCCTCCTCTGATCCCTAATCACACCACTTAGATGATTTTTCTCTCCTTATTACATAATAACTTTTCGCTAAAACCTACCTTTCCCAACAACTACTCTACAATCCCAGCGAGAATATCCCCACCTGGTCACTTGCACAAAACCTCCCACTCCACGTACTTGAACCATATAAGGAGCACTCTCAACGTCACTTTCAGATACTCCTGCAGGCTCCAGGTAACCTGACCACCTATATTTTTACTTTGATTCACTCAATAAATTGAAGCAAATTGTGCCTGGAACTCCTAACACCCATGAAGTCAAGTCTTTTGGTCTCAAGCCCTTGATCGATTCCAATAGTCAAATTGTAGAACTCGCTTCTTCTTATTAGCTCACTGACATTTGCTTTGAAATATTTTCTAACCATGTGAGGAAGGAATACACTTTTAGGGTTGTCGACTCTTGTTTGTATTTTCAAATTGCACCTTCAATTAAACATTTCCCTGAATTTATATCATGTATTGCTGCAGCATACCAAGAAGGCAAGAACTGCTTTGTTTCTACCTCTAGGACTAAAATTTTGGAAGTAACCCCTACCTTCACCCAAAGAGCTTTAATCTATCGTATTTCTTCCACAATGCAACCATTCACCCATGCTACCCTAGTTCATTACTTCATTACTCTCCCTCCCGATGAACAATAGTCCTTCCTAGACCAAATCTTTTCCCGTGAAGTTAAATCCCTTCTGCTAGAGGAATTTTTCCCAATAACCCTCTTCCAAGAGTCTGTTTGACCCATCATGTCTGTAATTTCCTATTTGATGGGCGAATATAGCTCACACATGATAAATAAGGCCATCCTGAGGTATCTGTATACAATGAAAAAACATGGTTGCTTTCTCAACATCTCACTCTACCTATGCGTGGCCATATGTTTTCAGCTTCATTACTTCCCCACCACTTCTTACTTTCGCTACTATTCCCTTTTCTTCTATTGATTCTAATATACCATATTGAAGAATTCCAATGTTTGGGCCTCCACGTGTTTTCTTCCAAAAAACAACAAAATTTTGACTTTGACTAGAATATCTTTGTAAGAAGAAGACCCAACTTGGGTGGTTATTCCAAATTCATCTCAACCTTCATGGCCATTGCATATAGGATCATCCGTGGGACCCCACCACCCAAATTCTTCCCGCAGAAAAACGAGTTCCACCAACTCAGAAAGGATGCTATGATAGGAGATTGGTACCTATATAAGGATTGTAGAGATATTTGGGTTTACAGTTGTGAACTTCATCCATACCACTTATCAATATTCATTCCTATGAGAATTTTATCCCTTGAATTTATTGGACATATCCTAAGTGTAGACCTCATTTTGTACCAACAAAGAAAGGTTACATAAAAATGGGACGGCTTGCAGGTCCTTTTGTGGTAAACACAAGGCAAGCCTTTAAAATAGTTGGGACCTTACTTGAGTCCATGGAGATCGAAAAGGGAGACACTTGTAATTATGATCCCCAAGGCATAATTTCCAGAAGGGGATAAAATATTAAAGCATCAACTTGCATACATGACCCTAAGCCCGAAATTGAATGGAAAATTAACTTTGACTCATTGCATATTAATATAGAAATGGAGACTAAATCCCCAGTAAACACGGGAAAAGCATCAAAGAGGACCGCTGACTCAACTGGGGATATCTAGATAGAGGAGGGCCATATTAATAAAAACGCTAGGAGTCAAGGCCCATAAGAGGAAGAAGAATAAGAACTTGGGATACAGTGAGAGGAACCAGTGCTAGATCATCTAGGCTTTCATATTACTCTGGAAAATCCACCACTAGTCATAGCTTCATCCAACACGGAAGTAGTCATCCTAGACCTAGAGGACAGTGCCACTGCTACATGATCTAGTTGGCCTATAGGAAAAGCTAGTGAGGAAAGAAACAAAAAGGTCAAAGAGAGAATGCAGAGGCTGATGGCTTCCAATCAACACCTCCTCACACTCGATTTCTAACCATTATGGACCTAGAGAGGGATGAGGCGATAATTTCACTACAACATCCATCATTGCAGTCTTTGCCTTCAGGATCCCAGTTCAAAACCCTCAATGTCTCTCTAAACTTAACCACCATCCCTTTGTCAAATAAGGTCAAATTACATAAGCTGGTAGAGGATATGTTATATAATTATCTAGGTAAGAACCTCATGACTATCAGTAAAGTTGAGACATGTATAGGAAAAGTCTCCAACATAGTAAAAATGGAGAAGGAAAAATCCATAGCTTTATATCTCCAGAAGGAATCATATAAAGAGTTGATAATTAAACTAGGTGTAAAACCAAATGAGAGAACAACTGTGAAATCCATTCTCCAATCAAATCAAAAATAAAATCAAGAATTAAGGCATAGGCTAAAAATGCCTGGTAGTGAACATGTCCAAACAAAGGAGCTGGCATAGGTCGAGATGGAGAAAGAGAAATTGATGAAGGAGTTGACTGATAGTAGAGATGAAATATCATCTCTTGAACAAATGGTGGCTGAATTGCAGAAGAAGAATGACATTCATGTATGTGTGGTAGCAGTGCATGAAGACCTTGAGAACCCCACTGAGCACCTCACCCAGGCCTTGACTAAGCTTCAACTTTCTAAAAGTGAACTAAATAATACACGAAGGGACTTAGATACTACAAATGCTAAGTTAGCTCAGAAGGAAAAACAACTGCAAGTCACAGTTACCAATGCTAAACATGCTAATAAGAACCTATAGGCTCCAACATAGGAGATGAATGAGATGAAGACAAAATTGAAGGGAAATATGTCTCTCCTCGAGGCTAGGAAATTGGTTTGGGATAAAATTATTGAGGAAATGAATTGCAGTTGGGAATGTGTGACTTTAATACATGAGAAAAGGGTCGTTAGCAAGGATTATGAATCATCAATTGTGAACACCAAAAAAATAAGTATAAAGAGCTTCCAGATTTCCTAGAGGTTTATTCGTTTCTAGAATGAAAGGCCAACCAAGGATTTGAGACCTATGGATGTAGTAAACATAATTAGTTTTGTGTTGGAGATCTCTAAAGTGGTTTTAAAATAGGAAGTCAGAGCTAGGGCAGAACAGAACCTTGCCAAGGTACAAAAGGAAGTTACTTCATTCAATGAAGAGTTTGATAGAATCGTATATGCTAGGCTACCTAACTGCTAGGGGGCTTGTGGGGAGTTACTACCTCAAGAACAATACAATAAAAAAATGATAGAAGAGAAAAGAAGGGTAGGTTCATCCCATGAGAAAAATTCCACTGTCAAAGGTAAAACGATGACGAAATTTCCTAAAGAGATAGTTTCAATTACCTGGGATGGTTAGAAGTATCTCTCACCATAGGTTGGACTACTCGAGTATAATTGATTTGGAGATAAGCTACAAACAACTCAGTTCTACTCCACACCCTCCTCTAGTCTTATGGAAACGGTGTGAACAATTTGTTAATCCGATGTACATACAAGTTATTGATCCACAAGCACAACACGCTCCACAACATATTGCATCATCTCACCAGCCTTGAAGATCCTCCAGATCATGCAACCTTTGGAATTTCAATTACTTTTATGCTATTTTCACTTAATGTTTTTACTTTGTTATGTTAGATGAGTACATTCTAGTTATGCATAGTTGTTTGTTTGCACACACTAGAGTTTTTAGATGTTTTGTCATAATGAACTAAATCAAGAAAGAAATATCTCGCTAATGGCCTAACTCTATCTAAAATACATATATATTCAATTTTGAGAGACAAAAGAAAGGTTCAGAATTTTGGAAAGACACTCCGTATGGTTTTGTGAAGGCAATGTTCTGGTTCTTTCTAAATGTATCTTTCACAGAATATTAATGCAATACCTATGGTGATTCCATCATTTTGGGATTTCAATATGTCTCTTCTCCTTATTGTTTTCATAAATGTTTCATGTTCATCTCATATTTCATGTTAATAAGTTGGTAGATGTGTTTCCTCTTAAATACATATTCATTTAAATGAAACTATTGATGAAGAATGCATGTATGAATTGTGGAAGTCAGATCTTTAAATGTGTTGCATGTGTCTGAGCATCCACCAGTATTTCTTTGCTATAATTTATTTCTAAATCTAGATATGTGTAGAAATATTGAATGCTCAAGCTCTATGTGATTGATGTCATATCTTATTTCTTATGCTATCATATCTAAATGAAATAAAATTAGTTGCAAGTCCTCGAATGATATTAGCCACCATTGATTTACAATTTATATTACTGTGAGTCTCTCGTGTATAATAACTCATGAGTTTTATCTTTCTGAATTTATCTTGAAATAACTAAACTTAACCTATAAGTGACATCAAATGGTGCTCTCATGTTCATTAGAGATAATCAAGAATGCACCAAATCTGGATGTCCTAGACACTAGTCTCCTTGCAATCTAGAGACTATCTCTAGGATTGACAACCCCTTTTGGCATCATTTCCAGGGATCAAATTAGAGTTTTTTTCCCCTAGGATACGGCATTCCTACACTCTTTTTTAAGGTGAGCAGAGACATCTAGGTGGTAGATTCATCACCTTGGTGACTCCACTGTCCAAATCATAAGAATATCATCCCATCTTTTAGAAGGCCTGACACCTGCTTAGATACCTCTCAGCCAAAAACTTCATCTCTATTTGATCTGAAAAAACTGATATATAGAAGAGTTTTGAAGCAAAAATCCCCTACCCCCTATGTGACTCTCTCCTTATTTCTTGAAGCCTCCTCATCCAACTCTCAACATGCCATAATTCATTTCTAAGACTTTACTCCTGGAGTCCTAACATATCCTTTTGAAAGTGGTCTGATACATAATATCATCCCCTCATAAGTCAAAGAAGAGGAAGTATAAGTCAACGCTCCTTCCTTCTCATTCCCTTCTCCCGTTGAAGTTGAAGAGGGGAAAGGTATCTTCAATAGCCGTCCTACTCACAGTATAAACTATTCCACAAGTCTCAATCCATCTACGCTTCCACAATTTTTCATAATATAGAGACGCCTGATAAATTTACCACTGACTTCATTACTCTAAATGGTTGTCCTAGGCTTCCTGTTAAAAAAATATGCTCCATTAGACTTGCCCCAACCTTTAAGTTTCATGCTCCAAGACTACCTTAAACACTCGCCCAGGTTTAATGGAGAATATGATATCTCTGCACAGAGACATATAGAAATATTTTGTGCATTTGTAGAGAATTTAAATGTTGAGCACAATTATGTGGTGTTGAGTCTCTTTGTCCAATATCTTGATGGGGAGGTCAGGAAGTGGTTTAAATCCTTACCAGATGATTCCATTTCCAATTGGGAGGAGATGGAGAACTTATTTTTGTAGAAGTGGGGAGAGAAGAGGGATCATGGGTACATTCTCACCGAGTTCAATGCTGTGAAGAAGAAACTTGTTGAAGATATTTCAAAATTTATAAAAAGATTTAATAAACAATACAACAACCTACTTGTTGAAATGAAACCTCCCCAGACCACTGCCCGAGTAGTATTTGTTCGGGCCTTTGAATTCGAGTTTGGTTTGACACTGAGAGAAATGAAGTCTCGTACTTTGGATCAAATCCAGATTGATTTTCTCGGGGTAGAAGTGACCTTCACATCCACAGGGAAGTCAAGAAGCAAAACTGACCATGGCGAGAAGAAGAAAGGAAAAGAGGAAGTAGCCTCTTCCAGACATGGAAATGAGTCCCAGGAACAAAATTTGTAGGACATGGACAAGTTAATAAAAAACTTATCAAACAAATGGGTTAAGTTGGAATTAGAAAATAAAAGTCTCCCAAGACATAATGCTGAAGTTCCTAATCGAGGTTTTAATACCCAGTAAAGAAGACCTCCATTACAGATACTTCAAAGAGAAAGGAAGGAACAACAAGACCATATCCATCCCCCCATTGTACATAGAGGATGACCTGTATGAGAAGATACAACACACCCATGAAAGTCAGGGGTACTTGTATTCCTCTTTCTCGGATGAGGAGAAAAAAATCAGAACTTAAGAATAAGAAGGGCACGAGTTAGATGCAATGTTGAAAGATGAAGAGTTTGGTGATTACTTCAAGAAGTTTTTTGATTTCATGCAAGCCCAACTGCATAAGAAATATGATCTTTGGTCCTCTAGGAAATGATCAAGAAAACCAGACCAAAATTAAGGTGCTTCTTCCCAAGAGACTCCTAGACCATTTGACAAGTGGGAGGGAACCTTAGATCCAAATATTTAAAAAAAGAAGGATTCCATAAATCAAAACTGCTATAGGCCCGAAGCCCTCAAAGACAAGAAGGCACCTTTCACCTCTAAGATGGTTTGTGAGAAAGAAAGAGAAACCACAGAGATTGGCATTGCACAGAAAGGTCCAACTGTCTTCAATCTTCAAAAGGAACTTGAGAAAGTCAAAATCTCGGTTCCTTTGAATGAACTCCTGAAAAAACCCACTTATAAGGCCCAAGTCTCCTAGTTTATGCTTCCATCCACTTCAGCCCCATCACATGAAAGTTTAAATCTCCAAGAAGAAAGGCCAATGGTAGTCTTTGGACCTCTTGTTGAAGATAAAGATCCATCTACTACACCTTTCTATGTTTCTCTTGTAGTACATGACCTCCTACTTCACAACTGCATGTTCGACTCGAGTGTCTCTCACAATATTATTCCATTAATAGTAATGGAGCAACTCAGCCTATAAATAACCAGATCATACAAATATCTATACTCTTTTGACTCTAAGAGGCAAAAATGCTTGGGAATGATAAAGAACTTAGTGGTGAACTTGGCCCAGATACTAGTAAAAAAGTGTAGTAATGGACATCGTAGTAGTGGATATCCCTATAAGATTTGGTATGCTCCTATGAAGATCTTGGGGGTCGAAGGTTGGAGGTCCCATCAAGTTGGATCTGACTTATGCCACCATCCATATCATTGGTAGGGAAGAAAGAAGACTGTATAGAGAAACTAGGTTCATTAAAACAATCACCAAAGCTGAGGTCTCCAATAATTCTATTGTGTATGGGAGAGACAATGATCTCTCTTGTATACTACTAGAAGAAGATGATTTCATCTTAGAAGAAACTTGGGTAAATAAAAAACCTAATTGAATTATCAACTCAAAGATAATGGAAAAGTATGGAAATCGTACTTTGATGGGGCGAATTCTAGGGAAGGTAATGGAGAAGGGGTTTTTCTAGTATCTCCAGAAGGTAGCCTGGTCCCTATTTCATTTAAACTAGAATTCGAAGAAACAAATAACATGGAAGAATATGAGGCATTACCACTTAGCTTACAAGAAACAAGGAATTTGAATATTGAATATATGATACGAGGCATTACTACTTGGCTTACAAGCAACAAGGAATTTGAATATTGAATATATGAATATGTATGGAGACTCTCATCTAGTGCTAAAGAAAATAAAAAATCAATGTCAGACTAAACACCCGAGGCTCAAGGCTTATATAAATGAGGTGTGGGACTTAATGGAAAACTTATTCCTAGCGTTCAACATCCAATTCCTACCCAGGGAAGTGAATCAAATGGCCAACTCGCTTACTATAGCTTCTAGCAATTTTAAGCCACCCCAAAATCCACTTCTTAGGTATGAAGTCGAAGTTAGGTATAGACCTTATGTGCTTGATAACGCAAGATACTGGTAGGTGTTTGAAGATGATTATAAAATCAAAAACTTCATATAAGTCATTGGATAATTTTCAAATCCATCTATTGACCAGGATGATGAAAATGTGGCAAAACAATCATCAACTGCTTGGGAAGAAACTATTGAAGGACATAAAGTTTTGCATCTAAAGGGGAACACTATCCCTCGTGGTCTAGTTCTCTAGAAAGGTTATTCAAGGAAAATGATGTAGCCTAAAAACCAACTGAACAAGGATTTGATGAACAGGTGGAATATTGCAATATTGGCTCAGAGGATGAACCTTAGATGATCAAACTGTCAAAAGGGGTCCCTCCACAATACAAGAAAACATATTTAAATCTCTTTAAAGTCTATAAAGGTGTTTTTCCTTGGTCGTATGATGATTTGAAGACATTTGATAGTAACATTATTCAGCATAATATTCCTTTAAAAAGTGGAATGAAACCTACAAACAGTTCAGTTCTGCTCCACACCCTCCTCCAGTCTTATGGAAATGATGTGAACAGTTTGTTAATCCACTGCTCGTACAAGTTATTGATCCACGGATACAACACACTCCACAACATAACACATCATCTCACCACTCTTGAAGATCCTCTAGATCATGCCAACTTTGGCATTTCAATTACTTTTATGTTATTTTCACTTAATGTTTTTACTTTGTTATGTTACATGATTACATTCTAGTTATGCATAGTTATGTGTTTGCACACACTAGAGTTTTTAGTTGTTTTGTCATAATGAACTAAATCAAGAAAGGAATATCTTCCTAATGGCCTAAATATATATAAAGGCCTATAAATTAAATTTTGAGAGACAAATGAAAGGTTCAGAATTTTGGAAAGACACTTCATATAGTTTTGTGAAGGAAATGTTCTGGTTCTTTTTAAATGTATCTTTCACATAATATAATGCAATACCTATGGTGATTCCATCATTTTGGGATTTCAGTATGTCTCATCTCCTTAGTGTTTTCATAAATGTTTCATGTTCATCTCAGATTTCATGTTAATAAGTTGGTAGATGTGTTTCCTATTAAATACATATTCATTTAAATCAAACTATTGATGAAGAATGCATGTACGAATTGTGGAAGTCAGATCTTTAAATGAAATGCATGTGTCTTAGCATCCACCATTATTTCTTTGCTATAATTTCTTTCTAAATCCAGATTGTGTAGAATTCTTGAATGCTCAAGTTCTATGTGATGGATTTCATTTCTTATTTCTTATGCTACCATATCTATATGAAAGAAAATTAGTTGCAAGTCCTCGAATGATAGTAGCCACCATTGATTTATAGTTTATATTACTGTGAGTATCTCGTGTATAATAACTCATGAGTTGTATCTTTCGGAAGTTATCATGAACTAACTAAATTTAACTTATAAGTGACATCAAATGGTGCTCTAAAGTTCATCAAAGATAGACAAGAATGCACCAAATTTGGATGTCCTAGGCACTAGTCTCCTTGCAATCTAGAGACTATCTCTAGGATTGAAAACCTCTTTTGGCGTCGTTTCTAGGGATTGAATTAGAGATTTTTTTCCCCATGATACAACATTCCTACACTCTTTGTTAAGGTGAGAAAATATGTCTAGGTGGTAGATTCATCACCTTGGCAACTCCACTATCAAAATCATAAGAATATCATCCCGTCTTTTAGAAGGCCTCACACCTGCTTAGATACCTCTCACCCAAAAACACCATCTGTATTTGATCCGGAAAAACTGATATATAGAAGAGTTTGGAAGGAAAAATCCCCTACCCCCGATGCAACTGTCTCCTCATTTCTTGAGGCCTCCTTGTCCAACTCTCAACATGCCATAATTCATTTCTAAGAATTTACCCCTAGAATCCTAACATATCCTTTTGAAAGTGGTCTAATACATAATATCGTCCCTTCATAAGTCAAATAAGACGAAGTTTCAGTCAACACTCCTTCCTTCTCATTCCCTTCTCCCCTTGAAGTTGAAGAGGGGAAAGGTATCTTCAATAGCCATCCTACTCATAGTATAAACTATTCCACAAGTCTCAATCCATCTATTCTCCCACAATTTGTCACAATACAGAGACCCCTGATAAATTTAGCACCACCTTCGTTACTCCAGATGGTTGTCCTGGGCTTCCTGCTGAAAACATATGCTCTATTGGGCGTGGGATGCCCCAAGGGAAGTTTTGGGGCTAAGAGCCCATATTTTGGTCGAACTTTGTAATTACAATGTAAAGACTCAACATTTTGTGGGTGCAGAGCATGTAGTTGTTAAAGAGTCATAGGGTTGTCCGCCCTTATTTTTATAATGTAATGTCAGTTGTAGAAGATCTAGCCATGGTCCATGGACCATGGAATTGTATAAATAGAGCAAAGCTCTAAGTAGTCAAAGGAATCTAAGATAATATAATGCAGATGTATGCAAGATAGTTTTGAAGTGTAAGTCTAAGTTTTGAGTCATAGCGTAGGTAGAGGCTCTGCAGCTGAGTGCGTGGACCCCTGCAGTTGAGTGCGCAAGGTGAGGCGAGTCTGTAATCTTCTGGAAGTATTAATAAAGAGAAGTTCCTATCATTTCTGTGTCTTTATTTCCTCTTTATGCATCTGTTATATTGGGTATGAATTTCACTTCTAATGCTTATAATATTATGCGCAAATGTGTATGACTGTATTGGTTAAGTGGACGCAAGTAAGAACATTTGTTTACGTGAAGATAACTAAGATCTTTCAATAAGATAAGTAAGTTACTTAGCCTAGTTTGGGAAATAGCGAAGTTCGCTGCCCTAGCAGTGCGAAAGCATCTCAACCCCTTATTAGGGTTGTGCGAAGGTTGATTGTAATGAATTGTGAAGGTGCTAAAGATTAGAATAGGGTGCAAATCAACCTATGCTAAGGTAGGTCTAGTTGGAATTAACCAACATCACATCAATCTCAAGGGTGCAGAAACTTGGTTCCAAAATCCCCCCATACTGCTTCGGGTGAGACTTTAGTTCGCGCTCCGTAGGCTAATGCCGAAAGGGCCAATAGTGTATGGATTTGTTTGGATAACTAACTTTTAACCTGGATCAAGCCCCCATAAGCCAAAAAATGGTTCTGTTGCCGGGACTAGAATCTGCATAGAGATGTGTGATGTCATATCACTAGAATCCAAGTAAGAAAGAAATTGAAGGTTGGTTGGATAGAAGAATTCACGAGTTCGCAGTGCAGGAGAATAGAAACCAGCAACTGTCAAAAGAAGAGAGGCTAGAGAACTGCCTATATACAAAGATCCATGAAATCCTTTTTGCATCCTTCCCTACTGAGCTATATGAGTGGATCGCGAAGGTAGCATATAGCCAAGGAAGGTGGAAGCTTGACAGTCCTATTGTGTGGACCCCAGAGCTAGTGTGGATATTGGAAGCATCAGGGGATAAGATCATGCACGCCATCGATCATTGGCTCGATCGTATTATAGGAGGATTTATTACTAAGTTCACGATTGACACCTCAGTCAGTTATAGCGAGGCAGAGTGAAAATTTCTCAAAGGACCGTTAGGTACGTAAAGTATTTGAATACTTGGATTAAATGTTGTTGTACGAAAAGCAAGTTATGTAGTTACCTTGATGTTTAGGGCTACATGAAGTGGAAAGGTTTATAGGAATGAAGGAAATAAGGGTCCAGAGAATAGCCCCTTGATTTCATCTTCGCGAAGGGATGAGGAAGAGGTCGCGAAGGTCTCTTTGTGAAGTGATATTCACCTGATAAGACAAAGAATTCCGTGAATACCACCTCCACCCACACCACCACCAACTTCACCGCGATCACCTCCACCTTCACCCCTACGAACTCCACCACCACCGTGATTCAATATGGAAAAAAAAGTGAAGTTTCCTATGTTCAAAGGTTTGGGAAATGAAGATCTGGGCCAATTCTAGTTTGTTGAAAGGGTTGTATGTGAAGCACAAGGTGTTACAAATGACTATATAAAGAAAGTAACACTCGTTATCGCCCTGCAGGATCATGCGCTAACCTGGTATATTAAGTGCTCCAATGATAACCCAAATGTGAGAGTTGTAGATATCCAAACAACGCCAAATAGAGAATTTAACAGGCCTAAATCTGAAGCACAGTTGATCATGGGATTTAAAGAGATCACGATGCTACCAGGCGACACTCCTTGGGAACTAGATCAAAGGCTAAAATCTATGATTCATGAAGCCAATATGAATCTGACAGATGGACAACATCACGAGTGGTTTGTAGCTTCGCTACTACCACATTTAAGGAGTGCACTATTGTAGCAAAAGATAACAACTCAAGCAGAGGCCTTAGAGATCGCTACGAGGCTACATGAGACCCCGAAGTAGGATCCTAACCTAGGATTTCAGCGGATCCATGTGCAGCTGAAGAATCTGTGCCTTGAGATGTAGTTTTTGAAATAGGACAGGACAGTTCAACCAGAAGTGCACAAAGAAGTGTGGTGCATAAAATGCAAGAGTCAGGGTCATGACAAAGACCACTTCCTGATTTTTACAAATTACCTTGCATGAGGAGGACCAATGCCCTTAAGGCCAAAAGTTCAAGTAGGACCTAGTGTGGCACCTGCTTTGTGGTGTGCTATCTTTCAAATAGTAGGAAAACATGCCATGGATAACTACCACTTGTTACAGAAGTATACGCAAACTTCGCAACAATTGTTCTGCAACTTTCGTAGGTCGGTAGGACATGACGAGTGTACTTGCAGAAGATATGAATTGATGATGGATAGAACTCCCACATACAAGGTTCAGGCTGAAACGCGACCACTTGACCAGAATGCAAGAATGGTGTGGACAGGATTTCAGGGGTGTGGACGAGGCCGAGGCAGAGGAGGACCTGGTAGAGGTCATAGATAGTTTATTTTCTACAATTGCGGAGGGTCAGGACACTATGCCCGTGATTGCACGAATCCAACGTGCCCATCATGCAAGTATTTCACATTGTTTGATCATGAGACAGAATATTGTCCTACACTGATAGCTAGGATCCATGAAAAAGGGAACTACCCCCTCCCCCAACTCAAAACTTGAAGATGATGAGGTCTGAGATGCATGAGGAAGATCTGAATGTAAACATTGTGCTCTGAAGTAGAATCGTGATGGGGGATGATAAAGGAAAACAACTAGAAGATAGTACATGGGTTCGCAAAGCCCCAACGAAAGAGGCTGAGTTTGATTTGGAGTGTGCTTGGGAAACCTTCATGGAAGCTAAGAAGAGCTTCATTGATGCCTCCACTTCAGGAAGCAAAGATAAACCAGAGCCAGAAATGGACCCATCCATGCTAACAACTTTCTTGGAAACTTGTATGACGTTACTGCGCGATAGTAAGGTTGTGAAAGGGCTATAAGAACTTACCAATAGATGTGCTAGGATAGTGCCCGGTGAACTGCATGTAGTCCACAATATTGGAAAACAGAAGACAAGAACAAGACAAGAAATGAGACTCACCGCGCAGATCGGAGAATATGAAATGGATCAAGTCATCCTAGATTTGGGATTAGATGTGAATTTTCTGCCAAAATAGACATGGGAGCGAATGGGGAGACCCATGTTGTAATGGTCTCCAATTCAGTTGAGAATGGCGAATCAGTAGAAAATAATACCCATGGGGCGATTACAGGAAATAACTGTGGATATTGAGTGAGCGAGTGCGCTGGCCGATTTTGAAGTAATAGAGATTGTTGATGACAACAATCCCTATCCCATGCTCTTGGGAATTGACTGGGCCACTAATATGAATGGGGTAATTAATATGAAGAATCGGAAGATGATCTTTGAGAAGAAGTCATTGCGCGTAATAATACCCCTGGATCCTGCTGAGGGATCTTGCTATACAGAACTAGTCTACGACTGTGAGTGTGATGATGATCTGGACTGCATCTACAAGATAATAGTGCGAGACCAAGACTGGGTGAATCCCACCATGGATGGACGGATTACATGGGAGTGTGAGAGTTCCTGCACTTCGGATTCTGACGAAGAAGTAGAACGATGGAAAAATCGGTTACACGAAGTAACTACTTTGAATTGTAACCTGATGACCTAGTCACTACGCTGAGTGTCGAGAGAAGTCAGAGATATGCCTACATATGATGGTCTAAATGAGGTAGATACCTTCTTGGATGCATTTGAAAGGGAGGTGCCAGAAAAGAAATGCTTCCAGGCCTTGGACTAGGTACTGCGTGCTACGCCCGCAAGATGGTGGGGTATGTACAAAGAAAGCTTTGATGATTGGTGCGAATGTAGGAGAATGATGTGAGTATGATTTGGGAAGCCTAAGGTGCAACTGACAGGCAAGTATGATGGGTAGGATGATCCGCGTGCGCATCTAGCCAATGAGACGCAGGCCTATGGAGAAAAGCCACAACCAGAGTGGGTGCACCTGCTCTGTCATACCCTATATGTTATACCAATGAAATGGTATATAGAAACAGAGCTTTGCCATGGGACAGGTGAATGGGATATCCTGCACAAAGGGTTCATGATGACCTTCGGTTTTGAGGATGGTTGGGACAGTATTGATGAAGCGCTACAAGAGGTAAAAGAAGACATCTTGAGGATACCACAGGAGCCAGTAGACTTGATTCAGCCTGAATGGGCTACTCAGTTGAGTCACATGCTGGAATGCTATAATGTAACTCCTGGAGAGGAGGATGGGGATCCATGGAATATTAACATTCAAGAAATAGAAGGCCACTGCAAGGTTCATGGACCACAGATTGAGAACCCTAATATAACTATGCCAGTGAAAAATAAGCAGGTAAACATTGGTATGGAGCCAGAACCCAAATTCGCGAAGTTTAGAGACTAGTGGGATGACGCAACGGTGGATAAGGTCGCTGAATTACTCCGTGAATATCAGGACTTATTCCCAACCAAGTTTACAGATTTGAAAGGAATAATCGGAGATCTAGGAGTGATGAAGATCACGTTAAAGCCCCACATGAAGCCAGTTAAGCAGAGGCCTTATCGCTTAAATATGAAATACAAGGAGAAGGTCCGCACAGAACTAGACAAAATGCTCACAACATGCATCATTAAGCCTATGGAAGAATCCAATTGGGTAAGCCCAATGGTGGTACAAGAAAATAAGCATAAGGATGAGATAAGGATATGCGTCTATCTCATAAAATTGAATGACGCTTGTGTGCATGATCCATTCCCAACTCCATTCGCAGATGAAGTGTTGGACAATGTAGGAGGTCAAGAAGCATATTCTTTCACTGATGGGTTCTTAGGGTACCACCAAATCAAAATTGCACCAGAGCATAAGAGCAAGACAACCTTCGCGACTGAGTGGGGTTGCTTTCAATATATTTTCGTACCATTTGGATTGAAGAATGCCCCTGCTATCTTTTCGTGTGTGGTTGTTTTGGAATTCAAGGAATATATTCATAACTTCTTGGGGGTCTATTTTGATGACTGGACTATATTGGGCTGGTTAAGTGCCATGTAGTGAGCCTGCGCTTCATGCTGGATGCCTATCGAAGATAACAAATGATGCTCAACCTCAAGAATTATCTGTTCCCTGTTCCTTTTGGGAACCTATTGGGGCATGTGGTTTGCAGACAAGGGCTAATGGTAGACCCCGTGAAGATCGTGGTGATTTTGAATTTGGAAGTGTTGAGAAGTGTGAAACAGCTGCGCGCCACTCTGGGACATATGGGATATTATAGAAATTTTATCAAAGGCTATGGCTAGATCACCATGCCGATGGAAAAATTGTTGAAGAAGGATGTCACATTCTACTGGAACAATGACTGTAAGAAAAGCCTGGATATATTGAAAGAAAAGATGGTTACTGCACCGATTCTAGTCTTCCTGAACTGGAAGAAAGAGTTCCATGTACATGTCGATGCGTCGTGTATAGCGCTAGGGGCAGTACTGACGCAGGATGGTGGAGAAGGCTTGGATCACCCTATCGTGTTCGCAAGTCGCAGATTATCCAAAGCAGAGAAGAACTATTCCACCACTGAGCATGAGGGACTAGCTATGGTATATGTGCTCTAGAAGTATCGACACTACTTGCTAGGAGGCCACTTTGAGATGTATACAGATCACTCCATGCTAAATTACCTTTCCAATAAGCCTACGTTGGGGGGGCACACCTATAGATGGATTTTATTGTTCGAAGAATATGATTTTGAAGTTGTTGTGAAGCCTGGACGATTGAATGTGGTACCAGATCACCTGTCACGCATCGAGATAGGGGAGGAACCTACTAGTTTTGAGGAAGGATTAACTGACGCGCAGCTCTTGGCTGTGCACATAGTGGATGGACATTTTAAAGATATAATACACTTTCTAACAACTGGAACTGTGCTAAAAGGATACTTTGTCGAGCAGAAGAAGGAATTAGTGGTGCGCGTGACATATTTCTCTGTCATTGCTGGACATCTACAAAAGATGGGAAATGATGAAATACTACAAAGGTATGTACCTGAATTTGAATGGAGCAACATCTTCAGGGATGCTCATGGGGGCGCCACGGGAGTACATTATGTACGAAGAGCAACCGTGCAAAATATTCTACGCACCGGGTTGTGGTGGTCAACCCTTCATCGGGATTCAAAATCATATCACAAGGCATGTGATGTATGTCAGCGGATAGGAAGGCCATCATGGAGGGATGGAGTGCCTTTGAATCCAAAAATTACATTGCAATCTTTCAAAAAGTGGGCAATAGATTTTGTAGGACCTATTAAACCTCAAGGAAAGACAGGCATGAGGTATATTATCACTACGATGGAGTATCTAACTCATTGGGCAGAAGTGCGGCCAGTGAAGGGTTGCACAGGTGCAACTGCCGTAAAGTTTTTACTTGAACACGTATTGATGTGATTTGGATGTCTGAAGATCTTGATGAGAGATAGTGGTACACACTTCCTGAACGAGATGATCAGCACACTAACAGAGGAATTTCAGGTGTATCACTAGAAGAGCACACCTTATCACCCACAAGCTATCAGGACAGTGGAGGCATTCAACAAAGTGCTTGAAAATGCGCTGACCAAGGTATGCAATGTGCATTGAAGTGATTGGGACCTACGCATACCTACAGTGTTATGGGCTTATCGGACGAAATGCAAGAAACTAATGGGACATACATCTTTTAGGCTTGTCTATGGAGTGGAAGTTATAATGCCTATGGAATACATCGTGCCTAGTCTAGGCATAACAATGCTCACAAGTATGACAGATCGCGGAGCCCTGGAGGAGAGGATTACGTATCTCGATGAGCTCGAAGAAGAGATACTTTTGGTTGGATTTCACCAGCAAGTCCAAAAGCAGTGCGAAAATGCATGGCATGACTAACACATCAAGCTGAGAACATTCAAGGTAAATGATTTGGTTTTGTTGTATGATAATAAGTTTGATAAATTCCCAAGGAAATTCAAAATGCACTAGTTAGGGTCGTATATTATTAAGGAGAGTACAGATGGTGGTGTAGTACAGTTGGTAAAATTGAATGGTGATCCCTTCCCAGAAAAAGTGATTGGCAGTCATTTGAAGCCATACACAGGTGGCTCGGCCACCTGACTAGATGACCGAAGCATAGTCTTAGCACTCTAGGTAGCTGAAAGGAGACGCGGGACTATAAACTACTTTGCCCAGGAACTACGCGCTGTCACGACTGCGTGCAGTAGCGAAGTGTCACAGGGTCCACAATAGCGCGAAGACAGCTGTGATAGCGCGTAGGTCTACCTCAAAGTGACCGTTACAATCACTATTCACAATGTGATGCTTGGTTTTAGGCCAAATGGAGTGGGTGACAGGCATTTAAGGAAAAATTTATAGGCTAGATTCTTGAAAATCTTCTGCCAATCTAGCATTAATGGACCGAATGTGGGGGGAACAGTTGAATTCAAATTCGAAAGGTGTTATAAATTACAAGTGGCTATCCAGGAAACAACACTTGGAAATTTTAGAACTGAGTTGTTGTGCGCTCAGGTATTCATGAACTGAGACTTATTCAATATTCTGAAAGCGAATTCGTTGTTTAAGAAATTACCAAAGACACTAAGAGAACTATGGAATAGCACTATGTTAGCACCCGAATAAGCCATGGACACAGGAGTAGTGACAGCCAAGGCATCCGTGTAGGAAATTGTGGAAGTGGAAGCCCTAGAGAGCATCAGAATAATCGTTGAGGTCCCTAAATCACCACACACACCGAGACCTAAGAAGGATAAGAAAGCCATGATCCCAGTGCACGTCTCACCCAGAAATCCACTAAGGACCAAGCTCACATTGCAGGAAAATGGGAAGGCCATTAATTTGGAGATCGATGAGGAGGAAGAGTTTGAAGAAATTTTGGTGGAGGAGGAGGATGTAGAGATGGAAGTCAAAACCAATGGCATGGACCCTATCACCAGGCTACCGGAATATGTTCCTCCGCGAAAGGGTAAATCTAAGGTTCCATAGGATATAGATGAGAGCAAGAGCTCTATACAAACCCCGCTACTCCCAGATGATATTATTTTTTAGGGCGTGCACTTGGGATGGGTTCTTGTATTGAGATTTGAAGATTAGGACCTCCCAGACCACAAGAAGTTCCCACATTTAGCGATTGCAAAGCTAATGTGCTAGACGATAGACACGTCAGCTGAAATGATAGAGTTGGAGCGACACAAATGGTTTAGAGGTGTTGAGAAAGCAGGGTTGTTAAACTTGCTTTGGGTGCCACATTATCATCGTGTTGGGCATTGGATCCCCCCACAGCATGTTTTTGGGCTTAAAGCCTAAGTTTTGGTCAAATGTATTAGAAGACTCTATGAATTGTGGGCTCGGAGCACGAAGTATAGATTGAGTCATAGGGTTGTCCACCCTAAGTGTTGTAATGTAATATAATGTCATGTCGGCCTACCCATGGTCTATGGACCATGGGATTGTATAAATAGAGCGAGGCTCTAAGTTGTAAAGATAGTGAACATGAGATAGAGGAATACAAATGGTTTGAGCATAGAGTAAGATTCTACGTGTATTGGGTCATAGTAACAGAAAGAGGCTCTACAACTGAGTGCGCGGACCCCTGCAACTGAGTGAACAGGGCAGTGTCGAGTCTGTAGCCCAAGAAGAAGAATAATAAAGAGAATTTTGATTCTAAATATTGTCTATCTGGTTTTGTATGATTTTCTATGCATTTATACTGTTTTATTTATCACGCGCACTTATATGAATGTTGAATATACTGTTAATTATCACTAGACTTACACAGATAAGTTAAGTAATCAAATAATAATAGGTTAATAGTAAGGAACTTGGGTAATAATATGAATGACACCCCAAGTAGGGCTACGCAAAGGTAGCATCACAGGTTGCGAGGGACTAATAGATGCACATAGCGACGTGCGTGCAGGGTCAAACCGCTGACCGCCAGAGCTCATCAAACATCCCCAGGGTGAGGAAACCTGGTTCTAGAAACCTCCTATACTACTTTGGGTGAGACCTTAGTCTGCACTCTGTGGACTATTGCCGAAAGGGCCAGTAGTATCAGGATTTGTTTGGCTAAATCACCTCTGAATCTCGGTCACGCCCATACAAGCCAACAAATGGTTATGTTGCCAGGACCATGATCTACATAAGGGATGTCTGATGTCGTGCCACTAGAATCCAACAAAGAAAGAAATTGAAGGGTGGTTGGACAAGAAGATTCACAAGTTCATGGTGCAGGAAAACATAAATCTGCGAGTATCTAAGGAACAGTGGTTGGAGCGCTACTTGTATACGGAAATACATGAAATTTTCTTTTCATCCTTTCCTTCTGCGCTGTACGAGTGGATCACGAAGCTAGTAGATAATCAAGGAAGGTGTATTCTCAACAAACCAATCATGTGGACTCCGGAATTAGTGTGCAGACTAGAAGCATGAGGAGATAAGATCGCGCAGGCTGTGGACCATTGGCTCGACCAAATTATAGCAGGATTTGTCACTGAGTTCGCGGTAGATATAACCGTCAGCTACAGTGAGGCGGAGTGACGTTTCCTTAAGGGACCATGAGGTAAGTATATTAAATCTTTGAACACTTGGATTAAGATGATATTGTGTGAAAAGCGAGTTATGCGAATAAATTAATGTTTGGGACTATGCGAAGTGGGAATATCTACAGAAGCAGAAGTAGTGAAGAATTAGAAACTAGTCCCTTAATTTCCCCCTCGTGGGAAAGCGAGGAAGAGCTCACGAAAGTTTCTCTGAGAAGCGCAGTTAGTCTGATAAGGCAGCAAATTCCGCGCTTACCACCTCCACCTACACCACCACCCGTCTCACCCTCCTCACCTCCATCTCCATGCACCCCACCTCCACCACCCCCACAGTTCATTATGGTGGGTGCAATCAAACTAATGGTATTCAGAGGAGTAGGGAATGAAGATCCAGACCAATTCTAGTTCATGGTAAGAGTGATATGGGAAGCACAAGGAGTCATGGATGACAATATCAAAAAGGTTACGTTGGTAAGTTTGTTGCAGGATCGCGAATTAACATGGTACATCAAGCATTCTAATAACCATCCAAATGCCAGAATTGCACAAATCCAGACCACGCTGAATGGGGAATTTAGCAAGCCAAAATCAGAAACACAATCAATCATTGGGTTTAAGGAGATCGTGATGCTCCCGAGTGAGACCCCCTGGGATTTGGACCAAAGATTGAAGGGTATGATTGACGAAGCCAACATAACATTAACGGATGGACAACACCATGCATTGTTTGTAGCATCACTAACACCACACTTAAGGACGGTGCTATCACAGCAAAAACTTTCCACCCAGGTTGAAGCTTTGGAGATGGTGATGAGATTGCATGAGACCCCTATACAAGACCCTGGTCTGGGAGTCCAATAAATCCACACGCAACTACAAAATCTATGTCTGGAGGTGTAGAGCTTGAAACAGGATAGGACACCTCGGCCAAAGGCGCACGAGGAGGTATGGTGCATAAAATGCAAAGGCTAGGGGCATGACAAGGACCATTGTCCAATGTTCACAAATTACTTGGCAGGAGGTGGGCCAATGCTGTTAA
This sequence comes from Pinus tabuliformis, assembly GCA_031772625.1. NCBI lineage: Eukaryota > Viridiplantae > Streptophyta > Pinopsida > Pinales > Pinaceae > Pinus > Pinus tabuliformis. Next base: position 111,225,213 of record CM062815.1, on the reverse strand, counting down.
GACCTTAGTCACAGGCATGAGCAAGTGCGGCACCTGCATTATGGTGCTTGATCTATCAGATAGAAGGAAAACACACTATGGATAATTGCCATCTATTGCAGAAGTATAAACAGACGTCCCAGCAATTGTTTTGTAATTTCTGCAAGTCGGTAGGCCATGATGAACACACTTGCAGAAGTTATGAACTAATGATGGATTGTACTCCTGCCTATAGGGTGTAGATCAAAATGTGAGCCCTCGACCCAAATGCAAGAATGGCGAGGGTTGGATTTCAGGGGCATGGTTGAGGTCGAGGTGGAATGGGACCAGGAAGGGGTCGCAGATAGCTAATTTGTTACAATTGTGGAGGGCCAGGGCACTATGCCCGCAATTGTACAAACTCAACAAGGAAATCATGTTTGTATTGTACTTAGTTTGATCATGAGGCAGAAGACTTTCCTACATTGATAGCAAGACTGTGCGAAAAAGGGGTACTTCAGCCCCCTCCGACTCAGAATTTGCAGATGATGAGGTTTGAGCTGCGCAAAGAAGACCTTAATGTAAACATGATGCTCAAGAGAGATATGACTACTGGTAATGATAAAGGTAAGCAATTAGAAGAAAGTGCGTGGGTTCGCAAGGCTCCTACAAAGGAACCCAAATTTGATTTAGAATGCACGAAGGAGACATTCATGGAAGCTAAGAAGAGCTTCATAGAGGCATCCACTTCAAGTAGTAAGGATCAACTAGAACTAGGGATGGATACTTCAATGCTCACTGCCTTTCTGGATACATGCATGAAATTGCCATGCGACAGCAAGGCAGTAAAAGGACTATAGGAATTTATCATTAGGTGCGTGGGGTCAGGAGAACCGTGCGTGGTCTAGAAACTTGGAAAGCATGCATTGCGCACAGGAAGGGAAATGAGGTTGACTGTGCAAATCAACAAGTATGAAATGGATGAGGTAATCCTGGATCTCGGATCGAATGTGAATGTACTAGCAAAACAAACATCGGAACACATGGGCAGACCCGCTCTACAGTGGTCTCCTATTCATTTACGAATGGTGAACCAACAGAAGATCTTGCCCACAGTAAGATTGCAAGGGGTAATAGTAGATATTGAAGGTGCGAGCGCGCAGGCGGATTTTGAAGTGATAGAGATTTTCGATGACAGTAATCCCTATCCTGTGCTACTAGGAATAGACTGGGCTACCAATATGAACGAAGTCATAAATTTGAAGAAGTGCAAAATGATCTTTGAAAAAAAGTCACTACGCGTAGTAGTACTGCTAAATCCAACCGAAGGAGCGCAATACACTGAACCGGTGCATGACGATGATAGTGATGATGATCTCGATTGTATTTACAAGATAACCACATGAGAAGAGGATTGGGTGAATCCAACTGTAGATGGAAGGATTTCGTGGGAGCGTGAAAGCTCCTGCACTTCAGATTTAGACGAAGAGATAGAGTGATGGCAGAATTGGCTGCACGAAGTAACAACGCTTAATTGCAACATGATGGTTAGATCACTGCACTGCGTGACAACAGAGGCAAGGGATCTGCCTACATATGATGGGTTGACAGCGGTGGATGAATTCCTAAACAAATTTGAAAGCGCAGTACCAAAACAGCAGCGGTTCGATGCTCTAAAGTGGGCTCTGCGTGCAACGCCCGCCAGATGGTGGGGTACGCATCAGGGAAGTTTTGAAGACTAGCCTGGATGTAGCAGAATGATGCGCCTATGATTTGGGAAACGGTAGATATGGCTAGTAGACAAATATGACGGATTAGATGATCCACACACACACCTCACGAAATGGACCAAGGTCTATGGGGAAGAGCCACAGCCTGAATGGGTACATTTATTCTATCATACCCTAGATGTCATACCAATGAATTGGTATACTGAGATAGAGCTCTGCCATGGTACGAGTGAATGGGATGTCTTGTGTGAGAGTTTGATGTTAACTTTCATGTATGAAGATCATTGGTCAGATATTGTTAACGATGTGCTACAGGCAGTAAAAGCATCTATCTTCAAAATACCCCAGGAGCGAATGGAGGTACCTCAGCCAGAATGGATGACACAGTTGAGATGCGTGCTAGAGTGTTACAACGTAAATGTTGAGGAGGATGATGAGGACCCACGAAATATTAACATTTCAAAAACGGAAGGTTGTTGTGAGATTCGAGGACCATCACTTGAAGACCCCGACATCACCGCGCCGCTAAAGACAAAGCAAGTCAACATTGGAACGGAGGTGGAGCCAAAGTACGCAAAGCTTGGGGACTACTGGGATGATGCCATGGTGGATAAGGTCCCTGAGTTACTTCGCGAATACTAAGACTTGTTCCTAACCAAAATTATAGACTTAAAAGGGATCGTTGGTGACTTAGGGATGATGAAGATCACCCTGAAACCTGACGTGAAGCCAGTTAGGCACCGACCTTATGTATTGATTCTGAAGTATAAAGAAAAGCTCTGCGATGAATTAAACAAAATTGTCATAGCCAGAATTATTGAACTAGTGGAAGAATCCGGCTGGGTGAGTCCTATGGTAGTATAGTAGAAAAAACAGAAGGACAAAATAAGAATATGTGTGGACCTCAAGAAGTTGAACGATGCCTATGTACATGATCCATTCCCCACACCATTCACATATGAAGTACTAGAGAATGTTGGCAGTCAGGAAGCATACTCATTCACAGATGAGTTCTTGAGGTGCCATAAGATCAAGATCGTGCCATAAGATAGGAGCAAAACAACCTTCACAACAGAATGGGGCTGCTTTCAATACACCATTATGCTGTTTGGACTAAAGAACGCGCCATCTATATTTTCGAGCATCATTGTGGTTGTGTTCAAAGAATACATCCACAAGTTCTTGGCGGTCTATCTAGATGATTGGACTATCTTTGGATTAGTTAAGCACCATGTAGCAAGCTTATGCTTGATGCTGGATACTTTCCGCAGACACTAGATTGCATTGAACCTTAAGAAGAGCAGATTCCTCGTTCCCTTTGGAAACCTGCTAGGACATGTGGTCTGCAAACAAGTAATAATGGTGGACCCTGTGAAGATTGCCATTATTCTAAATTTGGAAGCACCACGAAGTGTTAAACAATTGCGCGCTACTTTGGGACACACTGGATATTATAGGAAGTTCATCAAAATTTATGCCCAAATAACATCGTCGATGGAAAAGCTATTGAAAGAAGATGTTACATATTGCTGGAATGATGATTGCATGAAAAGTTTGGATGTCCTGAAGGGGAAACTTGCCTCCGCTCCAATCCTGGTCTTCCAAAAATAGGACGTGGAATTTCATGTACATGTTGATGCGTCGTGTATTGTGCTGGGAGCCATACTCACACAGGAGGGCGCAGAGGGCTTGGATCACCCGATTCCATTTGCAAGTTGGAGATTATCCAAAGGAGAAAAGAACTATTCCACCAGGGAGTGTGAGGGGTTGGCAATGGCGTACGCACTCCAAAAATACTGAGACTATTTACTCGGAGGACATTTCAAGATGTATACCAACCATTCTGCAATGAAATACTGGTGAATAAGCCTATGTTGGGGGGGGCGCATATGCAGATGGCTCTTATTGTTTCAAGAATATGATTTTGAGGTCATAGTCAAGCTGGGATGCCTAAACGAAGGACCAGATCACTTGTCACAAATCAATACGAGCGAAGAACCAACAAATTTGGAGGAGGGACTACCTGATGCACATCTCTTTGCAGTGCGCATCGTGGATGGACACTTCGAAGATATAATCCATTTTCTAACAATAGGGACTGCACCGAAGGAATACTCAGTCCAACAGAAGAAGGAATTGGTGGTGTGCACGATGAATTTTTCTGTCATCATGGGGCACCTCTATAAAATGCTCACTGATGAGATATTGCGAAGATACATACTTGAATTTGAACGAGGTCAAATCCTCGTAGAAGCATACGGGGGTGCTACAGGAGGACACTCTGCAAGACACGCGACCGCACAAAAGATTCTTTGCACAAGGTTATGGTGGCCAACCTTACACCAGGATTTCAAAGCACACTGTAAGGCCTACGATATATGTCAAAGGACTGGAAAACCATCATGAAGGGATGAGATGCCATTAAATCCACAAATGAGTCTATAGCCGTTTGAAAAATGGGCAATCAACTTTGTGCGACCGATCAAACCCAAGGGAAAGATGGGCGCACACTACATCATCACCGCGACGGAGTACTTGACATGATGGGCAAAAGCGCAGCCAATTAAAGACTACACGACAGCTATAACTACAAAGTTTTTGTTCGAAAACATTTTGACACGGTTTGGTTGTCCGAAAATCTTAATGAGTGATCACGAAACACATTTCCTGAATGAAACCATCAGCGTGCTCACAGAAGAGTTCTAGGTGTATCATCAGAAAAGTACACCGTACCACCCACAAGCCAATGGGACAGTAGAGGCATTCAACAAAATACTGGAGAGTGCACTGACCAAAGTATGTAATGCACAATGAAATGACTGGGACCTGCACTACCGGCCGTAGTATGGGCTTACAGGACAACGTGCAAGAAATTGACGGGACAAACACCTTTCTGGTTAGTCTATGGCACGAATGCTGTCATGCCGATGGAATACATTGTACCTAGTCTGTGAATAGCAGTGCTCACAGGCATGATGGACCGCGAAGCTCTAGAAGAAAGGCTCGTGCAATTATAAGAACTCGAGGAAGAACGATTTCTAGCTGGATTTCATCACCAGGTACAAAAGCAGTGTGAAAAGGCTTGGCACGACTTCCATATCAAGTTGCGCACCTTCATGGTAAATAACTTAGTGCTACTATATGACAGTAAGTTTGAAAAATTTCCAGGAAAATTCAAAATGCACTAGCTAGGACCATACGTGGTGTTATCTCAAAATCAGGCCTGGAAGGCTGCAGACCAGGAAGACTTCAAGTAACTATTTCAAACCGACTTTAGGCTAAGGCTTAGCCTCCTCAACCTGAGAGGGCTCTCTCTTGATGGATTAATGATTTTGATTAAAGCTAAGATGGCTAACTCTTATAGAACAACTGTGAAAAATATGAATGGTGTAAACACATTAAACAACTATCCATTGGGCTTATGGAGTCAACAACACCTCAATATAACAATGAACTCAACCTTACATGGAAGTCAGGGCATTCAACATTTAAACATTCAGAACACAAACTCATATGGGACCACACAGTTTATAAATGTATACAGGAAGTCAGAGCACATTCAGTGAATTCTGAGTGATTATACATCCATACCACTGTAAGAATTAAAAAAAGGACAACATCACATATTCTGAACATAAAAAATCCTTCATGAATCCTGAGAAGTAAAGTCAAGCATGTATTACTGAAAATGAGTCTTACATAGGCCAAATACAAGATTTTCCATAAAATTTCCCCCCCCGATTACATTGTTGTTTCAACTATATATAGAGCTCTTATTCTAACTGATCGAGATTCCTCCTCAAGCATGAGGGGAATTCGAAAACTACTTCTATTACTGACAACTCTTAAACTCTAACTACTTAATAAATACAACAAAGTGTTGACTGGAGTTTTTTTTAGAGATCTAAATCAACTATGATTCTAACTCCATATTACATGCATGATGGCTTTAATTAAGATGATTCCTTTCTATGACATCTAGTTCTTTTTCAGTTTGGCTGAGATGGGTGTTTAATGCTCCATGTTAACCTTGGATGTTGTATCTTCTTCACTATCCAGAAAAATTAGGAGACTATCCTTGCTTCTCGGCTGTATGATCTTCGAATCTTCATAAGTCGGTTTTTTAATTGTTGTCCCTCAAAATATGACGGTGGCCACGTTTTGATGTGATGTCCGCTGTTATGAAACCTGATTTGATGATGTGTCATCCACTGTTTCGAAAACAAAAAGGAAAACGTATTCAAGCTGTCTGATACATGCTTAAATTTCCTTATGATATGACAAAATGCCACTTTTTGATTCAAACTATTTATTTCCACTTGTGCTAGTCTAATTGGCTGCTGTAACTTCAGGTGTTCTTGTTGTATACAACTGTCCTTCAAAATTTTCCCGCTTCAACTTCAAAACTCCTTGATTTATGTTGAAATCATCACTTTCAGCAGTTTCGTAGCACGCTACGAAACTGCTGAGTTATTTAAAACAACTTGTTTTTAACCTGAGACCTTTATTAACCGAGTGCTTGATTGCCAAAAACTTCTTTAGACTTTCCAAAGGCCGAATAGGGATTTAGATTTATTCAGAAAGATAAGATCAAGCAAACTTATCAAAATTTTGAAATAGAATCTTACTTGAAATGAAAACTCATTTAGCAGGTCCTTTAAGCTGGCTTAGCTGTGCCTTCAGATCTTCAATTTGTTTCTTCATAACCTTATTCCCAGCTCTCAGTTGCATATTGATCCTTCTGATGTACTTGGCTTCTTTGATTGCTGGTACTGTCCAGGTGTGAAATTGTGAATGGCCATCAACCACTTAATTCACCTGGGCTTCTACAGTTGCATTCCCTTTCCATAGAGTTTTATAATAGTTTGCTTGTATGACTGCATGTCTTCTAGCAGCTTTCTTCAATTTGGCGATCTCATGCTTAGCTGATTCTAATTGGCTCTTCAGGTCTGCTATATTATCTTCTTTAGATGTGATGACTGTTTTGCCTGTGTTTTTCTTTTTCCAACGTTGTGTCCCTTCCCCTGTTTCCTCTGTTCTTGACAGTGCTTCCTGTACTTGCTGGAATCTCCTTGTCATAGGTCTTCTAGGTTTAAAAACAAACTCTTCAGCTGGCTCATCAAATTTAAGCCTTCTTGAGGCCTTGGCTTTCTTGGTGCTTTCTTGTTCTGACTGTATCAACTCAATTTGAACTGGTAGAGACTGCTCAAAGTCAATAGCCTGTAATAAGGCATTTAAACTTCCCTTGGACACTGGACTTTCTTCGACTGCTACGGCTTTACCTTTTTCCTTATTCATCTGGCTTCTTGTTCTTATCCTTGAGACTACTTCAGATGTGCTTGTTTCAGGTACAGTCTTTTTACCATGAGCTTTTTCCTTAGTTGATTGCTGAGGTTGATCTTGGATGATGAGTGGCTTCACTTGTTTTCTTACTTGTGAATTTGGAACTCTTATAGCTCTTGCTTCTGTTTGGAGCTCAGCTATTGTAAAATCTCTAGCAGGTAGAGGAGTGAGGCCAGTCTGGCTTTTGAAGCCAGCCATAAAAATGAATGAATTCCAATCTCTGTCTACCTTTTAGAGCCCATCTAAAACCAGTAGTTTGATCAAACCATGATGAAACAAAGAGGTTTCACAATCCTCTTTCCTCAGCTATACCTTATCACACATCTTACTCAAACTACGGAAAAGATAAAAAGGTAAGTCTATGGAGACCTTCCCAGTGAAATGCAAAAGGAGTTTAAAATGGTAAGAGTAAACCTTGTTATACCTTCCTTCACAAGTCAGATATTTCTGTATGCAGGTGAGTAAATGAGCATAATATTCTTTGACATAACTCCTGGGCACTGCCTTACTTAAATCTTCATTTACAAATTCATCCTTCAAAAACTCCTTGCAAGGATTCATGTCAAACTTGAAATTTTTAAACCATTTCTCTTGTCCTCGTGGGATCTCTGTCACAGTAGATATCACTTCTGGCGAAACCTGCAATTCTATCATGGCTACTTTTGAATTCAATCCTGTGAAGTTAAGTGCAAATTCTTTGGTTACCTGTGCGTGCCCTCCTTGTAACTTTTTGCAAAAATTCCAGCACCCGGCCTTTTTAAATGCTTTCTCCACCTCTTTATTTCTCAACGTTATATCTAAGCCTTCAGGCTCAGTCCTTAGACATTTGCCGGATCTGTGCTCCTTTTTCTCCATTGATTCTTCCAAATCTTCGCAAACAATGACTACTAGCTCCGGTTGGAATTGTGATTCAGCTTCTATTTGAATTCAACCTTGCTTGATTATCTTTGCAGTTGAATTTTAAATTTTGCCGTTTAAAATCTTTCAAGTTGTAATCTTGCAGATTTGTCATTTCATGCAAGACTTACGACCATCATTAAGTTTTATGCACGGTGGTCTTTCTTGGAAATGATGATTCATGCGTATCAACAGATCTAGTGGTGGTGATAGTGGCAATGAGTGGTGAAATGTGATAAGAGGGGTACATGAGCTGACATGAGAAGACACGGCCTATGACTCACCTAACGGATTTGACATTTCGGGAAAGATTCGCTGCGAAATGTACGAATCCATGATTTCGCAGCGCTGTCAGTTTTAAATTTGAATGATGCGCTGCGAAACTGCCTAATCAGGATTGCGCTGCGAAATTACAAAAAGGCACGGTGACTGACATAAGATAACAGGTGGCTATAAAACAATGGTAGATGGAGGGGAACCAATGGGAGCTGAGAATAACTTGACTCAAAAACTCTTCAAAACTTCAGATTCTAAGGGAAGAAAATTAAAACAAAAATAAACTAGCACTGACCTTTGTCATCGGGCTAGGATAAAAAGTTACCTATATCAATTTTAGTTCTAAGTGATAACACGTGGTTAAGGAGGTCATAGACGGAGATGTGGTCTAGCTAGTCAAACTAAATGGAGAACCCTTCCCAGGAAAAGTAAATGGCAATCGCTTGAAGCCCTACATGGGTGGGTTGGCTATCTGACTAACCAATTGAAGCACAGTCTTCGCAACCCGAGAAGCCGGACAAGGGTGTGGGACTATAAACACACGAAGTGGATGTTGGTACCAAGGTAAGGACACAATTCAGACACAGATGATTTAGAAGCAAGAATGCAGCAGGTACAACAAGTAGAAGCTCAGTGCGCCACCGATATTCAGGTCGTTCGGGACTAGATGGAGGGACTCCGTGCCAAGATCGTCGCGTCGATAGAGTGACTCGAGGGTGAGTCACGATGTTTGTGTTGGGGGCCTATTGGGCATCAGATCCCCCCCACAAGCATGTTTTGGGGCGCAAAGCCCAAGTTTTGATCAAATGTATTATAAGACTACGCGAATTGTGGGCGTGGAGCGCAAAATATAGGTTGAGTCATAAGGTTGTTGCCCTAAGTGTTGTAATGTAATATAATGTCATGTCGGCCAAACCGTGGTCCGATTGTATAAATAGAGCGAGGCTTTAAGTTGTAAATATAGCGAATGGGAGATAGAGGAATACAAATGGTTCGAGCATAGAGTAAGAGTCTAAGTGTATTGGGTCATAGTAGTAGGAAGAGGCTCTACAGCTGAGTGCACATAAGCCTAGTAGAGTTCGCAGCTGAGTGCGCAGACCCCTGCACCTAAGTGCACAAGGCAGTGTCAAGTTTGTAACCCAAGAAGAAGAATAATAAAGAGAAGTTTGATTCTAAATACTATGTATTTGGTTTAGTATGATTTTCTATGCATTTATACTGTTTTTTTTATCGCGCGCAATTATATGAATGCTGGATATACTGTTAATTATCACTATACTTACATAGATAGGTTAAGTAATCAGATAATAATAGGTTAATAGTAAGGAACTTGGGTAATAATACGGAACATGCCCCGAGTAGCGCTACGCGAAGGCAACATCACAGGTTGCGAGGGACTAATAGATGTGTGTAGTGACGTGCACGCAGGGTCAAACTGTAAACTGCCGAAGCTCATCAGACATCCCTAGTTCTAGCACCCTCCCATACTACTTGGGGTAAGACCTTAGTCCGTGCCCCTCGGACTATTGCCGAAAGGACCAGTAATACTAGGATTTGTTTGGCTAAATCACCTCTGAACCTCGATTAGGCCCATACAAGCCAACACACCATGCCCCAATGACCATTTTTGTCATTAGGCAGCTGCTCTTCTTGGTGCATTATGGGTTCTTGTGGCTAAAGGAGCCCATCCCCATCACAGACCATCTGGTTCACTGGATTACACAACTACCTTGCACAGGGGAGGACCCAACAAATATTTCAGAGGGAAAGGTAGATATTTGGCCCTTACGGAGGAAATGAAAAAGAAGTTTAAGTTGGAGAAGAAGAAGCGAGGGTATGCCATCTCCAACATCAACAACCCTGCAGTCAAGGTTGCAACATAGATATTGGCAATAAAGGTGATGCGAAAGTGTCACGCAGATGAGGTGCCTATGCCAATGGTTGCACTAGTAGCGTAATGCACAGAAGGGGTCCAGTACAACTGGGAAAACTATCTATTCAATGAGTTCCTTGCAAATTGTCGCGAGGCACAAGAGCAGGGAAAAACATTTCATTACGCATGGATCCCGTTGTCGATATTACTGGTGGCATGGGAGTTGCCCGAAGATAGCTAGTTCCCATCAATCATGCAGTTCCTTCCAGAGGCAGCAAAGTACGCTTCACTGTGGGCGACCAAGGATGTGTAGAGGATAAGGCAGAGCAAGATATTTTGGGTGCTTATGGAGATGAACATCCGGATGGGGATCAATATCAAGCCACGATTATCACCCACATTCTACAACAATTTGCAGAGCTTTCCAGAGTTCAAAGCTGACTTCCATCATGTCTTCATTAGGGCATAGAAGGACCCTATGAAGACATGGCATGAGTTACCATAATAGGCGACCGATAGTGTAATTCTCGCGGGTCCTTGAGTCTTGGCCGCTGGAGTGGTGCTCTCCGGATGACACTGCCGTGGAAGCAGAGAAGTCCACTACACAGCGAAAGAAGGAAGAGACAAAATTGCAGATGACACAGCTGGTAGAAAAGCGCAGGAAAGAAGAAGCAGTGGCTAAGGCCCAAGCAGTGCGCGACGTTGCGAAGTTAGCAGAGCAACAGCACAAAACAACAGAAGAAGAGCACGAAGGACAAAAGTCACCTTTGCCTGAATCGAAGATAAACACAGAACAAAGTGGCGTGGACCCACAGAAAACGTCCACCTCGCTCAAGCATCCGCAACCACGAGAGGAGGTAGGGTCGTGAAAGAAAACAAAGGTCTCGAAGACATATTTCGACCCTATCACCCTTACTAAAAGGGACTTTCATGATATCGACGAAACGGTGAGGGATGTCACCACGGAATCCCTCCAGCAATTTGAGGAACAACACTAGTTGATATTGGGGGCTCTTCGGACACAAATAAAGGAGTTGCAGGTGCGCATTCCATAGGCTGGTACAGTGTCCACCAGCCTCGCAGTCGGCACTTCAACTACCGAGGAAATGTTGCACGCCAAGATGACCAACATAATAGCGCTACCAGATGGAGAACTCATCACAGAGAATGAGACCGATAGGCCTATGGTCAGCAATTTGAAAGGGGTCGGGTTAAACATGGTTGCACTCCCCCAGGAGATGCTCTATCTTTTGCAAGATGGAGTCACCGCAGAACTTTGGGCCAAGGAGAGTTGTGCTCTACAAGTATTGAGTGAGCAGTGCATCAACATTGAGTGGTTGAGCCTACAGTGCAATGAGGTAGTGTAGAAGAACAAACAGATAGTGCAAGTTGTGGAGGAAGCCTGAGAGATGGTCCCAGAGTTGGCCATCCAAGCAGAGGAACAGGTGGAGGCGCACGTCTGAAATTTAGCCACAGGGGTGCGCGACGAAAGAGTAGAAATGGCTAGGGTTGAGCTGGAGCTGAACCTGCAGATAGAAAAACTGTAGTTGAAGGCTCAACCTTCAACTCTGCTAGAGGTCAGAGAACAACGTACCACTGCGGTCACAACAAAAATGGTGGCGGTTGACAATGCATTAACAGACTACATGAAGCTATTCGAACAACCATTCTAGGTCCTAACCACCCTGCAGGAGGATTCGAACATAGAGCCCCTAGAGAAAGAGGCGCGTGAGCCGCAAAAAAGATACGATGAGGTAAAAGGGACTGCGCAAATGGTTTCCCTTACATAGAGGCTTACAAGGATGTAGCAGGCAAAGGTGCTCAAGGAGCAGGTGGATGCTTCTTGGCATAAAGAGAAATTTTTGAAAGTGCGCCTACAGCCATGGATTAATGAGGCTTATACAATTATAGCCTCCATTAAAGCAAAGCTCGCGCAACTGCAAGAAACTCAGGAGATGATTTAGGACAACAGTTCAACAGCAGTGATCACCGAACAATGCATAGAGGAAGTCCTGCAGGCAGCCGCTCAGTGCGCTGCCGAACTTGCAGCGATCCGATCATAGTTGGGAGGTCTTTGTTTTAAGATCTCCGCACCTACAGAGTGACTTGAGGGTGAGTCATGATGTTTGTGTTGGGGGCCTATTGGGCACGAGATCCCCCAAGGGCAGTTTTGGGGCTAAGAGCCCAGATTTTGCTCCAACTTTGTAATTACAATGTAAAGACTCCACATTTTGTGGGTGCGGAGTGCGTAGTTGTTAAAGAGTCATAAGGTTGTCTGCCCTTACTTTGATAATGTAATTTTGGCTATAGAAGATCTACCCATGGTCTGTGGACCATGGAATTGTATAAATAGAGCGAAGCTCTAAGTACTCAAAGGCATCTAGATAAGATAATGCATATATATGCGAGATAGTTCTGAAGTGTAAGTCTAAGTTTTGAGTCATAGCGTAGGTAGAGGATTTGCAGCTAAGTGTGCAGACCCCTGCAGCTGAGTGTGCAAGGCGATTCGAGTCTGTAATCATCTAGAAGTATTAATAAAGAAGAGTTTCTATCATTTTTTCATATTTATTTCCTATTTATGCATCTGTTATATTCTCTATGAATTTCACTTCTAATGCTTATATGATGCACGAATGTGTATGATTATATTGGTTAAGTGGACACAAGTAAGAACATTTTTTTACATGAATATAATTAAGATATGTTAATAAGATAAGTAAGTTACCTAGTCTAGTTTGGGAAATAGCTTAGTTCACTACCCTAGCAGCGCGAAAGCATCTCATCCCCCGATTAGGGTTGCGCGAAGGTCAATTGTAACGGATCGTGAAGGTGCTGAAGGTTAGAACAGGGCGTGAAGCAACCTGCGCAAAGGAAATTCTAGTTGGAACAAACCGACATCACTTCCATCTCAAGGGTGCGGAAACTTGGTTCTAGCATCCCCCCATACTGCTTCAAGTGAGACTTCAGTCTACGCTCCGCGAGCTAATGCCGAAAGGGCCAGTAGTGTATGGATTTGTTTGGCTAACTAACTTTGAACCTGGGTCAGTCCCCCATAAGCCGACATGATCCATTAGACTTGCTCCAACCTTTAAGTGCCATGCTGTAAGACTATGTCAAACTCTTGCCCAGGCTCAATGGAGAAGATGATATCTCCGCACAGAGACATATAGAAATATTTTGTGCATTTGTAGAGAATTTAAATGTCAATCACTATTATGTGGTGTTGAGGCTCTTTGTCTAATATCTTGATGGGGAGGCTACGAAGTGGTTTAAATCCTTACCAGATGATTCCATTTCCACTTGGGAAGAGATGGAGAACTCTTTTTTGTAGAAGTGGGGAGAGAAGAGGTATCATGGGTACATTCTCGCTGAGTTCAATTCCATGAAGAATAAAACAAATGAAGATATTTCAAAATTTATAAAAGGGTTTAATAAAAAATACAAAAACCTACTTGTTGAAATGAAACCTCCCCAAGCCACCACCCGAGTAGTCTTTGTTGGGGCCTTTGAATCCAAGTTTGGTTTCACACTGAGAGAAATGAAGTCTCATACTTTGGATCAAATCCAGATTGATGCTCTCGAGGTATAAGTGACCTTCACATCCACAGGGATGTCAAGAAGAAAAACTGATCATGGAGAGAAGAAGAAAGGAAAAGAGGAAGTAGCCTCTTCCAGTCATGGAAATGAGTCCCAGGAATGGAATTTGGAGGAAATTGACAAGTTAATAAAAAACTTATCAAACAAATGGGTTAAGTTGGAACTAGAAAATAAAATTCTCCCAAGACATAATGTTGAAGTTCCTAATCGAGGTTTTAATACCCAGTAAAGAAGACCTCCATTACAGATATTACAAAGAGAAAGGAAGGAACAACAATATCATATCCATCCCACCATTGTACATAGAGGATGACCCAGATGAGAAGATACAATACACCCATGAAATTCAGGGGAACTTGTATTCCTATTTCTCAGATGAGGAGCAAGAAATCAAAACTTATGAAGAAGAAGGGCACGAGTTAGATGAAAAGTTGAGTGACGGAGAGATTGGTGATTACTTCAACTAGTTTTTTTATTTTATGCAGGCTCAATTGCATAAGAAATATGATCTCTAGTCCTCTAGGAAATTATCAAGAGAACCAGACCAAAATTAAAGTGCTTCTTCCCAAGAGACTCCTAGACCATCTGACAAGGGGAAAGGAAACCTAGATCCAAATATTCAGAAAAAAGAAGGATTCCATAAATCAAAACTACTATAGGCCCGTAGCCCTCAAAGACAAGAAGGGACCTTTCACTCCTAAGATGGTCTATGATAAAGAAAGAGAAACCATAGAGATTGTCATTGCAATGAAAGGTCCAACTGTCTTCAATATTCAAAAGGAACTTGAGAATGTCAAAATCCCAGTTCCTTTGAATGAAATCCTAAAAAAATTCACTTATAAAGCCCAAGTCTCCCAGTTTATTCTTCCATCCACTTTAGCCCCATCACATGAAAGTTTAAATCTCCAAGAAGAAAGGACAATGGTAGTCTTTGGACCTCTTGTTGAAGATAAAGATCCATCCACTGCACCTTTCTATGTTACTCTTGTAGTACATGACCTCCTATTTCACAATTGCATGTTCGACTCGAGTGTCTCTCACAATATTATTCCATTAATAGTAATGGAGCAACTCGGCTTGCAAATAACCAGATCATACAAAGACCTATACTCTTTTGACTCTAAGAGAGAAAAATCCTTAGGAATGATAAAGAACTTAGTGGTGAACTTGGCTCAGATACTAGTAAAAAGTGTAGTAATGGACATCGTAGTAGTTGATATCCCTGTAAGATATGGTATGCTCCTATGAAGATCTTGGGGGTCGAAGGTTAGAGGTTCCATCAAGTTGGATCTAACTTATGCCACCATCCATATCTTTGGTAGGGAAGAAAGAGGGTTGTATAGAGAATCCAGGTTCATTAAAATAGTTACCAAAGCTGAGATGTCCAATAATGCTATTGTGTATGGGAGAGAGAGAGTGATCTCTCTTGTCTACTACTAGAAGAAGATGATTTCATCTTAGAGGAAAATTGGGTACATCAAACAACCTATTTGAATGATCAACTCAAAGACAGTGGCAAAGTATGGAAATTGTACTTTGATGTGGCAAATTCCAGGGAAGGTAATGGAGAAGGGTTGTCGCTAGTATCTTCAGAAGGTAGCCTGGTCCCTCTTTCATTTAAACTAGAATTCGAAGCAACAAATAATGGGGCAGAATACAAGGAATTACTACTTGGCTTACAAGCAACAAGGAAAGTGAATAATGAATATTTGGCTATGTATGGAGACTCTGAGCTAGTGGTAAAGAAAATAAAAAATCAAATTGAGACTAAACACCCAAGGCTCAGGGCTTATATAAATGAGGTGTGGGACTTAATGGAAAACTTATTCCTAGCATTCAACATCCAATTCCTACCCAGGGAAGCAAGTCAAATGGCCGACTCACTTGCTAGAGCTACTAGAAATTTTAAGCCACACCAAAATCCACTTCTTAGATATGAAGTCTAAGTTAGGTACAGACCTTATGTGCTTGACAACACAAGACACTGGTAGGTGTTTGAAGATGATGATAAAATCAAACACTTCATATAAGTCATTGGATAATTTTCAAATTCAACTATTGACCAAGATGATGAAAATGTGGCAAAACAGTCATCAACTACTTGGGAAGAAACTATTGCATGACATAGAGTTTTGCAGCTAAAAGGGAACACTATCCCTCATGGTCTAGTTCATCTGGAAAGGTTATTCAAGGAAAATGATGTAGCCTCAAAACCAACTGAACAAGGAGTTGATGAACAAGTGGAATATTGCAATATTCGCTCAAAGGATGAACCTCGGATGATCAAACTATCAAAAAGGGTCCCTCCACAATACAAAAAAACGTATTTAAATCTCTTTAAAGTCTATAAAGGTGTTTTTTCTTGGTTGTATGATGATTTGAAGACATTTTATACTAACATTATTCAACATAAGATTCCTTTAAAAATTGGAATGAAACCTTGTAAATAAAAACTCAAATAGATCAATCCTCTTCTACTTCCATCCATCGAGAATAAAGTAAGGAAGCTTCTTCAACCCAAATCACAGTACCTTTGAGATATTTCGAATGGGTGGCAAACCTAGTTCTGGTCAGGAAAAACAATGGAGAAATAACACTGTGTGAATTTTTGGAACCTCAATAGAGCGTCATTAAAATAAAAATACACATTTTCTAAAATGGACTACATATTATAGAAGGTAGTTGGCTTAGCTCAGATGTCCATGATGGGTAGTTTTTCAGGGTATAACTAGGTAGCAGTGAACCCCAATGATCAAAAGAAAATTGTCCTCACCATGCCTTGGGGAACCTTCTTGTATGCCTGAATGCCATTCGACCTTATAAATGCCAGAGCAACTTTTCAAAGGGCCATGGTTATAACATTTGTAGGAGAATAAGACAAAGTTGTAGTTCTCTACTTAGATAACATCATAGTTTTCTCTAAAACTGATGAGGAACATATCTTGCACTTAAAACTTACCTTCGACAAATGCAGGAGATATGGACTATCTATGAATCCAAATAAATCCCAGTTTGTTCTTAGCGAAGGTAAACTGATAGGGCACATAGTGGCACGGGAGGGGGTAAAAATTGATACCAAGCAAGTGGAGGCTATTAATCATGTTCCCTTACTTAGGAACAAGAAGGAGATTGAGGTGTTTTTGGGAAGGATCAACTTCCTGAGAATATTTATACCCAACTATGCTAAAATAGTGAAAGGTATCACTAATATGTTAAAAAAGGAAAATGAAGTAAAGTGGATCCCAAATTCTCGGGAATCATTCACCAAAATCAAAGAATCTTTTGCAGGAGCACCCATGTTAGTCAACCTTGATTATTCAACACCTTTTTACATATTTTATTTTGCTTCCCCTCATACTATTTTTGTTGTTCTATTACAAAAGAATAAGGAGGGTTACGAGCAGCCTACAACCTTCTTCAATCAAGTATTGAGAGAAGAGTTGAATTGAAGCATAACATCTTGGAGAAACAGGCTTATGGTTTGGTTAATGCATTGAGGGCCTTCAAAGTTTACGTATTACATTCCAACATGGTAGCTTATGTTTCGACAATGATAGTTAAAGAAATTTTGGTACAAGGAGATAGCAATGGAAAAAGCGGAAGGTGGATTGCTAAAATCCAAGAATATGACTTGGATGTTAAGACTACAAATCTCATAAAAGGGCAGGGATTAGCCAAAATCCTATCGGAATCAAACTGCCAAGCCTTGAGGATTAATTTATTGGCAGGATTAATTTAAAATGAAGAAGGAGTACGACAATCAAATATCAAAACTTCCATCCAAAAGATCCATATTAAATACAAAACATTGGCCTGGTATAAAAATATCTTTCATTATATGTTATTTTTAAGGTACCCACTAAATATTGACAAGTCCAAGTATTAAACATTAAGACTGCAGGCTCAAAAGTTTGTCATATCCAATGGTCATTTGTATTGGAAGGAGCTCATTGGGATTCTACTGCTATGCCTGGTGGAGACTGAAGTTGAAGAGGTAATTGAAGAGTTTAACAATGGTGTTTACAGGGGGCACTACAACTGGAAAACTACAACCCATAATATATTGAAGGCTGATTTTTATTGGCCTACACTCTTTGGAGAATTCCACTCTCAGGTCTGTTGATTTCAAAAGTCTCAGATATTTTCTAAAAAGAAGAAATTATCTCCCCTCCCTCTGATACCCATTTTTATTGAGTAGCATTTCAGACAATGGAGACTGGATTTCATGAGATAAATACATCCTTCTTCCAGTGGCCAACACAATTGGATACTCACAACGACCGATTATTTCGCAAAGTGGGTGGAGGCAATCCTAGCCCAAAATGCAACCGACGTCGTGGTTATAAATTTTTTGGAGGAGAATATCTTGTCTAGGTTTGGTTGCCCTATGAAAATTGTAATTGACAATGCACAAGTCTTTAAGTCTGCCAAATTCATCAGCTTTTGTCAGAAGTTTAATATTACGGTTGGTCATTCCACTACATACTACCCTCAAGGAAATGAACTAGCTGAGTCCTCCAATAAAACAGTGGTGAGGATCCTGAGGAAAAAAATTACAGAAAATCAGAGAAATTGGGATTCTCAACTAAACTTTTCTCTATTAGCTAATAGGGTCACTCCTAAGATATCCATGGTGAAATCACCTTTTGAATTAATCTATGGAAAAGCAGCAGTATTCCCTATAAAACTTGTAATGCTAGTGGCCAGAATATTACAAGATGCAGAAGAAGAACTGAATGCCTTAGCCCGAAGAATAAATCAGCTAGTGGAGCTTCACGAAAGTAGGAAGAAAGTTAGTCAAATATTTGTTAACTATCAACAAAAAATGAAATCATTATTTGACAAGAAGGAAAAAGACATACCACTTCAACCAAGGGATTTATTTTTGAGGTGGGATGTTAGGAGAGAGGACAAGGGAAAGCACGGAATGTTTGACCCATTATGGTTCAGAACCTTTGTTACTCAGTATTTTATCACACTTCCCTCACTTCCTTGTGACATACCTCGAAGTGCCAGAAATATGACCATGATGCAGGGTACTCATTCATATATGTAGCCAGATCCTCCCTAAGACATTGATTGGAAAATGCCTTGAGCTTTCCCTGAAGGAAATAGCTCTAAAACCCTAATTTGAGAATCATCACTCTTATGAGACTAAAACCCACGATGGTCACCTATTGCATTATACTTGACCCGTGATTGCATCTCTTTGTTTACTTGTATACCCGCGATGATCCCAAAAAGGAAATTTTCCCAAAGAGGATGAGAAGCTTCGTGATCTAGAAGCTTCCAGAGCAGCAAGCCGGAGGTTACTCGGCATAGATGAGTTGAGTTATCCCAACGTGGCCTCTTGGTCTTATCCCTATGAGCTACCTTCTTAAGTTGAGGGCCTACTCCTATATTTGGAGATATTCTAACTCCCTTTCCTTGCCTATATATTCATCCTCTCCCATTCCCAAGTGGTTGGTTTATGTTCGTTGCACCCTTATGTTAAGATTGTGCATATATGATACTCATTTGGCTTGGATAAGGAGTGCTTGGAGAACTTAGCTTGGAATTGGACATTCATTCAAGGAGATCCTACCAAAATCAAGGCTTGGTTGTATGCTTCCCCTTCTTTTCTATTAATATACAACTGCTGTTCATTTTCCATTGATGTGTATGCTCATGTGTCATCTATCTTAACATTCCTTGATCATTTAAGTAGGTTTCTTTTGAATATGTTATTTGTATTTGCATTCCCTGTTGTGTCTTGATCTCTTGTACAGGTGCATAAATGTTGTGAGCAGAAGGAACGAGCCTGTGACACAGGTAATTCAAGGTCTTCAAAAAATGACAACCTGATAGCATCAGAATGAGGTAGGCTATCTTCTTTGTCTCTCATTTCATTTTTAAGTTAGGAAAGTGTCTAGTAGATTGTCTTGTAGGTTGCTAGTCCCACTCATTGGGCTAGAGCAATCATATCTATCTGCAGAGAGGATTTACCTAGACAACAAAATGGCGACTCTACTAGGGATGCTATAATCCTTTCTATCCATTCCTTCAATCAGATCCTTTGACTAGTTAGACCAACTGTCAATTTCTCGTCTTGTTTGCATTATTTTGGGTATATACCATCACTAATTATCGCCTTAGAGTGCTAAGTCTAGATTGATTCTTGGAATCCATTTTGTTTTTTTCCCATATTCCTTACCCATCGCGGGTTCACCTCTAACAGTCACGATGGCATCACAAGTTTTTACTTGTACAGTCGCGATGAAAAATATTTTCTTCACTGTTTGGTCATGCTGAAATCATCACTACTTTTGCTACACAAAGTAGTGATTATGACCTCGACCATCGTAGGTTTGGCTATGCAAAGTAGTGATGATAACCCAATCATCACGGGTTTGGGTATATAAAGTAGTGATGATCCTTGAATGTGAGAATTTTTAAGGTTTCTTCCTTAGAATCCAGTGTGTCTTGGCCCCTAAGGTCTTTTCCTATCCTATATGGTTGGATTTTTCAGTTTTTGATTGATTGTCTTGATTAATTTACAAAATTTGTCTCATTGGCTTTGAAGTGAAATCTGATTGAGTTCTAGGGTTTCTAGTCAATTGGTCATCACTTGCTTCTTGTTGGTGTCATTGAGATGTTTGTTTTTCTAATTGATTGAGTGTTATTTTCTGTGGAAATCATTAAAAGAATCATTTTGCATTTGTTTTAGCTTGTATTTCAAAATTTACTTTTTGTGAAAATGCATTAGATTAGTTGCATTGAAAAGTTATTTTTTGAGATTCATCATTGAAAATAGATCACATTTTCCAGTGTTTGAAAGCTAAAAATTGTATTAGGTGCATTACATCATTCAAAAAGAAAAGAAAAGCATCATTCATATAAATGCATCTTAGTAAAGTCAAAATCATTTTTCTTTTGAAAAAGTTTCAACAAGGATAGTGAAAAGTCAGAATCATTTTTACTTTTGGCATTGAATTTGGAAGATGAAAATGAAAGTTAGAGGAAGAAATTTTTGCATGATGCATTATTGATTGGAATTTCTTCCCTTAATTAGTCTAGCTTTCATTGAAACAAAAATATTTCCTTTTCTTGTATAGTTGCATCGTAGATGTTTAGGTGACATCGTTTTGAGCCTTAAAACCGAAACTTAATTGAAGATAAACTTAAAATTTACCTCAATTAACCTAAGGAGCATTTGGAACTTAACGCAAATATCTAGAGGTCTAGGCTAGAGACGTGTCTCGACGTCTTTAAACATATCAGTTGTTGTTAAATTCCTATAGTGTATCCTGGGGCTGAAATCTCGTCCCATTATGGAAGTATATAGAAGGTTCTCCGGTACTTTCAAGTATATCGAAGGCACTTCAGTATGAAAGGTATATAGGAATGCTCTCATCGAATGGCTCTACATTAGAAAGAACCATTCGACAATGCTAACATAGACTTGTGCTCCTTGTACCATTGTGTATATCTTAAGAGACCCCATTAGGTTGCCATCCATTAGCCATAGGTAGCCAAGTCAGCCACCTTGTAAACGTGATACATCGAACACAACATTCGAGGAGATTGGTCGTCATACATTAACTCCTTGGTTTCAGCTGAGGTGTATATTGCGGTTCACGGATACTTGGTAAACCCTTTTTCCTCGATTACCCCTTTTCGATTTATTTTTTTAAAGTTATAAAATCAATTAATTAACTACGAAACAACATCCTTCCTGTGGAAATACTCCTTAGTAGATCTTAGGTTGATACCAATGGCAACATTTCTTGAGTCTACCAATCAAGGAAAATCCTTCGACGAGAATCCTGGTCCTTTTCCTTCTTTCAAAAATACTAGTGCTCCTTATATGTTAATGTTGGCCCTTCCTGGATTGACCGTTGGTCTACCAGGTTGGTTATTTTTGACCTCAATGGTTCCGAGTGTTCAAATTGCTTTTCAACTGAGTTCTCCTCCACTTGAACAATATCAACTTCATGTTGATCCTAAAGTTGACCCCTCACCTTCTTCACTTGTTTCTTCATCTTGTTCTTCATCTTCGCCTAGTGAAAGTCTGGATTCTAGTAATCAGGAAGCTAAGAAGAAGAAGAAAAATAAGCAAGGGTGAAACCAAGCAACCATTTCCACAGATGCCACTGATGTAGAAAAGTATTCCAACCATCCCTGGAAAGTAAAATTCCCTTGCATGTTATGTAAGGGTGACCACCTTCTTTAGAATTGCCCTGGTATTCACAAGGTCTCAGAAGTGTGGTCCACAGGTTCACATCGACCTTTTTCATCAGCCTTTGGTGATCATGCTCATTATAAACCTTAAACTAAAAATAGTAAATCCCATGGGAAAAAGGGAAAAGTGAAATTCGGATATAAGTAGTGTGAAGGTAATAATCCCTTTCACCTTTGTCCTCTTATGGATGTAGCTTCCAAAGAGTTGGAAAATCTTACAGCTTCTCAACATTGTCTTTCGGCTGGTTATCGGAAGCTTTCCCCTGATCCTTCACTAGTTGATCTAGTGATTGGCAAAAATTAATCTTTGGTCAACCCAAATCTCTCTGAAAGTGAGTCTCATGAGTCTGTTCTCGACTAAGCATTGGTTGAGAAAATGGTAAGATTGACTCCACCTTCAGTTAATCGTACCTTTCCGATAGAGAGTGAACCTCATACTGCTCAGGTTCTTATGGTTTCTTCAGTTTTGAATTAACTAGAGGGAAATTCTCCAGTTCCTAAGGTGCATGAGATAAGTTCCCCTATTCCCATAGAGAAAGAGAGTAGCTCTCTCATTCCTACGACATGCCCTCAAAGTAGTTTAGTCACTTATTTTGATTGGAGTTGACTGGCAGGATATTGTCTTCCATATTATGTGCCTTTCCATATTATAGTACAGGATTACCATATGGCTATACCTAGGACAATCATATATGATAGCGCATCTATTAGCATTTTGACCTCGACTACTTGGAAAGCTTTAGATTCTCCTCAGCGTGTCCCCGTCACTTAGAATATGTTAGCTTTTAACAGAGGAACAAGTCAACCGTTAGGGATCCTTCCTAAGTTACCTATTACTTTGGGAGGAAAGAATGTCTATATAGATGTGATGGTTGTCCAAGGCCCTTTATATTTTAATCTACTCCTTGGTCGTGACTATGTTTATGTCATGGGAGCTCTTCTTTCCTACCTCTTTCAAGTGATGTGTTTCTTGCATGAAGGAATCATTGTGATCATTGATTAGCTTACATTCGTTAGTCCTTAATCAACTCCCCATCAACCATCATCCCTAAACGGTTCATATATGAAATTGGTATCACCCCTCCCATAGGTTAATTACGTGGTCGCATATTCCATACCCACATCTACTGATGATCTAGTAGGTGATGTAATATGCCATTTTCTAGGGGAATTGGAGCTTGATTTTTTCATTGGATCCCTGGACATGTATCCCTTCCAGAGTGTTATTCTCCAATCTTATGAGAACCTCTTGGAAACCATGGACTCTCTTTTTCTATGATCAAGGGATATAGAGCAGAGTTCCCTGTCTTGTGTCAAGCTCCTTAAAAAATGAAACAAGGGATATGGAGCAAGGTTCCTTGTCCTATGTCAAGCTCGTTTAAAAATGAAACAAGGACTATGAGGATAATTATTTTACTATGTCAACCTCATTAAAAAATGAAATAGGTTTCATGAGCATGGTTCTTTTCCTGTGTCAAGCTCGTTAAAAAATGAAACAAATCCCCTTCCAATTTGAGTCTTTGACTAGATCTCGTAAAATCCTAGTCGATTCTTTCACTTGATCTCATAAGTACTGAACCTTCATTCCATCCACGTGTTAGTAACCATTAGTCTACTTAGGTGAATGAAATGAATCTTGGGGGGCATGTACCTTGAATTGAGTCTTTGTGATGGGGGCATGCAAACCAAACTCAAGCATATTTTATCTTTGTTTAAAGCTTGTGTAAAAATGAAACCAAATCCAAGCATAGTTTGTTTGTGTTTAAAGCTTGTGAAAAAATGAAACCATCTTCAAGTATACTCAAGCATAGTCTGCCATGTTTCAAACTTGTGTAAAAATGAAGCCATTCCCATTTTACATCTCGTGATTGCAATTTTTATCAGTCGATTTTTGTGAGATGAGCCTTAGTTCTTTCATTCCATCATCACCATCTCTTTGGACGATCATATGCTTTCACTTGGCTATTTTACCTATGCCCGAGGAACATCTACGATGAGTGGTCTTATTAGCCAGCATCTTGACCCTTACATGTTTTGAGCAATTCGATCATCACTAGAACTAGTTTCTATCCTTTTATACCACTCGTTCCTCCAGGAGGATTCATATTTAAGCTCTTTTCTGACTCTCGAAAAATATAAAGATTGTCAAGTACTTGTCTTTTAGAAAACGTTAAATTAAATGAATTGATGTCATCTCATTATACATTTACCCCTTTTTCAGGCTATGATTAACTATTTACGAAAAAGGTACACCTTCGTTGACATGGTCAAGAGGTTCTCTCCAATATTGTTTTCCACCTTTTCATATTTGAGAGACAAATTACAAAAAGGGGCCTGATTCATATCAGACAGGACTCAGGTCCTGATCAATGTATGAATTCTAACATGTGAATGAATGTGTCAAAGTTGAAAATGCTAGAAAACTACCTTATTACCAACCAATAATGTGGACCGTTAACAGGCACAGGAGAAACCACCAATAATTACAATGGCTCTCAAGGTATGATAGTAAAATCCATGAATGTGAAAATGAAGCTAAAGTCGAACACTCGTGGAATCATCCGATCAAAGGCTAATGATGAAAACCTATCATTGGATGCGAAGAACTTGTCATTAAGACATGCAAGTTGTAAGGTACTAAAAGGGAGTTTCTAAGTCGTTTTCCTGGATAATGCGCTGAAGTCGACAGGATGTGACCTGCCAAAGGAGGTTCAGAATGATTCCCTCATCATTGACATGAAGGAATAAAGTGGAATAAACAAGTATGATCTAGGATTGTGACAAATGGTCAGACAATGTATCTATAGTAAACTGCATATAGGACTTCTCTTGAACATATTGGCAACACAACTCCAGAGTGTGGTAGCATTTGACTCAACATAGGACCAAGGGTCATAATGAAAAAGTGGAATAGTTAGATGAGAGGAAAAATGGATCACTCAAACCCAGAAAGAAAAGTGACTGAGAGAGGTTATCCAAAACCTAACACGAGATGTATATGAGTGTCATATTCAAGAGAAACATGCTTCCTATACAAGATATGTTCCACTTTCATTTTCCCCACTATTTCTAGTGAGTAACTATTTATTTTTATGTAATCTTGAAGAGAATACCATGTTCTTGTCGTATAATTTCATTCTTTGAATGAATCCATCCTAGTAAGTTTTAAGAGCCCTAGGAAGGAGAAACTCGACCTCATCATGGTGATGAGTCTTTCATCGTAACAAAATTTAACAAGTCTAACGAAAGAATAACTCAGTATCTTCTTCATATTTAGAGAGTTTGAAAAAAAGATAAAAATGAAAACTCCATCATGTCCCTTTTCGTAATTTGTCTCTCGAATCTGAAAAGGTAGAAAACAATATTGGAGAGAACCTTTGGACCATGCCGACCAAGGTGTACGATTTTCATAAATAGTCAATCTCATCCTGAAAAAGGGGTAAACATATACTGAGATGACGTTAATTCATTTAATTTAACGAGTTCAAAAATACAAGTACTCGATGATATTTTCATTTTTTGAGAGTCAGAAAAGAGCTTAAAGATGACTCTTATTGGAGTAACGAGTGGTATAAAAGGATAACAACTGGTTCTGGTGATGATAGAACTTCTCAAAACATGTAAGGGTCAAGAGGTTGGATAATAAGATCACTCATCGCAAATGTTCCTCAGGCACAGGTACCAAGTGAAAGCATATGATCGGCCAAAGAGATGGTGATGATGGAATGAAAGAACCAAGGCTCATCTGGAAACATCAGTTGATAAAAATGGCAATCACAAGATGTAAAATGGGAATGGTTTCATTTTTACACAAACTTTAAAAATTGGAAACTATGCTTGAGTATACTTGAAGATGGTTTCATTTTTTCACAAGGTTGAAACAAAAACACCCTTCAAAATATCTGAAGCAAAAGGGAATAATACTTTCCTATTGGAAAACTTGGAAGGTGAATCACTGGAACTACCAGTAAATGGGACGTTCCTCAAACTTTACTTCCAACACTAAAGGTATCTCTCCCCCATTCATTGTAAATACTAGTGTGTTATCTGTAAATACTCTATGATGTTTCAAGTTCATATTATTTTTTCTTTTCTATCATTTCAAAGTTTTAAGTTATAAGACTCCATGCCCAAGGAAAAAGATGTCAAGTTGCAGGTTCTCGTTGCATTGTTGCCAATACACTGTCCCCACTTAGATCCAATGTTATCTCTAGCCCTGATGTGGTTCTCCAAAGATTTCAATAGGACTATGATTGTGTAAGTTAAATGGAATAATCCCTCTCAAGAGAAATTATGACTGCCAACATCTTTCGGTATCGAATCCATAGTGCAACATGTATTGCAAATCAGAGACTCAGACGTAACCGTAACCCAAAGGATCAAGGGACCTGATAATATTTTGAGCATAGGATAAATGTCATGTGTCTTTCACCAGGACCACCATTGTTATTGACCCTCTGATGCTCCTAAACCAACTCCGAGGGTGTAACCTGCATGAGGATTAAAGGGAGGAACAATGTCAGTGTTGAAAATTCAAACCCCAGCCTGATGGTTTTGATTGGTTCCGGGGCCAAGAAGAGAGTTCACTCTGCTCACGGATTTCCCACAATAGCACAGTGGGAGCCACGTACCAGATGGGCTCCTCCCATTATCTCCTCACGTCCAGTGGCCACAGGGCCCAAAGGAAAAGGTAAAGGTAAATTCATGGTTACCTGCTCCTGCTCATATTCTCCACTTCCATTTCTCCTTACCAACCCTATACAACCAAGTACCCCTTCTCTGATCCCTAGGCACACAACTTGGATAATTTTTCTCTCCTTATTACATAGTAAGTTGTTGCTAAAACCTACCTTTCTAGACAACTACTCTACAGTCCCAGAGAGAATATCCCTGCTTGGTCAACTACGAAGGACCTCTTGCTCTACGTACTTGAACCATATAAGTAGCACACTCAACGTTGCTTTCAAATACTCTTGTGGACTCCAAGTAACCCAACACCCCGAACATCTATACTTTTACTTTGATTCCCTTAATAAAATTAAGTAAACTACACCCGCAACCACTAAAACCCGTGAAGTCAAGTCTTCTCGTCTCAAGCCCTTGATGGATTTCAAGAGTCAAATTGCAGACCCCACTTGTTCTTATCATATCATCGACCTCTACTTTCAACTATTTCCTAACCATGTGAGGAAGGAAGACACTTTTAGGGTTGTTGACTCTAGTCTGTATTTTCAAATTGCACCTTCAGTTCATCATTTCCCTGAATTTATATCCTGGCTTGCTGCAACATACCAAGAAGGAAAGAACTACAATTTTTCTACCTTTGGGACTAAAATTCCAGAAGTAACCCTTGCCTTGATCCAAAGGGCTTTAATCTACCCTATTTATTCCACAATACAACCATTCACCGACGTTACCATGGTTCATCACTTCGTTACTCCCCCACCTGATGAACAACAGTCCTTCCTAGACCAAATATTCACCCCTGAAGTTAAATCCCTTCCACAAGAGGAATTTTTCCCAATAACCCTCTTCCAAGAGTCTGTTCAACCCCATCCTTTCTATAATTGCCTATTTGATGGGTGAAGTTAGCTCGCACATGATAAATAAGGCCATCCTGGGGTGTCTGCATAAAATGAAACAACCTGGTTTCTTACTCAACATCCCACTCTACCTATCTGTGACTATATTTTTTTAGCTTCAATACTTCCCTGCCACTTCTTACTTTCTCTACTATTTCCTTCTTTTCTACCTATTCCTATATACCCATATTGAATAATTCCAATGTTTGGACCTCCATGTGTTTTCTCCCAACAAACAATGAAATTTTTTCTTTGATTGAAATATCTTTGTAAGAAGAAGACCCAACCTAGGCAGGTATTCCCAATTCTTCTCGACCTTCATGGGAATTGCATATAGGATCATCCATGGGACCATGCCACCCTAAGTCTTCCTACAGCAAAAAGAGTTCCTCCAACTCAACAAGGATGCTATGATAGGATACTGGTACCTCTATGAGGATTACAGAGAGATTCGGGTTTACAGTTGTGAACTTCGTCCATACCACTTACTAGTATTCATGCCTATGAGGATTTTGACCCTTGAATTTATTAGTGTAGATCTGCTTCATTTTGTACTAGCAAAGAAAGGTTACATTTTTAAAATGCGATAGCCTGTAGGTCCTTTCATGGTGAACACAAGGCATGCTTTTGTGGTAAACACAAGGCAAGCTCGAAAAGGGAGACACTTGGCATTATGATCCCCAAGGCATCATTGCCCAAAAAAGAGAAAATATTAAAGAATCAACTTACGTACATGACCCAGAGCCTGAAATTGAATGGAAAGCTAACTTTGATTCATGGCCTCTTAATACAGAAATGGAGATTGAATCCCCAATAAACACAGGAAAAACATCAAAGAGGACCGTTGACTCAGTTGGGGATATCAAGATAGAGGAGGCCCATATAGATAAAACAACTAGGAGTCAAGGCCCAGTAGATGATGAAGAAGAATAAGTGGGGATACAAATAGAGAAACCCATTTCATAATAGAAAATCCACCACCATCTGCAGCTTCATCCACCGTTGAAGTAATCATCCCAGACCCAGAGAATAGTACCACTGCTATAGGATCTAGCTAGCCTATAGGAAACACTATTGAGGAAAGAAACATAAAGGACAAGGAGAGAATGCAAAGAGTGATGGCTTGCCAATCAACACCTTGTCACACTCAGCTCGTTGACCACTATGGACCCAGAGAGGGTGAGTTGATAATTTCACTACAACATCCATCGGTGTAGTCTTTGCTTGTAGGATCATAATTCAAAACCCTATATGTCTCTCTAAAGTTAGGCATATTCCCTTTGTAAGATAAAATCAACTTACATAAGTAAGTAGGCGATATTTTATATAGTGATTTGGTAAAAACCTCATAACCATCAATAAAGCTGAGACATTTATAGGAAAAGTCTCCAAGAGAGTAAAAATGGATAACGCCAACTCCAGAGCTTTATATCTCCAAAATGAATCATATAAAGAGTTGATAATTAAACTAGGTGTAAACCCAGATGAAAAAAAAAGTGTGGAATCCATTCTCCAATCAACTCAAAAATAAAATCATGAGGAGGCATAGGCTAAAATTGTTTGGCAG
The DNA here is from genome assembly GCA_031772625.1 of Pinus tabuliformis. NCBI lineage: Eukaryota > Viridiplantae > Streptophyta > Pinopsida > Pinales > Pinaceae > Pinus > Pinus tabuliformis. Next base: position 111,196,170 of record CM062815.1, on the reverse strand, counting down.
TGAACATGTCCAAACAAAGGAGTTGGCATAGGTCGAGATGGAGAAAGAGAAATTGATGAAGGAGTTGACTGATAGTAGAGATGAAATATCAACTCTGGAACAAACGATGGCCGAATTGCGGAATAACAATGAAACTCATGTATGTGTGGTAGTAGTGCTTGAAGACCCTCAGAACCCCACTAGCACCTAGAACCTATAGGCTGCAACACATGAGATAAATGAGATGAAGACCAAATTGAAGGGAAAGATGTCTCTCCTCAAATCTAGGGAATTGGTGTGGGATGAAATTATCAAGGAAATGAATCGCAGATCTGAATGTGTGACTTTACACCAAAGAATCATTAATAGGGATTATGAATCATCAATCATGAACACCAAAGAAATAATTATAAAGAGATCCTAGATTTCCCTGAGGTTTATTAATTTCCCGAATGAAAGACTAGCCGAGGAGTTGAGACCTATGGACATAGTAGACAGCGTCAGTGTTGTGATGGATATCTCTAAAGTTGTTTTAAAAGAAGAAGCTAGAGCTATATCAAAGCAAAACCTCATTAAGGTATAGAAGGAAGTTACTTCATTCAATGAAGAGTTTTACGGAATCATACAAGCTAGGTTACCTAACTATTGGGGGCCTCGTGGGGAGTTACTACCTCAAGAACAATATAATCATAAAACGATAGAAGCTAAAAGTAGGGTAGGTTCATCCCATTGAGAAAACTACCACTCTCTAAGGTAAAATGGTGGTGAATTTCTTAAAGAGAGAGTTAAAATTGCTCAAGATGGTTAGCAGTCTCTTTCACCATAGGTTGGACTACTCGAGTATAATTGATTTGAAGATTAGGTATAAAAAATTTAGTTTTTCTCCACACTGTCCTTCAGTGTTATGGAAATGGTGTGAATAGTTTGTTAATTTGTCACTCATACAAGTTGTTGATCCAAGGGCACAACACACTCCACAACAGACCACATCATCTCACCGCTCTTCAAGATCCTCCAGATCATGCCAACTTTGGCATTTCAATTACTTTTATGTTATTTTCACTTAATGTTTTCACTTTGTTATGTTACATGAGTACATTCTAGTTATGCATAGTTGTACATTTACACACACTAGAGTTTTGAGATGTTTTTTCATAATGAACTAAATCAAGAAACAAATATCTCGCTAGCAGCCTAGATCTGTCTAAAAGGCCTATATATTCAATTTTGAGAGATAAAAGAAAGCTTCAGAATTTTGGAAAGAAACTTTGTATGGTTTTGTGAAGGAAATGTTTTGGTTCTTTCTACATGTATGTTTCATAGAATATTAATGAAATAGCTATGGTGATTCCGTCATTTTGGGATTTCAGTATGTCTCTTCTCCTTAGTGTTTTCATAAATGTTTCAAGTTCATCTCAGATTTCATGTTAAGAAGTTTCTAGATGTCTTTCCTCTTAAATGCAAATTCATTTAAATCAAACTATTGATGAACAATGCATGTACGAATTGTGGAAGTCACATCTTTAAATGTGCTCCATGTGTCATAACAATCACCAATATTTATTTGCTATCATTTCTTTCCAAATTCATATATGTGTACGATTATTGAATGCTCAAGCTCTATGTGATGGATTTCATCTCTTATTTATTTTGCTATCATATCTATATCAAAGAAAATTAGGTGCAAGTCCTCGAATGATATTGGCCACCATTGATTTACAATTTATATTACTGTGTGTATCTCATGTATAAGAACTCATGAATTGTATCTTTCTAAAGTTATCTAGAAATAACTAAACTCAACTTATAATTGACATCAAATGGTGCTCTAAAGTTCGTTAGAGATAAACAAACTTACACCAAATCTGGATGTCCTAGGCACTGGTCTCCTTGTAACCTAGAGACTGTCTCTAGGATTGACAACCCCTGGCATGCCCATTGTGATGCAAGCAATCACACCCCTGGTCGAGCGAGCCTGCTTGGCACACAACATACCTTGGCACCCAGGGGGTCGTTATGCGTCGAGCGAGTGCACCCATTGGTGGCATAGCGTCCCCCTAACGAGCAGGGGGAAGATTCTCATAATCAACCCCCTACATGTAAGGCAGTTGTTGTGCCCTGGGCAAACGTGCCCACTGGTGGCACAACAACCTTGTGACTTGCGAGGTGGTGATTCAAGAATAGGGGTGATTCTAAGAATAATAATATTTATCTTAGGGCTTATATACCTAGGGAGGGCACACCCGCCTACGGCATAGCAAGCATGCATGCCAGCATGATCATTGTGCCATGGGTTGGTGCACCCAGTTGTAGGGGTGCCCACTTGCGACACAGTGGGCTTGCCCACCTACAATCCATTGGGCATACCTACTTGTATGCATGCTCTGGTGCAAGCATTCACACCCACATCTAGGTGTGCCTGCCTAAGGCACAATGACCACCTGGTAGGCAGGGGGTGATTATGAGAATCAACTCGCTACCTGCCAAGGGGCCATTGTGCCCCAGGCGAGTGCATCCATTAACAACATAGAAGCCCCCTGGAAAGTTGGGGGTCAATTCTCAGAATTAGCCCCTACCTTCCACAATTTCTATTCTGAGAATCAGTTCCTCGCAAGCCAAGGGCAGATTCTTGGAATCAGTCACTTGGAATGTCAAGGACATTCTCAAAATCACCTCCCCTGGTAGGCCAAGGGCTGATTCTCAGAGTCAATCCCTTGCTTTCCAAGGGGTCATTGTACTATCAGTGGGCATGCCCGCTCATGGCACAATGGCCCCTTGCCTGCCAAGTTGTGCAGGTTGTGCATGTGCCTTGGGTAGGTGCATTCTCACCCATGACACAATGGGAGCCTGCATGCCCAGAGTCGGGTGCACCCATGCAAGGCACAATGATCCCATGGAAGGTAGGGGGTCGATTATGAGAATTGGTCCCCTAGAAAGCCAGGGGGCGGGGGACAAATGTTAAAAAAAAATAGATTGAAGGAATGGATTTTTTTTTTTGGTACCTCTAGATGGACCTAACAACCCACTTGTTATGGGGCTCATTGTGCATCTTTCTAGTTTTTTTTGTTTTTAAATTTTATTTGTTTTGTTTTTTTACTTAAGATATTGGTTTTTTTGTTATATATATATATATATATATATATATATATATATATATATATATATATATATATATAGATATAGATATATATATATAGATGTTGCGGGAAAATGATATCAAGGAAGGTTTATGTGAATATTTTTGGACCAAAGATAATAGTTACATCATTTAAAGCTGGAGGTGGTCCCTCAAAAAATATTTTTGAATGAACCCGGCCTGAGCTAATGAATAAAAATCTAGCAAGTCACTCCTTAAAGGAAACTAAGTTGGTTTCTTATTGGAAGAAATCACAAGTGAAGAATACACAATTTGCATGGTTTGTGAAAGATAGAGAAGGTGAAGAAGATCTCTAAATATATCTGTATGCTGGTATGATTTACGATGGTGGAAATTATGAGGTGCTGGGAAAAGTACCATAGATACATTTGATGTCGAATACTTAAGTTGTTTATGTACTTACAAAACTACCCATGTCCTGTGACAAGATTAGATATCAGTTTGCATTGTCGATGTATGACATGGCGAATGATTCTACAAGGATATGTAAACAAATCATAAACAACATTGCAAAAAATATCGTAAGTATTTTTATTTATATTTATATGCTTTTCGTTATTGTAATTGTATTGTTATATTTTTTATAACTTAGTTATTAATGAAATATTATATTTTGTTTCACAGAATTTTACTGAGGGTCTTTCAATTAAGTTGGGAGGAATTTATTTTATAGAGCAAGATATTATGAATGTTATTGGTAGTTTCTACTGAGGGTCAGAAGACAATATGACAAACAAGCAAAAAAATGTACTTCATGATGCTACAAGACTAAATACAAGGGTTCAACAAAGAACGCCTATAGTGGATAAATCTAGAAAAGCTAGACATGTTACTTTTAAATATGAGGAATTAGAAGTTGAAGCTGAAGAATATGTTGCCAATATTGAGGATGAGATTAGAATTAATGTTATAAAAGAGAAGAACCATAAAAGACCAAATGAAAAAATTCCCAAGAATGTCTCCCTTCTAGTTGATGATGAGGAGATTTCTTATGTAGAAGAAAATATGATAATTGATAGGAGGAAGAAATTAAAATTTGATCATTATGAAAAATCATGGGAAACAAAGAAGATCCTAGTGAAAACTCAAAAGGAAGAAGGGAAATCATTACACCAAGAGCTGATTTAGAGGATCGAATTATTAAAACAAAACAAAAGTCCATTCGACATCAATTGACGAAGACAAACTTAATTGAGGTTGGTCATATATTTCAACTTAATGTTAGCCAAACATATGAGCCAAATGAAGGACAATTTAAATATCAAATTAGAAATCCACACCACTTGAACGTTCACAACTTGGAAACTTTTATGAGGTACAATCCATATGCTCATGTGGTTGATTATGTGCTTCTTGTTGATCCAATTCAAGTTCCCAACAAAGAAGCATTTGATAAGTTAAAATTTTCTCAATATAAATATTATGTACTTGGGGGGAACCATTTTGTAGAAGCTCAAAGGAAATTGATGGAGGAAAATCTCAATAACCCACGTTTTGAAACAACGAAATGTATTATTTATTCTAGATTAACAAACACATAAGAAAAGTTATTGGCATGGGATCATAATATAGATAATGAGTATAGGATGTCTATGAATTTCATCCAAAAGGTTAGATTTATTCATAATTAATTTGAAGAAAACTATGGTGGGGATAAGACAAAAGGTAGTTTAGGTTTTTGGAAGGAATGTTGTATGGAAATAGGTTATCAAATTCAGGAAAAAATCAATTCGAAAGGTGACAAAGTAAATTCTGAAATATTCAGAGGTATGTATATCATTTTCCAGTTGGAACTTAGAACTGGAGAGATATGGGAATTGATTAATTATATTTTTGACATGTGGGAGAACATTGGCACAAAAAACCGAAAGGTAAAAAATCCTAAACCATTGATATGTAGCAGCAGTAAATCAAGTCCTGAAATGAAGCTCCCTCTAGAATATATGACTATCACACCTTGGAGAGCATTAAAAGGGGTGAAGGATGAAAATATTGTCAAAAAAATATTATCTCGCATGAAGTCAGCGGAATTATCATTGGACGAAATGTGTGAGGAATTTCAAAAGTAAGTTTGTTGAATTATTTTTATTTATTTCTAAATTATACGTTTCTTTTAAATATAACACATTGTTGTTGGTAGTATTTTTTTATACATATCATTATATTATATTTTTTTACTTTATTTATTTAGTCAGAAGGTTTACATGAGAATAAAAGAAGAAATGGTTAAATTGTTGAATGAAGATAGTTGGGATGATGTTGTATGCAACTACCCAAATTCAAGTTCTACATCGACACTAAAATATTTTTATCTTTTATTTTAAAAGGTATGTTGATTTATATATTATTTTTTATTCATGTGTATACTATTTTTATTTTGTAACTTATAAATATATTTTTTTATTTCATTAAATATGAAGAAGGATGCAATTGGAGCACCAGATAGTTTCATCAGTTTTATTGGAAAAATTAAGATGAAAATACTAAGAAAGCAACATCTTAGTAATGTTGAACTTAATCGTAGTATTACTCATTTCATTTGGAATGGGCTCGAGACTATCCAATATCAAATAATATAAGGTTATTGTGAAGACATTACAAAACTCATACCTAAAAGTGATTCTTCTCTAGTTATTACAGATATTCCTCATGGTTTCAATATCCCAAGCATTGAATATGATAGTGACCCTTATAGTTATCAAGCTCTTAGTAAAGTGGTTGCGGTATTTGTATAAGTCACAACATAACTATTATGGATATTTGTGACATTTCATTCAGACACACAATTTCCAATGTTATGGACAAGATTCAAGGGAAAAACAAACTCAAGGATGCAACTTATATGGTAATACGTTGAAACTGTATGTTTGATTAATGTTAAAACAAATCATTTATGTACAACCTAATTGAACTTTTACAATTTCATGTTATAGGAACAAGTTAAATCCTATTAACCATGGAGATCAACCAATTATAAGTGATTGTGAGTTCATCCATGTTGAAAGTTAGACAAAAGATGATAGCTATAAGTCTATACTTCTAATTCGGGTGAACTATCATTCATATTCTATCTTAGTCCTGATGATGGACCTCCTTTGGGGTTTGAAATATCGACAGAATAAAGACAATACTATGGATAATCTGGATCATGCTACTCCAGAAAACTACCACAGAAGCTTGAAATCTAACATAGATGGAAATAGTCATAGCCAAGTATTGGTTCATGATATTTGTAAGAAAAATAACATATGAAGTTAAAGAAGAAAAAGGAGAGATAGTTAACATTTATCAAAAACCACAGTCATTGATTAACTATCTTATAGATTTATGTTTAAATGAAGGAGATTGGGTTTTGGATTTATTCTCAAGCTCAAGTAAGTTTTATTATATAAAATTGAATTTCAATAAAATAAAATAAAAAATTATGTGTTTATAGTAATTTACTTCAGTATTTATTTTGTACTTGATGATTGGGTACAATAGTAGTATGTTTTTCCGAGGAAAAAAGCAAAACTTTTTATTAAGACAATAGTAGTATGTTGCCTACAAAAAGGAAGAAATTGCACTGCCATTGAAAAAGACCCAGTACAGTGCAAATTTATTCAGCAAAGAATTAATGCTCTTCAATTTCTTCTAGATGCAATGCAAGAAGTTGGTTTTAGGAAAGGGGACTTTAATGAATCACGTGTGCAAAAAAAGGAAAAGGAACCTCAACCACCATTAGATGGAATGATTGAAAAGGAATACATTGGGAGATTCGCAGACATCAAAGATCCACCAGAAGAGGAAAATGACCAAACTGAAGTAAAAAAGATTATGGAAGAAGAGAATGATGGGACTCTAGAAGATGAAGAGTATGGATTACATGATATTATTGATTAAATTTAAGTTATGCTTGGAAATCCAGCTCATTTTTTGTAACTATTCATTAGTTATACTTGTAATGTTTCGACTTTGATATTTTATGAGAAGAATAAGTATTCAGTTATTGTTGTTATATGTTTAATATTTGTATTATGTGATTTTCCCTTTAATTTTTATGTGAATCATTATTTTTTGAAAAAAAAAATTGTGATTATTATTATTATTTGACATGAAATTCATAAAAAAAATCTATTTAACAATTTTTTGTTAAATTTTTCCTATTAAATTTGTTTATTGGACATGCCATTTTTAGCAAAAATGTCTCAAAATGTATAATTTTATGTCAACTATTAAAAATTATTATTTTTTTAGAGACAATTATTTGATGTACATTTAAATATTAATTAATGATATATAAATATATAGAAGATTGAAACTTGAAAATATCAACCTTTTTTTTTTATCTATGCAAAAAAATGAAGATCTCACTACAAAAAAAAATGGAAAGAAAAAAGAAAAATATGTAGAAGATGACTACTTCAAAAATTGTTAAATTTAGAAAATAATTATCCACATTTACTACATTAGAAAATTTAAAGTCAAAAAATAAGTCTTCGAAAAAAGGGCATGACTGTTAGGTCCCTATATTACTAGTGTAACCCCTTATTGTTATTAGTACAACCCCCTTATTATATCGTTGTGCCCATGTATTCCCCATATTGTTATTATTGTGCCCCATAGAAGCCCACTATTGTTATTATTGTGCCCTTATAGTATTATTGTTTTGTCGGCTCTGATTATTTTATGACCCCTTAGACTCCTATATATAGAAAGGAGGTCTTGTCATTTGTATCATCCAAGAATTTTTCATTTGTGTAATGTAAAGGAGGTTACCCCATCGAAGAGGCTTATTTCTAAGGCATTGATCTATCTTTTATATCATTTTATGAGTTGGTTTCATAACATTTGGTATCACAGCTTTGGATTCTAGGGTTTTTGCTGCTCCAAACAGGGTATCTTGGAATTTTCACAATAACTTTATTTTTGCGATGTTTCTGAAGCTAAAAATAAAACCCATTTGATGCGAAATCTCGTTGAACCTCGAGTCCAAATTTATGAGCTTGTTTCGCTATATTTTTGGAGATATGATCTAAGGAAATTATAGTTTTTGCAAGCTCCAAAATTTCATCTAAAACAGGTCATCATGGAATTTTTGCTATAACATTTTTTCTACAAAGTTTTAGAATATACAACAAACACCCATTTTAGAAGAGATCAATATGAACCTTGGGTCCGAATTTCAGATCTTGTCTCGCTACATTTTCATATATATGATATGAGGAAGTTAGGGTTTTTGCAGACTCCCGAATTACATCTTAAACAGGTGACCTTGGGAAAATCATCATAACATTCTCTCTGAGCATCAGATTGAAATTTTGTAAGATGTTATAGAAAGAGGACGGATTTTAGTATGTTTTGTGTATTTTTCAGATCCGAAAGTCAAAACAGTGACACGTGGCACATCATACAAGTTTTCTATTCTGAAAAGGTGTATAATCAGGTCATCTTGGGAGAATGTGCATAACGCTTTCTTGGAGAATCCAATTTCTATCATATTGATGGCATTGGAAAGAGGACACAGAGGAATACTTTAGGTCATGATTTCATAACTGGAAGATTTGAAATTACAGAGTTACAGGCGTTTCAAGATCGAGCTCCTAAAATCAAGAAAAAGCGAGATGAGGAAGTTTGGTGGCAAGGATCCGGTAAATTGCATACTACAGATGGAGAAATATTTTGATCTACATGGTGTACCACAGTTACAAAAGGTATATATTGCATCTAATTATTTAGAACCAAATCAATTTTTATGGTATAAAGGGATTTGTTCTCATAAACCACTTGTCACGTGGTCAATTTTCACGGAGGAAATGATAGCACATTATGAGGATACAAAGAGAAACACCTTCTTTAGCCAATTGATAAATCTCAAACAAAAGTGTTCAATGGCAGAGCACATTGAGGACTTTCAAAAATTGAGTATAAGGGAAAATGATATTCCAAAGAAGCAGAGGATTGATTTCTACATAGGGACTTTAAAGGATAACATTCAACATGAGGTTCATCAATGGGAACCTGATTCATTGGAGAAGGCATTCAGGTTGGCAAGAAAAGTGGAAAGAAAAATTATGGAAACAAGGAATTCTACCCCTCACAACTATAAACATTGAAGTGTTGTTTCTCCTAGCCTTCCACAACCTACAAGGGTGACACCACAACAATTTGAAGAAAGAAGAGAAAAAGGGATTTGTTACAATTGTGATAGCAAATGCACTAAAGGTCATAAGTGTGTTGAGTGTTATGAAACTAGCTCACAACAATATAGAAAAGATAGTTGAATGCTTTAGAATTCAGCCTCTTCAAGGGGGAAACCTCCTTTACATTACATAAATGAACAATTCTTGCATGATACAAATGAAAAGACCTCCTTTCTATATATAGGAGTCTAAGGGTCATAATATAATCAGAGCCGACATAACAATAATAATGTAAGGGCACAATAATAACAATAGTGGGCTTCTATGGCGCACAATAGTAACAATATGGGGATTAAATGGGTACATCAAAATAATAATGGGGTTGTACTAATAACAATAAGGGGTTACACTAGTAGTATAGGGGCCTAACATCCCCCTCTCCTTCAAAAAGTGTTGTCCTCAACGCTTGAGTAGTTCTTGATGCTTTTGTATAAAATTCTTGCCCTTCCATGTGAAATCTTCAACAGGTAAGTTCTTCCACCTGATGAGATGCTTTGAAATTGATTGATTTTGTAGCTGTCAGGTTCTTGTTTCTATGACTACTCTAGGTTCCCATATGATTTTTCCTTCCTCTTCAATTCTGGCAATATTGTTTGAATTGGGATCTTTTGCAACTTTTGAATAAGTGGCCATACTTCTTCATCCTTCTTCCATTCATCCCTTTCTTTGTTTATCTAATCTGGTTGGATAATAGAAATAGCACAAAACAATGCTTCCACATCCTCATCCTTTCTTGAGAGTGCATCTGCAAAAAAATTTTGCTTCCATTTTCTATAGATGATGTCAAAGTCATAACCCAACATATTTGTGACACATTTTTTATGTTCTTCTAAAGATAATAGTTGTTCTAAAAATTATTTAAGACTATCATGATCCATTTTTACCTTGAAGTGTCTTCCCATTCAGTTAGGTCGCCATTTCTTAAGTGCATGTAGTATTGCCAACATTTCCTTCACATAAATAGCTTGCTTGAGATGTAGTAGTAAAAATACCCAATCACCTACATCAAAAAATTTTTCACTACGATGTTGATCTACCTGTTGTTTCATTTGATTTTGCACCAAAGTGGTGTTATCCTTTAAAAGTTGGAGAACTTGTTGCTGATGCTCGGTGTGATCTTTCACTACTTGAACCTTTTTCTTCTTGATATGTCCTTCTATATTTAGAGTTTGAGGAGTGGTAATTTCTTCCAATCCTTTACAAGATATGGTTAGATTCATTTCATGATGCTCGATGTGATCTTTCACTTCTTGAACATTTTTCTTCTTGATATGTCCTTCTATCTTGATAGTTTGAGGAGTGGTAATTCTGACCAATGAATTACAAGATATGGTTGGATTCATTTCTTCTTTCTCGATGTGATCTTTCACTTCTTGCACCTTTTTCTTCTTGATATATCCTTCTATCTTGAGAGTTTGAGGAGTAGTAATTATTGCCAATGCTTTACAAGATATGGTCTGATTCATTTCTTCTTCCTCTGGGGTTGGGTCCTGGCGTATATCCTCTTCTTTTGATGTTTCTTGATCATTTTCTTCCTCCTTTTCATACTCTATGTAAAATAATTTCTTCTCAGCACACTTATGACCTTTAGTGCATTTGCTATCACAATTGTAACAAAGCCCTTTTTCTCTTTCTTCTTTTTTGTGGTGTAACTGTTGTACGTTATGGAAGGCTAGGAGAAACAACACTTCCATCTTTATAGTTGTGAGGGGTAGACTTCATTGTTGCCATAATTTTACTTTCCACTATGTAACAAAGCCCTTTTACTCTTTCCAATTGTTGTGGTGTTGCTCTAAAGAAGGTGTTTCTCTTTGTATCCTCATAATGTGCTATCATTTCCTCCATGAAAATTGACCACGTAACAAGTTGTTTACGAGAACAAAGCCCTTTATACCATAAAAATTGATCTAGTTCTAAATATGAAGATGCAATACATACCTTTTGTAATAGTGGTACACCATGTAGAACAAAATATTGCTCCATCTGAAGTATCCAATTTACGGATCCTTGCCATCAAACTTCTTCATTTCGCCTTTTCTTGATTTTAGGAGTTCGATCTTGAAATGACTATAACTTTGTAATTTTGATTCTTCCAGTTCTGAAATTGTGACCTGTAGTAGCCCTTTGTGTCCTATTTACAATGCCACCAGTCTGATCAAAATTTAGATTCTCCAAGAAAGAGTTATGAACAATCTCCTAAGATGACCTGATTATATACCTTTTCAAAAGATCAAACTTGTATGAAGTGCCACGTGTCACTGTGCTAACCTTAGGATCTGAAAAATATACACATGAAACTAAAGTCTATTCTCTTTCTGTAACTTCTTACGAAATTTCAATCTGATGCTCAAAACAAAAGTTATGACAGTTTTCCCCAGGTCACCTGTTTGGAATGTAATTCAGGAGTCTGCAAAAAGACCAACTTCCTCAGATCATATCTTCGCAAATATAGAACGAAAAGCTTTGAAATTTGGACCTGAACTTTAGAATGATTTCAACCAAAATTGGTTTTGTTTTTAGCTTATGAAACGTCATAGAAAAAAATTTATAGCGCAAATGCCATGATGACCTATTTGGAGCAGCGAAGCCCTAGAATCCAAAGCTCTAATACCAAATGTTATGAAACTAGCTCACAAAAATATAGAAAAGATAGTTGAACGCTTTAGGATTTAGCCTCTTCGAGGGGGCAACCTCCTTTACATTAAATAAATGAAAAATTCTTGGATGATACAAATGAAAAGACCTCCTTTCTATATATAGGAGTCTAAGGGGTCATAATATAATCAGAGCCGACATAACAATAATAATGTAAGGGCACAATAATAACAATAGTGGGCTTCTATGGGGCACAATAATAAAAATATGGGGATTACATGGGTACATCAATATAATATGGGGGTTTTACTAATAACAATAAGGAGTTACACTAGTAGTATAGGGGCCTAACACTGAGAAGAAATTATTTTACATAGATTATGAAGAGGAGGAAGAAAAGGAACAAGAAACATCAAAAGAAGAGGATATACACTAGGAACCAACCCCAGAGAAAGAAGAAATGAATACGACCATATCTTGTAAAGCATTGGAAAGAATTACCACTCCTCAAACTCTTAAGATAGAAGGACATATCAAGAAGAAAAAGGTTCAAGAAGTGAAATATCACATTGAGAAAGAAGAAATGAATCCAACCATATCTTGTAATGCATTGGACAGAATTACCACTCTTCAAACTGTCAAGATATAAGGACATATCAAGAATAAAAATGTTCAATAAGTGAAAGATCACGTTGAGCATCAACAAATGAATCTGACCATATCTTGTAAAGCATTGGAAGAAATTACCACTCCTCAAACTCTAAAGATAGAAGGACATTTCGAGAAGAAAAAGGTTCAAGCAATGAAAGATCACATCAAGCATCAACAACAAGTTCTCCAAATTTTAAAGGATAATGCCACTTTGGTGTAGAACCAAATGAAACAACAAGTAGATCAACATCGCAGTGAAAAATGTTTTGAAGTAGGTGATTGGGTATTTTTACGGCTACATCTCAAGAAATCTATTTATGGGAATGAAATGTTGGAAATACTACATGCACTTAAGAAACGGTGACCTTACACAATGGGAAGACACTTCAAGGCAAAAATGGATCATGATAGTCTTAAATACTTTTTAGAAAAATATTATCTTTATAAGAATAGAAAAAACGGGTCACAAATATGTTGGGTTATGACTTTGACATCATCTATAGAAAAGGGAAGAAATTTTTTTTTGTAGATGCACTCTCAAGAAAGGATGAGGATGTGGAAGCATTGTTTTGTGCTATTTCGATTATCCAACGAGATTGGATAAATGAAGCAAGGGATGAATGGAAGAAGGATGAAGAAGTGTGGCCACTCATTCAAAAGTTGCAGAAGATCTCAGTTCAAACATTTTTGCCAGAACTTGACGAGGAAGGAAAAATCATATTGGAACCTGAAGCAGTCACAAAAACAAGAACTTGACAGCTACGAAATCGATCAATTTCAGAGTATCTCATCAAGTGGAAGAACTTACCCACTGAAGATTCCACATGGGAGGACAAGAATTTAATACAGAAGCATCAAGAACTACTCAAGCATTGAGGACAACACTTTTTGAAGGAGAGGGGCATGTTAGCTCCCTATACTACTAGTGTAAACCCTTATTGTTATTAGTACAACCCCCTTGTTATATTGTTGTGCCCATGTATTCCCCATATTGTTATTATTGTGCCCTTACATTATTCTTGTTATGTCCGCTCTGATTATATTATGACCCCTTAGACTCCTATATATAGAAAGGAGGTCTTGTCATTTGTATCATCCAAGAATTGTTCATTTGTGTAATGTAAAGGAGGTTGCCCCCTTGAAGAGGCTTATTTCTAAGGCATTGATCTATCTTTCCTATCTTTTTGTGAGCTAGTTTCATAACAATGATGTTGTATCGACACTTTTCAAAATCAACATGAAAATCACTAACATTTTAAAAATAACGTACATAAGAAAATTAAAAGTGTCAAAAAATATGCTAAAAAAATTATATGTATTCTGAATGAGCACTTTTCAAAAGTAGTTTATTTTTTTGCTACCTCAAAAAAACGAGTAATCAATACAGTTCTCATTTCAAAGTTTACATTGTTCAGGGTCCTTTTCCAAGAAAAATTCACTTTGGTTGTCACAATCTATCCTTATAGCTCGTTGTACCAACCTCATACTTGAACACAATCTCTACAACCAAACTGGTTCCTTGCTTGCTTGAGTGGCTTCCATGTATTCAACCTATGTAGTTGAAAGAGCTACTATAGATTGCCTCTTACTCATCCAACTGAATGCTACTCCAAATAGGATAAACACATACCCACTTGTAGATCTTCTTTTTTCCAAATCTCAAGCCCAATCTACATCAAAAAATCCATGGATGTCTAAAAATCTGTCCAATCCTAGTCTTCCTTGGTACCATAGACCATAAACACTAGTCCCACACAAATACCTAAAGACTCGATTCATTGATGTCCAATGCTCCTTCCCTGGTTTTGACATAAACTTTCTCAATACTCCCACTACGTGTGAAATGTCCAGTCTAGTACATACCATTTCATACATCAGGCTACTGAATACACTTGCATACGGAACATGGGACATGTCATCTTCCTCTTCTTAAGTCTTGGGACACTGTTCAATAGACAACTTTACACTTACAAGAATAGGAACCTTCACTAGTTTACTATCCCGCTTATTAAACCTTTGCAATATTGTTTCGACATATTTCCTCTTGTTTAACCAGAGCTTCCTTTTTTCCTGATCTCATTTAATTTCCATGCCCAAAATATAGTTTGCAACACCAATATGCTTCATGTCGAATTTGGAGCACAATTGGGTCATCAAATCCTGGATAATTTCTATGACATTTACAATCAACAACATATCATCCACATACATGACCAAATAAATAACATAGTCACCAATTAATTTAAAATACACACAGTGATTTGCTTTTATTTTGGTGAAGCCAAGTCCCCGTATATATGTATCAAATTTTTGATACCACATCCTTGGTGACTGTCTTAACCCATGCAAAGAATTTTTTAACCTGCATCCTAGTTCTTTATTACCCTTCATCGCAAAGCCTTCAGGTCGCTTCATGTATATCTCTTCCTCCAGATCTCTGTGAAGAAATGTTGTCTTCACATCCATCTACTCTACCTCAAGATCAAAAGTAGCAACAATAGATAAAAGTAATTTAATAGAAGCTAACTTGTAAATAAGACAACAAATATCACCAAAATCAATTCTCAATAGTTGGGAATAAACTTTCACCACCAACCAATATTTTTATTTCTCAACCTTGGCTTCTACATTCATATTATTCTTAAACACCCATTTGCTGCCAATGGGTTTCCTTCCAGCCAACAACTCCACCAAATCCCAATCCTCATTTTTGTCCAAAGATGTCATTTCATCAACCATGGCCTCCTTCCAGAGTTTTCCATCCTCTGAATCCACTACCTCCCTAAAAGTTTTGGGATCATCATTAGTAATCGATAAAGAAAAATTTGAACAAAAAGAAAATGGACTATACCTTTCTGGTTTCCTTCTTTCTCGATCTGATCTTCTCGACACTGGATTTTGTGGCTCTTCCTCTTCTGATTCATGTTCTGTTGTAGAGTCTAATTCTTCCTCCTTTAGCTCAAACTCTATATTCTCATGTTCCTTTGGTAGGAATTCATTTTTAATAACGTCTTTCACCTCTCTAAACACCACATCTTGGTTGTACACAACCTTCCTTGTTTCTGTGTTCCAAAGCTTATAACCTTTTAAACCATCCTTATACCCAATAAAGATGAACATTTCATATTTACTATCCAACTTGGTTCTTTTATCCTTTGGAACATGTACATATGCATCACAACCAAATACCATAGATGTGAAAGAGAGGATTTCTTACCATTCCATACCTCATGTGGAGTCTTATCCTACAACATTAATGAAGGTGATCTATTAACTAGGTAACATGCAGTTGCCACCGCCTCTGCCCATAATTCATGTCCTAACTCATCACTATTAAAAATATGCAACTATGGCCAAATTCCATTTTGAACTACTCATTTGATGGAAATGATGATAGCATCAGATTCCTCTTTCCGAGAGGACCAAAACCTACCTAAATATTACCTCATTTGGACAAGCGAAAAGTGAGTTATGAATTATTTTATTCATACATATATTTTGGATCAGGTTGGCCCTATGCACATTTACCAATGGACAGGTAAAGTGGGCCCTCATGGAAGCCTATAAATAGAATATACCTCAAGCTCATTTGGACACACACTAAAATCTTTGTTCTCCTCTTCTATATTTCCTTGGCTCTCATAGGTTTGATGAAGGAAGCTCGCTCAAGGGTATGAAACTTCAAGACGAAGATCACATTGAATTAGGGTTTTCTAATTCAAATTCACTAGTGCAAAGTGGTCATGAGAACGACTTTGGATCCTTGGTCACTGGAACAGGTTCTACATGAGAGCGATCAAGAGTTTTGGTCAGTTTGGTCCCCGGTCACTCGCACATAATGGTATGGGAGTGACCAAGCTTCCATCATCGCTATCTTGCAGTTCATAGGGAGTGGAAATGTTTGTCATAGTCAATCTCATAACTCCTCCCTACGACTGAGACTCCTAGATGATATTTTAGTATTCTGAAGATTTCACTCAGTGACAGAAGTGTTCGGCAACAAGCTACAGGTAGTGACAATACATCACAGTTATCTGAATCTGAGTTATGATGTTTAAGATTCATTTCATGGATATTCTAGTTGTTGTGAAGATATGGATCATTGTACTCTCTTTTGTTGAATTATTTGATGACAATCTATTAGAAGAATATTTGCAAGGGTTTTCCACATAGTGGGTTTTTCCCTGGTCTCCAACCAATCCTGGTGTCTCTATGTGTACATGCTTTTCTTCTCTTGTTCCTTTATGTTCCACTGCATTGATGATGATGTTATTGTTCTTTCTACATAGTGTCATATGCTAATGAATAATGATGTAAATATGTATAATGTTATGATGCTATGGAGTGAAATTAATCTATTGATGAATAAATGCAATTATCAAAGAAGAGAAAAATATAGCCCTATGAAAAATTAACATGGTATCAGAGCTGGGCTGAAGACAAACCATGGAGATCACCCCCATGGAGACACTTTGGATGGAAGAAAGAAGAGGATGGTGGAGACCTAAATGAATGCTAGGGTATGAAGGAAACCCTAGGTAGTTAGTGCATAAGGATTTGATGGTTATGGTTTAATAGAAAACGCTGGTTTATGGAAAAGACTTGATATTTGATGTATGAAACTCTAGCATGGTCTATGTAAAGAGGCTCAAGCACTTGGGATGGATTTGATGAAGCCCTATATGGACGGTTGTTGACAAAGTTGATTGAAGGAAACATACTTATGTGGACTATGGATAGTGATGGATATTGAAGGTTGGTTCAAGAGGGAGAGAATCACCTCTTATTGAAGATAAGTACCCCTTGACTTATGTTGTTTATTTGTGTCTTTACTCTTAGTTAGACTTATGAATCTAATTATTATGATTATTTTTTTATCATTTATTATACTTCCCACATGTATATTTGAGTATATGGATGTATCTAACCTCCTTGATGAGATGTGATAAGTGAATCTCTTTTGAGGATCATTTGAGATGCAGGAAAGAAAAGCTAGATCTGGAAAGAGGTAAAGAGGCACTTTATGAAAATGTGATAAGCACTACAAGCTTCATATGAGAAGGAGCACAGGTATTTGAACACTACAAGGTATGAAGGGTATATTTTTTAAATGCTATGTTTCAGCTATAACATTGGATGACTAGGTAAGCCTTATGGTATGTTGAGAATGTCTCCCTTGCAAATGGTTCATGCTTGCATATGAAAGAGATTTGGATTTATGTTTCCTATTATGAAATGGTTCACCTTGTATTGAATATTTTGATCATCTTG
The DNA here is from genome assembly GCA_031772625.1 of Pinus tabuliformis. Lineage (NCBI taxonomy): Eukaryota > Viridiplantae > Streptophyta > Pinopsida > Pinales > Pinaceae > Pinus > Pinus tabuliformis. The sequence continues at coordinate 111,178,335 of CM062815.1, read as the reverse complement.
ATCTTCTTGATTCTACGAGGTTACTCATTGATGATCTTGGATATAGTGGCATGACTTGATGTTTAGCTAACATATGTTATTCATAGAGATCCTATTTCTATAAAGAAGGCTAGTACCTTGACTCTAGTAAATGATACTCTTGACACTTGACATGCATAAGACATGATGGATCTCTTATGGAAGGCTACCCCATTGATACTGATAATGCTTGTGATAAATGCGATGAAAGTATGTTGACACTCTTGTTGTTTTTAGCAAAGTTTTATTGAATGACCTAACTTGGTCCTATGATAACCTTGATGATAGAACTATGAGATTGATACTATAGATCTCTTATTAATCATGGTCATGTCTTTGATAGTAATTATGGCATATGGTAAAACCAAATGGCCTAAACCGATGGATTGAATTGATAAAAGTGATATTATGTTTATGATATTTGAAGTATGTTACACCTATCCATTTCTTCTAGCATGTGAATCTAACCTTTAATGAACGATGTCATGATGTAATGGTGAATTAGTTGACGTGAGTATAATATGACCATAATGGTTATATGTCTAATTCTATGATCTAATAGATATGTTCTTGCATGACTCTAGTAAATATAGGTTGATCACATGAAAGATGTCAAATGAAGTAGATTCCCAATTAGAGGGAGAATCTCTTCTCAAGATTATTACTCTTATTACTATTTGCATTTTGTACTGTTGAAATATAATTTATGTGCATATGACATTATTCATCTGAAACAAGGTCTCAAATGTGAAGCCTGTAGATAAATTACAGTTTATGCTCCAATCACAGGCATAGAACTGGGAATATCCGTCCCTTGACACACACACGCTAAGGCCCAGATAGCCAAAGTCACTCCCTACTAATTTGAAGGGAGTGACCATAGGTTTGACTACTGTTGACCATCATTAGAAGATTTCTGAAATTGTCTGAACTCTGAATCAAGATGTTCACTTGAAGGATGTCAGTTCCACAGACAAGTAGCAGATATCCGAAAGATTTGAAAACAAGGAAGTTTGAATGTTTGTAGGTGACCATGACATACATATAGATATCTCATTTTGTTGGAAGTGTGTTAAATAAGAGTTTAACATGATTTTGATGATTGATATATATGTATGAGTTGTATGATGTTTAATGACACCTAAGTCTTTGACTCAATGATTGAGATATATCTTGGACTATAGATGTTACTATGATAGCTAACTTGGATGTTGACATGATGTCTAATGTTTTGACTTGACGAATGATGATTTGCCTTGATATATGACAATAGTGACTTCCTATGACTTGTGTTATGGGAATGAATTGATTGATATTGTGTGGTTTATGAAAACATGTTGGCATGATAATAAATGATGTCATGACTTGATCAAATCCATACTTTTCATCTAGTTCAAAGAATTGATTCTGAGATATTGATAACTTTTGATATTAGTATTGATATGGCTTATAAACTTTGATGAGATTAGTTAATTGATTTGATTGTACAAAAGCATTTATGAAGGGCTGATGGTTTGTTAAAGTTTTATGCACTAGTAGAAAATGATGAAATTAGTGACTAAGTGACTAAAAAAGTTAGTCACTGTAGCTTTTCCAAGTGAAATACTACCAAAAATGAGAAATATTAAGTGATTAACCAAAAATGACTAACATAAACAACTTATTTAGTCTCGGGTTAAAATATACGACTAGCTAATAAGTAATACAACTCAAAATGACTAACGTGAATGACTAATTTAGTCTAGTAACATAAATATGACTACTTAACAAGTCATACGATAGTACAAGTTAGTCATTTATGTTAGTAATTTTAATTATGTCACTTTAGCAATCTAAACTTACAAGTGATAGGGGATTCAAAAGTTGTTATAGATTGGTTGAAAGGTTATACTTCCTTAAACACTTATTTACTGCATCAATGGACTATTAGAGTTATGGAGCTGATTAGAACCTTCAAGGTTATACCCTTTGATCACATTCATAGGGAATTACATTAAAATATTGATAGATTATCCAAAATGGGAGTGGGCTTATAGCTAGGTCAAATACATTATGAAGAATACCTACAAGGAGAAGTGTTGAGTAATTAGTAGAGGACACATTTCCTTTAGTTGAAGACTTAACTTTTCATGCATATCTACATTTTTTATTATTAGGGTCATATCCATTGAAATTAGGATACTAGTTTTTAACTTGGATACCATGTTATTTATCTAGTTTGAACATACATTATGAACATAGAAGTACTAGACTCTTATGAAATTATTTTGAATCCTATGGGGATTTTGATATTTCCCGAACATTAGATGTTGAACATATTACAATATCATGTCATTCAGGTAAAGAAAATTTAGTATATGTTAGATGATGTAAATTACATATTTGCATTAATATTAATACAAAAATGATGTATTTTTCTTATTGGAATTTTTTTTAATGGAATTTCCCACCACCTAAGTTATTAGACATAATTTACATAGGAATACATGAAACTTCAAAAATCTTTTCTTATTTGCTAAAGATGGTTTGATTTCGTAGCAATGATGATCATTATTAGTCTTGTTGGTACCATATGTCAATGTTGGAGTTCCATGATGGCTCTGTGATGGTTAGGATTCCTCTTAATAGGCATCTGAATGCCTACGTGTGCACACAACTTGTTGAATGTGAATATGGGGTTTGAAACTTGGTAGGCACAATGTTGTCTATGTTGTATGAAAGGTTGTTGAGCTTTCAAGACATTACCTTGAATCCTACAAGAGCATCGTCTCACCCCTTAAACCCTATGTTAAACACTCCATGCTTTGGTATTGATGTGAAAAAATAAGTTTCATGAAAAATATATGTTTATAATTTATGCAAAACCATACATCAAATACATGCAATTATGCTACAATTATACAAGATATTCAAGTATGATTTTCCTCATAAAAACTTCAAATATATATAACCAACCTAGATCCATATTAACCCCGGATCTATCAAGCACCGAGTGGGATCCAATATCTCAAGGTGAAAACCTCTTTTTTTAGTGTAAAACTTGAGAAAGGTGTGCACCTCGAGAAATTTGATCCCTCTCAGTGCTTGATAGATCCGGGGTTAAGATGGATCCGGGCAGGTTATATAATACCATATAATATCTATTTTTTTATTTATGGGTCTTTTGCTTATTCACTCTCTCTATTTCACCCCCAAACATGCACACACTCTCTCCATATCTATTTATCTCTCTCCCCTTCCCTCTCTCTCTCTCTCTCTCTCTCTCTCTCTCTCTCTCTCTCTCTATATATATATATATATATATATATATATATATGTGTGTGTGTGTGTGTGTGTGTGTGTGTGTGTATATCCACCTTTCTCCCCTTATGCATTTATTTTTCCTTCCCCCTCTCTCTCCCCCTCCAACTCCATCTCTCTCTCCTTCTCTCTCTTGATTAATCTCTCCCCATTTATCTCCCACCTCCCTCTATCTCTCCCCCCATCTCTCTCTCTCTCTCTCTTCCTTCAAAAACTCTCTCTCTCTCTATCTCTCTCCAACTCTATCACTATCTCCCTTTCTCTTCCCTTCGCTCTCTCCCCATCCATCTATGTGTCTCCCTCTTTATCTCTTCCCATTCTCTCCCTACCTATCTCTTCCCTCCTCTCCTCTGTCCCTCAACTCTCTCTCTCTCTCTCTCTCTCTCTCTCTCTCTCTCTCTCTCTACCCTCCAGATTTGCCACTATCTCCCCCCCTCTCCCCTTCACTTTTATTTTGGTCATCTGTTGGATGCTTAGTTAAGATGGATTGATGTTGGTGCTTACTAAAACTATTTATATTATATAAATTTCACATCTTTAAATATAAATGTATTCTCATTTTTAATTTTATTAAAACATTAATTTAATTTCTATGGGAATATTTTTAGTAGTGGTGAGGATAAAGAGTTTATATATATATTAGAAGTAATTATAATCATTTTCCTTTTAGCTTCAATTTAAAAAATGTTATAAAATAAAATTAAAATAAATTATTTTTATTGTGAAATATGTTATAGTTTTTGGGCATGTGGTATTGATAAGCCAAGGTATTGGCCCACAGCATTGTAAAAAATCCTATCTACAAGTTAATAATATCCATGGTAAATTGGGGGTGAATATCTATGTGATGATAACCATTATTGCAGCAAGAATGTTGCAACTCCTGGGGCTACCAACTTTACTTCATCAACCCGGGGTTCATACAAACTTGGAGGTGACAATGTTGTATACACAAGTAGATGCAATGGGTCCACTCTTTTGTCACTGCTGAGCTAGGTGATAGACCACTAGGGTTTCTCAAACCAGCCTTCTATTGATTTAGAAGAAGTTTGATTACCAATTGAGAAAGGATAATTTTACCCTAATTGAGAGAATTGAAATGCTACCTACTATAGTAAAGAAAGACTGAAATAGATGCTTAAAACACACAACTCATCTAGATATTTGTCAAGATACCTTGCTTCAGAAGAATTCTAAGCTAACACATGTGAAATCCTACTAACCTAAGCATGAAATATATTCTAATCAAACACTTAACTGTTGTGCACATGAATAAGCATAACAACCTTTTTCTTTTTGTCTTTTTTGTGAAACATGAATGCTAATTCTTCTTGATTGTATGGTAGGTGGGTTAGGTGTGGAGAGAGATGGTTGTGATGGGTCAGATGGCTTGGGAGGCAAGCAAGGGTCTTCTCCTAGCTTCATGATGCATTTCTCACAAATCGGGCTCAAAACAAGCCACTACAGGGCATCCTATAGGATGTCTACAGGATGTCCTAATGCACTTACAGGATCCCCTGTTTTCCTACAGGAACAAGCCGAAAGAATAAGGAGAGATTTGGACAGTGGTATGGGGCTTAGGGAAGGTGAGTGAGGGAAGGAATAAGGCAAAGAAGTGGTTAGGACTCCCTCAGAACTCAAACGAAAGTTGCATGATGGTTGGATTTGCTTAACAAGCATGGCAAGTTGTCCTTGTGAAATGATAACTCAGAATATGGACTTAGTGACTTAGCGACTTTTGGAAATCATGGATGGGTAAGGTTAGGTTGAGGCTATTGATATGAGGTCTTCTTTCAGTATTGAAACTCCTGCAATATACATCGTTGTTGGCATTTACTCATAAATCATGTCAAAACAAGAGAGGTTTACATCAACATAGGAAAGAAAAATCTCATCATTTATTTTCCTAGTTCATGCATGGAAATGCTTGCAGCCTATTGTAAAAACACCATGAAATCTAATACAAAGTTGAAGATATTAAAAATGACAACAACAACTTATCTTTGAAAACTGAAATATTCTGACTTAGCTAGCAGCAAAACCCTAAATTTCATAAGAAACTAGAATTCTGTCTTTTTGGGTTGAATGAGGGTTTTTCCTAAAACCATGGTCCTTCAAGGGAGGAATGAGGTAAGATCACCCTGTTATCAGCCTTTTTGGTATTATTTATCTCTCTAAAGCTATTGTTAAAGCTATGCACAAATGGAAGCAAACTAATCAAATTCACCAATACTTGTAATGTAACAATGCCAAAATCAAATTCAACAAGTAATCTATGAAATAACCTAAGAATACAAGTACAGTAAGAGGAACCTCTGCTGCTAGGGTTGGGCCCTAACCCAAGAGCTTCAGCCCTCTGAGTCAACTTAGTGTTGGTTCAAGGGAATGCTCATTTCATTATGATATCAAAAAAATACATAAAAGTGTTTTATCACAATCCTTCAACTCGAAAGTATTTAGCTATCTTCCATAAAAAATCTGAATCCTAATGAGGCTCTAGGCCTCCTTATTTATACAACTGAATTTTCAAACAAATTCCTTAAATATAGGGAGGCTTGGTTCCCAATCTCAAGATAAACTGGTTCCTAACTATCACTAGCTCGTCTGCCAATGATCCTCATGACTCAGCTGCCTGCAAGTCCGAGCTAGTGTGATTTTATTAAGGGATATTCTAATTAGTGGGGATTTAATGAGGAAGATACATCTCCTACAATCTCTCATTCTTATCTCATTCAAGTTCATGCACCTTAAGTAGCCATAATTTTCTGTAAGTTTCTCCCAAAATCCTGCAATCAATGCATTAACATATCTTACTTTTACTCATCTCATTAAGAAAAATATAATCAAAACATGTAAGGAATTATGAGAAGAGTTGATTTTAGTAAGCTTGGAGGTGTATTAAGGTCCATATATTTACCCAATGATGAGCCTCATCATCACCCCCTACTGTAATTGTTTCTCATCCTTTAAGAAACTCAATCTATGTCCATGTCCTTCATTGCTCTGGTGGCCTCCCTGACATCCCGTGATTCTGCTATAGTCTCTTCTTCCTGTGAATAAAATTCTACCTTCCTCTCTATCTCTTCCCACTACTTTCTTTCTTCTTCTTCTTTCCTTCCTTCCAACATTCCCAAAAGCAATGGTGGACTAAGCCTCAAGCCAATTCAATTGACTTTGAGTCTTTGTAGTGCATGCTTATACAATGGAGTTCTATTTGGTGCCTCTCTCATTCTATTAGGAGAATGATATTCTCTGATTTTTAGGCTGTAAGGAAAAGTGTTACATCTCCTTTTTCAGGCTTGTTGGCTGTCATCTCCTAGTAATATGAACATGTATTCAAAGTGTGTGACTGTATGTTCTTGTACAACAAGGTACCTTGGTTCAAGCTTGGGATCATTTGCAATGAGGTTGTGGGTGTTGATGACAGCCATTGGGTTAGATTGTTCTTCTCTGATCATAAGCGGTTCTGAATCTTCTTTTTCCATTACCTTTTTCATCTATGTAGCTCATGCCTCCTCATGATTCATCCATGATGCTAAGGCCATCAATTTCAAGTCCCCTAGCTTTGGATTTGGGTCCCACACATTTAAATCTTCCAAGGCCAAATTGTGTAGGTAAAACTTGGATAATTTTTCTCTATCTTGCAAGGTGCTTTGATCACAGAGATCAATGAATTGTCTATAGTCTTGTAAGGGCATAATTCCTCTTTGTGATAGGGCATTTATTTGGAATTTTAGCCATTGTTACTTGAGGTACAAGGCATAAGATTTTTCTGGCATCCTACACTGAATTGCCTCCATGGAAAAACTGGCCATAGCTTCCAATTAGCTTTCCCTTTCTTGTAATTTCCTCCTTAGCCATGTGTTCTCAGCCTCTAGCTGAGATTTAATCATTGCTTCTCTGTCTCTTATGTTTCTTAGTTCTCTTCATGGAAAATTTTAGGGGCTAATGTTCGCCTAGTGGGCTAATTTTCCATGATTTTTCAACAAAAAAGATTCGCGAATTTCCTATTATTAGAAAAGATGATTCGCCCAAAGTTTAGAATATAAAATTATTGTACTTTAAAAATCGCTAACATTATATAGAGACTATATATAAAATCATTATAAATTAGAATAATTTTACAAATATATCAATAAACATTTTATAGTTTGCATATTATGGATTAGTGAGATTTGTCGATGTTTTTAAACTTCAAGAAAATTTTCCATCCTTAAAATTTTCCTTGGTTCTCTTCCCATCTCTTGCAATTTCTCCTCCATGTAGCCTACATCCTCCACCCCTTTTGATTTGGCAATTTGCATCCACCTATGTGTCCCTGCCCTCTCTTTTTCAAGTTCAAAGAATAGGGGAATGGCAAACTTCTATTGTATTACCCTACCTCCTTCAATGAACCTGCAGTAGGAGCTAAGGTTTGGCTGTGGACTAGGTTCTCTCAGTTCTTGGTCTTCTTCCTTTGTTTATTGTTGAATGATACCTTCCTGATCCCTTTTATGTGTTTCCTATAGGTTTTATAGAGTTTCCTGTAGGATTGTCTCTACTTCCTGTAGGTTTGTCTGTGTTTCCTGTAGGAGACCTTTTCCCTTTGATGAGGTTGACCTTGCGACAGGCCTCCTAACATAGGTAACTTGAGACTTGGGAGAAGCTTGTTTTGATGATCATTCTCCTTCATTTTTCTTTAGAGGGGTTGCCTTCTCTTGTTTCTTTGGTGAATCCTCAATGACAATTGGATTTTTGGTGGGGGTTTTAGGTCTCCCTTGTCTAATCCTAGTGCTATTTCTTGTTTTGAAGTATAGTGGGGTTTGTCTTTGCCTCTTCCCCTTTGTTTTGATAGGTGCACGTAGGGCAGTAAGAGAATCTACTACCTCTTTCTCTATAGGCTCTAGGGATACCCTTGGTGATCCTTCTTCTTCTCTATCTTGAGTTGTAGACCTCTATTCATCCTTTTGTCATGTTTCCTCTTTTCCATTCTCTTTCTCATCCTCTTCTTTGTCTCCTCCTTCCTCTTCTTTTCCTTCATTTATTTCTTCACTTTGTTCATCTGTTTCTTCTTTTATTTCCTTCTATTTCTCTTCCTCATTTTCCTCTGTTTCTTGTTCAATATCTGCCTCTCTTTCTTCTCCTTTTTCCTCTTTTGTTTCCTCTTCTCCCTCACTAATAGTAGGGCTATTGTCATATTCAATAGCTTGAATTGCTCCTTCTGTTTGCATGTCTATAAATGTTTTCCATGCAATAGGGAGCCTTAAGTTTTGTAGAGCATCTTCAAGGATGAGTTTGATCAACCCATGATGGGCTAGCTACTGATGTTTTCCCTCCTATACTTTGATGCTCATGTCTATCATTGATTATAGAAGAAAATAGGGGCTACTCAATCTGTTTTGAGGAGGTGTGTTCTCTCTAAATCTCAGTTCTTGGAGGAGTTTGAAGTGGTATCCATACACTACACCATATCTCCCTTCACATGAATGTATTTAATGAGGTGATAATTGACTTCATTCCAAGGGTATGGAATGATTTCCCTCCTAACCCCACTTTTGTTCTCCATTGGCTCTTCTCCTTCCAAAAAGAAGATTTTCTTTGCAATGGTGTTGTTACCCTTGTCATCTTTTCTCCATGGTAACCCTAAATGGAGTGTTATGATTCTACTTATAACTTCAAGGGTAATTGCTACTGATAACCCTTTCACCATAGCAGTGGTACTGGTCCTAGTGAGGGGTATGAGTGAGAGGGAAATTTCTCTGGCTATTGAGCATGGAGCTTGATTATCTTCTTTATTAAGAGGTATCACCGCATTGAACCCCAATTTGTAATGTGGAGGCAATTCTTCCCATAGTTTTTGCGCTACAAGGGGGGTCCAAGGGGGGAAGCAATCTTTAGGAGCCCCCCCCTGGCGAGGGATCGGGGGTGGCGCCCCCAAAGCTAAAAATAGATGTAAAATTTCCTTGTAAAATGTTGTAATTTCATAGTCAATCTAGGTCATTCATTAGGCAAAGATCTGACGGTAGAAGTTATGTTTAATTTAGGGTTTTTTACCCTACAGGGCAACTCCTTGCTATATATTAGGGAATTGTATTGCGTCTATGTAGATCAATATTCTGAATGAGAAAAAGAGAAGAGATTGTGTGAGAGCGAAGAGGGAATTACAACGGATCTACTGTAGGTTGTATCTCTTCAGTTTGTTGGATAATATAAAAGGAAGGACTGGTTGTTTCCCATGGATGTAGCCCAAATTGGCTGAACCACGTATATCTGTGTCTCTCTTGTTTTATGTGTTTTCTGTGTTTATATTTCTGTAATATATTTTATGTGTTCCATTGCTCTGTAATATATAAGTTTCTGAAGAAGAGAAGGGTTCCTGGTTCGAGTGGGAGCAATGGCGGAAGATGGTAGGTTTAGGGTCAAAAAAAATTAATGGCCAAAACTACTAGCTATGGAAGATGTAGATGGAAGATTATTTGTACCAGAAAGATTTGTACCAACCATTAAGCAGAAAGGCAAAGAAGCCGGCGAGTATGACAGACACAAAATGGGATATTCTTGATAGAAAGGCACTTGGAACAATACGGTTGTGCCTAGCGGTGTCGGTAGTGTTTAATATTTCAAAGGAAACAACAATAGAGGGTTTAATGTCAGCAATGGCCAAACTATATGAAAAACCCTCAGTCTCAAATAAGGTATTTCTTATGAAACGCTTATTTAATATGAAAATGTTAGAAGGTGGATCTTTTGTTGATCATTTAATGAATTTAATACAGTTAATAGTCAGTTAAGTTCTGTAGGGGTAACTTTTGATGATGAAGTTAGGGCTCTGTTATTTTTGTGTTCATTGCGACAAAGTTGGAATGGTTTAGTTATGACCATTAGTAACTTTGTCTCTGGATCTAGTACTTTAAAGCTTGATGATGTTGTCGGTGCAATTCTTAGCGAGGAAATGCGACAGAAAAGCTCTGGTGAGACATCAGGTAATGCTTTAACTGCAGAGACTAGGGGAAAAAATGGAGAGAGGAAAGAGCCCAGGATATCGTAGTAAGTCAAGGAAGGCAGATCCAAGTCCAGATTGGGGATAGTGTGCTAGAAATGCAGGAAGAAAGGAAACCTCAAGAAATACTGCAAGTCTCGTAAGGTAAAAGAAGGAGATGCACAGCAAGAAAACAATCATGAAGCAAATGTGACAGGTGATGTGTTGCAAGATTCTTTTATTCTTTCATTAGAAAATATTATTGATGCCTAGGTGGTAGATTCAGGGGCCTCATTCCATGCCACACCTAATAGGAAACATTTTCATGATTATGTTCAAGGAGATTTTGGATAGGTTTGATTAGGTGATGATAAACCCTATAAAATCATTAGAATGGGTACAGTTTTGATAAAACAGCAGAATGGAAATCAATGGCTATTGAAGGAGGTAAGGCATGTTCTAAATCTGAAGAAAAATCTAATTTCAACAGGGCAGTTTGGAGGTGAAGTTTGTGTGACTACTTTTACAGATAAAACCTGGAAGGTCACTAAAGTGTCCCTGGTAATAGAAAAAGGAGAAAAGGTTGGTATATTGTATTTATGCAATGGTATTTATAATTGTGTTAGTGCTTTAACCTCTACAGGAGAAGATACATCATTGTGGTATCATAGGCTTGGGCACATGAGTGAGAAGAGGACGCAGATTATTCACTCAAGAAATTTGTTGCCAGGTTTGAAGCATGTTGATTTATAATTTTGTGAGAATTGTGTTTATGGAAAACAAAAGAGAGTCAGATTCATCAGAGTTGGGAAAGAAAAGAAAAGCGAAAAATTAGAGCTTGTGCATACAGATGTATGGGGACCTGCTTAGGTATCATCTCTTGGTGGCTCTCATTATTATGTTACTTTTATTGATGATGCAACCAGAAAAACATGGATTTATTGTATTTGAAATAAATCTAATGTATTTGATACTTTCAAGAAATGGAAAGCTTTGGTTCAAAATGAGACAGGAAAAATGTTGAAGTGTCCTAGATTAGACAATGGAGGTGAATATTGCATCAAATATTTTGATAGGTGTTGTTCAGAGAATGGAATTCGGAGAGAGAAGACAGTTCCAGGAACACCACAAGAAAATGGTGTGTTAGAAAGGATGAACAGGACAATCATGGAGTGTGCAAGGTGCATGAGATTGCATGCAAGACTGCCTTTACAATTTTGGGTCAGATGTTGTAGATAATGTTGTTTATCTAATAAACAGAGGGCCTTCAAGTTCCTTGGATGGGGGTATTCCAGAGAAGGCATGGACAGGTAAAAAGGTAAACTACTCATTTTTAAATACTTTTGGTTGTGAAGCCTTTGTCCACATTAATAAAGAAAACAGAACAAAGCTTGAGGCAAAATCGAAGAATTGTATCTTTATTGGATATGGTGTTAATGATTTTGGTTATCGCTTTTATGATTATGAAAAACACAAAATCATTAGGAGCATAGATGTCATATTCAATGAAAAGGTTTTGTATAAGGATCAGTTGTAGGAAACGAAACGGGAAAAAGAAAATAGAGAATACACAGTGCTTGATGAGATCACAGAAAAAGTGATGGTGCCAGAAAATCATAATGATCAACAACCACAACAACAACAAGCACCTCAAACACCTGAAAGTGGTGTTAGAATATCTACCAGGATAATTAGGCCCCCTAAATGATACTCTCCTTCATTATATTATGTATTGTTGACTTATTCTGGTGGATGAGAATGTTATGAAGTAGTGCAGGTAGAAACCAAGAAGAAGTGGGATCAAGCCATGAAAGAAGAGATGGACTCCTTGGCACATAACCAGACTTGGGACTTATTCAGGTTGCCTGCAGGTAAAACAACATTGCAGAATAAATGGGTTTACAGGTTGAAGGAAGAAGATGGAGGTAGAAAAAGGTATAAAGCTAGACTTGTGCTGAAGGGGTTTGCACAGAAAAATGGTATAGATTTTGGTGAGATATTTTCTCCTGTTGTTAAAATAACTTCAATTAGAACTATTTTAAGTTTAGTAGGAGCTGAAGGTTTGCATCTTGAGTAGCTAGATGTAAAGACAACCTTTCTCCATGGGGATTTGGAGGAAGAGATATATATGCAGCAGCCACAAGGATATGAGGTAAAAGGGAAGGAGAAACTAGTGTGCAGGTTGAAGAAGAGCTTGTATGGCTTAAAACAGTCTCCAAGGCAGTGATATCTAAAATTTGACAGGTTTATGTTTGAACAAGGTTATACTAGATGTCACTCTGATCATTGTGTTTATCTCAAAAGGAAAATGATGGCACCTATATTATATTATTACTATATGTAGATGAGATGCTCGTTGCAGGTTCTAACATGCAGGAAATAAATGTGCTCAAAATAAAATTGGCAAACTCATTTGCAATGAAGGATTTGGGTGCTGCAAAAAAAATCCTTGGTATGAGAATAACTAGAGATGAGAAGAATCGAAAATTAACATTGTCTCAGAGTGAGTACATAGAAAAGGTGTTGAAAAGATTTAATATGCAGAATGCAAAACCAGTTAGTATACCTTTGGCTAGCCATTTCAAACTAAGTAAGGAGGTGTGTCCCAAGACTTGAGAAGAAATGGTTTATATGTCTAAAGTTCCATATGAATGACCAGTTGGAAGCTTAATGTATGCAATGGTCTACACAAGGCCTGATATTGCACATGCAGTGGGAGTTGTAAGCAAGTACATGAACAATCCAAGAAAAGAACATTGGATGGCAGTGAAGTGGATTCTCAGGTATTTGAGAGGTACCACAAATCAAGCATTATGCTTTGGTGGTTCAAACATTTCTCTACAGGGATATGTTGATGCAGATATGGTGGGTGATAGAGATAATAAGAGGAGCACAATAGGGTATGTGTTTACTGTAGGTGGAATAACTGTCAGTTGCGTTTCAAAACCGCAAAGTGTTGTTGCACTCTCAACAACAGAAGCAGAGTATGTTGCTACTACAGAGGCTAGTAAAGAAATGATTTGGTTACAAAGGTTTCTAGGCGAATTGGGTAAGAAGCAGGAGTTGGGAAGGTTATACAGTGACAGCAGAGTACCATACATCTTGTAAAGAACTCTGCATTTCATTCCAAGACAAAACATATACAGCTAAAGTATCATTTCATACGGTCAGTGTTGGAAGATGGACAACTGAAGCTGGAAAAGATACACAACAGCCAAAATCCTACAGATATGTTAACAAAAGTTGTAACCAAGGAGAAACTGAGATTCTGCTCAGTTTCAATTGGTATTCAAGTATGATGAAGAAGATGAGAAACAACGAGGTCCAAAGTGGTGTCATTGGCCAGCAAATGAAGTAGTGGTGGAGTTGCTATAATCAGTCTACGAGTGGGATATTGTTGGGTGTGGAGCCTGATTATCTTCTTTATTCAAAGGTATCACCGCATTGGACCCTAGTTTGTAATGTGGCGACAACGCCGCCTATAATATTTGTCCTGCAACGGGGATCTAGGGGGTGGCTAAAAATAGATGTAAAATTTCCCTGTAAAATGTTGTAATTTCATAGTCAATCTAGGCCATTCGTTAGGCGAAGATCTGATGATAGAAGTTATGTTTAATTTGGTGTTTTTCTCCCTATAAGGCAACCCCTCGCTATATATGAGGGAATTGTATTGCGTCTATGTAGATCTATATTATGAGTGAGAATGAGAGAGGAGATTGTGTGAGAGCGAAGAGGGAATTACAATGGATATGATGTAGGTTGTATCTCTTTAATTTTCTGGATAATATAAAAGGAAGGACTGACTATTTCCTATGGATGTAGCCCAAACTGGGTGAACCATGTATATCCGTGTGTCTCTTGTTTTATGTGTTTTATGTGTTTATATTTGTGCAATATATTTTATTTGTTCCATTTCTCTGTAACATATAATTTTATAACATTGGCCACATCATCATCGTATCCTCTCATCCTCTCAAAGAACCCCATCCATTGGTACCTTATGAAAATTTCCACTACAGGAGGATGCTGGTGGATCCTTGCTCTGTTTGTGGGTTCTCTCTTGTTGAAACCTCTAGTCATCTTTCTCTGGTAATTGTAGAGACTTGTGTGGATAGGTGAAGGAATTTTGGTAGGTGAGGGAATTTTGAATGTTAACTCTTAGTGACATGAAATACAATTCTCCTACCTTAAGATGCACTACAATTTCCTAACCAAATGGAGGATTTCCTTTTGTTTTTCAAATGGAAAATATGGAAGGTATAGCTCCTACCTCACTTTGCTACGTTTTGGTGAGGATAAACCTTAATTTCACCTCCATTATTGCCCACTGATAGCTCTGTAGGTTGATTCCTTTGTATCCTATAGGCTTCCTGTAGGTTTCTTGTGTTGTATATGATGACTGTATCCTGTAGATGGTGCTTCAGAAAGGCCGAGAGAAACCTCTTCATTCGATGAATTCTCGAAGTTTCTTTTTCTATTCTTTGTATGGGAATCAATGTTTTATTTCCATATATGGATGATCATGTGGGGTGGTGTGTTGGCTATCTAAGTACGAGCACCTACCTTTGGACTGTTGGTCGCACTATAAGTCCATCATTCCACCTCACCTCGTAATCATCTCCCACTCCTTTCCTCCGTAACTTAACCATTTTTGTCTCTATTCCATTTTTCTCTTGATTTTACTTTTGCCACATGTGGAGTGGTCTAATTGTTTTCTTCCCATTGACTGGTCAAAGGTGGCCAAGTTAACTGGCCACCTTTACTTATAAAATCAACTCTCACATAATCCTACAGTTTTGATTATATCGTACTAATGAGAGAGCATGATTAAGATGACATACCTGTGGGTAAGGTGCTTCGTTGATGATGCATGCTAGAAAGTGGTGCCTCTTTGTTGTGTTTTTGTTGCATATTTTTCTGTGTATTTGACGCTTTTGATGCTTGTTTCTTTTGATGTGCAGGTGTTGGACCTTATTGCTAGTGATCTTCTTGCTATTGCTGAGCTCTAGAAAGGATTCTTCATCCTTGGATCCCTTGTGCTGAATATGGCTACAAACTGTGTGGTTTCTTTTGTGGTATAGGCTGCTACAGGAATTCCTACAAGATACCTACAGGATGTCTTGTAACTACCTCTCCCTTAAACTTTCATACTTTTTCTCAACTCTGAAGCATAAGGGGTGTTGAAATGAGTGGATAAGGGTGGTACGGAATGGTAGGTGAGAGATGTTTCCTTTGGGTATGGTTCCTCTCTCCCTCTTTCCCTCTTTTCAATTTTTTTTCTTTTTTTTTTCTCTTTTGTAATCTCTATTTTTTTAATTGCTTTCTTTGATGCATGCAACAACGACATGGTGATGAAGGAATGGCTATGGTGTGGTGGATTAAAGGGTTTTTCTTCCAAACATAGGCTTGTGTCATTGCCTTGCTCTCAAACTTCCTTTCTTGTCATTTTCAAGGTCATTGTAATTCCTACAAGAAACTCCTGTAGGATTACAAGGAATCCTATAGAAAACATGGAGTTTGTGTGAGATGAGCTAGAGAGGTTTATAAATGGAAGAGTAGGTGAATAGTGGAATATATGAGATGGGTGGTTTAAAACATGGATTTTGTAGGTCCTTCTATCCTTCTCATGTTGTGTTTATCCTCCTCTTGTTGATCTACAAAACATAATTCCCATCTTTTGTATCTTTTCTCTTTTTTCCCCTCTTTTATATTTTTCTTTTGTAAAACAACTAATCTACATCCAAGGAGGTTTTCATCCTAGTTTCATGCCTTGGGTGCCTGAAAGGAGGTTTTCACATGGATATCTTTTTATTTTTCCTCTTCTTTTTTTTAAAACACCCTTGGGCTACGTCAAGAGGTTTTCAACCCAATAGTGGGACTCAGGTGCCTTATGGAGGTTTTCACCTGAGTCTCTTTATTTATTTTTATTTTTTTCTCTTTTTTCTTTTTTCTTCTTCAGGGACTTGGTGGGGTGGAAGTTGAGACTTGCTCCACCACCATCACTGTCTTGCTGGTGCTATTGATGAATTATTTCTTTGACAAGGTCTTCTTGTAGATATTTAATTTATACCCATTGACAAGTAAAGGAATGGTCTCTGCATCAATGGTTCTTATTTGCACAACACCATTATCATGACACTTTTCTATTACATAAGGCCCTAACCATCTAGTTCTTATCTTTCCTTTAAAATCCTTGCACCAGGAATCATAGAACAAAGCCCAATCACCTTCTTAAAACTATTTGACTTTTATAATCTTGTCATGCCAGATTTTCCTCTGAACTTGAGTCACTTATGTGTGTAGGAGGGCCTGCATCCTAAATTCAACTAACCCATTCAGCTGGAGAAATATTTCTTGTTGTTCCCTGGTGATATCTAGATCTAGTTGTGCTCCCATACTTAAGGTGTTCTATTCAAATTCAATGGACAATAGGGCTTTCTTCCCATAGACCAGATCATAAGGGATGAAGCCAGTGGTGGTCTTCTAGGTGGTATTGTAGGCACAGGTGGCCTCAACTAACCTATTTTCCCAATCCTTTCTACTACTACTAATCACCTTGGTTAGAATTCCTTCCAGTTCTCTTTTGGTTACCTCCACTTTCCGATTAGCCTATGGGTGGTAATGAGTGGATGTTCTGTGCTTGATCTTGTGTTGGCTTAACAGTTTTTCAATCATGTGATATGTAAATTGACTATCTTTGATGAGTGACCAATTCTCTAGGGTACCCAAACTTATAAAACACTTTTTCCCTTAACAATTAAGCCACCTTTTCTTCTGTTGTTGCTTTGATGGCATTTACATCAGGTTTATTCATCAAGTATTTAATTACAGCATGGTCAGTATGTACAAATGTTTGGTAACCAGTGTTATAATGCCTAAATTTATTCAATGAATGCACAACAACTAGGATCTTTTTTTCATTCACTGTGTAGTTCAGCTCGGCTTTTGACAAATTCTTACTAATGAAGTAAATGGCATAAGGTAGCTTGTCATCTATCTGGCCTAGAGCTGCTCCTATAGCTTTGTGAGAGGCATCATCATGTATATGAAAAGGAAGAGCCCAATTTGGGCCTTAGAGAATAGGTGCAGTAGTCAACATATCCTTTAGGGTGTCCAAGGCTTCTTCACAGCTTTCTGACCATAAAAATTCAGAGTCTTTGGCCAATAACCCAAATAAAGGAGAAGCTAACTTGCTGAAATATTTTATAAATCTCCTATAGTATTCGGATAAACCTAAAAAACTTTTGACATCCCTTTTTTTTTGCAGAGTCGGGACCCTTTTGACGATGGCTACCTTATTTGGGTCTACCTGTAGTCCTTCCTGGGATATTAAGTGACCTATAACAATCATTGGAGTCATCAAGAACTCACATTTTTTGGGACTAAGGGATAAGTTCATTTCAATGCATTTGTTCAGCACCTTATCCAGGTTAGAGAGAGCCTCCTAGAAATCAAACCCATAGGGTGTAAAGTCATCCATATAAATTTCTACTGCATCATGGACTAGCTTTGCAAATATACTCAAGACTTCCCTCTAGAAAGTGCAGGGGCATTGCATAGACCAAAAGGAAGGACCCTATAAGAAAAAGTAGCCCAAGGACAGGTGAAGGTGGTTTTATCCTGGTTCTATGCGATAATTTGGATTTGATTATACCCATTGAATCCATCTAAGAAAGAGAAAAAAATTTTCCCTGCCAGGACATCTAACACTTCATCAATGAAAGGCAGAGGGGAATGGTCCTTCTTTATTACTTTGTTTAACTCTCTGTAATTAACACAAATCCTCCACTTTCCAAATTTTTTTTTTGGAACCAGCACCAAATGTGACACCCACTCACTGTCTGAGATAGGGTGGATGAATCATGCATCTAGTAGCTTTTGGAACTCTTCTTTGACTATATCCTTAAGAGTTGGATTCATTCTCCTTTGGGGTTGTCGGACTACTTTGCAACCTTATTTGATATAAATGTGGCAAGTACACATTGAGGGGTGCACTCCCTTCATCTATTTGTAATTCCAAGCAAAGGCATCCAAATGTTCTTTTAGCATATTACATAACTCTTCTTCTTAGTGTACAAAAAGAGAGGGATTGATTTTTAATGTTCTTTTAGGGCTACATTCTTTTGCCTTGACATGAGTAGGGTTTGAATAAGCTAACCATAGATCAATCTTATGGTTGTTCTTGGTTTCCTTTACTACTTCCTCTAGAGGCAAGTGTTGGGAGATGGATTTTGTTGTATGTGTTCAATAAAATCATCTTCATGAGGTTATTCTCCTCCCATGGCAGTTTCTAGGGTATAGAGTTGGGTGGAGTAGACTTCATCTTCCTCCTCCTCTTCTAGCCATAAAGGTAAGTCATGTTCTAGAGATGGCTAAGCAATAGGGTATAAGACCAACTTCTTGGATAGATGCCCATTTTTGATAGTCATGTTTCTATCTCTGTAGCTGATGTAGGCATCGACAGTGGCTAACCAAGGCCTCCCAAGTATGAGAGGATAACCATTAAATTTGGTCTTAGGCTGGAGAACTAGGAAGTCTACAAGGTATTCCCAGGAGTCAATGGAGACCATCACATCCTCAACAATCCCCTCAGGGGCTACTGTGGATTGGTCTGCAAGTTGCAAGACTGTCATGGTATTTCTTAATGAACCCTAGAGATTCAGCTTGAGCATGGTGTCCTTAGTCATTACATTAATGGCAGCCCCAAGATCAATCAAGGTATGTGGGACAATGGTTCCATTTATGTGCACATCTACTACAGGGCTTTCAAGGTCTAAATACTTTGGGAAAATTACCTGTCCCAACATTAAGTTGGACAATTGTCCAATGACATTAATGGTAGGGGTATCTCTTTTTTGCCAACCTGGATGTTTGAAACACTTCTCTGTAATTAGTTTGTTGTAAATAGGTACATCATTAATGGCTTGGAGAAGTGGGATTTTTACACATAGATTTTTCAATTCACCTAGAAGTTCATTCTCTTCTGGGGTAGGCTAGACTGGATGAGTTAATCTTTCAAGAAAGGGTGGTGGATTCAATCTAGGCATACTTTCCTCTCTTTATTCCTCACTCTCCCTAGGTGGAGATGGAGGTTGATTATCTGGGAGAACTCTCCCAGATCTAAGGTTGATTTCCTAAATTTCCATAGCATAAGTAGGGTAAGATGTCTCTCCACTGTAGACCTATTGTGTCTATCTATTGTTCGGGTTCGGGTTTGGTTGCACAGGCATCTGAGGTTGTTTAGGTGGAGCAGGGTGTAAAAGCTGTGGTTGAGTGGGAGGTGAAGGCAATAAATATGGAGCATTGTTGTATGGGGGCCTCCACCCCTGGGGTGGTGAATTACACTAAGGTTGTGCAGGTGTATATGGATGAAATGGTTAGTTGGTCAGTTGGGAATGGTGCTAAGGTGCAAAAGACCAGGGAGAAGGTGTAGACCAAGAGGGATGAGAAGGGGGGGGCCTAAGAGGGAATGGATGTGTTCTAGTTAAGGTTGTAATATGCATAGGAAGACCCTTGCATGCCCTACTATTATGGTTGAGGCCCATGAGGCATCTTTTGATTTATGTAGTAAAGCTGTTCAATCACCCGTTCAATTCCTTGAAGCACAACTTTTAGTCCAAGCAGAGAAAGGAACTTGTCTATGGAGTGGTTTTCTTCACAAACCAAGCATATTTCTATAAGGTTTAATGGACATTCATTCCTAGGGTTCCTCCTTGTGCATCTAGGACAAAATATGGCCAATGCTCTCTTTGCTTCCTTCTGCTTCCTCTTGATTTTCATAGTGTCCATCTATAGGGCAAGGGTTTGCAACATTTCACTCTTAAAATCTTCCAACACATTCCCAATTTCACTTTTTATAGTAGTGTTGGAAGAGGATGAGTTGGCAACTATTTGACTAACCCTACCCTTTTTCCTAGCTGCCCTAGAATGGTTCTTAAAGATGGTCTTGATATCCTCATAGGGTAGATGGTAGATGTCCCCTCTTGATAGCGATTTTAGGGTATCCAAGAGATCTTCTCTGATCCCCCTGAGTAGGACTAGCTTAAGTGACTTAGGATCAAGTGTGCACCTAGCCCTTTTATAGAATATTTCCTCATAATCCTCTAAGGACTCATCATGCCCCGAGGTCATTCTAAAAATTTCCTCTTTAGTGTCTTTGGACCTACAGTATTCCTTATACTTGTTGCTGAAAGCTTACTGCATCTGAGCCCAAGTAGCAATACTATCCCCAGGTAAACCCATGAACTACTGCAAAGTGTCATCCTTGAGAGTGGATGGGAATAATTTCAACTTCTGATCATTAGTGGTGTAGTCATAAGTTCTGCATATGCCAGCAAATTCAAACAAGAAAGTATCTAGATCTTCTGAGGTCATGCCATGGAAGTGGGGAAGAGAAAAGGGGCTTATGTTATTTATCTTGGCATCCCCATTGGTTTCTCTGATGGGAAAATCACCCTTAATTCTTTCTCTATCTCCCCTTTCATTTCTATTTTCACCCATTAGGTCAATTGGAATGGGTTCTTCTTCTTCCCCTATAGGCACTTCAAAAATATTTGGTTGCTTGCCTAAGGGTTCCTCTAATTCATAGCCACTGAAGAAGAGGGAAGGTTGGATGTTTGAAGTGGTGGGGGTATTGGTAGTTTTGATGGTGCTGGACCCACTAACATTCAACGGATCACCCCGGTATGAAGTCCCAACTAGACCTCGCATGTTTGGTGTGGGAGTACCATCCAGTATGATGGCCCGGTTGCCATTGTACTAAGGATCTACCTCAACTCTTGCTTGTCAGCACATGAGAGTGGTTCACTTTGTCTTCAAGAAGTGAGGTTCATGTGCCTAGTGAGTGTAAGTGTACTTTTGTTAATGGTTCTTTCACTGTGAGGGGAAAAATGTGAAGTTGAGTTCCAGGTTGAAAGGGATCAGTCCCATCTCGGTTAGGAACACACAACACAAAGGACATACACAGCTTCTGGTAGAGTAGTCCACTTGGATTCGATAGTCACAACATACAAGTTAAGATAACACGTACAACACTCATGGATCAGTCTGAGATGAGTGCAACAGTTGTTACAGCAAGGTTCATGTGAAAGTTATGTCTAATGTCCAGCAGAGTAGTCGACACAGAAAAGACAACATTAATAGTATATACAACACATTTCCATTGATAGATTATGCATTACGAAAAATGAATCAATTCAGATGTAGAACACTTGGTTAAAGCAACATGCATTACAAGTGTTAAAGATCAGTCTTACAAAAAATACAATACATGTGAGAAAATGTGTTGGCTTATTCACAGGCTTCTGAATTAAGCAAAAGTTCCAAAACACATCATTACACCATACATCACTAACCTCGTCAGTGGGTCGTTGGAGCCACTACTTACTCCTCAAAGAAAATATTACAAACTCTTTTGGCTATGTGGGAGGAGTTGAGGTGAAAAGTCCTTTCATGTACAAATGAGGGGGGTATTTATAGCCAAGGGTGAAGCTGACCCTTGTGGTTGTTTGACTACCATCATGACTGTTCCACTTCCATGACTTTCCGACTTACATGACTCTAAGTTCAACAAGTGGGTCTCTTGGACTTCCATGTTACATCACATTGATTGAAAACAAGCCCGTAGTGGAGATGTGGGCAACATGACTCATGACTTGACTCGACATGACTTGACAAGACAATGCTGGTACATTTGTGCTGTTTTTAGAGTGCATGTCAAGCTACAGTGTTGCTAAGTGATAGATGTCTTCATGGTGTATCATAGCTTCACCTCTGCATGGTGAAGTGTGCGGAGTCTTCGATGGTCCTTGGTTCGCTTGATGAAGCTCCAGCATGTTGTTCCTTTCTTTCATGTTGAAAGGCTTGACAGGCTCACTTGTTTGTCAAGTTGCACATTCGTTGCGTTCGTCTACTTTGCATGCTTCTTTCATTCGTCTGCTTCACATTCTTCATTCATTCGTCCATTGGTGAACCTGTCCATCTACATGTGCTCCCTTCGTTCATCCTATCCATTGTCTTGACATGTTTGTGGATGTACTTGTACCTGTACTTGCAGTTGCTCATGACAAGATGACATAAAATCCAAAACCTCCTAGTCTACCATGACACATGATCATTCAGATGTGGGTGACTGGGAGAGGCAGTAGGGTTGTGATGCAGGATGATGGCTCTGGGAAACTACTGATGAAATCTATGCAAGAGTCACTGAGGGATGGAGATAGATGATCTGAGTCGACAGTGATTATCTGCAAGCTATGGTTCAACTGGGAGGAAAAATTGTGCAAATTTTAGGAGGGATAGTGTGGGATGAAGGAGGGCAGGGTAGGCATGCTCTCTGCATTTTCTGGAATGAATAGCTAGTAGGGGATGGATAGCCAAATTTGCACAATTTTCTAGAGGAACTGGTCGGGCTGCATGAGGGGTCAGTAAGCAGGGATTGTACAATTTTTCTAGGGAACTTCCCAATTGACTAGCAGCCAGATCTATGCAATTCCCATAGGGAACTGCCAGTTGGCTACTCGGGTCACTAGCAGCCAGATCTGTGCAATTCCAAGAGGGAACTACTAGTTGGCTGCTGGGGTCAATGGCAGCCAAATTTGTGCAATTCCCAGTGGGAACTACCAGTTGACTATTGGGGTCACTGGTAGCCAGACTTGTGAAATTCCTAGAGGGAACTTCCAATTGGCTTCTCAGTCACTAGCAGTAGAAACTATGCAATTCCTAGAGGGAACATGCAGTCTGCTACTAGCTAGAAAAATTGCTTTAAGGCCAGGAGGCCGGCTTGCTGATCATCTCTATGCAATTTCTGAGCTGAGCTGATTGATGGGTAGCAGGAGGCCTGCTCATGAGCATCACACAATTTCTTATATGAATAGTCAGTTGACTGTCCAAGTGGACAGCATGAGTGTTGATTGAATTTCTTGGGATAGCATAGCTTGAAATAACTATCTTGGTGCTTCTGCGCTGTTCTGGTTGATAGTCGATCAAGTCGAAAGTAGGGTGATGGTTCGGTTGTCAGTGAGGAGTCTGGTCATCAGAACTTCAAAAAAAATGACTAAGTGTGTGAACAGTCGAAATATGCATAGGTGATCATGCAAACACACACTCGCATGACTTGATGATGAAATGACCAAACCATTTGGATACACATGTTCAACATGACTAACCAACGATGCAAGTGATAAGCACGACACTCGTTATTGATCATTCATGATTGAGACGACGGTTGCACGACAGTGAATATGACTCCATGTGTGAGTGTGACAGATGCCTTCATGGTGAACACAACAAACACATACAAAGCAGAGACTTTAAGCATAACCAGAACACAGTCGCAAGCATGAATTAGACATCAACATGCAGAGACTTGAGTGCAATAAATAAGCAGGGTGAATGTAAAGACATATACGACCTCACGGAGTGAACCTGAGTGTGTGCAGCCATCAAGTGAAACTCTCCAAGGGAGGCTCCAAAATTTGTGCAGGCCAAAATTTTGGAGGGTGGTTGTAGCCACAACAACACTTGGTGACACGTTGGTAGAACTCCAACTTCTCTATTTCGGTTCATTGCTAGTATAGTGCCTTGGCATGTCAGCAAGTATTGAATCGATGTGCAAGTTACTTTAGTTTCCCCACTTACCCCATGGACATACATGGTTCACCCTTTGCCAACTCAGTCAAACATAATCAAAATTTTAGCTTAGCTATCAATGTTTCGAATCCGGGTTTTAGCACCTAAATCTGCCTTAGGCTAAAGGAAGGAAAAAATTAGGGTAACCACAAACCACACTCAGTCTGGTAGCTAGCCCTACCAGAGCAGGAGAGGGCTCTCTCTGAGTCACACTCAATGAATAGATGATTGAAAAGGGTCTGAGATGACTTACAATGCAATATTTATCTTAGGCTAGTAAGTGAATAGGGATTCTGGAAACAATTTTATGAATGACCAAGCCTCTAGGATGTTATGGGACCGGCGCTCAGCAAAGAATAGAGAATTTAATACAAAGGCACAGATTATTCTGTGAGGCAAGGTAGGCGGAAAATGTAACAATTTTAGTTTGAAGTACCGCGACATGAATAGATTGCTGAAGAAAGTGAAAATGGCATAGTGACATGAATCCTTTTCAACAGAAGGATAACACTGAACATGAAATTTTCCCACAGGCAGAGCAATAAAATTGAATTCTACCTAATCTCACTCAGAAAATTTCATTGGAAATGAACATGAATTGAATTATGAAACATAAAAAAATACATATGAAAACATAAGAGACACATTTGCTACACTTACAACCACAAGAATCTCATGAAACAGAGCCGCTACCTTTCATTAATTCTCTGTCAAAAATACACAGTGAAGAAACAAAGTTTCTTTCCCACAGTCTCCCAGAAGTTACAAGCAAACCAACCCTTTGAAAATAGCTTACATACAATATATAGAATGTGTAAGGAAGAGATGGAATTCCAAAGGGTTTGGGAGTTACTCGAATCATCACAAAATGGAGATGAAGAGCCAACCATCAACTACAGGTGCAGCGCTACAAACATGACATTTGGCTTGGGGTGATCATTTGCCTTCCTCCGCCACTTGGATAGAAGCCAATCTGGAGGAAAAACTCTTTAAATGCCACCTTTGGTGCCAAAAAAACTGAAGTGTACATGAGCGGGCCCACTTGGAGAAGTCGCGAATTGAAATTTCGCGAAACAGAAGCAAATTGGCAATTTTTCCTCTGTGCGCTGTGCCATTTTCTCTGTGCGTCGCGCTACTTTGGGGCCTGTTTTTGGGCACTTGTAGGTGTCCAAAATGTGCCCAAGTGGGCTTGTTGGAAAGCATGTCCTGTCTAATGTCTAACCCCACTCAAATGTTTGAATTTGGTGCTCATTTTCCCCTCCAAATCTTCATTCTCCCAATATTGCTTCCTGTGTGTCAGAAAAGTGGCAGAGAGGCCATTTTTGGGTGTTTTTTGACCTTTTGGAGACTCATACCTTGCCAAAATTTCTTGTATGGACACCGGTGGTCATGATTTTCTATGATGAATCCAAAACTGCAAACCATTCCTCATTTGGAGCTCTAGAATTTTAGCGTCGCGCCAGTGGTGCGGCGCACAGGGAGAAAATCCCTGTTTTTTGCCCAAAAATTTGTCAAATGACCCAAAATGCCCCAAAAATGCTCCAAATTTCTTGCCCATGCACCAGTAGTCATGATTTTTCATGCTGAATCCAAAAATTTAAACCTTTCTTCATTTGGAGCTCCCAATTTTTAGCGTCGCGCTAGTGCGCGACGCACAGGGAAGTGGCGCGGTGCACTGGGCTTGAGGCGCGGCGCATATAGCCTGTGCGTAGTGGTTTTTTCAGGAGACTTTTGGAGGCCTTCCTGGTGTCCAAATTGGGCGTAGGATAGCTCGTTGGAAAGGTATTTGAGTCTACTTTCCAACCCAACTGGAATTTTTCAATTTCGAGTTCATTTTTCCTATCAGAACCAAATCTCCCAAGACTGGTCAAAATGTGCCAAATGAGGCTGCCTAAAGGCAGAGTGCTGTTACAGTCAACTTTTGAATGCCTTCCTTAACTTAAAATTGAGCTGATGATAGCTCATTAGAAATATCTTCATGTCTAGTTATCATTTGACTCATCAAGCAAGTCATTTGGCCAACTGAGCTAGGAGAAAATTTGACGTCCCCAAGGTCACTTCAGAGGTGCATCAATTCTCCCGAGGCAACTATATTTTTGACATTT
The DNA here is from genome assembly GCA_031772625.1 of Pinus tabuliformis. NCBI lineage: Eukaryota > Viridiplantae > Streptophyta > Pinopsida > Pinales > Pinaceae > Pinus > Pinus tabuliformis. The sequence continues at coordinate 111,152,325 of CM062815.1, read as the reverse complement.
CTCCAAAACCATGACACCTGTGTAAAAAGTGAAGGATTCTTTTCTTCCTTGGCCTGGTTTTGACAAACACCTCTCTCAATTTTCCCAAATTCATCTTTTATTGCTCAGAAACATCATTTGAGTAAAATCTATCCCAATGTGTGGAACAAGGGATTTGTCGAAATGAAGGGGATAGGGAGCTTCTAAATTCTTGAGGAAATTTTTGGAAGTAGGGAGGGATGTTAGGAAGTAGGGGAAAGTGAAATCTCAGATATTGAGTGAGGGGAAGGGGTCCAAAAAGGCAAAACACAGGTCCAACCTAGAAAATTGCCAGGTTGTAGCAAGAAACTAGGGTTTGCGCGAAAATGAGGAATTTGGGGGACCTCAATGATGGGAAGTGTTTGATAAGGTACTTTAAGGATAGGGGAAGGTATATGAACATCAGGATATAAGTTTTTCCTATGATTTTACCATCCAAAAGAAATTGCCTTCAAAACCCTAGGAGAGGGAAATGACCTTACCTAGGCGCAACTGAAGCATGAACAAGGTGTAAAATGACCCATTGGAACTTGACATGACGATGAAAACCCTCTGAATGATGGTAGACTCGGCTGAATAGTGACATAGACCGACATTTGGACGAATTTGGAAGGAGTGAAAGCAAACCCTAGACCTAATGCCTAGTGATCAAATTTTACTTGAAGACTCACTAAAATGACAAAATTTGACCTTGACACCTTAAAACCACTTTGTAAGAGCATGTTTGATCACTGGAGGAAGGATGCAAAGACTAACACTAACATTGGCTGCAATAGGGATGGAAGCTCCTTGGAGGTGCCAAGAACTGCAAATCTTTGGGTGAGCAGATAGTGCTTTCGTCCATTGGGCTATGGAGTCCATTATTCCGAAAAAACAACATGACTCAATTTATTGACTGAAACTTGATTCAAACAGACTCAATGTGAACTGAAATGACTGAAAAAACTTGACTCTATGCAAAAGGAAATGACTCATGACTAACTTAACTAAAACAAGAACTGACAAAACTTATTCAATGGCAGCAATCCATCAAGATTCGAGGGTTTCAAATCATGATGACAGCCACCTGCATACTAATTCAATATGTACAATCATGTGTAATGTGTCTTCCAATGTAACCAATCAATTAGATGCCTCCTTGATTGATTCTCTGGATCAGATCTTCTGGTCAATAAGAGATACTGGTAACTCGGCCTCCAAAAACATAATTGACCATGATCTCCTTCATCACTGAATACTGCAATAATGACCTTCACTGATGACTGTAACAAATTTGCCATTGGATCATGAAAAACATGAAGATTTACCTCCTCCTGAGGAAACAAGATGTCTTTTTCTTTTGATTCTGATCTTCCTTCATAATGTACATCAGAAAAAGTATGTTCCCGGTCCTCAAAAAATTTTGAACAAGTAGATGAGCGGATTTCCTCTTCAAAGAACACTTCAAAACATGAAACATATGAGGAAGAGTCTGAAAGACAATCCTGAATGTTCTGCTCTTCGGTAGCCTGAATGTATTGTAGGTCACCTTCATATGATATGACAACCAGATTGTCTTTGCATTCATCAATCATGAGAAAAGAAACTTCGAATGATTCTTGAAACCCAAGCATGACATTTCTATCATCTACCAACGATTCATCCAAGGAAACTTTTTCACTTACTTGAACAAAGATCTCATCTTGCTGTTCATAGAGGGAATGAGCTACCTCCTCACCATCTGTCTCTTGATCTGATTTATCATCCCCATTATCTGAGATTGGAACATCATTTTCTTGCATATCATCTTTTATTTCCACCAGATCTGAAACAAAACTTCTTCTTTCATCATTTCCAGCCATATGGAATTCTTCAACCTGCTAATCTATAAAGCTGTTCACCGGACTGTCATCCTTTTCTTTAGAGATATTATGAATATTCTGCCTTATTAACTGAATTTCTTCGTAACACAAGGGTACAGAATCCTCTTGCATCATTAAATCATGTATTTCGGCTGCCTCACCTTCATCTGTAATCTGACCTTGAATTGTGTTTGGTGGCTACAAATCTGGTTCTGTATCCAAAATGATTTCATCAATCATTTCATGGGAAGATTTCTTATTAACGACCTGCTCAAAAATGTCGACATCTCCCTCATCTTCAACATTAAAACTGAGAGATTGTTGATTTCCTACAAGCTTTTCATTTGAAGATTTACTATGCAATTTACCCTGCAAAAGATGAAATGATTCAAAATAGAGAGGTAAGGAATCTTCTTGTATCATTTGATCATATATGCCAGCTTCTACGTCTTCATGTGCAACCTGACTATTAATGGCATTTGGGGGCTCGAACTCTGAATATAAGAAGTCTAGAACAAAGTTTTCATCTCCCTCGAGAGGATCCAAATCAAGATTTGTTGATAGCTAATGTCTGATTACATGGAAATTATCTCTAATGAACTGACATGAATCAAAACACAAAGGCAAATATCCTTCACTTACTTCAAAATCTGTTGCACTTTCCTCATCGTTTCCATAGTTGATATGCCTTGGTTGATCACTGTACTCGAGCTGCTATAAGAGAACTTCCTCATCCCATAAACTGGCTGCTGATTTGTCTGCAAGATTAGCTTCTGTTTGGAGAGCATAATCATCATCATCATATTGATCAAGCTAAGGCAAATCATCAGTATAAAACACGTCATCAAGCATACATGTCATATCAATAGGTATTTCTTCTCCAATATGATCTACAAAACAATCCTTATGACTACTGAGATAAGAAACAAAATGTTTTGGATCAGCCACTTGTTCATGAACGCCATTTTCATCTTTTGCAGTCATTTTTCTCACCATCTCTTCTACTACACTCACCAAAATGTCAAGTTTTTCCTCTGAAGGTGTAGTTTTCTCTAGATCCACGTTTTTCATCTCTTCTTCTTTCAACCTTGCTCTTCTGATTAGCAAATGAGCCTCTACATTTACTGCATTGTTTTGCATCTCTTCAAGTGTTGCGACATTCTTTTCTCTCAGCTGAAACTCCATTTCTGGATCAAAGGCACCCGGGTAGTGCAGAGAGAAGATCTAGGAGGGGGTCTTACATCAACCGGCATTGAATAATAAACTTGATTAAATCTGGCTGAAAATTGTTCTACTGTCTCCTCTGGCATTCTTTTCAGCTGATTATACTCTTCTACGATAAGGAAAAGGTTCTGTCTGATCCTCCACCTATCAAGAAAAACTTTGATGAACCACCGTAAATCTATGATGCTCGCATCCGGCAGGGCTTTGAACCAACTCTTGACTTTGCCTTGCAAAGAAAGTGCAAAAAGCCTTATACTGATATCTTCTTCATCAATTTCCAAAAGGTCTAGAAAAGTCTCAACATTCTACACATGTTGCTCAGCATTGACATTCTTGCATTCACCGTGGAATCTTGGCAATTATAGATCATAGTTTCTGGGGAAAGCATGAAGAACAGAAAGTAAAACAAGAGGTTTATACCTATCTAGGATTATAATAGCTGTAGGAATATGTACAAGAGCGATGGGATCAGGTTTGTTTTTTTTAGGCTCATCACTCTGAAGAGAGGCATCATAAGATGTGGGAAAAGTAAGGAGGCCAGGATCTAAGGGGAACTTAATATTTACACTTTTTGAATAGGTCGAGTGAAGATTCTAATCACCTTTATCATACAACAAGTTCTGAAAAACTTTCAGGGCAGCTTCAACAATAGCAAAGAAGTAATTCACAAGGAAGCATAGTAGGTCCTGAATACCATTCCACTTTGGATACCCGACCTTTGTGTAAGATCCTTCCATTTTCGCAGAGAAAAAGTTAGATCTCCAGTGGAGTCACCATGAAGCACCGATTGTTGGATTCTTCAGTGAATGGAGTTGCCAGGTGAATGATTTTAGCCGTCTTCTTATGTCTGATCGTTGTTCACCATCAACCATCAGATCTGAGCTTGATAGATGTACTGGGGCAAAAAAATCTTTAGGAAATTATTTTTCCCCAGTGGATTTGCCACTATGTTAGCACCTAAATATGCCTTAGGCTGAAGGAAGGAAAAAATTAGGGTAACCACAAACCATGCTCAGTCTGGTAGCTAGCCCTACCAGAGCAGGAGATGGCTCTCTCCGAGTCACGCTCAGTGAATAGATGATCGAAAATGGTCTGAGATGACTTACAATGCAATATTTACCTTAGGCTAGTAAGTGAATAGGGATTCTGGAAACAATTTTATGAATGATCGAGCTTCTGGGATGTTATGGGACAGGCGCTCAGCAAAGAACAGAGAATTTAATACAAAGGCACAGATTATTCTGTGAGGCAAGGTAGGCGGAAAATGTAACAATTTTAGTTTGAAGTACCGTGACATGAATAGATTTATGAAGAAAGTGAAAAGAACATAGTGACATGAATCCTTTTCAACAGAAGAATAACACTGAACATGAAATTTTCCCACAGGGAGAGCAATAAAATTGAATTCTACCTAATCTCACTCAGAAAATTTCACTGGAAATGAACATGAATTGAATTATGAAACATAACAAAATACATATGAAACACATAAGAGACACATTTGATACAGTCACAACCACAAGAATCTCATGAAACAGAGCCGCTACCTTTCATTAATTCTCTGTCAAAAATACACAGTGAAGAAACAAAGTTTCTTTCCCACAGTCTCCCAGAAGTTACAAGCCAACCAACCCTTTGCAAATAGCTTGCATACAATATATAGAATGTGTAAGGAAGAGATAGAACGCCCAACGGTTGGGGAGTTACACTAATCATCACAAAATGGAGATGAAGAGCCAACCATCAGCTACAGGTGCAGTGCCACAAACATGACATTTGGCTTGGGGTGACCGTTTGCCTTCCTCTGCCACTTGGATAGAAGCCAATCTGGAGAAAAAACTCTTTAAATGCCACCTTTGGTGCCAAAAAAACTGAAGTGTAGATGAGCGGGCCCGCTTCGAGAAGTCGCGAACCGAAATTTCGCGAAACGGAAGCAAATTGGCAATTTTTCCTTTGTGCGCCGCGCCATTTTCTCTATGCGTCGCACTACTTTGGGGCCTGTTTTGGGGCACTTGTAGGTGTCCAAAATGTGCCCAAGTGGGCTTGTTGGAAATCCTATCCTGTCTACTTTCTAACCCCACTGGAATGTTTTAATTTGGTGCTCATTTTCCCCTCCAAATCTTCATTCTCCCAAGACTGCTTCCTGTGTGTCAAAAAAGTGGCAGAGAGGCCATTTTTGGGGTTTTTTTGACCTTTTGGAGACTCATACCTTGCCAAAATTTCTTTTCCGGACACCAGTAGTCATAATTTTCTATGTTGAATCCAAAAATTCAAACCATTCCTCATTTTAAGCTCTAGAATTTTAGCGTCGCGCGCACAGGGAGAAAATACTTGTTTTTTGCCCAAAAATTTGTCAAATGACCCAAAATGCCCCAAAAATGCTCCAAATTTCTTTCCCATGCACCAGTAGTAGTGATTTTTCATGCTGAATCCAAAAATGTAAACCTTTCTTCATTTTAAGCTCCCAATTTTTAGCATCGCGCCAGTGCGCGGCTCACTGGGCTTGAGGCACGACGCATATAGCCTGTGCGTAGGGGTTTTTTTAGGAGACTTTTAGAGGCCTTCCCGGTGTCCAAATTGGGCACAGGATAGCTCGTTGGAAATATGTTTGAATCTAATTTCCAACCCAACTATAATTTTTCAATTTGGAGGTCATTTTCCTTATCAAAAATCAAATCTCCCAATACTGGTCAAAATGTACCAAATGAGGTTGCCTAAAGGCCGAGTGCTGTTACAGTCAACTTTTGAATGCCTTACTCAACTCCAAATTGAGCTCATGATATCTCATTGGAAAGATATTTGTGTCTAGTTAGCACTTGATGCATCAAGTAGGCCATTTGACCAACTGAGATAGGATAAAATTTGACTTTCCCAAGGTCACTTCAGGGGTGCATCAATTCTCCCGAGGCAACTATATTTTTGACATTTCCCAAAAACCATGACACCTGTATAAAAAGTGAAGGAGGTTTTTCGTCCTGGGAATGGTATGGACAAAAACCTCTCTCATTTGTCCCAAATTCATATTTTAGTGCTCAGAAACATCATTTGAGTGAAACCTATCCCGATGTGTGGAACAAGGGATTTGTCGAAATGAAGCGAAATGAAGGGGATAGGGAGCTTATAAATTCTTGAGGAAATTTTGGGAAGTAGGGAGGGATGCTAATAAGTAGGGGAAAGTGAAATATCAGAGATTGAGTGAGGGGAATGGGTCCAAAAAGGCAAAACACAGGTCCAACCTAGAAAATTGCCAGGTTGTAGCAAGAAACTAAGGTTTACGCGAAAAGAGGAATTTGGGGGATGTCAGTGATGGGAAGTGTTTGATAAGGTACTTTAAGGATAGGGGAAGGTGTATGAACATCAGGATACAAGTTTTGCCTATGATTTGACCGTCCAAGAGAAATTTCCTTCAAAACCCTAGGAGAGGGAAATGACCTTACCTAGGCACAACTGAAGCATGAACAGGGTGTAAAATGACCCATTGGAACTTGACATGACGATGAGAACCCTCTGAATGATGGTAGACTTAGCTGAATAGTGACATAGATCGACATTTGGACGAATTTGGAAGGAGTGAAAGCAAACCCTAGACCTAATGCCTAGTGATCAAATTTTACTTGAAGACTCACTGAAATGACAAAATTTGACCTTGACACCTTAAAACCACTTTGTAAGAGCATGTTTGATCACTGGAGGAAGGCTGCAAAGACTGACACTAACACCGGGAAGGGTAGTTTAGCTCGTTAGTTGAAGATTTTCATATTATAGTTTTTCATCTCTGGTGTTGCTCTACTGCCAGTAGGCCTAGATAATACCTCGGTGGATTCACACAAGAACACACACATTTCTCCACTACCAGTGAGCCTGGTGAGTACCCCGGTGGAGTTGCATGATTCACCTCTCTGTGCAGGAAGCCTTTCTCTTCTTTCGCCTTTGTATTTTTTAAGAGGACTATGCATATGAACTTATTTAATTTTGGGGTGAAAGAGGGATCCCGACTTATTGAGAGCAGAAGAGGTTGTTCCTTTAGAGAAGCATGTAAAAAATCTGACATAGGTTTTCTCCTTTAGATTTTCCCCTTCTCCGTTTCTACTAATTGGATTAGCTTCAACACATAGAGCAGAAGGCTGAGTACTGTCATGGGGCTTCCCAGTCTAGACATAGGTTCACAGTTGGACCAAATCTTCCCTTATAGACAGTTCGTATATTCTATCAAGACTTCTTCAGCCGAAGTTTTTAACCAAGCACCGAGAAAATGGACACAATACTAGCCAAGTGCTGTAATGTCACAAGTCTCTTCAAATTTCAGCCACATCCTCTATTCAAAAGTTAGAACGTAGTAGTTGGCAGCACTTATTTCCATAAACAAAAATAGTAATATATCAAACAAACAAAATTCATGTGAAAAAAAATAGTAATCATAATAAAACAAAGAAAAAGCAAAGGTAATAAGAAAAACAAATGGAATGAAACAACAAGCAGCAAGCAGACTATGTACAAGGCATAGGCGCAGCCCAACCTACTAAACTAATGTTTGAGGACTTGGCCGTTTGACAGGAATATTATCAATCCTCCCATCAATTGATTGTGAATGATAGGTGCGTGAGCCAATTTTCTCGTGGACCAGTGCTGGTCCACTGGGTTTCAATATCAGAACCTAGTTGCATTCCAGAAAACCTTTAAGTAATGACAACACTATTCTCTCAGGTATTGTGTGCAGCATGGGGTAATTGTTTTTACTCTGGGAAGGGTTCAAGTTTATGAAGTCAATGCGAAACAGGATATTCCCAGATTTCTTATGTGGAAGATTTAAATCAGAAAACCAATTGTGATGATGAACTTTGCAAGTAAGCCAAACACTTAAAATGTTCATCAATCTATTTGGTGAAAGGAGTACAAACAACATGTATGTGTTACCTATTCTTTGATGTAGTGGCTTGTCTTCTCCTTTACCTCAAATCTTATGTTGGACTGTTCACATGTAGTGGGTACTCAGGTCATCATCTACTCATGCAGGCCCATCCTGGTACTGTTCAATCAAGCAGTCAACGATTGGTCACTGCTGCAATCTGTAACTTGTACCGAGATTAGCCATCTTCGAATCATGGTGGATCCCCAAGTTGCTCTGTTTGTTCATAGTGTTGGTCTTTCGTGTGATTAGCATGAGTGCTTCAGCATCATTGTTTGTGACTCCGAGCTTCGAACAACTTGAAATCGTGCATAGTTCCTTGTTTTGGATGACTGAGATGCACTCGGTCCTTGAGTCATCATGCGTTCCTGGTTTATCAAGACTTATGGTCCACAACTTGTCTATACATGGACCATTTTTTGAGCTGGTACTGCTTCTGCTACTACTACTATTAGAAAAACAAATTGTACAAGTTTTATTATCATTAGTTGGGCGAGGAAGTAGTCCCAACTGCTTGTATGATGAGGTTGGCGTTGGACGTGTAAGATAACACTCCATTTTTTTTTCCAAGAAGAAGTTGCCAATGGTTCATTCTTTTCATTAAGGGTAGTGACATTGTGTTTCATATACCTCTCAGATAAAACTCAAATTTGGTTTCATTTACCGTAGTACGGAAGCCATAGGTGAGAGCAGTCTGTAGCAAAGTATCCATCTAGCTTGCTGGACCAATCTCTGCTGAGTAGCAGACCATATGATTCCAATATGTCCACAACAATTATGTTGATGCACTGGTGGACTCGACTGTCATGGGATAGTCGGATGATTACGTCTCGTAGTTCACCAATTGCTGGTACTGATGTTCTATCAAGTTGGATGATTCTCGCAAATGTTTCACTCCATGGTGCATTGATCTTATTAGAAATGGAGAGCGACATGACATTGGCTGCCCTACCAGAATCAGCCAAATAGTTTTGGAAATTGTAGTTGAAAACTTCAAATAAAAGTAGGAATGGGGGGAAACTTGAGTTTTCTTCTTCCACCCGAAGTGTAGCGAGCAGAGTGGATACTGATTCAGGAGGTGTGCATTCTCCCTTGTTGGGCGAGGTCGCACTGTCTGTTTTCGTTTGTCCCAATGAGCACAGCAGGATATCTCGATGGCTTTGGACTTTGGCTAACTCGAACAAACTAATTTTTGCTCGAGTTTTCTTCATGTCATTGACTATGTTGTAATCCAGAGGTGGTAGACTCACTGCAGTGTCCAGGATGGAATGGATGCTCATGTTTTCTGGTGGATTGTTCTACAACTTGCTGCTCATGGATGTGTTCTTATCCGCCGCTATCTTCCTGGACTTGCTTTGTTTTTGTTTCTTTGATGTAGCTGGTGGATCGACCTTCTTTATTAGATGCCTCACTTTCTCTTACATCTCCTCAAGTGTTGGGGGAACCCCTTTACTCTTAATATTGTAACAATCATTTTGCTTTTGGGGCTGCTTCTCAGTGTTCCTCTTCGAGACTACTTGCAAGCATTGATATGTGTTCACCACATGCCCATAACTTTGTGCTTCATCAGGTGCAACCTCTTCATTATCATCAGTGCCTTCTGGCTACTCCTGTATGTCACCATCCGCATCAAGTGTATGAGTACACACAGAGGTAACAACTTTCTTCCAATCTAAACAAGAGTTCTCGGGGTGAAATTTTTCATGGAAGGAACAATACTTAGGATCAGTGCATTTATAAAGTTGGAACATAGGCTTATGCACAAATTTGGAACCGAACCGGCTGTTGCTTGATGAGCTAGTTGATGAATTGTTTGCCTGTCTCTGTCTGGGCATATGACTGTTCATGAATGTGTCCATCTTCCATTACTTGAGTTCGGACATTTAGGTGATCAAGTTCTTGACAAGGCGAGTGAGGGCCTCATTGTCAGTTGCTTCCTTGTCTCTTCCTTTGCTCGTCATTGCTTGGGGATTTCTTCTCACATCCTTGCAGTCTTTCATTGATTCTTCATCCTTGATGACTCCAATGGTGCACAAGTCTTTCTCAACAGAAATAGTCTCTTCGCAGCTTTCTAATAGTGTTGGCTTCATAGCTCGCTTAAAAAACTGCACAATGGTGGTTAGCAGTGCAGATGTGTAATATTCGACAGTGATGGAGTCATAAGGTGTCTACTGCAAACTTGTTCAAGATATGCTTAAACCTCTGATTGAAATCTTTCACTTTCTCTTTTCCCTCCATCTTAAGGCTTCCCAATTCTTTGAGTAGCATGGCTGGAGTCTTGTCATCAACAAAATTTTCAAGGAACATACTTTTGAAAGAACCCCAGTTCTTTATAGAGTTGGGTGGAAGGTTGTGATACCAAGCAGCTACCCGGCCGTCCAAGGTACATGGAAACAATATACATGCTACATCATCATAACGTACCTCAAGGGTCTGCAGTTGTAGGTAGTAGTTGTCTAAGTGTTCTTCTGCCTTCACCGTGTTGCCAGATTTAAACTTGATGTTCATTCTCTCCGCTTGCTTCGACATCTTGTGCAGAACATCTGAGAGAGCTAATGGTCCCTGAGTCATCCATTCAAGATTTGGGTCAGCCATCTCTTCATCCTCTTCATCTTCTCCCTCCCCTTCAAAATCTGATGGTTCTGGATCTAAGTCTATCATTTGCCTCCGCCTCCACTTTCTCCGCTGCCTTCCCCTCCAACTTTTATACCACAGTTTGATCCCAAGACTACAAGAGTTCCTTATTCGTCTTCAAAGAAGATTGGAAGTTCCTCTCCATCTTTGATATCCTCTTCCAAACCTTCCAGAGTAGCAAGGATTGCTTCTTCCACCAATGATACAACAACCCTTATGGGAGTGGATTTTGGCCATAGGGGCTTCATTAAATGAACCTCTGAAATATCACGTGTGTTCATGGCATATTAGACAAACCCTTAATTTGACTATATATTGGAAAATACCTCTAAAAATCACATTATTTAACCCCTTACCAATACGAACAAAATACAACTTCCCAATTTAAAAATCCCCTATTCTCACTAGATATTATAAGTATGCATTTTTTTCATTAACATTTTTTAGACCCCTTTATATTTTTTCATTAACTTTGAGGTCCATTTCTTATACCTACCAATATAAAAACCCTTTACCCCCTATATATCCCCCAATATATTATGTCATTTTTTCCTTAATATATATCCCCAAATATGAACCCACGTTGTATGGTATTTCTCCCCTAGTGAAGCCCCCATGCTTTTGGCTTCTTCAATGCGTGTTGAAGATATTGTATGCCTGGGATCAATCCAACTACTTTCGCGAATTGGTGAGTGATGGGGTGAACGGAGCGAAGGTGTTGATATGAAATCTCATGTTCAATTCTGGGAGGTGAGGAGTAACCATTTGCTGAGTCATGAGAGTGGGAGTGCGAATTACTTCCTTGACCAAAAGGTTGACAAGTGAGTGTGAAGGGAATTTCAGCCATGTACAACTAGCTTCCCTCCTTCTAGCGCAATAAATCTTGATGGTGCTCGACCCGCCAACATTGAGGAGATCACCCCGAGATGAAGTCCGAACTAGACTTCACACCGTTTGGTGTGGGAGTCCCATCCGGTATGATGGCTCGGTTGCCATTGTCTTAAGGATCTGCCTCAACTCTTGCTTGTCATCACAGGAGAGTGGTCCATTTTGTCTTCAAGAAGTGAGTTTCGCATGCCTGGTGATTGTAAGATTACTTGTGTCAATGGTTCTTTCACTGTGAGGGGAAAAAGGTGAAGGTGAGCTCTAGGTTGAAAGGGATTAGTCCCAACTTGGCTAGGAACACACAACACAAAGGACATACAAATCTTCCAGTGGAGAAGTCCACTCGGATGCGGTAGTCACAACATACAAGGTAAGATAACACGTACAACACTCATGAATCAGTCTGAGATGAGTGCAACAGTTGTTACAGCAAGGTTCATGTGAAAGGTATATCTGATGTCCGACAAAGAAGTCGACAAGGATGGGACAACATTAACAACATATACAACACATTTCCATTAATACATTATGCATTATGAAAAATGAATCAGTTCAGATGTAGAACACATGGTTAAAGCAACATGAATTACAAGTGTTAAAGATCAGTCTTACAACAAATACAATACATGTGTGAAAACATGTTGTCCTGTTGATAGGTTTCTGAATTAAGCGAAAGTTCAAAGACACATCATTACACCATACATTAGTAACCCTGTCAGTGAGGCATTGGAGCCACTACTTACTCCTCAAAGAAAATATTACAAATTCTCTTGGATATGTGGGAAGAGTTGAGGCGAAAATTCCTTTCATGTACAAATGAGGGGGGTATTTATAGCCAAGGGTGAAAATGACCCTTGTGGTTGTTTGACTACCCTCATGATCATTCGACTTCCATGACTTTCTGACTTACATGACCCTATTTTCAACAAGTGGGTCTCTTGGACTTCCACATTACATCACATTGATTGACAACAAGCCCATAGTGGAGATGTGGGAAACATGACTCATGACTTGACTCGACATGACTTGACAAGACAATGCTAGTACATTCGTGCTGCTGTTGGAGTGCATGTTGAGCTACAGTGCTACTAAGTGATAGATGTCTTCATGGTGTATCATAGCTTCACCACCACATGGTGAAGGAGTCTTCGATGGTCCTTGGTTTGCTTGATGAAGCTCTACAATGTTGTTCCTTGCTTTCATGTTGGAAGGCTTCACAAGCTCACTTTTTCACAAAGGTGCATGTTCATCGCGTTCATCTACTTCGCATGCTTCGTTCGTTTGCCTGCTTCGCATGCTTCATTCATTTGTCCATTGGTGAACTTGTCCATATGCATCTGCTCCCTTCATTCATTCCGTTCATCATTTTGACATGTTTGTTGATGTACCTGCACCTGTAGTCACTCATGACAAGACGATATCAAATCCAAACCCTCCTAGTCTACCATGATACATGATCATTCGAATACGAGTGACTAGGAGAGGTAGCAGGGTTGTGATGCGGGATGATGGCTCCGGGAAACTACTGATGAAAAACTACACAAGTCACTAAGGGATGGAGACAGATGATCTAAGTTGATAGTGATTGTATGCAAGGTCTAGCTCAGTTGGGAGGAAAAAATGTGCAAATTTAAGAGGGACAACATGTGTTGCAGGAGGGTAGGGTAGACATTCTTTGCCCATTTTCTAGAACAAATAGCCAAGAAGGGCTAGACAACCAAATTTGCGCAATTTTCCAAAGGAAAGGGTCAGTCTGCTTGAGGGGTCAGTAGGCAGGGATTGCGCAATTTTTCTAGGGAACTTCTCAAGAGACTGGCAACCAGATCTATGCAATTCCTAGAGGGAACTGCCAGTTGCCTACTGGGGTCATTGGCAGCAAGATCTATGCAATTCCCAGAGGTAACTTCCAGTTGGCTGCTGGGGTCACTAGCAGCCAAATCTATACAATTCCCATAGGGAACTTCCAGTTGGCTACTAGGGTCACTAGCAGCTAGACTTGCGTAATTCCTAGAGGGAACTGCCAGTTGGCTGCTCAGTCACTGGCAGCAGAAACTGCGCAATTCTTGGAGGGAATAGGCAGTCTGTTGCTGGGAACTACTGGCAGGGAAAATTGCATTAAGGCCAAGAGGTTAGCCTTCTAATAATCTCTGCAAAATTTCTGAGCTGAGCTGACTTATGGGTAGCGGGAGGCCTGCTCATGAGCACTGCGCAATTTCTTAGATGAACAATCAGACGACTATCCGGGTGGAAAACATGAGTACTGATTGAATTGCTTGTGGGTAGCATGGCTTGAAAGAGATAACTTGGTGCTTCTGTGTTTTTCTGGTTGACAGTCGATTGAGTCGAAAGTAGGGTGATGGTCCGGCTGTCAGTGAGGAGTCCGGTCGTCAGAACTTAGCAAAAATGACTAAGTGTGTGAACAATTGAAAGATTCATAAGTGATCATATAGACACACACTCGCATGACTTGACAATGAAACGACCAAACCATCCGGATACACATGTTCAACATGAGTGACTGAAGGTGCAAGCATCAAGTGTGACACTCGTGATTGATCATTCATGATCAAGATGACACTTGCACGACAATGAATATGACTCTGTGTGTGAGTGCGACAAATACCTTCATGGTGAACACAACAAACACATACGAAGCAGAGACTTTGAGCATAACCAGAACACAGTCGCAAGCATGACTTAGACATCAACATGAAGAGACTTGAGTGCAATAGACAACCAAGGCGAATATAAAGCCTCACACCAGCTCACAGAGTGAACCCAAGTGTGTGCAGTCATCAAGTAAAACTCTCCAAGGGAGGCCCCAAAATTGGTGCAGGCCAAAATTTTGGAGGGTGCTTGTAGCCGCTACAACAGGTAGAAATTTCCCTAACTTATCCCTATTACTACGAGGCATGAAAGAAGTGTTTTGTTTTGTTTTCTTTCAAGATTTAAGACTAATTGCAGAATAGAAATGACAATTGAATTGAAACTAACTACTAAATGAAATCACTTGCATAATGGAAAGGAAAGAAAACCATCTTACAGCTACCTTTACAAAAATGAAACTAATAGTAGAATGAAAGAGATAAGAAATGGAAGAAAGAAAGCAGAACTTAGACACCTCCCTGGAAATGGTTCTAAGAAGTGATAAGTACCATTATTGCAGCAAAAATGTTGCAACTCCTGGGGCTACCAACTTTACTTCATCAACCCGGGCTTTGTACAAACTTGGAGGTGACAGTGTTGTATACACAAGTAGATGCAATGGGTCCACTCTTTTGTCACTGCTGAGCCGGGTAATAGACCACCAGGGTTTCTCAAACTAGACTTCTATTGATTTAGAAGAAGTTTGATTCCAATTGAGAAAGGAGAATTTTACCCTATTTGAGAAAATTGAAATGCCACCTACTGTAGTAAAGAAATACTGAAATTGATTCTTAAAACACACAACTCATCTAGCTATTTTTCAAGATACCTTGATTCAAAAGAATTCTAAGCTAACACATGTAGAATCCTACTAACCTAAGCATGAAATATATTCTAATCAAATAGTTAACGACTGCGCACATGAATAAGCATAACAACCTTTTTCCTTTTGTCTTTTTTGAGAAACATGAATGCTAATTCTTCTTGATTGTATGGAAGGTGGGTTAGCTGTGGAGAGAGATGGTTGTGATGGGTCAGATGTCTTGGGAGGAAAGAAGGGGTCTTCTCCTAGCTTCATGATGCATTTCTCACAAATCGAGCTCAAAACAGGCCACTACAGTGTTGGAAATAATACTGAGAGGGGGGGGGTGAATCAGTATTATCACATTAATAAAACTTTTTCATTTCCATGATCAGATTCATATATGCTACTTCCACAACTTCTTATGATTAAGTTAATTGATCTTCAATGAGTGCATTAGAACATTATCAACCATATTATCAAATAACAGATGCAGTAATAGAGAATAGATCATCACACATAAGGCACACACATGAACACCATGATATAAGGTGGAAACCCAATGCGGGTGAAAACCACCTGCTGCAAGTCATCTCAATATTCTTCTTAATAAGAAAATACTTTTACAATATTTGTACTGGTGCAGTCTTATACCAGTACGGGAGCTACAACCCCCTTTGCTCTTGTACTAGCCGATCCATTTACTAGTACGCAGGCTGCTACCTGCTACAATGCTCCAAATATTTCCTTTAGCTCTTGTACTAGCTTAGATACTAGTACGTAGGTGCTGACCTACAATCTTCTCTCCTCCACGTACCACATTTCATCAATTTTCAGACTGGATACACTAAAGCACAACACATAATCTGAAAGGCCACATTTCATCCAATTTTCATACTGGACCCAACAACAACTTTGAAGCTCATAATCAAACAACCTTCTAAATCACCCAATCATCAGATCCATACATATACAATGATATTATGAGAGTTATCAACCAGATCTAGTACATCAGATCACATGAAGATAACCGATCCATTCATCCAACAAAACTGAAGTTAATCATAATCATTCACTCAATCACTGCTGTTATCTGAACATAATATCAGAACCAAACATCACTTCAACAACCCAGATCATAAGAATGATAAGCAGAGATTTTAAGAGAAGTAAGCAGCTTCACCCATGTACTGCCTGCTTACGTAAGCACCCTGCTCAACTGCTCGCCTGCTTACAGTACGCACCTTGCTCAACTGCTCGCCTGCTTACAGTACGCACCCTGCTTAACTGCTCGCCTGCTTACGTACGCACCCTGCTCAACTGCTCGCCTGCTTACATACGCACTGTAGTCAACTGCTCACCTACGTACCTCGCTCTGAGTCCATTGGACTGCCTGCGGACCTCCGCACCTGCAACCCTTCTGTGCCTGCGTACCGGCGCACCTGAAACGCTTCGTTCCTGCGTATGTACGCACTTTTCTTTCACTGTACCTACGTACCTCCGGGCATAGATGATTTCAAGACTTCAAGAATAACCCAGACAGTCAGATCTACAGATATGATCATGCGCCGAAGAGATCTCAATCCATCAGTAGATTCGCCTTATTTAGATCTAGACATTACTCCCAAGAGATCATAATATTTCAGATCTAGCTCTCATAAGATGTTCAACCCAAGCACACACAAAGCCAAATGATCTCCTTTGCTTTATATAGGAAAGCTCTTCCTCAAATCATGGATCAATACCACGGGCCGACACCATAATAACACAAATACCATCGGCTAAATACCAAGAGTAAAACATAAGAAACCCCACATGTGAATTTCTTTGCCTTGAAAAGTGTGCACTGGGGGTATGCACCTCCTGAACGGGATAACTGTGAGTATGTACACACTTTATGTAACACCGACCTACGTGTACGCACCTTATGTAAGGTGTACCTGCGTACCCCTTATTTTCTTCAATATTTGATAACTGATCATCAATCTCTGCTGCTGACTTGAAGTACTGTGATCTATCAGCTGAATGGGTTGCCATCAAGGACAACACTTTAGCCATAATGCCAACAATCTCCCCCTTTGGACTTGATGGCAAAGCTTACTAAGAACTTGCCATTTGATTCCTTTGAGCTGTCCTGCATCTATGTATTATGTCACATCTGATATCTCTTTTGTAGATTCATCTGAATGTATATAAGTGAGATGATATTCTATGAGAGGGTTGCCATCAAGTACAACACATGCATCATAATGCCAACAATCTCCCCCTTTGGACTTGATGGCAACAACACCAAATCACTCTCCCCCTTTGACATCAAGGGCAAAGGGTTATGCTCCCCCTAAGAACATGCTCTATAAACCAGATCTGCTGAAGTCTCTTAATGAACTCCCCCTTTGTATATGCCAAGGTGCTCCAATCTGATAATGCTCTTTCTGAGAACAAGCTGAGATGTCTGCTCTGCTATATAGTGTTGTTCATGCTCAAGCTCCCCCTGACTGCAAAAAGATGTTCTATAAGAAGAACATGACTCTATATATCATAAATGACCTTCCTATCACCAAAAGACTCAATACATACATTCATTACAATGGTGATACATCAAAAGTTTACATATGATATCATTCATCCCAGGCATACTGGGGAAACAAAGGCCGTTACATGACCTGAAGAGGTAACTACAAAAGAGACACACTATTACATAAAGACGAATCACCTAAGATAAATATCAGCAATCAACACTGTATGATCTGCTTCATAGTATCTGTCAACATCAACTTGCATTAGTGCATGAATCTCCAAGGTATGAGAAACACCATAGCCATCCAGATCTGCATGAACTAAGAGTCATCAAATGGGAGTATCTGCATCAATCAACATATGAATGAAACCTATCATTATATAGGTAAGATCTCATCATCATCATGTCTCCAACAATGCAACTTTGAATAATCATCCATGTATCCAGCCAACAATCTTCATCCATATATGTGCCAAGAACAATAAAGACTCCATGCAAGCACCATTAGAGAATCAACCACAAATCTGATCCAAGAACCATGTGACCAACTCATAACCATAGCAAGATGAATCATAAGCATCATCACGAAGGACCATAATGCCAACAATGCATTAAGAACATATGCTCCCCCTAAACTTGTGCCATTTGTCAGATCTGATCATGCATATCAATAAGAAGAGTCAGCCAATAAATGCTTTAAGACAGGTACGCAATTTTTCTTTATTTGCCCTGCGTAGCCACGCACTTCACCTTCTGCTCCCCTACGTACACCCGCAGAGATCCTTCTGTGAACTGCGAATGTACGCAGACAGTCTTCTACTACAGCGCGTACCCACGCAGTTGTTCCATCAGATGCGCCGCGTACCCCACGCAGCCTTTTCTTCCATCGCGCCGCGTACTTTTATGTACCTACGCGGGTTATCCTTCTGTTGCGCCGCGTACCACGGATCATGATACGCACCTTTTCTTCTGTCTCGCCACGCCCGTCCGCATATGCTCTTCTGATAAGCCGCGTACCTCCGCACAGGGACTGTGCCTTCACTTGCGTACATCTGCACCCAGTCTTACGCTCTGCTGCGTACGCCCGCACTTTCACAGTTAATGATCTGCGTACTTCTGATTAGGGCCAAATTAACAGTCCTCCTTTGTGCCACTGACAGTCAGATTCCTAGATCTGATAGATTCACTTCCAACTTCACTTGCCTACTGCCTTCAAACAAGCATATAGGCGATTGTGCAGTATCCAACTCGCGTATATATGCGACTTTCCTTTCTGAAGTTTGCATATGAGATTCAGGACACTGAAGTTTTGTACTTTCAGCTCCCTCTGATTCTGGTATGTCTGTACATTGTGTTGTGCCACCTTTTTCTGACTGTACTTCGTTTTTCCTCCATATCTTCAAGCGTGATGATGACATTTTCTCCTTTTGATATGGTGCCCACACTTTGTTCCTGCATTCCTTAGCTATATGTCCAAGCTTGTTACATGCATAACATCTTACATGTTTCATATTCCTCCTGTAACAATCAGCAGCTTTGTGACCAAACATATTGCAAGCAAAGCAATATCCATAAAAATACCTTGATTGGGTTGACTTGTCTGCATAATGGTCTTGAACCCTTCTTCTTCTACATCTAGCTGCAATATGTCCAAGATTATGACATACATAACACTCAACATTATTCATAGGAGGAGTAAAGGATTTTCTTTGAGGAATCTCTTTTCTTGGTTGATGATGAGATTGATCTTTCATTTCTTTGTTGATCACTTTAGATTTCTCTTTAGAGTTCCTTGCCTCACCTTGTGAACTAGATTCACCTTCGATAGATTCATGGAAACCAAGACCAGTCTTTATAGCAAGAGACCTTTGACTACTAAGAATATCATCCAAGACTTTAGAACTATCTTGAAATCGTAAAAGCTTATCCTTTTCTTCTATTTTACCTTTCAAGATATTTACCTCAACCTGAAGCTGTTCTTCCTTTTCAAGAGATTGTTTTTTCAAATCTTCTTCAGCTTTCCTTCCTTCTTCCATTTGTTCCCTTAGTTTGATAATCTCCTTTTCTTGTTCTTCATTCAGATCCTTCTGCTTTTGACGAACTCGGAAGGCACATTCTAGTTGAGATTTTAAGCTGGTGACTTCGTTTTCTTGTTTTGCAATAGCTTGGAGTAGATCTGTATTCTTCTTCTTTGATTCTTCAAGATCTCCTTTTAGTGAGAGGATTGTAGCTTCAAGATTTTCATAGTAGCTGGATCTATCTTTGAGTTTCTTGATGGTTGTGCTTCTTTCGTTGACTTCTTTTCTTAATGATGTCACTTCATGCTGCAATTTTTGACATTGGTCTTCCTTGTCCTTGAGTAACTTTCTTACCTTGTTTCCTTCTTCTAGTTGGGCCTTTAGTTTGGTAGCTTCTTCTTTGAAATCACATTCCCTTTTGTTCAATAGATCTTGTTGATCTCTAATTTTTTCTGTCAGCCTTTTAAATTCTGCCTCTATTTGATATCTTTCTTGTTCACCCATAAGAGCAAATTCCGTAGTTTCGCTATCACTTTCATCTCTTCCAAAAGGAAAGATAGCTGGAACATCAGAGGATAATATATTCATACCTGATAATGATTCTGAATCTGATTCGGAATCTGAAGAGCTTCTTATACCTAATCCCCAATCGATTCTCCCACTGTCATAGTTCTTCTGAGATGACTTCTTTTTCTTAGGTGCTTTCTTCTTAAGCTTCTTTCCCATTGTTCGACGGATCTCCTTCAAGCGATCAAGCTTCTATCAAAGGACCTGCTCTGATACCAATTGTTGGAAATAATACTGAGATGGGGGGGTGAATCAGTATTATCACATTAATAAAACTTTTTCATTTCCATGATCAGATTCATATATGCTACTTCCACAACTTCTTATGATTAAGTTAATTGATCTTCAATGAGTGCATTAGAACATTATCAACCATATTATCAGATAACAGATGTCGTAATAGAGAATAGATCATCACACATAAGGCACACACATGAACACCATGATATAAGGTGGAAACCCAATGCGGGAGAAAACCACCTGCTGCAAGTCATCTCAATATTCTTCTTAATAAGAAAATCCTTTTACAATATTTGTACTGGTGCAGTCTTATACCAGTATGGGAGCTACAACCCCCTTTGCTCTTGTACTAGCCGATCCATTTACTAGTACGCAGGCTGCTACCTGCTACAATGCTCCAAAGATTTCCTTTAGCTCTTGTACTAGCTTAGATACTAGTACGTAGGTGATGACCTACAATCTTCTCTCCTCCAGGTACCACATTTCATCAATTTTCAGACTGGATACACTGAAGCACAACACATAATCTGAAAGGCCACATTTCATCCAATTTTCATACTGGACCCAACAACAACTTTGAAGCTCATAATCAAACAACCTTCTAAATCACCCAATCATCAGATCCATACATATACAATGATATTATGAGAGTTATCAACCAGATCTAGTACATCAGATCACATGAAGATAACCGATCCATTCATCCAACAAAACTGAAGTTAATCATAATCATTCACTCAATCACTGCTGTTATCTGAACATAATATCAGAAACAAACATCACTTCAACAACCCAGATCATAAGAATGATAAGAAGAGATTTTAAGAGAAGTAAGCAGCTTCACCCATGTACTGCCTGCTTACGTAAGCACCCTGCTCAACTGCTCGCCTGCTTACAGTACGCACCCTGCTCAACTGCTCGCCTGCTTACAGTACGCACCCTGCTCAACTGCTCGCCTGCTTACATACACACCCTGCTCAACTGCTCGCCTGCTTACGTACGCACTGTAGTCAACTGCTCACCTGCATACCTCGCTCTGAGTCCATTGGACTGCCTGCGGACCTCCGCACCTGCAACCATTCTGTGCCTACGTACCGGTGCACCTGAAACGCTTCGTTCCTGCGTATGTACACACTTTTCTTTCACTGTACCTACGTACCTCCGGGCATAGATGATTTCAAGACTTCAAGAATAACCCAGACAGTCAGATCTACAGATCTGATCATGCGCCGAAGAGATCTCAATCCATCAGTAGATTCGCCTTATTTAGATCTAGACATTACTCCCAAGAGATCATAATATTTCAGATCTAGCTCTCATAAGATGTTCAACCCAAGCACACACAAAGCCAAATGATCTCCTTTGCTTTATATAGGAAAGCTCTTCCTCAAATCATGGATCAATACCACGGGCCGACACCATAATAACACAAATACCATCGGCTAAATACCAAGAGTAATACATAAGAAACCCCACATGTGAATTTCTTTGCCTTGAAAAGTGTGCACTGGGGGTACGCACCTCCTGAACGGGATAACTGCGGGTATGTACGCACTTTATGTAACACCGACCTGCGTGTACGCACCTTATGTAAGGTGTACCTGCGTACCCCTTATTTTCTTCAATATTTGATAGCTGATCATCAATCTCTGCTGCTGAATTGAAGTACTGTGATCTATCACCTGAATGGGTTGCCATCAAGGACAACACTTTAGCCATAATGCCACCAATCTCCCCCTTTGGACTTGATGGCAAATCTTACTAAGAACTTGCCATTTGATTCCTTTGAGCTGTCCTGCATCTATGTATTATGTCACATCTGATATCTCTTCTGTAGATTCATCTGAATGTATATAAGTGAGATGATATTCTATGAGAGGGTTGCCATCAAGTACAACACATGCATCATAATGCCAACAATCTCCCCCTTTGGACTTGATGGCAACAACACCAAATCACTCTCCCCCTTTGACATCAAGGGAAAAGGGTTATGCTCCCCCTAATAACATGCTCTATAAACCAGATCTACTGAAGTCTCTGAATGAACTCCCCCTTTGTATATGCCAAGGTGCTCGAATCTGATAATGCTCTTTCTGAGAACAAGCTGAGATGTCTGCTCTGCTATATAGTGTTGTTCATGCTCAAGCTCCCCCTGACTGCAAAAAGATGTTCTATAAGAAGAACATGACTCTATATATCATAAATGACCTTCCTATCACCAAAAGACTCAATACATACATTCATTACAATGGTGATACATCAAAAGTTTACATATGATATCATTCATCCCAGGCATACTGGGGAAACAAAGGCCGTTACATGACCTGAAGAGGTAACTGCAAAAGAGACACACTATTACATAAAGACCAATCACCTAAGATAAATATCAGCAATCAACACTGTATGATCTGCTTCATAGTATCTGTCAACATCAACTTGCATTAGTGCATGAATCTCCAAGGTATGAGAAACACCATAGCCATCCAGATCTGCATGAACTAAGAGTCATCAAATGGGAGTATCTGCATCAATCAACATATGAATGAAACCTATCATTATATAGGTAAGATCTCATCATCATCATGTCTCCAACAATGCAACTTTGAATAATCATCCATGTATCCAGCCAACAATCTTCATCCATATATGTGCCAAGAACAATAAAGACTCCATGCAAGCACCATTAGAGAATCAACCACAAATCTGATCCAAGAACCATGTGACCAACTCATAACCATAGCAAGATGAATCATAAGCATCATCACCAAGGACCATAATGCCAACAATGCATTAAGAACATATGCTCCCCCTAAACCTATGCCATCTGTCAGATCTGATCATGCATATCAATAAGAAGAGTCAGCCAATAAATGCTTTAAGACAGGTACGCAGTTTTTCTTTATCTGCCCTGTGTAGCCACGCACTTCACCTTCTGCTCCCCTGCGTACACCCGCAGAGATCCTTCTGCTGAACTGCGCATGTACGCAGACAGTCTTCTACTATAGCGTGTACCCACACAGCTGTTCCATCAGATGCGCTGCGTACCCCACGCAGCCTTTTCTTCCATCGCACCGCGTACTTTTATGTACCTACGCGGGTTATCCTTCTGTTGCGCCGCGTACCACGGATCATGATACGCACCTTTTCTTCTGTCTCGCCGCGCCCGTCCGCATATGCTCTTCTGATAAGCCGCGTACCTCCGCACAGGGACTGTGCCTTCACTTGCGTACATCCGCACCCAGTCTTACGCTCTGCTGCGTACGCCCGCACTTTCACAGTTAATGATCTACGTACTTCTGATTAGGGCCAAATTAACAGTCCTCCTTTGTGCCACTGACAGTCAGATTCCCAGATCTGATAGATTCACTTCCAACTTCACTTGCCTACTGCCTTCAAACAAGCATATAGGCGATTGTGCAGTATCCAACTCACGTATATATGCGACTTTCCTTTATGAAGTTTGCATATGAGATTCAGGACACTGAAGTTTTGTACTTTCAGCTCCCTCTGATTCTGGTATGTCTGTACATTGTGCTGTGCCACCTTTTTCTGACTGTACTTCCTTTTTCCTCCATATCTTCAAGCGTGATGATGACATTTTCTCCTTTTGATATGGTGCCCACACTTTGTTCCTGCATTCCTTAGCTATATGTCCAAGCTTGTTACATGCATAACATCTTACATGTTTCATATTCCTCCTGTAACAATCAGCAGCTTTGTGACCAAACATATTGCAAGCAAAGAAATATCCATAAAAATACCTTGATTGGGTTGACTTGTCTGCATAATGGTCTTGAACCCTTCTTCTTCTACATCTAGCTGCAATATGTCCAAGATTATGAGATACATAACACTCAACATTATTCATAGGAGTAAAGGATTTTCTTTGAGGAATCTCTTTTCTTGGTTGATGATGAGATTGATCTTTCATTTCTTTGTTGATCACTTTAGATTTCTCTTTAGAGTTCCTTGCCTCACCTTGTGAACTAGATTCGCCTTCAACAGATTCATGGAAACCAAGACCAGTCTTTATAGCAGGAGACCTTTGACTACTAAGAATATCATCCAAGAATTTAGAACTATCTTGAAATCGTAAAAGCTTATCCTTTTCTTCTAGTTTACCTTTCAAGATATTTACCTCAACCTGAAGCTGTTCTTCCTTTTCAAGAGATTGCTTTTTCAAATCTTCTTCAGCTTTCCTTCCTTCTTCCATTTGTTCCCTTAGTTTGATAATCTCCTTTTCTTGTTCTTCATTCAGATCCTGCTGCTTTTGACGAACTCGGAAGGCACATTCTAGTTGAGATTTTAAGCTGGTGACTTCGTTTTCTTGTTTTGCAATAGCTTGGAGTAGATCTGTATTCTGCTTCTTTGATTCTTCAAGATCTCCTTTTAGTGAGAGGATTGTAGCTTCAAGATTTTCATAGTAGCTGGATCTATCCTTGAGTTTCTTGATGGTTGTGCTTCTTTCGTTGACTTCTTTTCTTAATGATGTCACTTCATGCTGCAATTTTTGACATTGGTCTTCCTTGTCCTTGAGTAACTTTCTTACCTTGTTTCCTTCTTCTAGTTGGGCCTTTAGTTTGGTAGCTTCTTCTTTGAAATCACATTCCATTTTGTTCAATAGATCTTGTTGATCTCTAATTTTGTTTGTCAGCCTTTTAAATTCTGCCTCTATTTGATATCTTTCTTGTTCACCCATAAGAGAAAATTCAGTAGTTTCGCTATCACTTTCATCTCTTCCAAAAGGAAAGATAGCTGGAACATTAGAGGATAATATATTCATACCTGATAATGATTCTGAATCTGATTCTGAATCTGAAGAGCTTCTTATACCTAATCCCCAATCGATTCTCCCACTGTCATAGTTCTTCTGAGATGACTTCTTTTTCTTAGGTGCTTTCTTCTTAAGCTTCTTTCCCATTGTTCGACGGATCTCCTTCAAGCGATCAAGCTTCTATCAAAGGACCTGCTCTGATACCAATTGTTGGAAATAATACTGAGAGGGGGGGGGTGAATCAGTATTATCACATTAATAAAACTTTTTCATTTCCATGATCAGATTCATATATGCTACTTCCACAACTTCTTATGATTAAGTTAATTGATCTTCAATGAGTGCATTAGAACATTATCAACCATATTATAAGATAACAGATGCAGTAATAGAGAATAGATCATCACACATAAGGCACACATATGAACACCATGATATAAGGTGGAAACCCAATGCGGGAGAAAACCACCTGCTGCAAGTCATCTCAATATTCTTCTTAATAAGAAAATCCTTTTACAATATTTGTACTGGTGCAGTCGTATACCAGTACGGGAGCTACAACCCCCTTTGCTCTTGTACTAGCCGATCCATTTACCAGTACGCAGGCTGCTACCTGCTACAATGCTCCAAAGATTTCCTTTAGCTCTTGTACTAGCTTAGATACTAGTACGTAGGTGCTGACCTACAATCTTCTCTCCTCCAGGTACCACATTTCATCAATTTTCAGACTGGATACACTGAAGCACAACACATAATCTGAAAGGCCACATTTCATCCAATTTTCATACTGGACCCAACAACAACTTTGAAGCTCATAATCAAACAACCTTCTAAATCACCCAATCATCAGATCCATACATATACAATGATATTATGAGAGTTATCAACCAGATCTAGTACATCAGATCACATGAAGATAACCGATCCATTCATCCAACAAAACTGAAGTTAATCATAATCATTCACTCAATCACTGCTATTATCTGAACATAATATCAGAACCAAACATCACTTCAACAACCCAGATCATAAGAATGATAAGCAGAGATTTTAAGAGAAGTAAGCAGCTTCACCCATGTACTGCCTGCTTACGTAAGCACCCTGCTCAATTGCTCGCCTGCTTACAGTACGCACCCTGCTCAACTGCTCGCCTGCTTACAGTACGCACCCTGCTCAACTGCTCGCCTGCTTACGTACACACCCTGCTCAACTACTCGCCTGCTTACGTACGCACCCTGCTCAACTGCTCGCCTGCTTACGTACGCACTGTAGTCAACTGCTCACCTGCGTACCTCGCTCTTAGTCCATTGGACTGCCTGCGGACCTCCGCACCTGCAACCCTTTTGTGCCTGCGTACCGGCGCACCTGAAACGCTTCGTTCCTGCGTATGTACGCACTTTTCTTTCACTATACCTGCGTACCTCTGGGCATAGATGATTTCAAGACTTCAAGAATAACCCAGACAGTCAGATCTACAGATCTGATCATGCGCCGAAGAGATCTCAATCCATCAGTAGATTCGCCTTATTTAGATCTAGACATTACTCCCAAGAGATCATAATATTTCAGATCTAGCTCTCATAAGATGTTCAACCCAAGCACACACAAAGCCAAATGATCTCCTTTGCTTTATATAGGAAAGCTCTTCCTCAAATCATGGATCAATACCACGGGCCGACACCATAATAACACAAATACCGTCGGCTAAATACCAAGAGTAAAACATAAGAAACCCCACATGTGAATTTCTTTGCCTTGAAAAGTGTGCACTGGGGGTACGCACCTCCTGAATGGGATAACTGCGGGTATGTACACACTTTATGTAACACCGACCTGCGTGTACGCACCTTATGTAAGGTGTACCTGCGTACCCCTTATTTTCTTCAATATTTGATAGTTGATCATCAATCTCTGCTGCTGACTTGAAGTACTGTGATCTATCACCTGAATGGGTTGCCATCAAGGACAACACTTTAGCCATAATGCCAACAATCTCCCCCTTTGGACTTGATGGCAAAGCTTACTAAGAACTTGCCATTTGATTCCTTTGAGCTGTCCTGCATCTATGTATTATGTCACATCTGATATCTCTTCTGTAGATTCATCTGAATGTATATAAGTGAGATGATATTCTATGAGAGGGTTGCCATCAAGTACAACACATGCATCATAATGCCAACAATCTCCCCCTTTGGACTTGATGGCAACAACACCAAATCACTCTCCCCCTTTGACATCAAGGGCAAAGGGTTATGCTCCCCCTAATAACATGCTCTATAAACCAGATCTGCTGAAGTCTCTGAATGAACTCCCCCTTTGTATATGCCAAGGTGCTCCAATCTGATAATGCTCTTTCTGAGAACAAGCTGAGATGTCTGCTCTGCTATATAGTGTTGTTCATGCTCAAGCTCCCCCTGACTGCAAAAAGATGTTCTATAAGAAGAACATGACTCTATATATCATAAATGACCTTCCTATCACCAAAAGACTCAATACATACATTCATTACAATGGTGATACATCAAAAGTTTACATATGATATCATTCATCCCAGGCATACTGGGGAAACAAAGGCCGTTACATGACCTGAAGAGGTAACTACAAAAGAGACACACTATTACATAAAGACCAATCACCTAAGATAAATATCAGCAATCAACACTGTATGATCTGCTTCATAGTATCTGTCAACATCAACTTGCATTAGTGCATGAATCTCCAAGGTATGAGAAACACCATAGCCATCCAGATCTGCATGAACTAAGAGTCATCAAATGGGATTATCTGCATCAATCAACATATGAATGAAACCTATCATTATATAGGTAAGATCTCATCATCATCATGTCTCCAACAATGCAACTTTGAATAATCATCCATGTATCCAGCCAACAATCTTCATCCATATATGTGCCAAGAACAATAAAGACTCCATGCAAGCACCATTAGAGAATCAACCACAAATCTGATCCAAGAACCATGTGACCAACTCATAACCATAGCAAGATGAATCATAAGCATCATCACCAAGGACCATAATGCCAACAATGCATTAAGAACATATGCTCCCCCTAAACCTGTGCCATCTGTCAGATCTGATCATGCATATCAATAAGAAGAGTCAGCCAATAAATGCTTTAAGACAGGTACGCAGTTTTTCTTTATCTGCCCTGCGTAGCCACGCACTTCACCTTCTGCTCCCCTGCGTACACCTGCAGAGATCCTTCTGCTGAACTGCGCATGTACGCAGACTGTCTTCTACTACAGTGCGTACCCACGCAGCTGTTCCATCAAATGCGCCGCGTACCCCACGCAGCCTTTTCTTCCATCACACCGCGTACTTTTAAGCACCTATGCGGGTTATCCTTCTGTTGCGCCACGTACCACGGATCATGATACGCACCTTTTCTTCTGTCTCGCCGCGCCCGTCCGCATATGCTCTTCTGATAAGCCGCGTACCTCCGCACAGGGACTGTGCCTTCACTTGCGTACATCCGCACCCAGTCTTACGCTCTGCTGCGTACGCCCGCACTTTCAAAGTTAATGATCTGCGTACTTCTGATTAGGGCCAAATTAACGGTCCTCCTTTGTGCCACTGACAGTCAGATTCCCAGATCTGATAGATTCACTTCCAACTTCACTTGCCTACTGCCTTCAAACAAGCATATAGGCGATTGTGCAGTATCCAACTCGCGTATACATGCGACTTTCCTTTATGAAGTTTGCATATGAGATTCAAGACACTGAAGTTTTGTACTTTCAGCTCCCTCTGATTCTGGTATGTCTGTACATTGTGCTGTGCCACCTTTTTCTGATTGTACTTCCTTTTTCCTCCATATCTTCAAGCGTGATGATGACATTTTCTCCTTTTGATATGGTTCCCAAACTTTGTTCCTGCATTCCTTAGCTATATGTCCAAGCTTGTTACATGCATAACATCTTACATGTTTCATATTCCTCCTGTAACAATCAGCAGCTTTGTGACCAAACATATTGCAAGAAAAGCAATATCCATAAAAATACCTTGATTGGGTTGACTTGTATGCATAATGGTCTTGAACCCTTCTTCTTCTACATCTAGCTGCAATATGTCCAAGATTATGACATACATAACACTCAACATTATTCATAGGAGGAGTAAAGGATTTTCTTTGAGGAATCTCTTTTCTTGGTTGATGATGAGATTGATCTTTCATTTCTTTGTTGATCACTTTAGATTTCTCTTTAGAGTTCCTTGCCTCACCTTGTGAACTAGATTCACCTTCAAAAGATTCATGGAAACCAAGACCAGTCTTTATAGCAGGAGACCTTTGACTACTAAGAATATCATCCAATACTTTAGAACTATCTTGAAATCGTAAAAGCTTATCCTTTTCTTCTAGTTTACCTTTCAAGATATTTACCTCAACCTGAAGCTGTTCTTCCTTTTCAAGAGATTGCTTTTTCAAATCTTCTTCAGCTTTCCTTCCTTCTTCCATTTGTTCCCTTAGTTTGATAATCTCCTTTTCTTGTTCTTCATTCAGATCCTGCTGCTTTTGATGAACTCGGAAGGCACATTCTAGTTGAGATTTTAAGCTGGTGACTTCGTTTTCTTGTTTTGCAATAGCTTGGAGTAGATCTGTATTCTGCTTCTTTGAGTCTTCAAGATCTCCTTTTAGTGAGAGGATTGTAGCTTCAAGATTTTCATAGTAGCTGGATCTCTCTTTGAGTTTCTTGATGGTTGTGCTTCTTTCGTTGACTTCTTTTCTTAATGATGTCACTTCATGCTACAATTTTTGACATTGGTCTTCCTTGTCCTTGAGTAACTTTCTTACCTTGTTTCCTTCTTCTAGTTGGGCCTTTAGTTTGGTAGCTTCTTCTTTGAAATCACATTCCCTTTTGTTCAATAGATCTTGTTGATCTCTAATTTTGTCTGTCAGGCTTTTAAATTCTGCCTCTATTTGATATCTTTCTTGTTCACCCATAAGAGAAAATTCAGTAGTTTCGCTATCACTTTCATCTCTTCCAAAAGGAAAGATATCTGGAACATCAGAGGATAATATATTCATACCTGATAATGATTCTGAATCTGAAGAGCTTCTTATACCTAATCCCCAATCGATTCTCCCACTGTCATAGTTCTTCTGAGATGACTTCTTTTTCTTAGGTGCTTTCTTCTTAAGCTTCTTTCCCATTGTTCGACGGATCTCCTTCAAGCGATCAAGCTTCTATCAAAGGACTTGCTCTGATACCAATTGTTGGAAATAATACTGAGAGGGGGGGGTGAATCAGTATTATCACATTAATAAAACTTTTTCATTTCCATGATCAGATTCATATATGCTACTTCCACAACTTCTTATGATTAAGTTAATTGATCTTCAATGAGTGCATTAGAACATTATCAACCATATTATCAGATAACAGATGCAGTAATAGAGAATAGATCATCACACATAAGGCACACACATGAACACCATGATATAAGGTGGAAACCCAATGCGGGAGAAAACCACCTGCTGCAAGTCATCTCAATATTCTTCTTAATAAGAAAATCCTTTTACAATATTTGTACTGGTGTAGTCTTATACCAGTACGAGAGCTACAACCCCCTTTGCTCTTGTACTAGCCGATCCATTTACTAGTACGCAGGCTTCTACCTGCTACAATGCTCCAAAGATTTCCTTTAGCTCTTGTACTAGCTTAGATACTAGTACGTAGGTGCTGACCTACAATCTTCTCTCCTCCAGGTACCACATTTCATCAATTTTCAGACTGGATACACTGAAGCACAACACATAATCTGAAAGGCCACATTTCATCCAATTTTCATACTGGACCCAACAACAACTTTGAAGCTCATAATCAAACAACCTTCTAAATCACCCAATCATTAGATCCATACATATACAATGATATTATGAGAGTTATCAACCAGATCTAGTACATCAGATCACATGAAGATAACCGATCCATTCATCCAACAAAACTGAAGTTAATCATAATCATTCACTCAATCACTGTTGTTATCTGAACATAATATCAGAACTAAACATCACTTCAACAACCCAGATCATAAGAATGATAAGCAGAGATTTTAAGAGAAGTAAGCAACTTCACCCATGTACTGCCTGCTTATGTAAGCACCCTACTCAACTGCTCGCCTGCTTACAGTACGCACCCTGCTCAACTGCTCGCCTGCTTACAGTACGCACCCTGCTCAACTGCTCGCCTGCTTACGTACGCACCCTGCTCAACTGCTCGCCTGCTTACGTACGCATTGTAGTCAACTGCTCACCTGCGTACCTCGCTCTGAGTCCATTGGACTGCCTGCGGACCTCCGCACCTGCAACCCTTCTGTGCCTGCGTACCGGCGCACCTGAAACGCTTCGTTCCTGCGTATGTACGCACTTTTCTTTCACTGTACCTGCGTACCTCCGGGCATAGATGATTTCAAGACTTCAAGAATAACCCAGACAGTCAGATCTACAGATCTGATCATGCGCCGAAGAGATCTCAATCCATCAGTAGATTCGCCTTATTTAGATCTAGACATTACTCCCAAGAGATCATAATATTTCAGATCTAGCTCTCATAAGATGTTCAACCCAAGCACACACAAAGCCAAATGATCTCCTTTGCTTTATATAGAAAGCTCTTCCTCAAATCATGGATCAATACCACAGGCCGACACCATAACAACACAAATACCGTCGGCTAAATACCAAGAGTAAAACATAAGAAACCCCACATGTGAATTTCTTTGCCTTGAAAAGTGTGCACTGGGGGTATGCACCTCCTGAACGGGATAACTGCAGGTATGTACGCACTTTATGTAACACCGACCTGCGTGTACGCACCTTATGTAAGGTGTACCTGCGTACCCCTTATTTTCTTCAATATTTGATAGTTGATCATCAATCTCTGCTACTGAGTTGAAGTACTGTGATCTATCACCTGAATGGGTTGCCATCAAGGACAACACTTTAGCTATAATGCCAACATATAGGTCATCCTATAAGATGTCCTAATGCACCTACAAGATCCCTTGTTTTCCGATAGGAACAGGCCGAAAGCATAAGGAGTGATTTGGATAGTGGTATGGGGCTTAGGGAAGGTGAGTGAGGGAAGTAATAAGACAAGGAAGTTTTTAGGACTCCATTAGAACTCAAATCAAAGTTGCATGATGGTTGGATTTTCTCAACAAGCATGGAAAGTTGTCCTTGTGAAATGATAACTCAGATTATGGACTTAGTGACTTTTGGAAATCATGGATGGGTAAGGTTAGGCTGAGGCTGCTGATATGAGGTCTTCCTGCACTATTGAAACTCCCGCAATATACACATCATTGTTGGCATTTACTCATAAATCATGTCAAAACAAGAGAGGTTTACATCAACATAGGAAAGCATAATTTCATCATTTATTTTCCTAGTTCATGCATGGAAATGCTTGCAGCCTATTGTGAAAACACCATGAAATCTAATACAAAGTTGAAGATATCAGAAATGACAACTGCAACCTATCTTTGAAAACTAAAAGATGCTGACCTAGCTAGCGGCAAAACCCTAAATTTCATAAGAAACCATAATTTTGTCTTTTTGGGTTGAAAGAGGGTTTTTCCTCAAACCATGGTCCCTGAAGGGAGGAATGAGGCAAGATCCAACTATTATCAGCCTTTTTGGTATTTATTTATCTCTCTAAAGTTATTGTTAAAACTATGCACAAATGGAAGAAAACTAATCAAATTCACCAATACTTGTAATGTAACAAGGTCAAAATCAATTCAACAAGTAATATATGAAATAACCTAAGAATACATGCACAATAAGAGGAACCTCTACTACTAGGGTTGGGCCCTAACCCAAGAGCTTCAACCCTCTAAGTCAACTCAATGATGGATCAAGGGAATTCTCATTTCATTATCATATCAAAAAAATACATAACAGTGTTTTGTCATAATCCTTCAACTCAAAAGTCAGTTTTGTTGTCTTCCATAAAAAATCAGAATCCTAATGAGGTTCTAGGCCTCCTTATTTATACAACTAAAGTTTCCAACAAATTCCTTAAATCTAGGGAGGCTTGGCTCCCAATCTCAAGACAAACTGGTTCTTAACTATCACTGGTTTGGCTTCCAATAATCCTCATGACTCGACTGCTTGCTACTCTGAGCTAGTGTGATTTGATTGAGGGATCTTCAAATGAGTGGGGATTTAATGAGGAAGATCCATCTCCTATAATCTCTCCTTCTTGTCTCATTCGAGTTCCTGCACCTTAGTTATCCATAATTTTCCATAATTTGCTCCAAAAAACCTGTAATCAATGCACATTAGACCACTAGACATAACATATTACTTTTACTCATCTCATTAAGAAAAATATAATCAAAACATGTAAGGAATTATGAGAAGATTTGACTTTAGTAAGCTTGGAGGTGTATTAAGGTCCGTATATTTACCTAATCATGAGCCTCATCACCATGGTTAAGAATCTTGTCATATTGTTAAAATATATTTTGATTGTGAAATAAGTTATGATTTTTTGGCATGTGGTATTGATAAGCCTTGTTCTTAGCCCCATGCTATTATAACAAATCATATTAAAAAGTTCATAATATCAATGGAAAAGTGAGGGAGAATGTCCATGATTAAGGATTTTTTCATATTGTTATAAAATATTTTGATTGTGAAATAAGTTATGTTTTTTGGGCATGTGGTATTGATAAGTAGTGGCATTGGCTCATGGTATTGTAACAAAGCCTATTTACAAGTCAATAATATCCATCGTAAATTGGGGGTGAATATCCATGGTTAAGAATCTTGTGATATATTATAAAATATTTTGGTTGTGAAATTAGTTATGGTTTTTGGGCATGTGGTATTGATAAGCCATGGTATTGGCCCCATGGTATTGTAAAAAATCGTATTTACAAGTTAAAAACAAAATCAAAATATAACAAATTGTTTTTTATTATTTTTATTATTGTAAATTTTTCTTATTAATTAACATAACATTTATATTAAAAAAAAATACATTAAACAATTACCGTCAAATTTAATCTCTAACTTCTTTAGTAATTAGTCCCAACTTTCTAATGGAAGTTCCATAGAAAAGTCCAAATTATGTAATGGAACCTCATTGGAATGATGACTTCAGAGGGAAACCAACGAACTATCCATCCATAGCCATCAAATTTGAATATAAACCACATAACAATTTTAATTAGTTTGCCAATAAAAATGGCATCATCTACCAAGGCCCCAGTGGGGATGGCCCAAAATTGGCCTCGATATTGCAAAAAAAAATCCTAGTAAAATTTTTGGAATTATATTTTTACCGAGGAAATTCTAAAACCCCATGTTACCTAAATTCTTGAAAATCCCAAAACTGGCCTCAATCTTACAAAAAAATTTCTAGTAATTTTTTTTGAATTATATTTTTACCGGAGAAATTCTAAAACCCGATGCTACCTAAATTCTTGAAAATCCATAACTGTAACTTGGATTTACAAAGTATTTTTCAAGAACCATATGAAGGGTATATTATTCATAAATTTATATGTAAAAGTGTAAATAATTTGAAAAACTACTTTACATTTTCAGCTACCAAAAATATACAAATCATTACAGAAGAGTCAAGAAATACTTGAGGAGGACTCACATGAAGAAGACATTGCTCTATTTGAAGACATAGTACTTAAATATTTGAGCTTTGAGCACTTCGGGAATTGTTGTATCATTACCTTCATCATTCACCAATGTATACCAAGAGTTTTATGGACAAGAATGTTGTATTGAGAAAACTCTGGGTCAAATCACAAAACAAGGTTCTAGTGGTGCATTGTTTTTTATAGTTCACAACAAAATTTAATGTAATTTGGGTAATTTGAGACCATATATATATAGGTATTTATGATTTCATGTCGATATCATCTCATCTTATGTGATTTTTATTTATGGAAGATGTGCTTTGACAGTAATACAAGGAATTTATTTATGGAAGATGCTTTGAGAGTAATACAAGGAGTCCCACATGGGCATTGGTCCCTTATGGGATTATCATTTTCCTGGATTGTTCATCATCTCATGGTAGTCTTGTTGTTCACATTCGCTTTGTTAGCTATGCATTTTAATCTTTACTGCTCAAATTGTAATGTGTATTTCTTTGTTTAGGCACTAAAATTACTCTGGGGTGCAATGTGTATTTCTTTGTTTAGGCACTAAAATTACTCAGGGGTGCTTGTCCACTTTGTCATTCCTTCTTGTATTTGTGGTGTCTATCAATAAATAATTAAAAGTAAAGTAATATATATCGTTTTAATGGTTTTGTTGACATTGTGATGTCTTCTTCACAACATGTTTTTAAATTTAAAATTAATATGGCATATCCCTTTTTGAGGATTTTGTTTAGCATGAGTGCCACTATCTCCTTGTAATGCATATTGAATGATACATTGAAAATTTCTCTATTAAAAATTCACATTAGTGAAGATGGTGTTCTGATATTTAGTGTAGCATAATAGTATTTAGCATAGGAGGACCTTCATGACATATCTTCCCCTACCCTACAATCAACTACATGAGAGATATGCCTTGGTCTTCTCATCAGCTTAAGGCAGAGATTTTAATTTTTGCTATAATTGTAATATATTATCCCTCATTTAGGCACTAACATTTCTTAGAGGTACTTGTGTGTTTTGTGTTTCCCTATTGTCTTTGTGATATCGTTTTAATTGCAAGCTAACTTAAAATAAAAATTTAAGTGACATATATTTCCACGAGGATTTTGATATGTATTAATGACATTATCTCCTTGTAATGTATATTGGATGATACATTGTAAACTACTCTGTTGAAGTGCATATTAGTGAAGGTTGCATTCTAATATTTAGCTTAACATAATAGTGATTAACATTGTACAATCATAACATCTATGTTGATACAATTAATAACAATTAATAAACACAACGCTGCATCATTTATGAGTGTATATATTGGGATAAAACAATTGGATGTGTGTTATAGGGATTAATGCACGGGTGTTTGGTGACAGAGATACCCTCAAGGATCTTCTCGGGATCCTTGGAAGACTGCCAGATTAGCTACAATTGGCATAGAGATACATGCATATCCATGTTAATCAAATGCGAATTAAAGCAGGAAGAAGGACATATTACCTCTAGTCTTGGTGTGGTGTTGTTGGAGAGCACAAAGTAGCAGAGAGGAAGACCCCTCAAATAGCTCCAAGATCAAAACCTGCACATAGACAAGACAAGGCGTAATATCACAACATATAACTTTGACGACCAATATATCAACATATAAAGATATCTAATTACATGTATCTAATTCACTCATAATAACGACATTGCATGAACATGTAAACTAATTACAATACCAACACCATGGAGTGGACAACACAATTGAAGTTCTATATTAATGATAAAAAAGGGTGATTACAACCATCGGTTGTGTCATCCTCCCCTTACTCCTCTAGCTCCTCTCTCTTTCTCCCTTATTAACCTCTTGAATTGCCTTTTTCGGATACTAGCTTCAACAGTCAAATAGGCAATCATTTCAAATGTTTCGACCTTTTCCATAATGGCCTTAGCCTCACATATATAGCATGAGAAGATAAGCCTTGCCAAATCCTTCATGAGTTCCTTTTGGGCAAAAGCAGAGATGTTTCCATGATTTTATGCTCTTTCCTCATTTGTAGACTCCATTAGGAATAGTAATTCCTCCAAACAAATTGAATCTAGATGTTTCCCTGCTTTTATGAGCTGACATAGGAGTGAATATCGAAATATTTCTCGGTTAACTTGTTCCTTTGACTCATGGAAAATCACTTAGGTTGACTAACACTCTTCCTGAGGCAACAAACAGAGTTACCCTAGGCACTAACGCACCTAATGCACTACTAGGAAGCTTTATAAAGTAGGTTGCTAGTTACTATAGAGTGTTAGCTTGACAAATAGGCCTGTGAACTTGGTCAGTCTTTCAGTCATCCTGCCTTTCTCCTCTGAGCTGGTCAGGAGGTCATTTTCCTGTGTAACAGATGCCCCCTAAAGTGTGAGATCAGAGGTAGAGAGGATGGTCAAAATACTTTATATATAACTGTCTCTTTCTTTGGAAAAAAGAGAGAGAGGATTGGAGCTTTGAGAATACGAGAAACCAAATACAACACATATATATATAGAATCTAAAATCATGTCCTGAGTCGGGCATTCCCTTGCTTAGTAGCTATGTTAGAGTGATTTATCAACAAATAGATACAATGATTGTGTTTGCCGATAAGCATAATGCAAAACTTGTCTCATAATAAGATCAATCTAATGATTTGTCTCCAAAAAATAATATACACAACTTGAGAGAGGAAACAAGGTTGAGTGATGTAAGCCTCTATCCAAGGTCTTGTTTCCCACTTCACCATAATTGCATAGTTTGATACATGTGAATAAAGGTGTTGAGGTCGAACATGTACAAAATCATCAAATTACCAGTCAATAATGGATATTGTTAACAGATGTGAGGATGGCCACCGATAATGGTGATGGTCTCCAAGATGCACAATACAATCTAGTGAGTGTGAATAATGTTTTTTTTGTCGAACACTTGTAGAATCGTTTAACCAGGAGCCAATAATGAAAACCCCTAACCAAACACAAGGTAACCTGCCACTAATTTTTGCAAGTTCCAAGGCACTGAAGTGTTTCTGGGTCTACTTCCTAGATAGAGTGTTGAAGTCAATAACAAGAGACCTGTCGAAAGGTAGGCAATAATGTGTCCTACATCAATCGACACGAAACAGGACAAGAATTATTGTTTTTTGAAGAATACTTTGAGCATTGGGTCAAAATGATAGAGGGCATGATGGAATAATATGATTTATGGTTTGATGGGGGAAACAGAAGATAAAGGTTTTGCCTTGAACAATAGAAGGCATGGCATAAAGGTTTTAACCATGCAGCACTAGACTTGTGAACACCAAAGAGTGTTAGGATACAGAGATGCAAGAACATCAAGGTATATAAGCTAAACTCATAGGATGGTAAGGTTCATATTGAGAGGCCATCAAGGAAGGTTTTTTCTGAGGGAATGTCATGTTCAAGGGAGCGACTGCTGCGAAAAAACTCTTTTCAAAATACTGACACATGTTGAAAATAGCAACAAGAAATGATAAAAATAGAATCCAGAAATTCCAATTTAATTTTTCCTTTAATTAAATTGTGAATTAAAATCAAATTTAGTCTTAACAGCTACTTGGAAATAATTAATTAATTCATTTTGAATTAATTAGCTGGAGAAATTTGAGTTAGAAGTCTTTCTAAAGTCATGCAAGTGTCATCCCTTAAATTAAGGAGGTGTTGATGCCTCGAAAATCACTGCAACAACAATGGGGGATGACCACCCGATCCGGACCTTAAAGCAGCTCCTTTTCCGTTTGGTGTGGTGGCTCTGACTGGTTTAACTAGGTCCAGTTACCTTCTCCCCATTGCTATTGATTTATTATATATCTTTCACTATCAATAGACAGGGATATCAGATCAATTCTTCTTGCTGATCAGGAAAGAGAATGACCCTTAAGCTGATTTGGGTTCAGCCAAGCCACAATTGAAGTTTTGCCTCTTTGAGAAGAGGACTTAAAAGAATGTAGAAATTATTCTAAATGTAAGTTTATTCTATGATGCAAGCAAAAGAAACTAATCTAAATCCTATCTTAATTAGGCTGATATAAATCTAACCCAACTAAGAGCAAGATAATTAAAGTATTGAGATTTAAATATGTCTTGTTTTTAATGAATATCAAGTTAATGAAGTAGTTAAATTAACTGATATTATTGTTACCAAAACACATCCTATTGAGACCTCTTGACTAAAATAATAAACCAACAACATTCAAGAAGTAGTTCACAAAAATGTTATTAATTATCAAATCAGTAAATCCAATAATTGAATAATGACATGTGGAAATAGTTCACAACACATTACCATTCAATAAATCAATTTTATAAGATAGATTTCTGAGTAAATAGTTACTTAGAAATCAGATTTTAATTCATAAGAACAGAGATACTTAATAACAATATTGAGACAAATTACCCATGTTGACAATAGTGCACAAACATGAATAAAATGAGACTTTCATGTTACCATAAAAATGAAATTGATATTTGAAACAGTAGTATTACCAATTTATTGCAACAATTTCTCTGTCCTTGGTCTCCAACAGCTCTTTACATTGCTTGAACTTCTACTTTCAAAGCTAAAGCCACAATAGTGCAAGCTTTGCCCTTCATGCATAATTCAATATACAAAGGGAAAATCCTCAATAATCCCCAGATCTAAGATTTTCTCTCCTCCCTCCTACAACTCTAAATTCCAATTACAATAGTGCTTTTAGAAGTCTAAAATTGCAGAGGAGAGCAGCCCCTAATT
The DNA here is from genome assembly GCA_031772625.1 of Pinus tabuliformis. NCBI lineage: Eukaryota > Viridiplantae > Streptophyta > Pinopsida > Pinales > Pinaceae > Pinus > Pinus tabuliformis. The sequence continues at coordinate 111,112,835 of CM062815.1, read as the reverse complement.
ACATTCTGTAATTGTTATTTATAATATTTGTCAAAGAATTCTTGAGAGAAGAGTTTGTTGAAGAGAAATCAGCTAAATCCAATTTTACTTGCTCAAAAATCCTGATCTTCAATTGCTGGAGCATTCTCATTGATTGAGATTCTTTTCTCCATATTTCTTCCACTGTTTTCCTGCAAAAAAAATCAAAATAAATTAAGATGCAACCAAAATATCATTTCTGACAATTAAATCAAATCCAATCAAATTCTATTTAAATAAATACTTGAAAATAAAATGTAAGCTTTCAATTGATGCATGGGATGGTTTGATTGGCCAAAGATATTATTAACCAATGGATCTACAATTAGAAGAGGTTTGGACAAATGAAAATGAAGAAAATAACTCAGAAAATTGATTTTGTTTTCAAAATTCGGAGCTTGATCTTCTGCCTGATTTTTGACCCAATAAATGATTAAATCTGTTAGTGAAACCTCCTCAAAAATTCTCTCCTTGATTTTCTCTTTCCAATGAGCCGTCCTGGGCCTCATTTGGCCAACTATAACTCAATCTATGAGCCTCCAAAGTTGATGGATGAAATCTGACATGAATCTGGAAATTCTGTTGCTAGGCTACAAATATTGTAATTAAAAACTAATCCTAAATTAGTCTCTAATTAATTCTAATTTAATTGCTAATTATAAACTAAACTAGTTATTAATAAACTATTTATTAATTAATATATAACTAACTATTATAATTAACTAATTACAAACTATATAATATTAATCTAAATAATAATTATAATTTTATTTATTTAAATTAATTATATTACATATATTAATTAATTTAAAATTAATTACTTAAACTAATATAAAAAAATAAATAAATATAAACTACCCCCACTTATTCGTTCCATTCCTTTCTTTATTCACTCACTCATCGTAAGAGTGAGTTGAAACTTTAAAACAAAGTTTATAAAAGAACTTTGTTTAAATGACTTAAGCCATTCGGCGATCGGGGACATGAGTGTATCGGCAATCGAGGACATGAGGGTATCAGCCATCGGCATTTTAAAATGTGTCAAGTCAAAACTCCCAATGCGATCTTCTGATTGCGAAATAAGTTTTATATATATATTTTTTATATATTAAATTTTAATTTAATTAAAATTAATTATATATTAATTTAATTTAATTTAATTAAGATTTAATATTATTTTTTATTTTGGTTTTATTTTAATGAATTTTAGTTAAGTTGTGAAATTATTAAAACTACAGCCACTTGAAAAAAAAAAGAATAAAAATAAACTACAGCCACTTGAATGTTATGGGTTTTTAAGATTAGTAATTGATTTGGAAATTGGAGTATATTTCTTAAACCCGATACTTGATGATTTGGCTGCATAACTAAAAATGGAAAAATGTTAGTAAAAACCCGCTACGGGTTAATATTTAAAATGAATGTATTATTGAACTAATTTATTTACAAAATGCAATATTGTACATTTTATGCAATTTTAACCCAGGCTACATAAATAATCAGACTTTCAAAGGAGTGTCATTTTCAAACCAGTTGACTAAATGAGGTGAAACAAGTGTCAATGGGAAGCTTATAAAAAATTGATTTTAACAAAGCAATCAAAACAAGAATCCAAAGAAAATGAAAAATTGACAAATGCGTAGGGCAATCAACTAAATAAAAATCCAAAAAGGTGTTTAGCCAAAATTTTAATAGAAAGGGTCCCCATTATTTGAAGTGAACACATCAATAATGGGGGGTTGTGTTTTTACCACAACAATGGCGACACACGGGAGAAGAACCAGTTATCTCTCTTTGATATGAATGAGATTTTCCTAAAATTAAAGTAAAAATAATTAAAGAAGAGAGAATTATTTTTTTGGAATGCTTGACTAGGTTCATTAATCTTAATAAAAACAAGAATCTAACTGTAATTTTTCTCAAAATTTCTCATAAATTAAAATATTTCAAAGTTCTATATCAGTCATTAATTAGTTGAACAGATAAAGCAGGGGTCACTTTACAGCTTAGCTTTTAAAATATACTCATTTGTCACAGATAGAGCCACTGCTGCCATCAAACATCTATAGTCTCGACAAGGTTACCTTTTAATCATCAATGATTCAGAATCCCATCTCTTCAAGAATTATTGACCTAGAGATAAATCCATTTATATATGTTTCTTTTTTCTTTTTCTTTTTATTTTATTTTATTTTTTAAGTAAATCTTAAAAGCCATTGTCCTGGTATGGTAGCCAGATAGTTGACAATGCCATTCACTGGTTAAAATTGGGCTGAACAAGCTGGCTCGTGATGAGACCCCTTGTCTTATAATTGTTTGTAATCATAAGCCATTACCTTGGTTTGTTTAGCAGTGTTGGTAATGTCAACCTATTTTTCCCTTATGATCATGGTAAGCAGGCTCATGATGAGACCTCTTATCTTTTAAGTTTAAATATATTTCTGGATTATACTCTAGAAAAATAAGACTCTTTAGGACAGGGAGAATCATTGACTCCTTAAGAGTTAAGAATGACAATTTCAGAGTTAAAGGTGTTTTGCTGTAAGGTGTCTTTACTTGGTTAAAAATAACTTTTCTTGACTGATAATAGAACTCTGAAAGATCCTAATGAAATTTTGAAATCTCAAAATGATTACAATTTGATAAAAAAGAAATTTTTCAAATTTTATGATACTTTGCCAACTTCTCTTGATTGGTAATCTCTTCCTTAAGTATGTCTATCTTTATAATAAGAAAATAAAACTTCACTAAGAGATTTAAGAAAAAACTAATAGGTGACTATTAACAATTTTTCTCCACGTATCCTGACCATTGTTAAGTAACAAATAGGCCTTCCATATAAATAATGGCAAAGTCACCAAAATCAAAGCTGAAATCCAAAGGAAAAGAATTCTTATACTAAAATGAGAAAAGAAATCAGCGAACAAAAATAAAAACGAAGAAATCTCTAAAAATGGAAAGGAAAATCCAAGTTTCGCAAGATAAACTCAAACAAGAATGTTTATACCAATGTCTCAACAATAAGAAGAAAAAGAAAATAATCGTGTAATCAATCATTCTCATGTCGAGATTGGGTAAATCATACCTTGCAGGGTTGTGAGTGTTTTAGGCTTTTTGAATAGCAGCGATGATAAAATTCAGCCACAATGAAAACCTTTCTGTCTTATATTATTCTTCTTGTTTCAAAGCATCATCTTAATCATTTTTTAAATAACAGGAATGCTCAAAGAAACAAACTAAAGGTTCAGAAATTCCCTGGTGTAGCTATTTCGATGAAGACTATCGCTGCTTCTTGAAATTAAGCCAGGAGAAGAGTATGGACTTCGAAAATATGATCTGGCAAAGGATTGGAAGCTTCAAATGGAGAACTGCAAAACAGATTTTTTATATCAGAAAAACAAAACTGAAACTAAAGTAACGAAATAATGAAAGTGGGTATATGAATCTTACCATTGGATAATTGCTTTTGATCTTACCTGAAAGGTATCAGTTTCTCCAAACTAGCTGACTTCTTATTTTAATTAACATTAAAAATATGAAGAAGTCAAACTAACCAAAATCATATAACCCAAAATCATTATATATTTTACTTATACTAGAGTAAGAAGTAAATGTAAAAATAGAATGCTTAGTGCTCATGGGAGTTGAAATTAAAACAAATACATCAAAAATGAGAATGAGAATTTGCAATAATGATTGTTTCTCAAAATATTATAAGTTTCATATAAATTCCATGATTTTATAAATTAGATATCATTTTGAGATTCCACTGCGTTAAGTAAGTCATTCATGTATGACCATTTCCACGAGAGGTAGTCGTAACTGACTAATTTCTCATGATTTTTGAATAGTTCACTTAGCACTCATTGCATCGGGTGATGCTCACAGGGGTGAAGAAGTGGGATTGAAACTAGTGAGATGAATCACAGCATCAATCATCACTTTCGGGGCTTGCACCCGGTAACCAGGACTTCCCAGGAGGTCACCCATCCCAAAACTCCTCTGGCTCAAGCGCGCTTAACTATGGAGTTATCCCCACAATCAAGCCCACTTAGCTTGCTACCCCATTTGCAAAACCTTAGCAAGTATTGTGCCTCATGAACCATTCAAGTAGAGATCCCTTGACTCTTTTTGAATTTAAGTATGGGGGTTTACGCAGTGCATTATATTAGATATCATTTTTGGATTCAACTGCGTTAAGTAAGTCATTCATGTATGACCATTTCCATGAGAGGTAGTCGTAACTGACTAATTTCTCGTGATTTTTGAATAGTTCACTTAGCACTCATTGCATTGGGTGATGCTCACAGGGGTAAAGAAGTGGGATTGAAACTAGTGAAATGAATCACATAGCATCAATCATCACTTTCGGGGCTTGCACCCGGTAACCAAGACATCCCAGGAGGTCACCCATCCTAGAACTCCTATGTCTCAAGCGCGCTTAACTATGGAGTTTTCCCCACAATCAAGCCCACTTAGCTTGCTCCCCATTTGCAAAACCTTAGCAAGTATTGTGCCTCATGAACCATTCAAGTAGAGATCCCTGGACTCTTTTTGAATTTAAGTATGGGGGTTTATGCAGTGCATTATATTAGATATCATTTTGGGATTCAACTGCGTTAAGTAAGTCATTCATGTATGACCATTTCCATGAGAGGTAGTCGTAACTGACTAATTTCTCATGATTTTTGAATAGTTCACTTAGCACTCATTGCATCGGGTGATGCTCACAGGGGTGAAGAAGTGGGATTGAAACTAGTGAAATGAATCACATAGCATCAATCATCACTTTCGGCGCTTGCACCCGGTAACCAGGACTTCCCAGGAGGTCACCCATCCCAGAACTCCTCTGGCTCAAGCGCGCTTAACTATCGAGTTTTCCCCACAATCAAGCCCACTTAGCTTGCTACCCCATTTGCAAAACCTTAGCAAGTATTGTGCCTCATGAACCATTCAAGTAGAGATCCCTTGACTCTTTTTGAATTTAAGTATGGGGGTTTACGCAGTTATTAGATATCATTTTGGGATTCAACTGCGTTAAGTAAGTCATTCATGTATGACCATTTCCATGAGAGGTAGTCGTAACTGACTAATTTCTCATGATTTTTGAATAGTTCACTTAGCACTCATTGCATTGGGTGATGCTCACAGGGGTGAAGAAGTGGGATTGAAACTAGTGAAATGAATCACATAGCATCAATCATCACATTCGGGGCTTGCACCCGGTAACTAGGACTTCCCACGAGGTCACCCATCCCAGAACTCCTCTGGCTCAAGCGCGCTTAACTATGGAGTTTTCTGCACAATCAAGGTCACTTAGCTTGCTACCCCATTTGCAAAACCTTAGCAGGTATTGTGCCTCATGAACCATTCAAGCAGAGATCCCTTGACTCTTTTTGAATTTAAGTATGGGGGTTTACGCAGTGCATTATATTAGATATCATTTTGGGATTCAACTGCGTTAAGTAAGTCATTCAAGTATGACCATTTCCATGAGAGGTAGTCGTAACTGACTAATTTCTCATGATTTTTGAATAGTTCACTTAGCACTCATTGCATCGGGTTATGCTCACAGGGGTGAAGAAGTGGGATTGAAACTAGTGAAATGAATCACATAGCATCAATCATCACTTTCGGGGCTTGCACCCGGTAACCAGGACATCCCAGGAGGTCACCCATCCCAGAACTCCTTTTCTCAAGCGCGCTTAACTATGGAGTCTTCCCCACAATCAAGCCCACTTAGCTTGCTACCCCATTTGCAAAACCTTAGCAAGTATTGTGCCTCATGAACCATTCAAGTAGAGATCCCTGGACTCTTTTTGAATTTAAGTATGGGGGTTTATGCAATCCATTATATTAGATATCATTTTGGGATTCAACTGCGTTAAGTAAGTCATTCATGTATGACCATTTCCATGAGAGGTAGTCGTAACTGACTAATTTCTCATGATTTTTGAATAGTTCACTTAGCACTCATTGCATCGGGTGATGCTCACAGGGGTGAAGAAGTGGGATTGAAACTAGTGAAATGAATCACATAGCATCAATCATCACTTTCGGCGCTTGCACCCGGTAACCAGGACTTCCCAGGAGGTCACCCATCCCAGAACTCCTCTGGCTCAAGCGCGCTTAACTATCGAGTTTTCCCCACAATCAAGCCCACTTAGCTTGCTACCCCATTTGCAAAACCTTAGCAAGTATTGTGCCTCATGAACCATTCAAGTAGAGATCCCTTGACTCTTTTTGAATTTAAGTATGGGGGTTTACGCAGTTATTAGATATCATTTTGGGATTCAACTGCGTTAAGTAAGTCATTCATGTATGACCATTTCCATGAGAGGTAGCCGTAACTGACTAATTTCTCATGATTTTTGAATAGTTCACTTAGCACTCATTGCATTGGGTGATGCTCACAGGGGTGAAGAAGTGGGATTGAAACTATTGAAATGAATCACATAGCATCGATCATCACATTCGGGGCTTGCACCCGGTAACCAGGACTTCCCAGGAGGTCACCCATCCCAGAACTCCTCTGGCTCAAGTGCGCTTAACTATGGAGTTTTCTCCACAATCAAGGTCACTTAGCTTGCTACCCCATTTGCAAAACCTTAGCAAGTATTGTGCCTCATGAACCATTCAAGTAGAGATCCCTTGACTCTTTTTGAATTTAAGTATGGGGGTTTACGCAGTGCATTATATTAGATATCATTTTGGGATTCAACTGCGTTAAGTAAGTCATTCATGTATGACCATTTCCATGAGAGGTAGTCGTAACTAACTAATTTCTCATGATTTTTGAATAGTTCACTTAGCACTCATTGCATCGGGTGATGCTCACAGGGGTGAAGAAGTGGGATTGAAACTAGTGAAATGAATCACATAGCATCAATCATCACTTTCAGGGCTTGCACCCGGTAACCAGGACTTCCCAGGAGGTCACCCATCCCAAAACTCCTCTGGCTCAAGCGCGCTTAACTATGGAGTTATCCCCACAATCAAGCCCACTTAGCTTGCTACCCCATTTGCAAAACCTTAGCAAGTATTGTGCCTCATGAACCATTCAAGTAGAGATCCCTTGACTCTTTTTGAATTTAAGTATGGGGGTTTACGCAGTGCATTATATTAGATATCATTTTGGGATTCAACTGCGTTAAGTAAGTCATTCATGTATGACCATTTCCATGAGAGGTAGTCGTAACTGACTAATTTCTCATGATTTTTGAATAGTTCACTTAGCACTCATTGCATCGGGTGATGCTCACAGGGGTAAAGAAGTGGGATTGAAACTAGTGAAATGAATCACATAGCATTAATCATCACTTTCGGGGCTTGCACCCGGTAACCAGGACTTCCCAGGAGGTCACCCATCCCAGAACTCCTCTGGCTCAAGCGCGCTTAACTATGGAGTTTTCCCCACAATCAAGCCCACTTAGCTTGCTACCCCATTTGCAAAACCTTAGCAAGTATTGTGCCTCATGAACCATTCAAGTAGAGATCTCTTGACTCTTTTTGAATTTGAGTATGGGGGTTTACGCAGTGCATTATATTAGATATCATTTTGGGATTCAACTGCGTTAAGTAAGTCATTCATGTATGACCATTTCCATGAGAGGTAGTCGTAACTCACTAATTTCTCATGATTTTTGAATAGTTCACTTAGCACTCGTTGCATCGGGTGATGCTCACAGGGGTGAAGAAGTGGGATTGAAACTAGTGAAATGAATCACATAGCATCAATCATCACTTTCGGGGCTTGCACCCGGTAACCAGGACTTTCCAGGAGGTCAACCATCTCAGAACTCCTCTGGCTCAAGCGCGCTTAACTATGGAGTTTTCCCCACAATCAAGCCCACTTAGCTTGCTACCCCATTTGCAAAACCTTAGCAAGTATTGTGCCTCATGAACCATTCAAGTAGAGATCCCTTGACTCTTTTTGAATTTAAGTATGGGGGTTTACGCAGTGCATTATATTAGATATCATTTTGGGATTCAACTGCGTTAAGTAAGTCATTCATGTATGACCATTTCCACGAGAGGTAGTCGTAACTGACTAATTTCTCATGATTTTTCAATAGTTCACTTAGCACTCATTGCATCGGGTGATGCTCACAGGGGTGAAGAAGTGGGATTGAAACTAGTGAAATGAAGCACATAGCATCAATCATCACTTTCGGGGCTTGCACCCGGTAACCAGGACTTCCCAGGAGGTCACCCATCCCAGAACTCCTCTAGCTCAAGCGCGCTTAACTATGGAGTTTTCCCCACAATCAAGCCCACGTAGCTTGCTACCCCATTTGCAAAACCTTAACAAGTATTGTGCCTCATGAACCATTCAAGTAGAGATCCCTTGACTCTTTTTGAATTTAAGTATGGGGGTTTACGCAGTGCATTATATTAGATATCATTTTGGGATTCAACTGCGTTAAGTAAGTCATTCATGTATGACCATTTCCATGAGAGGTAGTCGTAGCTGACTAATTTCTCATGATTTTTGAATAGTTCACTTAGCACTCATTGAGACCAAATCCAAGATAATAAAATTTAAATATGAAGATAGAGATGTCTCGAATTCCATTTTTAATTATGGAATTATATATTTAAAACTTAAATGTATGAGAAATCAAAATGGTTTAAATATGCTGCAAATTGGTCATTAACTGTTTTCTTACCATAGTGGTTACCCAAGCTCGCTTTTTAAAATAACACATCGCTGTATCGGATGATTCACATAACATGTTTCTTCACCATGCTTCAATTTTAATTTGCAAGACTTCGCTTTTTTTGCTATGCCATATATCGATTAAATGTTAATGGCTCAAAGGCATGCATTGGAAGCTATCGATCAGAGATTGCAATGGCAAATTTCCGATAAGAACATGTGCAACGAAATGAAGAAATCGCATCATTAAAGAAATATTATATCGGGGATCGGAGAATATTTACATTGTGCTTCCCATATCGCAAAATGCACATCATAGATTCAGAGAAGTGACGTGAGCATAAAAAATGTGATGAAACGATTGCAATATCGGCGATGCGATGGATGACGTAGCTAATCGGCAATCGACAAACTTTGGGTACCCGATGTAACACAATATGATTCCTGCGATGCCGATATATGATGAAGAGCGGACCCGATAATTTTTATGATGGAATTTTTATAACATATCGGATCCGAGACATCGGCCCTTTTAAAGTTATTCTGCTACCATTATTGCAATTAAACAGACGCGATATTTTTTAAACTTGGTTTGAATTTCATATCGGGTCCGGAATTATGTGGTCATCGCAATATCGGTAAAGTCAATTATCAGAGATTGGTGATTCACGATAATGGAAATATATTTCAACTGCAAAGCTGCGATATGCGAAATGCGATATGGCATATGAGTAAGATAATACATCGGAGGTATTTTATGAACAATTTGTTATCAAAAGAAATGCTAAGAACTACTTCCGATGAAATCTTATGATGCAAATGGTCTTATGATATTCTTTGAAATTTCAATTGGGTTTTCTAAGTGAATAAAAGCAAAGTTAAAAAATGCTTAAATTCTAATGAATCAAAAGTAAAATTTCCCTGAACCTGTTGCAAATTTGAAATGGGTTTACTGCTTACTTCAAGTTTTTGAAAACAAATGAAAACCTGTAAATAAAATAGAACACGAATCAAAAATAAACTAAGAAAAAGAGAAACTAATAAGAGATGAGGACGAACTTGTAAATGCGTGCCGGGAAGGAAATTGTCTGCAGATTTTACCTTATAAATCTTCAAATTCTTCCTTTCATTTATCAAATTTTTTCTATCGTTTAAAATCATCTCATTATTTATTCTAAATCTAAGTGTGCAATCAGCCTAATTAAAATCTGTTTATTCATGTCCAGAGAATATAAAATTTACCAGAAATAAATATGAAACTATGCTTCCCTTTTGAAGTGCTACAACAATTTATTACCTCTGCTTATTCTGAATAACTTGAGAAGAATCTGTATTGTTATAGCGACTATTTAATAATGCCTTTAGTAAATAAATATGATGCGTATGGTAGCATCAAATAATCAACTAAAGATCAGAATGGGATAGAGCCACTAATTGTGGAAAAATATCAAAACAGATTTGAATGTGTGCACTCAGCAAAATGGACATCCTGAAGGTCAGCTTTGCAAATTTCAAGGAAAATAATATGAACTTCATATGATTACCGTGAAAGGTTAGACTGACTAATAATGATTGAATTAGAATTAAGCTTATCATAGACAGTCATACATTTCATGGGATAATGGGGATCATGAAGCTTTTATATCCTCAAATCCTTACCATATAAATTTTAAAAGAAAATCTTAGAAGGAAATCTTGAAATGAAGAAAAGTGGCTTTGAGGCGATCGATGCCAAGTGCAACCTCAATTGAATTTAATCAAGACATTATTCAAAATAAGTAGAGTAGAGGTATTGCTGCAAGAAATTTTAAAAGGCAAGCAAGAATTAAAAGTTTCTGATAAGGAGAAAATGTTTCAGTGAACATGCATGAGAAGGCTGATTGTTTTGTTTTATTTTTTAATCTACAACACTGTTAAAAACAAATTAACTATACAAAACAAACTAACTAAATTAATTCTACTCCTATTCTAACCATATACAAGAAAATGACTAGGTATAGTCATATTTCCAGTGTAGCCATTTTCTCATTTTAGTTGCTGCATGTATGTACAGTTCAAATGTTAGAAATAAAAATAAAAATCTAATTAAATTAAGAAAATTAAATATGAAATAAGAATGTACAGTTAGTGTTAGCAAGTTGATTAAAATCTCCTTCTCTTGAAATTTGCCTTCCAATAAAATACCAATTGTATCACAAAAATCTGGATGGATTTCCAATAATGATTGGGAAACGTTTAAAAGAGGAGATGACAGGCCGAATTGTGGAAATGAGTTTTCAAATTCAAAGGCCTGGAAAAAATTGTTAGTGTTATGTACAAATGTTAAGCTATTAACAATTTCCTTTGAGAGAAAAATTTCCAAATATTTTTCAAATGAATTAATGAAAAATGGATGGAAATCTTTCAAATGAAATGGAAAATTATTAATTGAATTGAATTGCTGGCCAGATTGCAAAAATACATTCTTTTATTGACATTGCCTTTGAAAAAATAGAAGCTTTTGATGAAACATTATCATTGATTGAAATTGAAATATTGATATCTTTTGATGTTCATGATTATAATATGAAACTTCAATTTCTCAATCGGACAATGCATCAATTGAGTGTTTGATAGTAAGGTGTTCAATATGCCAATGAAAAGTGTGAAAATTTTGCAAAATAAAATCAGAAAATAAATCTAAGTTTAAACAAAATAACTGTGAAAGAAAAACTAAAATGAAATCAATATTTGTACAACTAATGTTACAGCACAATTGGGATTGTCTTGGAATAATTTCTCTTTCACAAGGATTGGCTAGAATTATGAAATTTGGGTAATTTCGAATTCCAACTTATGAAATAGAAAACAAATTATGATTATGAATAGGAATGGGAGTTTGATCCTCATATGAATCATAAATTGGAATGTTTTCTTGAATGATGAAATCATGAAGATAATTTGCTGCTCTAAAATGAGGATTAGTTGGGATAATTCCTAAATTGAAGCGTTCCTCATCCTCAGATGTTATTTGAATTTTATCATGAGGATTCTCTTGAGAAGAATAGAAATCAACATCCTCAATGTCAAAGTAATCATCATAAATGACCTCACAAGATTGTCTGGAATTCCCTTCGATTTCATCCAATATACCAAAACAAGAAGGAACAAAAATCTCATGTTCATTAGTGGCAAAAGAATGATCAATTATTGTTTCTTTATCTTGATAAAAATTTAATGGTAATTCATTTAAATCATCCTCTTTAATTTCTGAAATATCATTGATACCAAGAGGGGGAAAATTGCTATCATTAAAAATATCAGGATAAAGGGAAAAATGTGAACCTGAAACAATGAATTTAAAATTGTCTCTGTTTGAGAGCTCTTGTGCATTATGCTCATTGTAAATTTCGGATTGCAGATCATTCATTTGCATACTCATGCTTTCTTGAAGAAGGCTGCTTTGCTGCTGTGATTTCGGCATTTGCTCATCATGGAGAAATTCAGAAATTTGTACAGCAATTTGTATTTTATTTACTTTGATTGCTACTTGTACTTGCTGATTTGCGATTTGATTTTCCGAATTTACTTCAAAGTAGCTTTTAGATTTCAAGGCGGCCTTTTCTCCAAAATCGCTGTTGTTGTCTTCTTGCATTTGAATGGAAATATTTTCCAAGCTTTGTGAAACCACTTCATCACCATTTATTTGCACATCCATATTGGAATTCTCATTTATATTATAAGGGGATGGAACAAAGCTCGAATTAATTTCATATGGATGGGGAATGGTTGGAAGAGAAAAAATATATTCAAACCAATCTAATGATTCTTCTTCCATAGGTTTATCTTTGTCTTTAAATCTTAAGCAATTCAAATGAAATCGAATATTAAAATCATGAATAGATTCATTTTCAAACCTTCGTAGATATTCAATTTCTTCACATACATGTTCATAATTATAGCCATCAAATTTACAAATAAAAATTGTAACAAATTGATCCCAGCTGTGGATTGAAGCAACTGGAAGAGTTCTACACCAGCTTCTGGCTTTTGCCGCAAATGTGAGAGTAAAAATTCTGCATAAGATGCCTTCATCAATTCTTTGAAAATCATAATTTGAAACATTTTGAATAAATTGAAAGACATGATTAAAAGCAGAAGAATTTCCCTTACCATTAAACTTTACTTGAGACAAGAGTCTTACCACTTCGGGTGGAGTATTGAAGGATGCACGTCCATGGATGCAACTCCAAATTGGAAGTTTAAGAGGAGCCATCACAATAAATAAAATATTAAAATTGAAAAGACTCCAATAGACAAAAATCTCAGGCCCTCCTTCTAGCGCCAAAAGTGTTGATGCCTCGAAAATCGCTGCAACAACAATGGGGGATGACCACCCGGTCCGGACTTTAAAGCAGCTCCTTTTCCATTTGGTGTGGTGGCTCTGACTGGTTTAACTAGGTCCAGTTACCTTCTCCCTATTGCTATTGATTTATTATATATCTTTCACTATCAATAGACAGGGATATCAAATCAATTTTTCTTGCTGATCAGGCAAGAGAATGACCCTTAAGCTGATTTGGGTTCAACCAAGCCACAATTGAAGTTTTGCCTCTTTGAGAAGAGGACTTAAAAGAATGTAGAAATTACTCTAAATGCAAGCTTATTCTATGATGCAAGCAAAAGAAACTAATCTAAATCCTATCTTAATTAGGTTGATATAGATCTAAACCAACTAAGAGCAAGATAATTAAAGTATTGGGATTTAAATATGTCTTGTTTTTAATGAATATCAAGTTAATGAAGTAGTTCAATTAACTGATATTATGGTTACCAAAACACATCCTATTGAGACTTCTTAACTAAAATAATAAACCAACAACATTCAAGAAGTAGTTCACAAAAATGTTATTAATTATCAAAGCAGTAAATCCAATAATTGAATAATGACATGTGGAAATAGTTCACAACACAATACCATTCAATAAATCAGTTTTATAAGACAGATTTCTGAGTAAATAGTTACTCAGAAATCAGATTTTAATTCATAAGAACAGAGATACCTAATAACAATATTGAGACAAATTACCCATGTTGACAATAGTGCACAAACATGAATAAAATGAGACTTTCGTGTTACCATAAAAATGAAATTGATATTTGAAACAATAGTATTAGAAATACCAATTTATTGCATCCATTTCTCTGTCCTTGGTCTCCAACAGCTCTTTACATTGCTTGAACTTCTACTTTCAAAGCTAAAGCCACAATAGTGCAAGCTTTGCCCTTCATGCATAATTCAATATACAAAGGAAAAATCCTCAATAATCCCCAGATGTGAGATTGTCTCTCCTCCCTCCTACAACTCTAAATTCCAATTACAATAGTGCTTTTAGAAGTATAAAATTGCAGAGGAGAGCAGCCCCTAATTACATTCTGCAATCTGTTATTTATAATATTTGTCAAGGAATTCCTAAGAGAAAAGTTTGTTGAAAAGAAATCAGTTACTTGCTCAAAAATCCTGATCTTCAATTGCTGGAGCATTCTTATTGATTGAGATTCTTTTCTCCATATTTCTTCCACTGTTTTCCTGCAAAAGAAATCAAAATAAATTAAGATGCAATCAAAATATCATTTTTGGCAATTAAATCAAATCCAATCAAATTCTATTTAAATAAATACTTGAAAATAAAATGTAAGCTTTCATTTGATGCATGGGATGGTTTCATTGGCCAAAGATATTATTAACCAATGGATCTGCAATTAGAAGAGGTTTGGACAAATGAAAATAAAGAAAATAACTCAGAAAATTGATTTTGTTTTCAAAATTCGGAGCTTGATTTTCTGCCTGATTTTTGACCCAATAAATGATTAAATCTGTTAGTGAAACCTCCTCAAAAATGCTCTCCTTGATTTTCTCTTTCCAATGAGCCGTCCTGGGCCTCATTTGGCCAAGTATAACTCAATCTATGAGTCTCCAAAGTTGATGGATGAAATCTGGCATGAATCTGGAAATTCTGTTGCTGGGCTAAAAATATTGTAATTAAAAACTAATCCTAAATTAATCTCTAATTAATTCTAATTTAATTGCTAATTATAAACTAAACTAATTATTAATAAACTATTTATTAATTAATATATAACTAACTATTATAATTAACTAATTACAAACTATATAATATTAATCTAAATAATAATTACAATTTAATTTATTTAAATTAATTATATTACATATATTAATTAATTTAAAATTAATTATTTAAACTAATATAAAAAAAATAAATAAATATAAACTACCCTCCACTTATTCGTTCCATTCCTTTCTTTATTCACTCACTCATCGTAAGAGTGAGTTGAAACTTTAAAACAAAGTTTATAAAAGAACTTTGCTTAAATGACTTAAGCCATTCGGCGATCGGGGACATGAGTGTATCGGCGATCGGGGACATGAGGGTATCGGCCATCGGCATTTTAAAATGTGTCAAGTCAAAATTCCCAATGCGATCTCCCGATTGCAAAATAAGTTTGATCTATATATTTTTTATATATTAAATTTTAATTTAATTAAAATTAATTATATATTAATTTAATTTAATTTAATTAAGATTTAATATTATTTTTTATTTTGGTTTTATTTTAATGAATTTTAGTTAAGTTGTGAAATTATTAAAACTACAGCCACTTGAATGTTATGGGTTTTTAAGATTAGTAATTGATTTGGAAATTGGAGTATATTTCTTAAACTCGATACTTGATGATTTGGCTGCATAACTAAAAATGGAAAAATGTTAGTAAAAACCTGCTACGGGTTAATATTTAAAATGAATGTATTATTGAACTAATTTATTTACAAAATGTAATATTGTACATTTTATGCAATTTTAACCCAGGCTACATAAATAATCAGACTTTCAAAGGTGTGTCATTTTCAAACCAGTTGACCAAATGAGGTGAAACAAGTGTCAATGAGAAGCTTATAAAAAATTGATTTTAACAAAGCAATCAAAAAAAGAATCCAAAGAAAATGAAAAATTGACAAATGCATAGGGCAATCAACTAAATAAAAATCCAAAAAGGCGTTTAGCCAAAATTTTAATAGAAAGGGTCCCCATTATTTGAAGTGAACACATCAATAATGGGGGGGTTGTGTTTTTACCACAACAGGAGGTAAGCCTTAAATTAAGGAGATAAGATTGAATTATATTTGACTTGTAATTAGTTAACTCAGTTTACTCAGTTAAGTCTAGTTAAATTAGTTCCAAACTATTTTAGGAACTAATAGAGAGTTAACAGTTAGTTGATGCATACATACACTCAACTAGTGTACTCCAGTTAACTGCATATTCCCTCATCAAAAGCTCATGCATGTCTATTCTGAGAAAGACCCAGTTGAGATTAAAGACAATGACAATGTACTATCAGTTGCATGTGTTTTCCTATAAATAAAACTCATGTATGCAGAAGGAATCATTCCGGGAGGATTGCACAGTTCTGATAGGGTGTGAGATCAATTTTCCACTTGGTTGGAGAAGATCATCCCAGAGAAACAACGCAAGGAAATAGGATCTTGGAAGGCGGAGAGGAAGGATTGAGAGAAGCTAGGATTTCCTGTGAGCATCTGTGAGGATTGTACTGAGAGCTAGCTAGCTATGAGAGCTAAGGCTTTGTATAATTCCTATGTATTTCCACTTTGTGTGATAATACAGATATTGGGGTTTTTAGCTGAGGCTTTCCCCAAAGTATTTTCATGTGTATTGTGCATTGATTCTTCTTCTTCTGGTTATATGTGCTCAACTTAATCTTTAAGCTTCTGAAAATTTCTTTCACAAATTGATAGTAGAAGTAGGTTATAGTATTTCGCTTTGGTTATATTTCATTATCGGGTTAATCTACAGTCAGATTTTCTACATGGTCTTAGAGCAAGATTTTTAGAGAATTTACAGAATTTCTACATGGTATCGGAGCAAAGTTTATCGGAGCTATGAACAGTATACTAAGAAGAGAATTCGAAGTTTGAAGTTCGGGGTTGTAGGTACAAATCAAATTCATATCATACTTCAATTGAGATGGGACATTATGCGACTAATTTCCCATTGAAAAGGTCCAAGAAGGGATCCTCGGATGGATCGAAAGGTGAGGCATTATCCTCTTAGTTTGAAATGGACTTTACCCTCATCACATGTATGGTGTCATCGATGATGGGTTGTGTTTGGTATCTTGACAGTGGAGCCTCATTCCACATGACTGGCGAAAAAAGTTTATTCAGTGCCTTGGAGGAGAAAGACCTCAAGATGCGGATAGAGATGGGTGACGATGGAAGGTATAGGGTTTTAGGAGTGGACACGGTTGCTTTTCAGAGGGAGCATGGACCTCCTATCACCTTGACAGATGTGAAGTATGTGCCTGGACTGAAGAAGAACTTGGTATCAGTCGTGATGTTGGAAGACAAAGGCTACGATGTTGTCTTCAGTAAGGGAAAGGTTTTCCTTAGACACGTCACCACGTGACGGTGAAACAGATTGGTTCACGAGTTAAGAACCTGTATTCTCTTGAGGTTCAAGATGCATGCAAAGCCTTGAGGAGCAAGGAAAATGTTAAAGACTTGGTGGTTGACAAGGAGAGTAAATTATCTCTCAACATGCAAACCTAGAAGAAGTCTCAGACAATTGTGGAGGAGCCACAATTGGAGAAGCAGAGAGGAGACCGAGTGAAGAGATCTAGTCATGCAGATACTCCCATTAGGGGGGGGGGGGGAATTCGATCCAAGTGGGCATATGGATCACATGCAGCCATAACTCCAGGTGTGAGGTGGGGCGATGTGAAGTGATAGTCCCAAGAAGGCTTAAATTGGGCAAAGTCCATTGAGAGGTTTTATCTCATGGATCACACCTTGCTACGGGAGCCCAAAGTACATAGTAGTGGGAGGAATCAGTGGGATTGATGCAGTCAAAGATCAAAGTGACAGAGGCTAGAGAAGTCAGATACTGAATAACGCAGAGAAGGATTGGCAATAGTTAGAAAGGTAGAGTCAGTAGAAGTGCAAAGTTTTTAGTTGACAGAGGCAATAGCAGTCAGAGACTTTGATGATAGATGCATCATATTGATTCAAGTTGGATGTTTTTTTTGTTTCTGGAGTTGCTGGAGCAACAACACTAGAGAGAAGTGTTGCATGCATAACATTCCAAAGGTTCACGATCGGGATCGAGTTGAATTCCTTTCTTGTTGAGAGGGAGTGTTGAAAATAGCAACAAGAAATGATAAAAATAGAATCTAGAAATTCCAATTTAATTTGTCCTTGAATTAAATTGTGAATTAAAATCAAATTTAGCCTTAACAGCTACTTGGAAATAATTAATTAATTCATTTTGAATTAATTAGTTGGAGAAGTTCAAGTTAGAAGTATTTCTGAAGTCATGCAAGATTTATCCTTTAAATTAAGGAGATAAGATTGAATTATATTTGAGTTGTAATTAGTTAACTCAGTTTACTGAGTTAAGTCCAGTTAAATTAGTTCCAAACTATTCGAGGAACTAATAGAGAGTTAAAAATCAATTGATGCATGCATGCACTCAAATAGTCTACTCCAGTTAACTGAATATTCCCTCATCAGAAACTCATGCATGTCTATTCTAAGAAAGACCCATTTGAGATTAAAGACAAGGAAAGCGTACTATCAGTTGCATGTGTTTTCTTATAAATAAAGCTCATGCATGCAGAAGGAATCATTCTAGGAGGATTGTACAGTTCTGACAGGGTATGAGATCAATGTGTGAGATCAGGTTTCCACTTGGTTGGAGAAGATCATCCCAGAGGAACAACGCAAGGAAATAGGAGCTTGGAGGGCAGAGAGGAAGGCTTGAGAGAAGCCAGGATTGCCTATGAACATCTGTGAGGATTGTACTAAGAGCTGACTAGCTATGAGAGCTAAGGCTCTGTATAATTCCGATGTATTTCCACCTTGTGTGATAATACAGATAGTGGGGTTTTTTAGCTGAGGCTTTCCCCAAAGTATTTTCATGTGTATTGTGCATTGATTCTTCTTCTTCTCGTTATAATTATTCAGCTCGGTCTTTAAGATTCTGCAAATTTCTTCCACAAATATATAGTAGAAGTAGGTTATAGTATTTTTCTTTGGCTATATTGAATTATTAGGTTAATCTACAGTCATATTTTCTACATGGTCTTAGAGCGAGATTTGTAGATAATTTGCAGAATTTCTACAACACAAAGTAATTGTATTGTCCACTTTCACCATCTGATTAATTTAGTGAGTCCAGGCGGGTAAACTCATTGGTCTTTTCATATTTCAAGAGTCTGAAAAGATTGTAAAGAGTGACTCCATTCCTCATATGTTTAATTTAAATAGTCCAGATGGGTAAACTCGGTGGTCTTTTCATATTTTGAGAGTCTGAAAAGATCGTAAAGAGTGACTCTAGGGTGGTCCCTTTGTCATAGTTTTTAACCGGGTGCAACAAAGGTTTAATAGTATACCCGAAAAGGTTCCTTTCGTAAGTTAATCTACTGAGTCTAGATAAAGAGATAAACCTACGCTCAATAGATGTTTGCCTCATTTTGTTATGAGTACGAGGAGACAGAGTAAACTCGATATTCGTCGTGAAATTTTAATGAGTCACGCGATGACAAACTCAATAGTTCTTCATCAAATTTTAACGAGTCAAATGAAGAAAAGTCTAAGTATCTTTTTCAGTTTAATGAGAAAGGAAAAAGAGGTAAAACAACTGTTCATTCCTTCTTTGTATATTTAACAAGCCCAAAGGAGGGAAAAACTAGGGTATTTTTCAATTTAAGAGCAAGAAAGAGTCCCAAAAAAGAATGTGCTCATATTGTCGTTGTAGGAGTTTAATGAGCCCGATGAAAAATAACTCAGGGATTTTTTAGTTCAAGAGCAAGAAAATATCCCATAAAAGAAAGAGCTCATAGATAATCGAACACGGTCATTTCTGCAATTCAACCCTGAAAGTCTTTTCATCAAAACATGAGTAGTTTTTGACAATATGTTGGCATGGCGCCTAATAAATGTCATAGGAAATGAACTACTTCTACTTTAATGACTTTAATTAAGACAAGTCATACCTCCAGAGTGTCTATAAGGGAGTTTTTGAGCCTCCACTTTGACCATTTGCATCATTTTAGTGCTGTGAGAGAGTTCTGGAGCTAAAGAGGAGCAAATCTTCCACAGATGATTGCGAGAAATCTAAGCTAGCATTTGACTTGCTGTCTGTCCCAAGTACATGTCAAAACCTTTATCCTGCATTATTTAACCTTTTTTAGTTTCATTGGGGGTGGAGTTTTATACTTTAGGGAAGCCCTAGGTCATTAAATGAAAATAACGCCCCCTTCTAGGTCTAGAGGGAGTGTTAAATGTCCTTCACAACCTAGTGGGGGGTGTTATTCCGCCCTAATTTCCATAAAGGGGGGCGTTAATGCATGAGGGTGCATTCTAAAACCCCAACAAGTGATTTCCCAAGCATTTTTGCCCCATTTGCACTGATTTTTGGGTTGATTTGTTCAGGTTTTGATGAATCATGACTAGTTTATGGAGAGTAAGGGCCCATGGTCGACAAGAATTACTTATGTGAAATGATAAAGCTTGTATACTTGCATTGTGCTGATGTGGTTTGATGAAATATGCATAGCTTGACCTAATGAAAGGTTAGGAGGAACTTTTAAGCTGGATCATTCAACATTGGGATGAACACCAAGGGGTGTTCAGGATCGGGGACCATGAGCTTGTGATCGACAGAGATGACATCTATTTTTTGACTAGTTTGTCATGCATAGGAGCATGAGAAAACTTGACCGATGGTAGGCCCGATCCTCGATCCACCTTAGAGCTGATCCAAGCTTATTGTATCCCTGAGAGTGGACTTGTGAGCAACAGGGTCCTTATAGAGCAGATCAGATCCAGGTTTATGAGGGCCATATTATGGATGATTGTGTGCTTGGCGGGGTCTAAGAGTCCCCATGTTGCAACAAAGGCCCAACTATTTCTTGCCATTGATTGTGTCCAGCCACAGATCTTCAACTGGTGTGAGGCAGTGCTTCGTTATATGAAGGTGGAGCTGACTGCATGTAAGACTCTAACCCATTAGAGTTTTGGGTATGGTACTCTCACTGTATCCTTTATACTTAAGAGGGTGTCAGTTATGCGACCACAGATGAGTTTAGGTCCACTTGATCTGAGAGAGCCTAGGCAGAGGTGATGGGCATCTCTCGATCCTCACACTAGAGGGGGATCCATCTGGCATTTTTTCGAAGAAGATTTCTTCGAATGGCTCAGTAGTCATATCATGATGATAGATGACTATGCCTACAAGGGCATGGACTTTACAATTGATCCTGACTTGATACTGCCACCTGGTAGAGTACTTAATGTATTTTTTGAGTTTTTGAATGTTTATGTAATATTTTTGTTTATTTTATGGGTGAACAAGTACTGACATGAAGTTTTTTGCTTGACACACATGTGGCACTGGTGCAACCAGCAGGCGAGCCTTGCCAAATGAGGCGAGGGGGCCAACTACCTAAAGGTGGGGGTGATGCTGAGAGTCTCCATGAGGTTCTGAGGAACCTCGAAGGTCTGAGCATGGGTGTTCCCCCCATCTTATGAGGTAGATTCCTGCTCACATGTAGTGACACATAGTTGGTGTGCTTGAGCGGTTTCCAGTTCCTCTTCGGAGGATAGCTAGAGTTGTCTTGTTTTTTCAGGAACAGTAGACTCTATTAGTAGGTGCATGGTATAGCTAAGAGGTGTTTATATCGAGGCTTAGTAGCCATTGTGTACTTAAAAACACCCAAGTTTGGGGAAATTTTCTAATGTAAAACACTGGATTCGATATATATATATATATATATATATATATATATATATATATATATATTGGTATTTTTATGATGTAAAATTTTTTTAAGTGATTTTCATAAATTTTTAACTGTGTAAATTTTTACTTTCATACATGTATCTATAATAAATGAGATAGATGCCAATATAACACATAGTCTGCCAATGAATCAACAATTGTATTAAATTCTTGAGGAATGTGTTCATATGTAATAAACTGAAATTGACATTCCAAGATTCGTACCCTTAAATAATGACATAGAAATATTGGATTACGAATGTGATAATTACTTTTCAATTGCTTAATGACAAGCTAAGAATCTAACCTAACCACCATATTGGATATGTATCGAGATGACGCTTCAGTGAGAAGTGAAATTACAGACATATACTTAGCAATATTGTTGGTGGCAGTACCAAGAAAGACTCCTTCTGAACAAAGCAATTCCCACTTAGGTGTGTAAATGACCCAAGTAGCTGATGCAATGTGCCATGTGTGATGATTGGCACCATCCGCGTATCCTATGTATGCTAAGGGTAATGAATACATCTGCACATCAAGAAATATGAATGAGACAACTACTCAAAAAATACCAAAAAAAATCGAGTCACATCAAAAGAAGCAACACTTATAAATACATATAATTACAAAGCACATGTGTAGTGCAGTACTAGCCATAATACCTTTTTAGGTAGACCCCATTTTCGGGCTCATCGAGTGGGATTCATTCCCAATCCTGCAATTTGTATGCCCCTTTTGGGAGGGCATTAGTGATGACATATGGACCGCGCCATGAGGGTTGAAGTGTTCCTACCCCCAAGAGGTCGTGTTTTCTTATCATAGAGGAAAAAAAGATCTCCCTCTTGGTAAGAATGAGGCTTGACATTTTTGTCATACTAGGCTTTGACCCAGCACTTGTGGGCTTTGACTGCCAATTCGACATCTCAGCGGGTTTCATCCAATTGATTGAGGTATAGCAGGTTCTCTTCTTCAGCAATGGTGTCATGCAAGAGTTCAACATCAATTTGTAAGGAAGGACATTCAATAGGTAAAACTACTTTCAGACCATAAGCTAGTTGAAATGGTTTAAAGCCTGTAGTTGTTTTTACTGAAGTTCGATATGCCCACAGCACAGGGTATAACATTTGATGTCAGTGGGTTTTGTGATTCCCTACTAATCTTCGGATTATGGTCTTTAAGATGCCATTAACGACTTCTATTTGGCCATTAGCTTAGGGGTAATAGGAGGATGATTGGTCCTGGCGAAAACCTAGCAATGATGTTAAGTCAAACATCATGTGATTATGAAAATGAGACCCATGGTTTGTAACAATCATGCAGGGCACACCAAAATGACAGATAACCTGATTAAACAGGAATAGTGCCACAGTTTCTCCATTGGCCCAGAAAGTGGGAAGGGATTTGGCCCATTTCGTGAAATAGTCCACTACTATAATAATGTAGTTGTGTCCAGCAGAGGAAGTGGGGTTGCATGTGACGAAGTCGATACCCCATTTGGCAAAAGGGCTGACGGAGATGACTGGGTGAAATAGGGTTGGAGGAGCATGCATTTTCTTTGTAAACACTTGACAAAGATGGCACTACTGAATAGCCTTTATAAAATATTTGAACAAGGTTGGCTAGTACTAGCCCGCGTGTAAAATTTTATGAGCAGTAGACATGCTAGAAAGATAACCGCCACATGCCCTAGCATGGCACTCATTTAAAATGTGTTCTGCCTCTTCATGAGTGAGGCAACATCGAAGAATTGTATCAATGCTAAGACGATATAAAGTATCGTTCAACACTAAATAGTGTCATTCTTGGTGGCAAATGTGATGACGGTCACCTGACGATAGTTCAGGGCGGAAATGTTGTGCTTGGAGGTAGACAAGAATGTACCAAGGGTCAATAGAGTTGATCTGATAGACAACTTCATCTGAGAGAGGATTATGGGCTATCTCTTTTGGATCAAAAATGGGAAGATCCAACAAAAGTTCAGCGAAGACTAAGGATATTTTCGCCTTGGCAGTGGTGAAAACCATATCAAATTGTTGGAGGATAACTATCCATTTGGAATATTTTCCTCCAATGACTTGACGAGACAAAATGTGTCTCATGGGATTCTCCAAAGTGATGATAGGAGTTTGTCGTTCTAGTATATAATGTCGGAATCGATTGACAGCAAAGAGAACTGCCAAGGACTACTTTTCCACATGTGAATATCTGAGTTCGGGCCCTGCCAAGCCTTTCGACAAAGAATACATCACATGCTCACTCAGTTCATCATGAGTTTGGACCAACACCTTTCCAAGAGAGGATGGTGAGGCTGCCAAATAGAGGAGAAAGTCACGCCCATAGTTGGGAGAACTAAGAAGTGGGGCTGATATAAGTGCCTTTTCCAAGGCATCAAATGATCATTGGGCTTGATCATCCGACAAGTATGGTACTCCCTTCTTGAGTAGGCGCATAAAGCCTTTGTCAACTCGGCATAATTTATGATGAACCATCGTAAGAAGTTTACTTTCCCTTGCAAACGTTGAAGCTGCAAAACGGATTGCAGTTCAGGTAATTGAGTAATTGCCTTTACGTTGTCGAGATCAACCCTAATACTATACTTAGAGACAATGAAACCAAGTAGGCATCCAATCTTGATAAGGAAAATGCATTTATGTGGATTCAGACGTATGTTATAGAACCTACACCTAAGAACAATTGCTCGTAAATGAACTAGGTGTTGAGCTCGCTTCTTGGAATGGGTTGGGAGGTCATCCAAGTAATCTTAAACAATATGTTTGATATCATGGAATGCATAGTCCATGGCCCGCTAAAATGTGGCTCCAGAATTCTTTAAACCAAATGGGTTTTTTGATACGCAAAGATTCCCTAAGGGAAAATGAAGGTGTTTTTGTGCTGTACTACCAGTTTTATGGAAATTTGGTTATAACCTAAGAAGCCATCCATGAATGAGAAGGATTCACAACTGGTGCAGTCATCGATGATTTGGTCGATGAACGATGTCAAATAATTATCTTTTGGACATGCAGCATTCAAGTCCTGATAGTCGACACAGATGTAGATGGTACCTTGTTTATTGTCTATAGGAACCAGATTAGAAACCCATTTTGTTAAGGGAATGGGGTAGACGAAACCAGCACGTAAAAAATTTTCCACCTTAGTCTTGATGGCTACAGTTTTTTTGGGGTGGACTGGCTAAAGCCTTTGGTAAACATGCTTGGCATTATCATGTGCCTTGATCTCATTCTCGACAGTAGATGGATATATGTTTGGCATTTCCTCGTAAGAGCAAGAAAATACATCGTAGAATTCCTTAAAAAGGTAGGTGAAGCTTGCAATTTCCTCAGGAGTGTAATCGATTGCGACCTATGTTTTCCATGATGCCTGTCTTGACTAAAATATCGATGAGCATTATCTTTGAAAGATTGTCCATATTCCCTTCCGAGTCAAAATTTTGGATAGCCATATAAGGCGAGAGAATGATTTCATGTGCGTTAAATGACAAGATTTGAATGGGAATCGTGTCCGAATCAGATATCAAAACGCAATGGTGAGAATGCTCCCAAGGTCGCTCTTCTAAACACATGATCTCTCAAATAGCTTCATCCGAAGGTAGGACTTGATTGAGGAGATCGTTAGAAGGAGAATTTGTGGGAGACGAGGCGGTACCGTTGGTCGTGAACAAAGTGACTAGAGATTCAGATGTAGATTGAACGGCTTGGTAGGCCAATTCAGCTAGTGACATCGGCATTTGTTCTCCATAAGAATCAATGTTTGAAGGGGTAGGGAGGATCCAAGGATCATTTAGTTCATGAGGAATAGATGAGACCATAGAGACCGTTTGTGGAACCACGAGTGGTAGGAGAGGAAAACAACCCATCAAGGAAGAGCCCTTCAATAGACCGGTACCGATACTGATGTAAGAGCCAGGAACACCACCCACTAAAGGTATGGAGCCGCTAGGTAGCATGGAGTAATCTGGGGTGCAAAAGGACAACTAGTCCACTGTGACTATCTTTCCATCCAAGGGAAATAGGATGATCCGAAAGATAGTAGACAAACTGGCAGTCATCGCGTAAGTCCAACTGCGACCCAATAGTAGATTATAGTCGATTTTTCGATCCAAGACTTCGATATCCGACGTTACCATTTTTACACTCAAAGTGATGTGGTAGCTGGCAAGGTAACCTTTTGGGATGAAAGTGTGGTCGTCGAAAGCTTTAAGGAAATTCAATGGTAGTGATAGGGCCGGAGAACCCAAAGCGAGCCAACATAAAGCCGATGTGATGCAGGTTGAGGCACCTTCGTCAATGATAGTTCTGTGTACCCCTCTCCCTTTCAAAAATATTTGCACCTGAAATGCAAGCTGGTGTGAAAGTGGAGGTTTACATTTGTCCTTGTCGAAAATTGCAATCATGGAATCCTGAGGGTTGACCCCACCAATTGTTGAAAGTAGAGCTTTCCTTTGTGCTAGACAAGTTTGCAATACTTCGAGCACCGACATAGCTGATAGTGCTTGCACCAAATATTTTACAATACTGTAGTTCTGGGCAGCACATCCAGATGTATTATGTGTTGTGTGATGAAGTGCCCCTTTTGGGGGGCGAATGACAAGATCAGAAAATGGCCTTTCGATATGAATAACGGTAGGCAGTAGTGGGTTTTGACTCGAGGAGGCTTCCTCAGCATTAGCAACTGGAGCTCCACAATTTTTGGCTCTTGTTTGAAGATCTACCATTTCAAAGGTGTAAATGGTAGATGGTCCTTCAGCAGCTGAAGGATGATGTGAACCGTCATTTCCCCCTTGCAGGGGTTGGGTTTGGTTTACAATAAGATGTTGTTGATGTTGAGCAGGGAAAGGGTTGTTTAGGACTACAGGTGTCTGGCCAGTGTCCTTTTGAGCAAGGAAATTTGTGCATTTGTGGAGATGTGAACAATGATGTGTCATATGGTCTTCCACATAGATTTTGCAAGGGAACTTGGTAGGTTTGTCATTTCCACTATCAGGAGGTGCAACAGCTTTCTGCTTTGGGTTGTATTGCTTGGTTGACTACTCTTCAGAAGGAGCCGTCTTTTTCTTGTTCTTCTTGTTCTTACTACTGGGTTTTTGTGTAGACTGCACAGAGTTTAATGCGGTAGTAGGAAGATCAGTTGATTGGGTAGCAGGGTCAACTGACAACTAGGAAATGTGACTACTAAGTTTTTTTACAACATCCCTAGAGGTAGTGTCGATAATACCATCGACGTGTGCACCAAGTTGCTGAATAGCGGGAGAATTGGAGTTTCAAGGGTAATTGTGCATGATGTCATATAATGTGCCAGACTGTGAATAAATCAAATCTAAGTGTTGGGCATGATGAATGGATTGGTCTTTTGTGACCGCGCCACCTAAGATGACATATTTAGTGATTTGAGGGAGAAGAAATTTGTAGAACCAATCCACTAATAGATAGTCTAGGGAGGGAGCTTTGACTAGCCTCCGCCTATGTCTCCATTCATGAATGTGATTAGAGATGTGGGTGGTAGCGTCCTGACGTAAAAAGGTAAGGAGTTTCATTCTAGTTTCATAGCAGATGGGTAGCTAAAAGTGCTTTAAAAATTCCATCGCTAAAGCACCATAGGCATTGACTTACGTGCGTGGCAGCTCAATGTACAACTTGGTCATATTGCTAGTAAGGGTGTAGGTAAAAATCCATAGCTAGATACTATCATCAACCATGGAGTTAGAAATGCACCATAAACGATAGGTGGTGATGTGCGTACCCATATCCTTCCCTTGTTTCCATTCAAACTTTGGGATGTCTGTGGGAATTTTGTGCAGGATTGGAGGCAAAAGTAAGTTGTGATAGATGGGGTCATTGGTGAGTTTGTACAATTCGAGGATATCAAGCGTTGCCAAGAAAGGAAAGGTGTTTGATGCCCCTGAATCGGAAGAAGGCAATGACACATCACTAGAGGATCCTTGCAGTCCTCCCATCGTGTTGTTCCCAATATTATACATAGGAAGTGTGGAATAGTAATTTCCTTGGGGTACAGTGATTTATTATGGCTTTCCATTGGGATTTTTAGACTGGGGGATGTAAGTGCCCCTAGGATAAGGAATGCCCCCTTGACTCATTTGAGGTTGAGAGTGGGGTGCCCATATGGACTGATCAAGACCTTGTTGAGGGATCCCGCTTGCCACGTAATTAACTATAGGTCCTTAACTGACATAAGGAGGGTTTATGTCAATCAATGACTATCCCTGTTATCCTGTAAACAGTGGGGGAACTGTAACATTCTTGGTTGGTATGTGCATATTAGGAATGGTGCCCCCAGGCATCTAAATCTAGGGGTTGGAACTAAGTAATGGATTCCAACCAAAAGGGTTGTTGAAGGGACCCGAGCTAACAGTGCTATATGCAACATTATAAGGAGTGCTATATGTAGCACTTGTCGAAGGTCTAGGAGCAGACACAAGGGGTGGGAATGGGAATGTATTGGGTTCCACTCACATTGGATGTCATGATAGGGTTCGAACCTGGGACAGTTGGGATAATAGGTTTTTCCATCAGAGGTGTGGTACTGACTGTCGACT
Source organism: Pinus tabuliformis (assembly GCA_031772625.1). Classification (NCBI taxonomy): domain Eukaryota; kingdom Viridiplantae; phylum Streptophyta; class Pinopsida; order Pinales; family Pinaceae; genus Pinus; species Pinus tabuliformis. The sequence goes on along the minus strand of CM062815.1, from coordinate 111,084,721 downwards.
AGGGAGGTGGCAGTGGACCAAAAGTGTCCACAAAATCCCACGACCTGTTAGTCATCGATGGGATGGTAAGTGTAGGTCCAACAGAATACATAGGAGCTACAAATGCAACTGGAATCAAGAGTGGTCCCAATGGATTCATGACCGAAGGATTGTATGGAGGAATGAAACCTTCTAATAAGTGAGAGTTGTGGGATGTCCAAACTGATTTAGTGTTAGATATTGAAGACTGATTGCCTGAAGATGGGTAATCCAGTTCACTGGGGCTTGACGAATCCTCCACAATGAGTGGAGGAAGAGCTAACATCCATCTATATTGACGACAAGAGCTGGATGTATTCATGGTGACCGATAAATTTTATCAATAGATTTTACAGTGATATTTATTAAAGTCTTGGTGATAACAAGCTGGCACCTAAAAAATAAAAAATACTCTAAAGAAATCAATCAACAAGCAGAGGGTATGACCTTGTTTGATAACCACCATTTGCTGGAGATGAAACCCAGTATCACAATGGATAAAAGAGAGAGTTGGCCAAATGTACAGTTACGATTACTCTTGAGCTTTTCCCAAACCTCAGATTAAGGGGCCAAGTACTCTCGTGAAGACGAGCACCCTCCCAAAAACCGAAGACAAAGTAGGTTCATCTGTGTTAGGTACTAGGGAAGCCCACCCTAGTCACCTTTTGTTCATCCCTAAAAGTATGGCCACTATGGTTACCTCAAATCACAGACACTACTGGGTGGGACATAGTCACATACAGTACGCTGTGTGGGTAGGATACCTGAGTCCCCAACTCAGCTCCGATATCCCCGAAGGGATCCCCAATACATAGAATACCCAAAGGATATGTAAGTGAAGGCAGGCTACCTTCATTTACAGTCCAATGTTGTCTCGTATTTAGCTCTTCTTTTACTGGAGTGGTCCCGGATAGTATGAGTGCAGAAGGATTTCCCTCGTTAATGACACTAGTTTCAGTGTATGATCTTGGGCAGTTAACTCACAACTGCCTAACCCAAGATCCTAGCCTAAACTAATATGTGTTTACTCAAAAAAGAGTTGCTGATTGATTTTATTATGTAAATTTTAAATGTACTTTGTTACAGTCTTCGGTGGGGGTGTTGACATATGAAGTTATGTGGGACTCTGACTCAAATCATGCAAAAACATTGCTTTTAAATTTCACTTTCAATGAATAAGTTTCTTCTACAAAGGAAGAGTCATTTATACGTCAATATATGTACCATGCATCCAATTCAGTAAAACAAAAGCACAACCGACATAACTGCAATGCTCACTAACAAGTTTTGAAACCAAATAAATGCATATCTAACCAACCAAGCAGAAAACAGGAAAAAAAATTGTATTTTCTTTTTTTATAAAAAAAGAACTTTAAGCGGTAAAGCTATTTCTATAAAAGAAAAATTTGTTCAGGAGACAGATATCAATCAAACATGCACAGATGCAGATCCCTAATCAGTCTACAAGCAGATTTCCCAACCCATGAGGTCACAAAACACTCTGTTTATCAAGAAATGGTTGGCTAACGCACTGTAACAGAGGGTACAAAGAGTTAGTGGATGCACTAACACACTGTGTTTAAGGCCACAGTGCTTTATAAAGCACTGTTTACACTGGAAAACAACGTTAGTGAGGAATTAGGCTCAGAAAGAAGGCTATGGGGATCATATCTGCTACTGAGCACAAAAAGAAGGGTGTTGTATAGTCCTGAGCGGCCGAAAGGGGATCAAGAAGTACAGGAAGGCCTGGAAGAAAGAGAGATCTAGGAAATTTCTGGGAGAAAACCAGGAACTAAGTGTAGTCCCTAGTGGAGTCACCAATTCTGTTATAGGGATTAATGCACGAGCGTTTGGTGACAGAGACGCCCTCAAGGATCTTCCCAGTATCCTTGGCAGACTGCCAGATTAGATGCAGATGGCACAGAGACACATGCATATCCATGTTAATCAAATCAGAATCAAAGTAGGAAGAAGGACTTATTACCTCAAGTATTGGTGTGGTGTTGCTAGAGAGCGCAAAGTACCAGAGTGGAAGACCCCTCAGCTAGCTCCAAGATCAAAACCTACACATAGATAAGACAATTCATAATATCACAACATATAACTTTGACAATCAATGTACTAACATATAAAGATATATAATTACATGTATCTAAGCCACTCATAATAACAACATTACATGAACATGTAATCCAATTACAATACCAATGCCATGGAGTGGACAACACAATTGCAGTTCTATATTAATGATAGAAAAGGGTGATTATAACAAGGTTGTATCAGCCTTCCCTTACTCCTCCAGCTCCTCTCTCTCTCTCCCTTTTTAACCTCTTACAGTGGCTTTGTCGGATACTAGCCTCGACAGTCAAATAGGCAATACTTTCAAATGGTTCGACCTTTTCCACAATGGCCTTAGCCTCACATATATAGCATGAGATTATAATCCTTGCCATGTCCTTCAAGAGTTCCTTTTGGGAAAAAAAAGAGTTTTTTCCATGCTTTTATGCTCATTCCCTATTTGTAGACTCCATTAGGAATAATAATTCCTCCAAACAGGTCGAATCTGGATGGTTCCCTACTTGTATGAGCTAACATAGGAGTGAATATCGGGATATTTCTTAGTCACCTTGTTCCTTTGACTCATGGAAACTCACTAAGGTTGACTAACACTCTTCCCGAGGCAAGAAAAATAGTTACCCTAGGGACAAATGCACCCGATGCACTGCTAGGAAGATTTATAAAGCAGGTTGCTAGTTCCTAGAGAGTGTTAGCTTGACAAATAGGCCTATGAACTTGGTCATTCTTTCAATCATCTTGTCTTGCTCCTTTGAGCTGGTGAGGAGGTCATTTTCCTGTGTAACAATGTGGTGGTTTTGAACATCTCATGGTGTATCCCCACATGTATGCTCAGCAAATGTTGCAGTGCTAGGTGCATATTCATTGTCTACAATGAAATAGGTGAGTGCCCTATTTCATGTAAAAGTTTGTATATGGTAGGACGTATGTCACTGTTGTTGGGAAAAGTATCCAATACAGAATGACCCTATCCCACTCTAAGGGTGATAGTACCTCAGCAACAATCAAAGCAAAGCTATTTGAGATTACTTCTTTATGAGATGTAAAAGAGGGGAGAAAGAGATCCACTAACCGATGTCTTTCACTAATGATTGATCCAATCTTCTCTCTTTGCTGCTTGCTCCCAGCTCCTTGCTCTTTCACTGGCCCAGCTACAACGAGATCCTACAAAATGGCAAGAGAGGGAAACTACAAGAAGCATACATTCATAATTGATTCAAGGATTAGAATAAATCAAATACACAAGTATAGCAACACATCATTGAGACACATGTATATAGAAGAACCTCAAATGCTTTATTAATGGAAGAAGTAAAGTTCAGGAAGTGATACAACCATAAGAGGCCCAATCCAGAATCACCTCCCAGCAGAAAGAAATCTCCTCTTCACCTCCTTCAAAGCAAATCACCCAATAGTTCTAAACTCAAACCAACAACACTTCCTTACATTCACAAGATTCCAGCCCCCTTAGACCTCATGAGAGAGCTCTATATATAGGAGTTTTGGAGAAAGGATGAGTCAGCTTGAGGCTGGCATGAAGCTGACTAGTGTCCTCTCCCACTTCAGTTATTCTTCAGTTCTTGAGTCCACTTGGAGGTTCTTGCTTCCACTTGGATATCTAGACCCTCTTACTCATCACCAGTCGAATTCCTTGATCCAAGTGTCATTTTGGAAGCTTCCTGGGCATTGACACCTTGAGGAATGACTGTGCCACATGTCCAAACTCGCCCAGCGCAGGTAGCCTTCTTTGCAGTTGACATTCAGCGCAGGTAGACAGTGGAGCACTTGACATTCAGCGCAGATGCTCAGTGGAGCAGTTGACATGATCCAGAATTGCCTTGTTTTTGAGTGTCTTCAGGTGGAGAACTGATATTCAGTGCTGTGGTTTGCTGACCTTGTTCCTCTAGGGGTAGGAACAACATGTTTAGGGACTTTGGATCCCTTAGATTATGGACATTTCATGCTTCATGCTGTAAGGCACAAAAATGTCTATAATAGTCACATTTGAATTATGGTGTTTATGTGTTGTAACTAGTTATTACATTTTTTACTTGGAGACAAAACAATATTTTATACCAAAAATCAACATGGAAAAATACCCCCTAAGACTGAATTTTGTTGCCAATGATGTACTATTTTACAAAAAATGACTGAATTTTACTGGATCGATGGGGAAACCATGAGAGTTTATTTCAGTCGATTCCACCAAGAGATTACACCTAGGACTTTTAACCAGTTCCATCCCTTTCAAATTTGTGACATTCAGGTGGGGCAAAGCACATTCAAAATGGAATCTGGGTGGACAAATTAATTTCCTGTTGACTTGAAAGATAACTAATACTTAATTTCCAAGCATACAGGGTTTATGAATGACCCTATCATAGAAATGTGGTGCATGTAGTGGTAGGAAAGACATTGTAGACCAGAGGCATGAAGTATCCTGCTCAAATGCATGACTGTTTTTGGTAATGTGAATTCATGGATGGGATATTACATTGGTTATAGTCTATGAAGAACAGGGGATGCACATGTGATTGGATGATTAAGGCCACTTTATATTATTTTTGTTGTGTTTTGACATAAATTTAACTCTTTTGCTTGGTCACCTTTAGTTTTCTTGAATCTTTCCTAAACTATTTTAGGATTATTGTCTCTAAAATGCCTTTGACTCACTTGTTTGTCTTACAGTTGTGCTATAGAGAACATGGCTTAAGATATAAATAACTTCTCCTACTAAAAACTTTCTTAATTGATTTGTCTATCTTTAGTTTATTTTCTGCTCTTTAGTTCTCTAGTTTCTATTATATTAGCCTTGTAATGAAACTATTAGAGAATATCCTCTCTTTGTAGTTTTTCAACTAAATATATTGACATTTGACATTTCAGCGAGAGGTGCATTCTATAATCTACATATCTAGTATGCAAAAAACAATAAATATATAAGGTTGATGTATTATCAATAAAATAAAAATTTGTAGATTCGTATTAACCGTGTATCTATTATGTGTTGAGATTCAAGGTGCAAACATTTTTAGAGTGCAAAAACTTAAGGAAGGGTTCGCACTTCAAAGGATTTTGTCTGTCTTAGTGCTTGACGGGTCTAGGGTTAAGATAGATATATGCAGTTTGATTTGAATTATGATACAAATAAATATCAATTTTTGATATATTCATCTCCATCACTCTCAACCATGTTTAGCATTTTTATTATTTCCTATTTTGTTTGGCTTGTTAGATTATGACCACATTTGTGCTTGTTTATTGCAATATACTATTCATATTTCTTGCAAACAATATCGTATTAATGACCTTGGACCTAGAGCATACGAATTTACAGGAGAATGAATTCATGGAAATATTTTATTTATGTATTATAGCTGCAGATGCGATCATATACAATGGAATAAAAGAAGAAAAATGGAACTATAATGAATAGAGGGAATATGTTGAATGTTGGAAAATATCACCAGTAAGTATCTCCACTAAGAAGCATTACTAATCCAAATTCACACCTTGTTATATAATAAAAATAAGGGTTAATAACATTCGTCATGGCTACTTGTAATGAAAATAAATTAAATTACTAGGTCCAATTTTGGACCATTGACCAGTCCTAGCTTCATTCTCTTAGGGCCTTCCCAAAGATCTCTAGGCAACAACCAACTACTCCTATAAGCTATAGCATTGATCCATAGACATCTATAATCATTAATTCCCTTCAGATTTTTGGGTATGTGTTATATTATTTGTACCAGTAGCCTCATGCGTAGGTCATATATGTTAGGGGCAATGAGATCATACACAATTGAGATGCAACAAAAAGGATTATCTGTCAAGATGCTAAAAAATCAGTTGGAAACAATAAAATCTGATGGTAAGTATAAGTCATCACTCTTAGAAAAGTTAATAGCCATTTCTACACACAAAGAGAAATTTATCCACACAAAGGAACAAGTTCATGTAGAAGAACTTCAAATATCCACCAAGTTGGTTTTGGATAACTTTAATGATGTCAGTTGAGCATAGTTGACTGGTTTTCTTCCAACAATAAAGAAATATGGGTTGGCATCATATAATTAGTCATTTTTTTGCATGATGAATGTTTTCTTTTCATACCTATTGTTTTCTTATCTAAAACTCCACTAAGGAAAACTCAAATAATGCACATTCCGGAAAACAAAAATTGAGAAAATAAAAGTTAACAACTCAGCTCATGTAGCAACTAATTCCTCCAATATCTGTTGTGATTGTTCATGGAAAAGAAAGTGTGGAATATGAGAATGCAACATATACTCTTGCTAAAATAGCCTTTCGAGATGCATGCAAGTTAGCTTCCATGTCCAATAAAGATATGGGAAAGAAAGATGGAAATGAAAAATTGTATGTATCTAGTTGGCTTCATTTAGAATAATCAATCAATCGTATTACAATTAGGATTTTGTTAGTTCTACCTATAGTTTTATATCCACTCTATTGTTTTGTAATATTCACCATCTCTATTAAGATTCTTTTTCTATCCGAAATATGTAATTTTTCCTTTTAACATGAAGCCTTCTAAGAAATATTGTACATAATTTTTTGCTTGCTTGAATTATCTATCACATGGTGAAACTATATTTTTCAGTAAAAGAAGCATTTTATGAAAATCAATGAAATTCACAACTTCATTTGGCAAAGCCTTTGGGAAGCTTCTGAAACCTAAAATATTGAATGCGAATTCTGCTTTGAGGATAGCAGAAAGCTTCATGGATAGATTAAAGAATTTGGAATATGAGTTCTCCGGTAGTATTTATGTTTGAATAGGACCACTAGTTGCAGTGGATTGTCAATATAATTTATACTTGTTTATTATCCTTTTTTGATTGAGCATTAATTGATGGATTTGTTATTTCTACTTGTTGATCTTTCTTAAAGTGTTTGTGATAACTAGTTTGAACTAATTGAGGATCAAAGTTGTAATATGTTAAATTATTGTTTGTATTGAATAAAGTATTTGTTGTAAAATATCAATCAATGTGTTATATCTTGGAAATTACATGGTAAACATGGGAAAACTATTGGTGCTTTGCATGTAAATCTGCAAAACAGATCAAAACTACTCTTATTTTATCTTTTCATTATAATGATCATTGATGTTTTGAGTTTGAGTGATTGAGAATAACCACAGATGTTCCCTCAAATTGGAAGTTTGGTGTTGTTATTCAATGTGGATTTTCCATTCAAGAATCATATAGCAAATAGAATCTGAAAGTTACATTCCAAAATAGTCCTATTTGGGGAATTACAAGTGGTGATTGCTACATATTTTTGATGTTAGTAATTTTCTCCAATTCACAGCTAATATATTGTACCACAGGTCGAGAACACAATGGGAAGGGAATTTTCTTTGAAATTTATCCACTTATATTGTAGTGATCCATAAATATAAGAAAAGCATTAATAATTTGATATAGACTAGTTGGTTTATTAATGTGACAATGGACCAAAATAGTAGTTCTTATCTGAAGAAATTCTCATCAGACATGGGAATTCTTGACATCATCAACCTCTAACCTTGGACTTATTCACTTAGAATTCTACAATATCAAGCTATATACATGTATACAAGGATATCCTATTATTGTATCCTTTTTACTTCATGTCATTTTATTCTAGACTTAGCTTTGGCTTCTTCTAGGAGTTTTGTTTGCACTCCCACACTGTGTAAGTAATTTACAACTTGAGCTTTTTAGCATGTAACTTAGTTTGCATGATTGTGCCTAACATTCCTTGAAGGTTGAATACTAAGTTTAATAAGGTGTTATTTTTTATGGTGATGTTTTATTTTCTTTGTTTATATAGGTCATCTGGCCACATAATGGCCACTATTTCCCAACTGAAGAAAAATTGTTCGAGTTTCTTGCTTTTATGGGGGAAAATGGAATTGAAAATGTTGTTGATGTTAAGGTATATATCATATAAATCCTTTATATTATTCTTTATTTTATATTCTAGTGTTCATCGTCTTTCATGTCTTATACTCTTCATTGTATCTTCTTTATTTTTCAAAAAAGGAACTCAGTATTGATGATAAGAAGCAGGAATTGAAGAAAGAGGAGAACAATAACACTGGAGCGACAAAATGAAAATTAAAGAGAGAGAGAAGAGAACTGGTCTAGTGGTACATGTAGAGCCAATATCCCACATGAGACACACATATGGGCAAGTCCACATAGTTGGTGAATTCACCCACAATGCCTTGACAACACAATGATAATGTTTTGAAGTGATGAAACAATATTTCATGTGTATATTTTACTCCAACCAATATTAAGTTGGAAACTCATATTATAATACTTGACCTTTTATATAATTTTCATGGTTGGAATTATTTATAGTTGCACTTGATATTATTTAGTATTATAATTAACATTTTACATTTTCATATTAGATGAACATGTACATTGTATGACATTTTTTTTATTTAGTTGCAAAATCATACTAATTAATTTATGTTGATTAATAATGATCACATAAAATCAAACTAAAACTACTAAATTAGTAGTTTATGTTGATTAATGATGATCTAAAATAAAATGAATATATGACTAAATTAGTTGCTTGTAACGGTTGTTAATGAAATTAAATGAAATGATTATAAAGTTCTAAAGTAGTCATAATGAATATGAAACTACCAAAAAACGATAAATGACTACTGCAAATGATAATTTTTTTATTACAAATTATGACTAAATTTTGCATATATACGACTATTAGTAGCTATTTTACAGTATCTTATAACATGACCAAAATTTAGTCATATTTCTTTGGCCATTAATTGGTTTCAAATGATGACTAAATTTTACATATATATGACTATTAGTAGCTAATTTACAGTATCTTATAACACGACCAACATTTTGGTCATATTTCTATAGTCATTAATTGGTTTTCTCGGGTGATCATTTGGTAATATATTTTTTTGTATATTTGGTCATTAATTGTGGAAATTAATGACTAAATTAATGGTCAAATTAATGACTAAGTATACTACTAGATAATAAAATTGAGAAAACCAATTAATGACTAAGCTAAAAGCGACTAAAAGTTGGTTGCGTTATAAGACACTGTAAATTAGCTACTATTGGTCACTGACTGAAAAATAGTCATTTATATGCAAATTTTAGTCATTTTTTTAGTAACTAATTAGTCATTTTGTACTAGTGATGACTCATAATGGTGTATCATGGCATGATGAATTGATTTCTGAAGATGGGAAAAGATAAGCTATATTGTGAAACTATTGAGAAGTGAACATGCAAATCCTTGGACACTCCGATTTGAAGTTTAAGATGTTGACATGGAATCCAACAATTGATTGAAGCTTTGATTTTTCATTTTGAACATCCATCTGTGTAATGTGCATAGAACCTAAATAAGTTCATGATTGAATCACTTCATACACATTTCCACCAAGTATCCTTTGAGATGTTTACATGATATCATCTATTCTTGTTCTGAGATATTTTTCCTATGATATATGACAACATGGATATGTTGATGTTGATTATTTATGAGAACATTTGAGTGCTTCCTTAGTATGATATCTTCCATAATGAAAATTTCTGTGACACAGCTAAGGTTGAGTATGATTTTTCCAGCATGACTATGAGTAGGACGCAGAAGCTCCTTAGGGAACTGTCTAAGAATGATATGGATATGACATGAATACATTGAAATAATAAAGAGTGGGATATGATTCAAAGAGAATCCCATATACATATATAGTTGGGACCATGTTACTCTTGTATATTGAGACAGTGCAACTATGCGAGACAAGCCTAGGCTTGTCATTGGCACCTCCTTGAGAGGGTGGATGATTATGGTATCGTTCTATGACTGATATGATTATTTATGCTGGAACATGATATTTTATTTGATGTTCTGTATAAATAGGAAACAACTGCTACTGAGACAAGCAGATTGGAGATATTCTCTTAAAGAAAGATTGGTCTTCAGAGAGAATCCCCTTCAGATGAGGAGCAATGCTCATCGAGGACACTGAGGCAACTCTTCCTACCCTGTTTGAGCTCCCAGGATGAGGAATCGAGATGGAGAGCTCCTGGGGTTGAGGGAACTCTAGACAATAGGGTGTTGCCCTTATTTGTTTCCCATAGGGTTGGAGTAGTATCTCACCCTATATTAGACTTTGCAGAGTATACTCTAGTTGGCATCATGCCCACAAGCTAGGCTTGTTGGGAGTACTTCTCCTCGTCTAGCCAACAACAAAGTGTACTTGGGGGTGTACAACCCAAGGTGATTATGATGCAGGTGTTCTACCACATGACTATCTAGGCTCATTAATGGGAAGATATGTAGGAAATAAGATGGGTTGATATGACCTAATTAAATTCTAGGGTCGATCATTTACTCCCCTGTGTGATGAGGTATCATATTGCTTGATATAGGGTGGTAGCTATATGCTCCCATATATGAGATGACTTGGGGTGAGAGTGCCCCATAGGACCTTCCCCATTGTCGTAGACATGAGGTGAGAGTGTCGCATAGGACCTTCCTCATTTTGATTGAATTCTAGGTTGAGTAATAGCTCCCTATTGTGGTTCCAAGTAGTATCTTGATGAATTTCTGGGTTGTAGCCTGATGAATAGAGGGTGGTAGCTTAAGCTCCCCTCCAGTGGAAAATTCTTCTTCTTCTATATTCAAGAATATTTAGCATATGAGTAGAAATCGGGAGATAAGAAGGAATTATCAAGAGATGTAAATTAATGATTCGAGATGATGAGATACTTGATATGGGACATATGTCATGTTGATCGATGGTCAAATATTAAAAGGTGGAATTCTCCCTAGTTGGGAGGGAATGTTAAAAATATGAAACTGTGATCAAATTAAACTTTGGACTACTCATTTTATGGAGATGATGATGGAATCATATTTCTCTTTCCGAGAGGACCAAAATCGACCTAAATATCATCTCATTTGGATAAAAAGAAAGTTGAGTTATGAATTATTTTATTCATACATATATTTTGGATCATGTCAGCCCTATGCACGTGTACCAATGGATAGGTCAAGTGGACCCTCATGGAAGCTAATAAATAGAAGATACCTCAAGTTCATTTGGACACACACTAAGATATCTCTTCTCCTCTTCTATATTGTCTTGGTTCACACAGGTTTGACACAGGAAGCTCGCATTGAACTAGGGTTTTCTGATTCAAAATCTCTGGCACAAAGTGGCCATGAGAGAGACTTTGGATCCTTGGTCACTGGCATAGGCTCTACATGAGAGTGGCCAGGATTTTTGGTCAGTTTTCTCCCTGGTCGCTCACATAGAATGGTATGGGAGTGATAGAACTTCAATAGTTGCTATCTTACAGTTCATAGAGAGTGACCATGTCTATCATAGTTGCTCGCACAACTCCTCCTCCCTACGATTGAGACTCCCATATGATATTTTAGTATTCCAAATATTTTTCTTAGTGACAAATGTTGGAAATAATACTGAGAGGGGGGGTGAATCAGTATTATCAAGCCAAATATTCCCTTTTCTAAATTCCGATGATATACACTACTTCAGTTAATTAAACCCGCGTATATACGCAACTATGTCGAAATAAAACCGCGTATACAATGCAAACTTATAATTTAATTTATCTGTCAGATGTTGATTGTTAATCTGTGTATCAGAATCAATTAACCAGAAACCAGGAACAGTAAAAATAGAGCAGAAGACAATCACACACAAGAACACAAGATATAAGGTGGAAACCCAATGTGGGTGAAAACCACCTGTTGCAATTCGTCTCTATCTTCATTTAATTAGAAACTTCTTTTTACAATTGTACTGGTGCAGTCCTTTACCAGTACGCAGGCTGCAACCTGCAGAGAGCTACAACTCTCTCTTGTTTTCCAGCTTCTCCTGGATGGGAGCTACAACCCCCTTAGCTCTTGCACTAGCCAAGTTACTAGTATGTAGGTGCTGGCCTATAGAAGGCTACAACCTTCTCTTTCTTTCAGGGACCACGTTTCATGAATTTTCAGACTGGATCCACAATTAGCATCAATCAAGCATCAAGAATTTCTGTATCAACCAATCACCTTTTCACCAATCAAAACTGAATCAAAATAAACACTTCTCAGACGACTGTACCCAGATCACAGTAACAGTAACCACACACGAAAATTGAACCCAAAACACTGCAGCAATAAATAAAAGCAGCAAGATCACAACTCAAAATATATACGCTACTTTAATAGCTTGAAACTTGTGTGCATACGCTTCTGCGTATGGTACAAACTACGTATACGCTCCTTCGCTTCACTGAACAACCGTGTATACGCGCCTTTACTTCACTGAACCTGTGTACAGATCTATAAAGGATAATTCTCTCTTTCAAATATTCAAACACTAATTAACCCAGATTATCAAACTTATATATCAAGCAAGTGCCACATATAGTAGATCAAAATCATACAAAGATACTATCATTCAAGCTTAACGATTATGACCCATCAATAGAACTTATCCTTCTCTTTGCGCTAAGGTTCCTTCCTTCATTCAGATCTAGATCTGCACCATAACCCAATTACCAATATTCCAGATCTAGCACTTTATCTGATATTCAACTATAATTCCCATTTTTCTTTGCCAAATGATCTCCTTCCTCTTTTATAGTCTTAGGCCTTCCACAATACCATGGTCCAAAACCATAATAAACCAATACCACGGACCCAATACTTGGGATCGACACGTCTGATGAGGTACCATGGTCCAAAACCATAGGTTCAAATACCAAGGACTAACTACCATGGACCAAAGGTAAGATCTTCAACATATACGCGCTTTTCCTTGCATGAAGGTGCGTGTGTACACACATGCGCCTTTGAAACATCTAACCCGCGTGTATACGCATCTTCATCTAGATGAACCTGCGTATATGTCTTTTCCTTCATTCTGAAAGCCTGAACTGAGATCTGTTACCAAAGAGAGTTGCCATCAAGGACAACACTGGTGCCATAGCTCCAAACCTGTGCCATAATGCCAACAATCTCCCCCTTTGGACATGATGGCAACCCAACATCCTCAAATCCATTCTCCCCCTTTGTCATCAAGGGCAAAGGGTTGTGCTCCCCCTGAGTACATGCTGAAATTTCTGCCCTGCTGTGCTGACCATGCTCCCCCTGACTGTAGGCAAGATCTGCAAAAGATGATCTTCAAGAAGAACCATGACTTATACATCATAAAAGACCTTCCTATCACCAAAAGACTCAATAAATACATCCATCACCCATCCAAGTGGGGATCATCCACCCAACCAAGTGGGGATACATCAGAAATTTACAGATGACAACCAAGTTCATTACATGTTCATCCCAGGCATAGTGGGGAAACCAAAATAGGCTGTTACATGACCTTGACACCATAAAGAGATACATGACATAGAGACGAAATATCTAGAACAAGACTTATGAAAGTCACCAATAACTGATAGTAGCAACATCTTTCAATCACCATTCAGATCAGCAACCAAGATTTCCTTCTATTCTCCCTCTGCCTCTGTTCCATCTGAAACCAACAATAGCTATGAACTAGAACCAAAAGCTTCTAAGATAATGCCAACAATGCATTATTAGAAGATTATCTGCTCCCCCTGAACCTGTGCCGGATGGTCTTTGTCAGACCCATATCAGAATATCTTCAACTAGAGCTTGTCCCTACTGATATCCATCAAACCTCCATATACGCGACTGTCTCTTCACAAAACGACGTATGTACGCGGATCCTTCTCAGGCAACTCGCGTACACCCATTTTTCTTTGAAACAGACGAGTTTTAACAACAAGATGATGCATCAACTATTCCCAGCTTCTGTTTGAGGTATTCAAATGTCTCCCTGGGCAGTGGTTTGGTGAGAATATCAGCAACTTGTTCCTTAGAAGGAACATACTCCAATTTGACCTTTTGTTCCAACACTTGTTCCCAGAGAAAGTGATACTTGATCAGTATGTGCTTGGTCTTTGAATGCATGACTGGGTTCTTTGAAATGCTGATTGCACTTGTATTATCACACAAGATGGAGATAGGTGGTGTACAAGTGATTTGAAAGTCCTGTAAGGTTTGCATCATCCAAAGAAGTTGAGTGCAACAAGATGCAGCAGCCACATATTCCGATTCAGCTGTAGATAAAGCAATCGAACTCTGTTTCTTGTTGAACCAAGATACTAATATGGAACCCATAAAGAATGCACCACCACTTGTGCTCTTCCTGTCATCCATGCTTCCAGCCCAATCTGCATCTGTATAAGCATGAAGAGTGAGATTTGTATCTCTAGGATACCATAAGCCATAGTTTTGAGTTCCTTGAAGATACTTGAAAATTCTCTTCACTGCCTGAAGATGAGTTTCCTTTGGATTTGCCTGAAATCTTCCAACTATTCCCACTGCATGCATGATGTCTGGTCGGGTACCTGTCAAATAAAGTAGACTTCCAATCATAGATCTATAGGTTGGTTGATGTACTGTTGCTGATTCATCATTTGCACTGAGACTGCATCATGTAACCATAGGAGTACTTACTCGTTTCGAATCTTCCATGCCATACTTCTTCAGAATCTGCTTGAGGTACCTGGTTTGAGACAAGAAGATACCGCCTTCATTTTGTTGGATTTGCAATCCAAGAAAGTATGTTAGTTCTCCAAGCAAAGACATTTCGAATTCTTTCTGCATCACCAAGGCAAAGCTTTGACTCATAGCTTCTTCATTGCTGCCAAAGATAATATCATCTACATACACAACAAGTATTAGCAATTTGTCATTTTCAATTTTTATATAAAGATTTCTATCTGCTGATCCTTTTGAAAAACCTTGTTGATGAAGGTATTTGTCCAAACAGTAGTACCAAGCCCTTGGAGTCTGTTTAAGACCATAGAGCGCCTTTTTCAGTCTGCATACAAGATTTGGATCATTCCCAAGAATGAAACCATCTGGCTGCTCAATGTATACTTCTTCTTATAAATCTCCATTCAGAAAGGCTGATTTCACATCAATTTGAAATACTTTGAACTTCTGAAAGCTTGAGAGAGCAAGGAACATTCGGATGGCCTCAAGTCTTGCAACAGGAGCAAAAGTTTCTTCAAAGTTTATTCCTTCTTGTTGAGCATACCCTTTACACACAAGTCTGGCCTTGTTTCTGATTACTTCTCCATTTTCATTCAACTTATTTTTAAAGATCCATTTTGTCCCTATGACATTCTTAACTTTTGGTCTAGGAACCAACTCCCAAGTGTTGTTCTTTTCGATCTGCTCAAGTTCTTCATCCGTTGCCTTGACCCAACATTCATCTTTGCATGCCTCTTTTACATTTTGTGGCTCAGTGGAGGAGAGCAATGCCAAATAGCTTGAGGCTTCAGCAATTGTTCTTCTTGTTTGTACACCTGCCTCTTTCTGCCCCAAAATCTGAGATTCTGGATAATTCTTCTGAACGTACCTGGATGGAATCTTTTCTTCTATCTTTATTTGTTCCTCTGATGCCCCTTGAGGTTCTTCATCATCATCAGTCTGATTTGGAGAGTAGTCTTCATCCTCTTCGATATTTTCATAATTTACTTGCCTAGGAATGTATCCTTTTTCATCAACCACTACATCAATGCTATCAACAATTCTTCCAAGTATTTTATTGTAACACTTATATGCCTTGCTGTGGGGAGAATAACCGAGGAGAATGCCTTCATCTGCTCTAGGTTCAAGTTTGCCAAGATGTTCATCATTGTTCTTAATATAGCATTTGCTTCCAAAAATTTTGAAATGGTTCACCGAAGGAGTCTCACCATACCAGAGCTCATGAGGAGTTTGAGTGCTGACATTTGTTTTGTTGAGAATAACAACCGCAGCAAATGCAACTTCACCCCAGAAGATTGCGGGAGTTCCAGATTCATCAAGCATAGCATGAGCCATTTGTTGGACCGTTTTGTTCATCCTTTCCACCACTCCATTTTGCTGAGGAGTCCTAGCTGTAGAAAATTCCCTTCTTATTCCATATTCTTCACATAAATCGAAAAATTCATTTGAGGTAAACTCCCCACCTCTGTCAGACCTGAGACACTTAATTTTGTGATCTGATTCATTTTCAGCCAAGGCTTTGAAAGATTTGAATTTTTTGAATGCTTCGTCCTTGTGTTTCATAAGTCCTAACCAAACCATCCTGGAGAAGTCGTCAATGAATAATATAAAGTATTCTTCTCCTCGAGGTGACCTTGTCCTAAATGGACCACATACATCTGTATGGACTAGTTCAAGAGGCCTGCTGGCTGAGCCTTCCTTCTCAAGGAAGTTGGTTCTGGTTTGCTTACCAAACTGACATGATTTGCATATGGTGTTTTCTGGAATTTTGATATCTGGGAGACCACGAATTGCTTGATATTTGCATGCTTTCCTTATTTGTGAAAAGCTTAGATGCCCCAACCTCCGGTGCCATAACCAGTGTTCATCATCCTTGCTCAAATAGCATTGTTGTTGTCCTTCTTCAAATATGTATAAGTTATTTGGAGTTCTTTTGCCTTTGATCACTGTTTTTCCTGTATCAAGATCATGAACACTACATCCATTTGACCGAAATATTACCTTGGTTCCTTGATCGCACATCTAACTGACACTCAGGAGATTATGCTTCAAGCCATAAACATACAAAACGTTTCCAGCTCTGACC
The DNA here is from genome assembly GCA_031772625.1 of Pinus tabuliformis. Taxonomy (NCBI): domain Eukaryota; kingdom Viridiplantae; phylum Streptophyta; class Pinopsida; order Pinales; family Pinaceae; genus Pinus; species Pinus tabuliformis. The sequence continues at coordinate 111,067,920 of CM062815.1, read as the reverse complement.
CTTTCTTTCAAATGAGTAGTCCCTTTTCCTTTTATGACTGCATGGGTATCATTTCCAAAAGAGACTTTCTTTCCCTTTTCTAAAACACTATATGATTCAAGTTTTTCTTTATCACCTGTCATATGCTTCGAACATCCACCGTCGATGTACCATAGATTTTCCTGTCCTTTTGCATAAAAAGCTATCCCACATCTTTCTAGTTGTGGTTCCTTCATTCTCCATGTTCTGGCATTCGGGGTTTGTTCCTTCTGAGTTGTCTTCCGAAACCTGCTCCTGCATTCAGACTCTTCATGATCGAAGTTATTACAAATAGAACATTCAATTTCACTTTCAAGGGCGGAAAAATTGTTATAGGTCCTCTTCATGATTCCAGACATACTTCTTTGTTTTTGAGCTTCTCTGGTCATGATTGTCTTATAGGAAACACATTGAGCTGCTTTGTGACTAAAGTTATGGCAAGAGAAACATTGCCCATTGAAGAAACTTCTGCAATTATCAAATCTATCATCTAACTGATTGTAGTTTCTACCAACATCCATTCTTGAGGCAAATTGGGAAGATTTTACCTATGGCTGGTTTTAGCTTCTGTTTGTCCTTAAGGTAGTTTGCCCCCGATTTTCTTGATAGTCTTTGTTCGTTCTTGAGGTAAATTGTCCTTGATTTACCTAATGATTTCTATTAGGCCTTTGCTCGCTCCTCCTTGCTGCATCAAGATAAATTTTGGAGGTGGATGCTTGAGATGCTTCTCCATTATATCCTAGACCTGTCTTGATTAGTGGAGAACGCTGCACATTGATGATCTCATCCAGAGTTTCAGATCCTTTAACAAATTTAATATTAAGAGCTTTTGTTTTCTCAATCTCTTTTCTGAGGCTAACAATTTCACATTCCAATTTTTCAAGATGTTTTTCCCTTTCAGCCAGTTGACATTGCAGAGAATCAATAATCACATTTTTCTCTTCTAAGCAAATTTTGAGATTAGAAATCTCTTCATAAAAACCTTCTTCATCTATAGCATCCATATAATCATCATCTTCAAAAGCCATTAAAAGTTTATAATCATTACCTCATTCATCTTCATCACTATTTGAAATTCCATCACTATCTTCATGAGTGTAATAGCTTTTCTTATTTGCATTCTATTTCTTGTTCCATCTAGTAGGTTCCTTCCCCTTATCAATCTTATCCTTATGAGGACATTTGGCAGCATAGTGACCGACTCTTCCACAAGCAAAGCATTTGAAAGGTAACTTACCTTGGAATCATCTAGCACCCCGTTGAAGATTTTTGACAAAATTTGATTCTTCTTATTCTTCTGACACGTGTCCCAACCCATAGTAATCTTCTTTGCCGGAAGCCTTGAAGGCAGCTTCTCTCCTGTCTGATGGACCTCCTTTTCTCATTTCATAAGCAGTTAGAATTCCATGCAGCTGTGACATTTTAAGGTTTTGTAGATTCTCTTTTTCTTCTATTGCAGAAACTTTAGATTCAAACCTAGGGGACAAAGATCTTAGAACTTTTTCAACCACAACAGCCTCTTTTATTTCTTCACCCAAGTTTTTCATACAATTAACAATCTCATCTACATGAAGAAAATAGTTAGCCACACTTTCATCATTGTACATTCTGAGATTTTCATACTGAATTCTGAGGGTTTGAAGTTTTGCTCGTTTTACCTGATCATCTCCTTCATAGCTCAGTACAATCTTGTCCCATATTTCTTTTGTGGATTTAAACTGCATAACCTTGACAAATTCTGATTGAGATAGGCATCCTAATAGAGTATTGACCGCCTTTGCATTTGTTTCATATTTCTTCTTCTCAGCCAGATCTGTAGGAGTTGCTGATGGAAAAGTATACCCTGTTTCTATGATATCCCAGACTTCTGTACCAAGAGATTGAAGATAGGTAGTAACTCTTACCTTCCAATATATGAAGTTTGTCCCATCAAAAATTGGTGGCCTGATTGATGCTTCCCTCTCGTAGTTGCTCATGATGAACGATCTTCCTTCAAGCGATCAAGCTTCTTCTGAAGGACCTGCTCTGATTCCAATTGTTGGAAATAATACTGAGACGGGGGGTGAATCAGTATTATCAAGCCAAATATTCCCTTTTCTAAATTGAGATGATATACGCTACTTCAATTAATTAAACCTGGGTATATACGCAACTATGTCAAAATAAAACCGCGTATAAAATGCAAACTTATAATTTAATTTAACTGTCAGATGTTGATTGTTAATCTGTGTATCATAATCAATTAACTAGTAACTAGGAACAGTAAAAATAGAGCAGAAGACAATCACACACAAGAACACAAGATATAAGGTGGAAACCCAATGTGGTTGAAAACCACCTGCTGCAATTCGTCTATATCTTCTTTTAATTAGAAACTTCTTTTTACATTTGTACTGGTGCAGTCCTTTACCAGTACGTAGGCTGCAACCTGCAGAGAACTACAACTCTCTCTTGTTTTCCAGCTTCTCCTGGATGGGAGCTACAACCCCCTTAGCTCTTGCACTAGCCAAGATACTAGTACGTAGGTGCTGGCCTACAGAAGACTACAACCTTCTCTTTCTTTCAGGGATCACGTTTCATGAATTTTCAGACTAGATCCACAATTAGCATCAATCAAACATCAAGAATTTTTGTATCAACCAATCACCTTTTCACCAATCAAAACTGAATCAAAATAAACACTTCTCTGACGACTGTACCCAGATCACAGTAATAGTAACCACACACCAAAACTGAACCCAAAACACTGCAGCAATAAACAGAAGCAGCAAGATCACAACTCAAAATATATACGCTACTTTAATAGCCTGAAACTTGCGTTCATACACTTCTGCTTATGGAACAAACTGTGTATACACTCCTTTGCTTCACTGAACAAGCGTGTATACGCGCCTTTGCTTCACTGAACCTGCATATAGATCTATAAAGGATAATTCGCTCTTTCAAATATTCAAACACTAATTAACCCAGATTATCAGACTTATAGATCAAGCAAGCGCCACATATAGCAGATCAATATCATACAAAGATACTATCATTCAAGCTTAACGATTATGACCCATCAATATAACTTATCCTTCTCTTTACGCTAAGGTTCCTTCCTTCATTTAGATCCAGATCTGCACCATAACCCAATTACCAGTATTCCAAATCTAGCACTTTATCTGATATTCAACTATAATTCCCATTTTTCTTTGCCAAATTATCTCCTTCCTCTTTTATAGTCTTTGGCCTTCCACAATACCACGGTCCAAAACCATAATAAACCAATACCATGGACCGAATACTTGGGATCAACACATCTTACGAGGTACCATGGTCCAAAACCATAGGTTCAAATACCAAGGACTAACTACCACTGACCAAAGGTAAGATCTTCAACATATACGCGCTTTTCCTTGCATGAAAGTGCGTGTATACACACACGCGCCTTTGAAACGTCTAACCTGCGTGAATATGCATCTTCGTCTAGATGAACCTGCGTATATGTCTTTTCCCTCATTCTGAAAGCCTGAACTGAGATATGTTACCAAAGAGAGTTGCCATCAAGGACAACACCTGTGCCATAGCTCCAAACGTGTGCCATAATGCCAACAAAAAAAGTGTTTGGTAGTAGGCTACAGGCAGTGATAGTACATCACAGTTATCTGAATCAGAGTTATGATGTTTTAGATGCATCTCATGGATATTCTAGTTGTTGTGAAGATATGGATCATTGTACTCTCTTTTGCTAAATTATTTGAGGACAATCTATTAGAAGAATATTTGAAAGGGTAATCCCCATAGTGGGTTTTTCCCTGCTCTCTAACCAATCCTGGTGTCTCTATGTGTACATGCTTTTCTTCTCTTATTCCTTTATATTCTGTTGCATTGATGATGATGTTATTGTTCTTTCTGCATAGTTTCATATGATCATGCATAATGATGTAAATATGTATAATGTTATGATTCTATGGGGTGAACTTAATATCTTGATCAAGAAATGCAATTATCAAAGCAAAGAAAAAGATAGCCCTATGAAAAATTAACAAGCACTACTGAGAATGCTTCTTTCCTTTTCCATCAACATCTTGTTCATTCTCTCTGTAACTCCATTTTGTTGAGTTGTGTATGTAATAGTATTATATCATGCTATACCATAATTCTTATAGAACTATTAAAATTCCTTCTTGCAGAACTTTCCACCATTATCTGTCCTCAACACATTGATCTGATTGTCTATCTAATTTTCCAACAAAGCCTTAAATTCTTTAAACCTGTCAAAGACTTCAAATTTCTTACTAAGGGAAAATATCGATGTATTCCTTAAGAAGTCATCTATAAAGGATACATAGTACACAAAATTAACCAGGGATGGAATCGATATAGGTCCAAGCACATCACTGTGCACAAGCTCTAATATCCCTTTTTCCCTCTTAGCACTAGAGGGGAAACTCACCCGATTTTGCTTCCCATATACACAATGTTCATAGAAATTGAAATCTAGAGAGAAATTAGACATACCTTCTACCATACCATTACCATGTAGTATTTGGAGGCCCTTCCCTCCAATATGTCTAAGCCTTTGATGCCATAGCATGGTATTTTCTCCATAGACCACTATGTTTTCTGCTCCACTTTTAGGAACCATGGAACTATTGCACCCATTAATAACATTGATACCCAGAAGCTTTTACAAAGTTCCAATCTGAATTCCCCACATCAATACTAGTTCTTCCTGAACGATCTTATAGGTATCTTTCTCGAACACATTTTTTACACCTGCATCATCCATCTTGCTTACAAAAATCATATTTTTGGCCAATGCAAGAATACGAAAAATGTTGGGAAGTGTTCTATTCCTTCCACCTTGTAACTTCATCTTGAATTTTCCATGTCTAATGATTCTAGCCTCCCTGTCATCCCCTAAGAAGACATCACCACCATCATATTTCTCGTACTTGCAGAACCACCCCTATGGGGAATGAAGTGAAAGGATGCACCTGAGTCAATCAACCATGCCTCATGATTTACATGTGTACTTGAAGAAGAAGCCAAGTACACATCCCCACCTTCATATGAGGTGGCTTTTTCCTCTGCAGAAGGCACATAATTAGATCCCTTTCCTTTCTCAGGAGCTTTAGATCTACAATCCTTTTTGTAGTGCCCTTCCTTTCCGCATTTCCAACACACCTTTACAAGTTTTCCTAGATATTTAAATCTCCCTCTAGATTTATATCTCCCACTTAAGGACTTATTTTTTTTCTGTTTTGGGATCATCCTCATATAGACAAGGCATCTCCATTTTGTCTCTCCATGTTTTTCCATCTCATTCCTCTAACAACAAGGATGAGACTATTTCATCAAACTTCAAGGTAATTATATTACTACCTATTGCAACAATCAAATTGTCCCATGAATCTGGTATAGAACATAACAAACCGATGCACTTATCTTCGTCTGAAATTTGTATATCAACAAATAACAACTGGCTTAGGTCAATATTAAAGGCATTGAGATGCTCTGTCACTGAGTCTCCATCCTTCATCCTTAGGTTATTCAACTTTTTTTGTAGGAACAATTTGTTCACCAGAGACTTAGCTTGGTAAAATGTCCCTAACTTGACCCACAAATCCTTCACTGTAGCTTCCCCTGATACATTGAACAATACTAAATCTGTGATACACAACTGTATTGTGCTCTTTACTTTCTGATCCAATTTCACCCAGTGTTCTGCTGACATTGTTGTTGATTTAATACCCAGATCTACTGCAATCCACTGATCTTTATGCACCAGTAGATCCTCCATCTTGAGCTTCACAACTCAAAACTATGACCATTAAATTTCTTGATATCTATATTTCCACTGCTCGCGATCTTCTTTCACAATAAGAATCAATCTCACATATATTCCACTTAACAGGTCTACCATGGGCTTGAGAAAAACCCCTCAGAAGCAAAGGTGTCCCCTTGAAGCTAAAATAGATTTGATACCAAATATAGGCTTTAACCCTATACAGAAAGTAATTGAAAACAAATTCTTAAAATAGAAACTAAAAAATGGTGAGAATATAAAACATAAGACAAATATACACAGATATTTTCCCCTGGATCCCAAAATCAGGACTACCAAATTGATTTTTCATTATTTTCCTTTCAATGTTATAATACATATATATGCATGTCAAGGCATTCATAAAACCCAAACCATTAACCCATAACCATAGTTCCCTTGGCTGGATCTACAAAATACCATGGGTATAAAACCATCATGTCCAAAACCATGTGAAAAACCCATGCACAAAACGATATGTAGGTCCGCCCACCTATTATAGGGTAAGAAAAAAGAAATCTCGAGGCATGATCCCAAACCTCGTATAGGAGTGCTACTGCCCCCCTACAAACCCCCTGATAGGGGGGCATTCCGCCCCCCTGTCACACCCCTGTTGTGCCCAGCGCAACAAAGAAGGGGGCTATTGCCCCCCCTGTGAACCCCCTGGACATTTGACTAGTCATGGAAGGCATATAACACACACCCAACACAACTATGCTATTGGTGCAGTTCTTACTCAACAAGGACATCGAGTGGCATATCATAGTGAGACACTTTCAGACATAGTTCAAAAGTATCCCACATATGACAAAGAGATGTATTCCATTGTGCAGGCTTGCTAACAAAATAAGCATTACATTATGGGGAAGGAAACAATAATCCACATAGACCAATGACCCCTACATTTCATGCAAACACATGGGAAGTTACAAAATGATCACCATCAGAAATGGTCCATATACCTACAACAATTCCATCTTAACATTAATTAAAAGAAGGGAAACACCAACAATGTTGCATATTGCCTGAGCTGACCACTAGTCATGATGCTAACCACTATTCTCAAATCTTGTGGGAAGAATATTGCAGGGTGGTTGCATCTTCACAAGAGCGATCCAGAATTCAGCAACACATACCAGAAGCTCCTAGAAGACAAGAAAGTTCCAAATTTTCACCTCTAGGATGCACTGTTATGCCACCTGGGGCACCTTTGTGTTCATTCAAGTGAGCACACCAAGATGGTTTGGGAGGTGCACTACAGTCGGGTTGTTGGAAATTTTAGGGTAGAGAAAACAATGGCAATGCTGCAAAAGTATTTTTATTGGTTGAACCTTTGACATGATGTTGGGAAATAGATCAGATCATGTACTGCTTGTGTCATTGCCAAACTGACCATCAAGAAGCAAGGCCTATATCCTCCTTTGCCTACTCCTAGTCAACCTTGGGAATCTATCTCCATGGATTACATGTTGGGCCTTCCTTTTACTAAGCATGGCAACAACCTTTTTTTCATGGTCGTTGACAGATTCTCTAAGATGGTCATTCTAGCAGCTAACAAGACAATTATCACAACAGAAGCCATTACTAAGCTCTTCTTTGAACAAGTGTGGCTACACTTTGGGATTTCACAATCCATTATCTCAGGTCGGGACAATAGGTTCCTAAGTACATTTTGGTTAACTCTCTGGTTGATGTTGGATACCAAGCTCACTAAGTCCACTTTTTTCCACCCCAAAACTGATGGCCAAATAGATGTCGTCAATAGGATGATCGTACACATTATACATATGTAAAACTTGAAGCATCCACAAACATGGGATGAAAGCCTCCCTTATGTCCAACACAGCTACAATAGAGCTATATTTAGCTCAATTTGCCATAGCCCCTTTTAGGTGGGATTGGGATTCCAGCCACTATGTCCCATTGATGTGGTCATACCATTTGCAGCTACTCAAGCAGATTCAGCTCATGTCCAGTCCGAAGCTGACACGGCTAACAAATTCATTGAGAGCATTTAACACATTAGCCAATAGGTCCATGAATATTGGAAAGAGTCAATTCTAAGTACAAGCAACAACATGATCAACATCAAGTGCCACACAAGTTCCAAGTGGGAAACAAAGTTTGGCTACATCTACAAAAGGAATGCCTTGTTGGGCCCCATTGCAAGCTTTTCCCTCTCTGATTTGGGCCATACACTATCACCAAGGCTATATGGGACAATGCCTTCGAGCTCATCATTCCAATGTTCCTTGGCCTACACCTAGTATTCAATGTGGACCTCCTTTGGTCATACTTTCCACCACTGTTGGATACATCCGACATTATAGAACAACTCACAACAATGGAGTTAAACCCAGACTACTTGGAACAAGCCACAACTAATCATATCATGGATAGGCATACCAATATCACTCTACAACAAAGGGTGCAGCTATATCTATTTGTCAAACAGGCCAACTCCTTCACCAGGGACCAGGTTCAACAAAACTTTCCTCACCTCATGGATGCTCTGCACGCAATGGGGACCATTTCTTCCTAAGGAGAGATGATTGATCTAGGTGGATATTGGTGGCCACCTGCCTATTCCACCCAGACCTCTAGTAGTTTCAATGGTTTCCTTGATTATACCAACATTCACTATTTTTAGCATTTTTTGAGGTCTTGAACTTGTGGAGCCGTTTTGACCCCCTCAACAACATTTTTTGAGATCCGCAATAATAAGGTCCTATGGAAAATCCTATAGTGCTCAGGAATCAGAGAGATCTTTCCAATGAGGTATCGTATGCACCAAATGGATATAATATGACCAAGTTACGACCCTAAGAAGTTGGTTGCCCAACTAACCCCAACGGGACCCACAAATGCTTGGCGTTCCATCTCCTAGGGTTAAGGTTTTGGTTGTTTAGGGTTTTCCCTTATTGTTCAATAATAAAAATTCCAATGAGACTCATTGTAACACAGTCCAAAGGCATGTAGTTGCCACATCTCTTCTCAGAGGTAAGCTATGATCACTCGAGCTAGTTTATTTCCATTTCTGTATGTAAGCATATTTCAGTTCTTTGATATTTAATGAAATGAAGTTTTATTTTTGCTACATTTCTATGTTTATGTGTATATTTTTATTTTGTTTCTTTCCTGCATAAGTATAGATGATTAGAAAATACCTTATTGGTATCGAGCATCATTATCCCCACATAGAGAAGTTGGCCTTGGAAACAATTATTGTTATCCAACATGTACAACTATTACCAAGAGAATTTCACTTGAGCTAGAAAGCTACTTTTAACCTAGTAGATCAGCTAAGGCTTTACCTAGAGTGGTGTGTGTAATGGTGAAGAGAAATCAACAAATCCAGCCGTAGTTTATTCCCATACAAGAAAGTAGTTTTACCCTTATACGTGATACTATAAGGAAAGCATTTTAAGGATAGTACCATGCACCCTCATAGATCAGTGATGTCTTTTGGGCCTGATGTAGAGAGAGACTCACTCCTACTTGAAGATCCTGCTCCCAATTACCATAAACCAAGACCTTGTACACATACACCAGCAACCAAGCACACAATAGCCTTCCACAAAGGTCTTATTAGCCTAAAAACAACATGTACAAGAAAAGAACATGATCAGATTAAAAGTATAGGAAGGGAACAATAATTTATTAATCACAAATGGAAATTACATAATATAATATACCCAAGCAATATGATTCTCTCCTCCAACTTGTAACTTGGCTTCCTTCTCCTAATGCAATAGAGCTCCCATGTTATAATATGGATGTTATATCTCTCCCCCTTTCCTGCTAGTGAAATTACATAGGTTCATTCTATCCTCCAGGAGAATGTATCCAAACACCTAGGGGGTTTCAGAAGTTAGTAAACTTCTACAATAATGGATCTCTATCCAACTCATACACAAGTGGGTCAGGTTGATCTCCTTGGGAATGACAAACTATGGAAACCTTTTACTCAATTATGAGATTTTTCTCAATTGTCTCAATTATGAAATTATTATTATCTCATAATTATAAAATATTTGACAAAATATTTAAATAGATCAATTATGTAATTCCACCCTTTTAACATGGAATAAATCCCACATAAGTAAAAGAAAATGTGAAAGGGGATGCATTCTAGCGAGCAATTGAGGTAAGTTGAACTTGGGTCTCTCTTACTATAATGGAGTGGAAAATAAGGTTATAACAACAACATTGTACACTCATACAATATACCACTTTAATCATATAATTAGGGAAAATACTCCAATTATATTGTCATCCTTCAACAATTTGATTTGGAGTTTGTGGTTGCTAAGTCCAAAAAAAATTTTCCATCCACTGAGTTAATGTTTGAAGTACCTTAAGTTGATGAACCAAATTGTGGTTGAGGACATGTCACTTGATGAATCCTTATTCCTAATTAGCTCATTTGATCCATCGTATGGATATGTTCTTCTATATCCCCAAAATCGATGTTTTCAATTTGGACTCTCTCGTGAAGAACATCAAGGTATATGCATTCAGGCTAGGAAATATGCCATTATCATTGATACTCTTTATCACCACAGAGTTGATGTGTTTTCATGTTGTTGTCTCACTCATGAATAATTTGAATGAGTATTAAATGATCTTCATGTTGGAGCATGTGGCCATCATTTGTTCAAACATGCCACTACTTAGAAAATCTTGTAGATTGATTATTTTTTTCCTTCGATGTTTAAGGATTGTATCACTACAATCAAAAATTTCTATCCATGTCAAATATTCTCTAAAACTATGTGTTTTCACCCTATTCCAATTCACCTTGTGGTTGTTTTCATACCATTTTATAAATTAGGCATTGAATTTATGTAATGTAACCCACCTCACCAAAGGACACAACTACATCATTGTAGTAGTGGACTACTTTAGTAAGTGGGTTGAGCCTATGTTTACCTTCTCAAATGATGGGACTACTGTGACATTATTCACATTCAACCATATCATTTCTAGGTTTAGAGCAATAAAAAAAAAATTCCACTTATCATGTTGCATATTTTCAAAGTCATATGATGACAAATTTATTATCCAATTTTTCTTTTCATCATGACCACTCAGCCCCCTATTATCCCTAAGTACAAGTAGAGGCCATTAATCATGTCCCAAAACCATGCTTTGTAGGATGGTAGGGAATCACAAGTCTAATTGGCATCTCATGTTTTTACCCACATTTTGGGCATATTGAACCTCCATCAAAACTTCTATGGGTTTCACCCATTTCCAATTGGTTTATGGAGTAAAGGTTGTTCTTCCAGTTGAGTGTGAAATTCCATCTCTAAAACTAGTTGTTGAACTACTTCCTAACACTTTCATCAAGGAAGAGTGTCTTTTACACAACCCATCTTGAAAAAAAATGTCTCTATGCTACGATAACTAATGAGACTCATAGAAGGCATGTAAAGGCTTAGTACAATAAATATATTTGAATTCGTGTCTTTTTGGAAGGTGATTTGGTTTTGGTCTATGATCAGGATCATGATAATTTAGGTGCAGGAAAGCTAGAACCTCTCTGGCATGATCCCTATGATGTTAAATGAGTTTTAAAAAAAATGTTCTATGAGCTGGTTGACTTTGATGGAATTTTTTTATCGAAGCCACATGATGGGCTCTATCTCAAAATATACTATGCATAACATTTTGCATTGTCCTTGTACATATTGTACATAGGTGTGAGTATGTGTGTGATGTTTTTTTTCTCCTTTTGATTTTGTATATATCGAAAAGTCCTTTAAATGATTGTTTGTGTGTGGTGCTTGATTAGAAGATGTCAAGACCTTCTACAATTTATGTAGGCTTTACAAATGATACTAGTCATAGTACTTAGAACATAGCTTCCACTACTTGGGTACTCGTTTCACCCATTGATGAGCTCGTGAGTTCAAGGGGTATTTTTATTCACTCAGTAAACAATGCCATGGTAGAATATAGTGTCTTCATTTACCTCTTAACCAAGGCCATTTCCTTTGGAATCTACCACTTAGTTGTCCAACTTTAATCACAAATTGTAGTGTCTCAGCTAAACCATGTCTATTCTATGAGGAATACCATGTTACATCTTTAGTACTTGAGGGTACATCTCTTGGAACTAAATTGTCTTTACATTGCCTACATTCACATTCCTAGAGACTACAATACACTTGTTGATTCATTAGCTAATTATGTTTTGAATTGGTATTTGTCACATTAATTCTAGAAAACTATGCATAACATATGTTTAAGAACAATATCAGTGAAAACATCATTTAGAAAGAATTAATAAAATTCATTTGAAACTATCACATAAATATATCATAGGTAAAGATAGAGTTTTTATATCATAAATATCGCATGGGTACATCGGTCAAAACAGGGCATCTAAGGTCCAAGGTACTAAGCCATTACATGTGCAAACAAAAAACTTTTACCTAGGAATGCTATACTCTTAATCTAATTATGCTTGTGCTAGAAATAACACAATACAACAAGTATAATGTGCTACAGGAGGCCTCGATGATGAGAAGAGAGTACTTCCACAGTGTTCCTATGTAGGTATGGAGGAATCACATCTATCCATAATGGTTGTATCGCTAGAGTCAAATCATACACATTGTGTGTGAATTCATACAACTCATCGTGCTATTCTCCACGCTCCTCCTCGAAAGCTTCACAACCACCTTGTGCACCCATTCCTTTGAAATGTAGTGGTGATTGACCTAGGAGTTGGGTTAGTCCCACATCTACATATCACACATTTCACATGTTAGTGACTATGTATCCATAAACAAAATACCACAAAAAAATTGTAACATTTCAAAAAAAGAAGAAGTTAAAATATTCCACAAAACCAAAAATATTTTTTACTGAGTGCACTCCAATGCATGTTGGTGAGTAGGAATAAGTCTAAATCATTCACAAAGTTCACTCCCTCATAATCATAATAATCCAATGCTAGGATGCAATCTTTTAACCATCTAAAAAATGAGGAGTAAAACCATTGTTCAAGATTTCCACTCCCCAATCTCCCCATCAACTCAATCCAATGTTCCATCCATGGCTCTAGAGGCTCTGCATTAGGGTACCCTTGGTCTCATAATCAAAACCTTATCTAGAAATAAAAATACTAGGATACTACCATACCCAAACTGTTTTTGTCTCATCTTACATTTGGTAATATGTTCTTTCATTTTTTCTAGAAAGCTCTCACCCTAGTTGAAGAGAGTTGATACACATCATATAGCTATATCCATATCAGCCTTGGAGGCTATTTGGGGTACTAATGGACAAACTATCTTGAGTGTAGTGAAGAGTATTGATTGTAGGGTGAGATTTTTGATATCTCTGATGGGTGCTTTGTTTCTTATTTTCCACATGGCCCACAAAACTAAGCCACATAATCATCTACACTAGCCTCTGTAGTACTCCGCACACCAACTAGAATTGTTGGGGCACCCTGTCTAGATAGACCTATCATAAAGTATATGTCTTCTACCTCTAGCTTCAAAATTCGCCTCTTCACTATAAAATGTTGGTTTTGTAGATCCTACATCTCCACCAAATATTGTAGTAAACCTATCTCGCTCTTCATGCTCTAAGTGTTATAAACTAGGACAATACTGAGATGGGGAGGGGGGTGAATCAACATTGTGGGAGTTTTAAAACTTTCTTTCACTAATGAATATTTCTAGGAAACCAATAAATACTTCAATAATAATTCATATGAGCATCATAAAAGTCAACATAAGAAGCACACATAACACAAAGACAAGATTCTACTTATTGTTACAAATTTCTCTGGCTACAACTAGAAGGAACCTACTACTCCCCAATTTATAAGCTACTACTAAAAGGAGCCACAAACCCAATTATATCAGCTACCACTGAAAGGAGATACTACCCCTAATTGTTTACAAGCCACTACTGGAAGGAGAAACAACCCAAAATTTGTAAGATGCTACTTGCTTGACCTACTTAATTCATTTTTCATTCCATTTTAAAACTCAAATCATGAAGGACACTTCCTTACAATCAAATAAATTTATCACTTCAACCACTCACTGAAAACACCATAAAATCGCTTTCAACAATATATGATCACTAATCAAACCACCATACACACCAACAACAACAACTCTTCAACACATACATTCACACATTTACTCTTGATGCATCTTGAAAATCCAATTCTAGTTATGAATCAATTCATCTGATATTTTTAGTTGTTGAACTTTGAGTTAAGTTCAACTCTTTTCTTTCATGAATTCATATTTTTTCTCATCTACCACTTTTGTCAAGTCTTCTAAATGTGGTATTGAAGTCTTAAAACTCTTTTATCTTGTATATTTAAGTAAATTTGAGTTAAACTATCGAAATTTGCAATTCTAGAATTTTTACAGGTTTTAGAATAACTTTTTTAAATTTGGCACGCAACTAGATTTGGTAAAATTGACAAAAATGCTACCAATTATGTCCATGTTGCTACTAAAATTTTGTCAACTGCTAGTGTCCTCTGCCAACTTCTGGAGCACCTAGATGTTAGTGCTTTCACCATATGACCTAGAGCTATGACCAAGTCTCAATCATTAAATAAATTTTGAGGTCCAAATGGGCCTCCTAAGGAATATTATAAAATAATAGTGGAAATAATAAAATAAGATTATATTGACCCTGATCGGGGTGGGGGCCGAAAGTTGAGCACTCAAACAAGGGAGTAATGGTTTGTACTACAGTGTACAATACCACTGCCCCCCACACACTCGAGGCAATGGGTGTGGTGGCCCCTTGCATGATGGCATGCAATGTATATGGGAAAGGTTGCATTGGGAGTAAAGACATCGTGAGTTTTTGTAGTAGTGAAGGAGGGATGGTTGGTGTTGATCGGAACAATTACAGACGAGGATACTACTGCAACGGGTAGGTTATGAGGCACCTCTAACAACAACAAGCCTACAGAATATGCGCGAAGGTTAACGGGTATGTACTCAAATATATCTTTGCTCTCATAATGTTGACCTACTCTAGTTTTAATTTGGGGGATAGGGGAGGAATTATTGGGGGGAGCTGCAAAATTGAGAAGCACTAGGGGCATAGATTGGTGGCATATGCTTGGTTTTATGTCTGTCTCTCGCACCTATTTGACATACTCACTATTTCTCTTTGCTTTGAAGTTCTACTTTCCCGTATGGGAATTCTGTTGGCATTGGCCAGAGGGCCTAGTTTTGCAGTTTATAGTAGTCTTGCTGGTAAAGATAGGGAGATGGTCCTTGGGGGTTTAGTTATCTAGCCCACCTACATTCTGGGTGGTAGCCTCTAATTTAGGTCCATGCTTAGCCGTAGAGAGGTAGGTATCAACCTCGACATGAGGGAGAAGGCTTAGAATTGTGGGTGGGAAGTATGGCAAGGGAGTGGCATTAGCTATGGTAGAAAGATTGGCGATGGTGGCCTCATGGGGCTTAGGGATGGGTGGATGGTTGGGTTAGTTTATTGTCTCACATTCTGCGAAGAGGGTAAAGGGTATGCTAGCCAAGGTTGGTGGAGAGCTAGTAAGTGGTAGTGCTTACCAACCTGGAACTAGGTAGAAGAAGAAAACCAAATTGAGGCTGAGAGGAGGTCTCTGAGGCAAAGTGTAACTACTGGTGTTGGTTATGGATCAGCCCCCTCCAGGGAATTGACTTGCGACCCGAAAGGTTGAGAATTACAACCGACAGGGGAGGTTCTGAGGAAGGCGAGTTGGTGTGTGGTAATCCTATCACCTGTGTAAAAGCTCCATGTCATATTTTGTTGAATTGTAACTAGATTACAGTTTGTTGTAATGAACAGGGTTGGGTCAGAGAAGCCATGGCACGTCTTGCAAAACCCTGTGGTCATGGAAGGATGACCCAAGCAACTAGGATGGACATGGAATCGAGCACATCTAAGGGATGCAAAGGGAGGAAATATATTGAAATGCTAATAAGTGAAGTGGTAGTTGCCTACTGTGAAGGCACTGATGAGGAAATTCACAAACTGTTAGAGGATTGGGAAGAAGAAGTGATGTAGGAGAGTGAGACAGACACAGAAACAGAAGATTGGAGAACCCTTGTTCCAAATCCTGGGAACACGAGGGGTAGAATCACTCAATTCAAGCAAACCCTCTACCTGTACTGCTTGATCAAAGGCCTGCTGGGTAAGGCTATGGAACAGATTTCGGTGGGCATGGTTGCCACTATCCAAGGCATACTGAATTACAAATAGGAATTCCAGAAGGTGAAATTCCAACTGCACAAACAAGATGTTAAACTTGGCCAAATTGAGAGGCACCTGCCTTGTATCCTAGTCCAGACTGAAATGTCGGGGATGAATGCCAAAGATCCAGTGCCTATGGAATCCACTTCTGCTGAGCAACATGAATAGCTAGTCTACTTTTATGGCTCTATTTATATATGCAGATAGATTTTACATTTCCTAATGCAAATATATATGTATGTAGATATCTAGAGTATGGAAAAGAATCTGAGACTTATATAGCTTGGATAGAAAGACAAAAAATCTTTTGTTTCTGGATGGCATACAATGCGGAAAGGTGGCCAACAAACTTGGTTTCGTACTAGGCAAGTTGAGGCCACCTAGCCAATCTGTGGTGTAATTTTTCTTTATAATTAATTAAAAAGGAGGATCTACCATGCTTTACAAAAAAAAAAAAAAAAAAATTAGATTACTTCATGAATTTTTGGAAGGAAAAAAAGAAAAAAACTACTTTTTCGACTTGTATTTTCAACTTATCTCCCTATGATTTTACTCAAATTTCCATTAGGAGCACTCATCTGATGCAAAATTTATTTTTCATCGAAGACTACCCATGTTGCATACCTTTGATGGACCCTACTACATGAAATAACGTGATTGCAATAACATTTTTTCATGTATTTCAAAATTTTCATGTAGTAGGGTCCATCGAATATATGCAACATAGGTACTCCATGGATGAAAAATTAAATTCTACATTTGATGAGTGCTCTTGATCAAAATTTGAGTAAAATCATGGGGAGATACTTGGAAAATACGAGTTGAAAAAGTAGTTTTATTTTTTTATTTTTTTTATTTTTTCATTTTTTACCCTTTTACTCCAAAAATGGTGAATCATCCCCCATGGTTGACATCATCATATTGAATCCTATTAGTTCTTATAAAGTTTATTTTTGTTTTACATTTTTGTTTTGAGGCCCATTTTAGACCTCAAAATTTCTCTGATGGGAGTCAGGGGCAGAATGAGGTTGAGGCTTTCTCAATTTTCATTCTTTGTTGACCATAATTCATTAACACTACAATAAGCATTGCACAACAAATCCTTGGCGCGACTTCAAATGCAGTTTGATAGGTTTGAACTCAACCTACATTCCCTGTTATGTGTCAACATTTGGCTCTGACTGGCCTATGGCCTGACTAGCCTGCAATCTCAACCTTAGCTCAAATTATTTGATTTTTGCCCAAAAAAATATACAAGAAAATCTCACCGAACATGACCCCCCACCTAAATTTTGATGTTTTCCACATCATTGTGTTAATGTCAATTTTGTGTCATCCATGCCACATAGCAGCTCCTGCGTGGTGACACATGTCACTCGAATTTGGCCCACTTGGCCATCTAAAACTACCAAAAATGCATGTCATGTTTCACACCCTTGTTGGTGCCACATTATTGTTGATGTAATGTTGACATCATCATGCCACTATGTCTCCATTTCAACTCCACGATCCAATTAAAATAATCCATGTGTTGTCCTATGGCTAGTCCATATTTTCAAGATTGTACGGCTTAAGAGGTGCCCTAGACCTTGGGTTTTCATCAATTTTCTTTATAAAATTAAAATACTGAAATAGGTTAGGGATCGGGGATTGCAACATTTTCTTTCTTGTGTGCCATGATTTTCTCCTGAATTTTGACTTAGCTGAAATCCCAACCTAAAATCTTTATTGGATACCACAGGGTCAACGGTCAGGGGTCGAACCTTACTTCTTTTGTCTTCCAACTTGACCCCTGACTAGGCCAAATACTCCTAGTGGTTTTTTGTACCTCTCCTTATTTGGTTTCATGATTAACAGTGGGGGTCCCACTTTTAATCTAAGTCTTTGATCCACTTGATTGAAGTTTTTTGCTATATTTCCCTTTACGGAACCCCCTTATCATTTAACCCTTAGGTGGGCATGGTCACGTGCAATTTCTTCGATGGGTTAGTTGATATGAGTGGCATGCATTTGTCACCATACTTGATCATGATTTAATTCACTCTGATTCACCAACTTCTCCACCAAGTTTGTCCAAATGACAAACCATTACTAATGTCAGCTGCAACCTTTAACTTTGGGACTTGATACCTTTGACTAGCAATAACTTATGGTTCAAGAGGTCATATGTAGACTTCCATATACCATTGGAAATATCTTTCACAGCTCATCCATATGAGTAGTTTCCATTTTCACTTGAGATGATATTCTATACTAAAAAATGTATCCAAATTCCTTGTTTATTTGATAAATATGTTCATCAGTTACTTTTCCATCAATGACAACTTATTTCTAACATTCCCTCCCTTTGGCATTGATGGCAACACCAAAAGCATGAGCATAAAAGAAAAGTGTACTTTCTTACTGCTTTGTCTTCTACCCTTGTGGATGCTTCTCACCCTATGGCTCACTTCTACTTTGGTGTACTTCTTCCCTTTGGACATTAATGGTAAAGAAAATATCATGCACCCCCTACAACTTATCTCCCCCTATCTAGCTAATGATATGGACCTGGTAGCTTCCTTTTGATATGTTGAGTTCTCGTTAGTTTCCTTTCTTCCTTTTTATGAATATATAATGGAGGTAGTTAAGAGTACATGCTCCTAATATTTTCTTTAAGTACTAAAATTGATCTCTTGGGAAAGTTTTGGTGAATATATCAACTATCTTCTCTTTTGTAGGTGCATACTCCATCTTGACAATCTTTTTTCAATTTTTTCTCTAAGGAAATGGTACTTGATTGGAATATGATTTGTCTTTGAGTGGAAAATAGGATTCTTGGACATGTTGATTGCACTTGTATTATCACATATAGTTGGTATAGAATTATCATATAAGACTTGAACATCCTGTAAATTCTACTTCATCCATAAGAGTTGAGTGCAACAAGAAGCTACTTCTATATATTCCACTTTAGAAGTAGGGAGAGAAATTGAAGCTTTCTTATTTCTCAACCATGAAACAAGAAATACACCAAGAAATAAGGCTCCACCATTAGTGCCCTTTATATCATCCACATCATCTGGCCAATCAACATCAGTAAAAAAATTTAGTGAAAAATCCTGACCTCTAGGGTACCAAAGTCCATAGTCCATTGTTTCTCTAAGATATTTGAGAATCCTCTTGGTTGCTAGAAAATGACTTTGTCTAGGGGTTACTTAAAACCTTCCAACAATACCAACTGCGTGCATGATATCTTGTCTTGAGGTTGTAAACTATAAACTTTTCCAATAATGGATCTATATAAATTTTGGTCCACCTCTAGTGATTCATCAGTATTCTTGAGCTTACAACCTATAACCATTGAAATTCTCACAAACAAACATTCCTCCGTGCCAAATTTTTTCAAAACTTCCTTGATATACTTTCTTTGTGGGATATTCCTTTTGATATAAAACTTTCATCTAAACACTTTGAAATGATTGACTATTGCATGTCTATTGTACCAAATCTTATATGGGGTATTATCACAGTTTGGTATGAAGTGTGATTTATTTAGAATTACCACTATTGCATGAATGTCTTTAACCCAAAATATATGTTCAAATTTTCTTTATGCCATCATGGCTCTGGACAACTGTTGAACTTATATATTGGCTCTCTCTATTACATCATTCTATCGTGGAGTCTCTGTTATGGTAAAATTTATTTTGATTTCATTTTTCTTGCAAAAATCATAAAATTATTTTGAAGTGAATTCACCTCCATTATCATAGCTTATGCACTTCATTTTACAATATTCCCTTAAAGCTCTTAAACTTCTGAAAGGCATTTTATTTCTCTATAAGAAATGAAACCCATATCATTATGTTGAAATCATCAATGATAAGCATGAAATACAATTTACCTGAAGGTGTTAGATTTCTACGACAACCACACAAATCTATATGTACTAATTGCAATGGCATGTTTGATGACTTCTCCTTAGACTTGAATGCTACTCACACTTGTTTACCAATATGAAAAGACTTGCAAATAGTATTCTCGGACTTTGAAATTTTTGGAAAATCTCTATCAACATTCTTCTTGCCCAGTTTGACGATCTAATCAAATTTTAGATGTCCTAGTCTTTGATGCTGCAACTAGCTCTCATCAATCTTTGACAAGAAACACCTCTTTTTCTTCTCTTTTAACACATAGACAATATTGTTTCTTATAACAGCTTCAACAACTAGTTTTCTTGTTCCTACAGACTTGATTTGATAATTTTTAGCTTTAAAAATCACATCATAGTGTTGGTAACACATTTGAGAAACACTGAGTAATTTATACTTTAGCCCATCAAAAAAAAACTATTCCTTGGATTTACCTCTTCCATTAAATAGGATTACAATTCCTTTACCCACAATCTTACCAAGTACATTATTCCAAAGGTCACATCACCTTTTCAACTAGTTTCCATGATAAGAACTTACTTTTATCTCCTGACATGTGCCTAGAACAAGCACTATCCATATATCAAAGGCCACCTTCATCCTAAGCATATAGAACAATATTGTAGTTCTATATGCTTTCTTTTCCCTTCTATACTCTGGGTTCTAAGATTTTTTTCTTGATAAATGGATCATCATTTTATTTCTAAGTCTACAATCAACTTATCTATACCCCAAATTCTAACAAATATAACATTAAATCAAATTGTTCAAATTAGAATGGACTGTTGTACCTGGGTCTGCTCATCCTTTGCATGACAGGTTGATTATTTGGATGATAATTTCATCTTCACGTCTTGAGTTATCTAAATGATAGACTCACCTTGCGATTTGTTGCCTTTCCCATAATTTGTACATGTAAAACAATAGCTTGGAAAGATTTCTTCATACTTGGGATAAAATTGATTTTTGAAGATTTGATTAGCTATTCTCTATGAAATTTTATTTCCCCTCATGTAATGTTGGCTTTTTCTTAATCGAATTCCTCCTTCTATTTTTTAACACTTGATTTTCCTTTGACTGTATATTAGATTGTGTGGTCTCTTCCTCTCTATGTTGTTACATTTGATCTCTTTGTGTTCTTGCACTATATCCAATTTTGGTTGCTTGAATAAAAGTAATCACTTTCTTTCCCTTCACATTAGTTGTTGTTATTGTCCCCACCTCAAATCCAATACTTTATTTGTTATTATAGACCCTTTGTGCATCGAGGAGTTCTTTTAAGCTTTCAATACCATTTCCAAATTTCTCATTAAAGCTTAGCAGAGTTTTATCGTTTTCAAGCTCTTTCCTTAGTAAAACAATATCTCCTTCAAGCCTTTCACAAGCTTGATTTTTCTCACTAAGTTGTTGATTTATAATTTCTTGAATCTTTTTCCCTTATTCAATTTGTAGGAGCAGATTTTCAATAGCTTCAACTTTGTCCTTGATCAACAATTCATTTTTAGTTTTATTATTCTTTCACAACCTCTGTATTTCCTCAAAAGCATTGGCTATCTCTCCTTCTATGTGAACTTCAACCTCTTCTCCATCACAATCAATAACTTCTACCTCCGAATTGTCTATGGCCATGAACATAAATTCTTTTGAGATTTCATAATCTTTATCCTCATACAATGATCGACTACTTTCACTTTCAGAGGAGATGTTATCTTGGGTGTAGAGACCTTTCTACTTAGACTTCTTTCTATCCTTTTCTATTTTTCTAAACTTTTATCTAGGATCATATTCTCTTTTCTCCTTTTCAGAACACTTGGAAGCATAGTGACCTACTTTACCACAGTTAAAGCACTTAAAAGGTAACTTTCCTTTGTACTTTCCTGAGACTCTCTTACGCTTCCTTGTGAATTAATTGAATTCCTCTTCATCTGGTTCACAACATGGATCACTATGTTCTTCCTTGGGTTTATTGTCTTCTTTTAAGGCTAACGCCTTTATTGTATAAATTTCATTAGAAATTATCATCTCATAGGCAGTAAAAGTGCCAAGTAGTTGGTCCAAAGTAAGGGTATTCAAGTTTATCATCTCCTCTATGGATGAAACTTTAGCATTAAATATATTAGGGACGAATCTCAACACCTTTTGAGCTACCAACAGCTCTTTTAACTCTTCATCAAGACCTCTTATAGTATCCACAACCTCATCAACTCTAAGGAAATATTTAGCAATATCTTCATCATCACGCATTTTCAAATAGTCAAATTTCATTCTACAACCTTGAAGTTTCACTTGATTTACCTTGATGTCACCTTCATAGAAGCTACTCATTTTATCCCAAATAACTTTTGTAGTCATGAAATCCATGACCTTGACTAATTTTATTCAGGTAATTCAACAAGTAGAGATTTCATAGCTTTATCATTATATGCAAACTCCATCTTCTGATCTCTATTAATCGAGACTTGAAGCATTTCATATTCTTCTTCCACTACATCCCATACAAAAGCACCAAGAGATTGAGTATAGGTCTTCATCCTTACTTTCAAAAGCACACAATTTGTTCCATTGAACACTAGTTCCCTATTATTGTTTCCTCATTCTTTGTTTTCCATGGTCCCTAATTTTTCTTCCAGTTGTTATATTAATCGTAAAGTAACATGCTTGTTCTGATACCAATTGTTAGAAACTAGGACAATACTGAGAGGAGGGGTGAATCGGTATTGTGGGATTTTTTAAACTTTATTTCACTAATGAAGAATACTAGGACACCAATAAACACTTAAATATTAATTCATATGAGAATCACAAGAATCAACATAAGAAGCACAAGTAGCACACATATATTCTTCAAATGTTTCGTCAATTTACTTCGCAAAGACAAGATTCTACTTGTTACAAATTTCTTTGGCTACAACAAAAAGGAAACTACTACTCCTTGACTTATCAGCTACTACAAAAAGGAGATAGAACCCCAAGTTTATCAACTACCACTAAAATGAGCTATAACGCTTGATTTTTTTACCAGCGACTACTAGAAGGAGCTACAACCCCATATATGTAAGCTACTACTTGCTTGACCTCCTTGATTCATATTTCATTCCACTTTCAAACTCAAATCACGAAGGCTACTTCTTTACAAACAAATAAATTTATCACTTCAATCACTCACCCTAAACACCATAAAATCACCTTCATCAATATTTGATCACTGATCAAAGCACAATACACACCACCAACAACAAATCTTCAGCACATACCTTCACACCTTTACTCTTGATACATCTTGCAAATTTGATTATGCTTATAAGGAAATTGAGATGATATTTTTAGTTGTTGAACATTGAGTTAGGTTCAACTCTTTTTATTGCATGAATTCATATTCTTTCCCATTTATTTCTTATGTCAAGTCTTGAGACTCTTATCTTTTGTATCTTTAAGAAGATATGATTTAAACCATCCAAATTTTCAATTTTGGAACTGTTACAGGTTTTAGCAATCTTTTTATAAACTTGGTGCACCACCAAATTTGGTAAAATTGCCAAAAAAGACTACCAATTATTCCATGCCACTACTAAAACATTTCCAATTGTTGGTTTCCTCCACTAACTTTTGAAGCACCTGGTTTTTATCACTTTCACCATATGACCTAGAGCTATAAACAAGTCTTAATGAGGTCAGGGCTTTCCCAATCTTTTTTTTCTCCCCCAACCACAATTCATTAACACTACATAAAAATCATGGTTGCAACTTTCAATGAAGGTTGGGAGATCGAAGGTTGGCCTACCTTCCTTTTTGTGTGTCAGCATTTGTCTTTGACTAGCCTGGAGGTCCAACTGTCTTGCAATCTTGACCTCAACTCAAATTATTTGATTTTAACTGAAAAACAAAATACACAAGAAAATATCACCTAACATGAACTCTAACTCAACTTTCAAGGTTCTGATAGATCATTATGTTGATGTCATCTACGTGTCATCCATGCCACATGGTGATTCTTGAGTGGTCACATGTATCACTCATATTTGGTCCACTTAGCCACCTAAAAATGACAAAAATACATGCCATGTGTCACAACTTCATTGGTGTCACATCATTGCTAACATCATCATGCCACTATGTCTCCATATCAACTGTACAAGCCAATCAAAATCTTCCATGTGTCATCTTGTGGTTGGTCCATGTTATCAAGCTCATACGACTAAATAGGGTTCCCGAACCTTGATTTTTCATAAATTTTCTTTATAAAACTAACAGACTAAAACATGTTGGGGGATAAGGGTGAGAGCATTTTCTTTGTTTTGTGCCATCATTTTCTCCTAGATTTCAACTTAGTTGAAAGCTTGACATAAATGCTTGACTAGGTCCCACATTGTTGGGGGTCGGGGTTCAGACCTTATTTATTTTGTGTGCAATTGCATCTCCTGAATAAGTCGAATATCGTCAGAGGTTTTTTATACCTCTGATTATGTGGCTTGTGATTAATAGGGGGGTTCCTACTTGCAATCTAATCCATTGATTTATTCAATTGAAGGTTTGGGAAATACTTCCCTTTGTGGAAACCCTTTATTGTTTAACCCTTAGGTAGGCATGGCCCCACACACTTCCTTTGATGGGTCAGTTGAGATGTGTGGTGCACATATGTTATCATACTTTCTCATTATCATTCTCTACTCTACCAATCGCCTTGCTGAGTTTGGCCAAATGATAGACTTTCACTAACTACGATTATCACCATAACTTTAGCAGTTACAACCTTTGACTTTGGGACTTGATACCTTTGAATAGAAATAACTTATGATCCATAAAGCCACTTCTAGACTTCCATATAATGTTAGAAATGTATTTAAGAGATCTATCCATCTAAGTAGTTTCCAAGTGCACTTATATCACCAGTTATACCAAAAATGGCTATGAAGTCCCCATTCATTTGATCAATCTTCTTGCACCTATCAATGCCTTTTCCATCAATTTTATATTAATGACAACTTATTACTAGTACTAAGTCCTAATGAATTCAAGAAAACCATAGCCTCCGAGAGCTTGTTTGGTTGGATAATGAGTGAGGACTGGATATTATTTTATTGGTGCTCACGTTCCCTCCACTCAGTCATGGTGAAATTCCTGCATCATAAGACAAAATCGGTTAGTTTATCCAATGGAGAAAAATTGTGACACTAATGATTTTAATTTTTATAAAATATTGGGTCACAGAGTGAAATTACACTTGCACTATTTCTATATATATCCCAATCATTACCAATCCAACTTTCCCATGCAATCACGATAACCACAACTATCCTAGAAAACTTTGCTTGGTGACAACTGTCGACTTGCATCTTAGGGAAATGGAACCCCACAAAGAAACTTAACCAAAAATTAAAATGCAAGATACCAAAATAAATAGGTTCATGTAAGGATTTACCTAGCGATGATGAATCTAAAAGTGGTTTCCTGTAGACTCCAATATCAAAATTTTGAGGGAAAATGGATGAATTTATCCACCCACTCCTTTCTCATACTCAAATGTTCAAATGAGCTATTGGTTGGCTATTTTTCTTCATATATACCACTTACAAGCTCACACATGTGGTAATTTCACCCAATATTGGTCTTGTTACCATCCCCTATAGCTAATATAGTAATCCTAATTTTTTTTTTTATCATACTAACAGTTTTAACTGCAAGATTTGGCATCTTTTTAACCTTCATATTTGGAGTCTTTTCGTGGTTCCATATCAAATCAAAACTAAAATTAAGTGAATTTTTCTCCACACTACATATAAGGATAGGTCTCAAATTACCATATTAGTTACAATATAGACAATCCTAGCCATTTTAATCCATGTTAGGTCTGAACCTGTCAAGTTGTAATATTAACCCATCTCTTTTTACATGTTGCAACTTGGAGGTAGAGCTTTGTTATACATCGATGTTGTATATTAGCACCTCTTTTCCATGATTTTTGTCCATGCAAAAATATTTTTTCACCCTAAAATCCCTCCTTTGGACCCAAGATGACTTATCGTTTGAACCTCATTTTCTCTCCTTTTTCATCTTATGGCTTTACCCTAAGAGGATTCCACCCATTTTCTGCCCTGTGATTATTGCTACACTTTACCTTATGCGCATTGATAATCCTTGGTAATGTTTCACCACTATTATCACAATTTCATTTGAGCCATCACTTGATTTTACTTGGTATTCATACCATTCCTAGAGGAATTACTTAGATTAGTGGTCTCCTTTGCCAACCTCTTCACTTCACTCTTCTTAGGGTAGTTTTATCAGCTCAAAACTAGTTACTATCCTTTATACCATTGGTTCCTCTAGGGAAAAAATATTTTTGTTTCCTTCTCATGTTCATTAAAAACTAAATATATCGAGTATCCTTTTATCTCCTTTTTAGGCTTGTTAAAATTGAACAAAAAAAATACACCATTGATCTCACTTGTCTTCTCTTTCATTCTCATTAAAATATAAAGGAGATCAAAAAGAGAAAATGGGAACAATAATCACTTGTTCAATCTATAAATCAAAATGGTAGCATTAGTCATATCACAATTTAACGCGACACTTATTTACATCATTTCCTAACAATTGGGTTTTAGCTTACCTTGGAGTCATACCATACAGATGAGTCTATTCACTCCTTTGGACGGTTTCTCTTTAAGTCACTATGGAGCATGTATCAATTCCTCTTTGTATTGTTACAAGGTATCATGTGGTTCTCAGTAGTCAAGGTTTCCAACTCACTTTTTTGTTATGCAATTACATATTCTAGGGAAGTCTCAACCTCAATTGGCCATCTGTAGTCCTTGTTAACCTTTTGTGTCATCCATCCCCATGTCATTTGTACTTCATGACTTCATCCATTCACATCATTTCTCGGTTTGTTATGTTTCAATTAATGAAGATACATTAAGTCCCTCCTTCAATAGATATTCTCCTATAGACTTCGACTCATTATCTAATAGATTGGTCAAGAAACTATTATTGCCTTGGAGCTTGCAGACCTCAATGGCAGGCTTCCTTGTGATCATCGACATTAGTTTTACCTCATTGACCCCTGATTGGTTGAGTCCACAAGTTTTTTTTATCATCTAATTTATTCACACTTAGTGGAATGCGTTAGGTACCTTGGAGTAATTTTTCATCATTTATGGATCCCTTTGCATATATTAATGGTATACGTTAACAATCAGCAATCAGGTAGTTTCAACCATGCTTGAAATTAAATAATCTATTTGCATGTTGTATAATTGTACCATCGGGGTTGTGTAGAAGACCTTGTGTTAGGGATATCTCACTCTTTTAATGCACCCTTCCCAATATGCATTGGGGTTATGTATTATATTATATACTGTGAGGACTACTCTGGGGAACTAATCTTTTGTGTTTCCATAGTCCTACTAATGTATACTATGACATAGATCCATATTGTATTTGTCAGTGGCTATGATATTTTGGTTTGTCACATGGATCGATTGTGTATCTCTCATGGCCATGTCCTAGTGTTCCATGTCATGGATCCATAGTGTATATTTTGGTGGCCATGTTCAGTTTCTCTTTATGCTAAGCATAGGTATGACCGAATCAAGGATGATATTATTGTTAAGATTTGAGTATCCACATTTCTCTCATTCATTCCTTTGGTCCTAAATCCTTCCTTGCATTATGATCAGCATATTTTCGTAATGAACTTTGGCCATTAGTTTCTCTTTTTACATCATGCATTAGGGGGAAACTATTATAGCCTATTTTTCCCATCTTGATTCAGTGAGAGAGAACATTATCCATTATTATGTTGCTTGACCTTAATGCAAACGTTATCCTCACTGCTTATCATTTTTAGTAGGATATTCACCCCCCATGATACTAACATGATGCGTACATTAATTATGATGCAATTCACAATGCAGAGATGCAATTTTTTAGCTTCATTTAAATAGGAAGCAACCATGGTTAATGTTTCTAAAATTTTTCATTCTTGAGGGGATCAAATCGACCTACTTGTGTATGAGTTGTCTAGGGGTCGATTATTGTACAATTTTCCTAACTTCATGATCCCCTATGTATAGATACATTATCCCAAAGGATAGAATGAGCCTATATAATTTGACCCCGTCAAGAGGAGATGAGTTAGATCCAAAATCATACACAGAGTTAGAATAGGAGAGATCTCAATTATGCTTCCATTTTGTGTGAGGTTAGCCATGCTCTAGAAATTGGTTAGACTAAATAAGAAGGAGGAGAAAAAGGGAGCTTAAGGAATTATTATGCACCTTCTTATTATGGTATAATAGAACCCATTTAATATTTTCCCCATTATATCATTGTATCTTTTTTAGTTCTATATTCATGAATTTTATTTCAATTATGCACTAACACTAACAAGTATTGCAAAGTTTTGGATTTAGTTAATTTGTTGTTTGTGTGCAAATATTTATCATAGAAAATCAAGGTATGGAGATATCTATGTTCTTTTATGGATACAACAAACATTACCTTATCTCAATAGAATATGTTCCCTTTTCCTACTCTCTGTCATTTCCTAAATGTGATGCATGTGCATGGGATTTGCTTGAGCTTCATCCTTATTGTATAGACAAGCCCTAGGTAGGATTGTTGGAATAAAGTAGTCTACTATTGTAGGTGAAATATCTCCTCAAATGATATTTATAGTTAATTAATATATCTATATATATATATCTATATATATATATATATATATATATATATATATATATATATATATATATATATATATTTATATATTTATCTAATTGTTTGGATTGTGTTGTTTCTCCTTGAGAACATGAACATAAGCATCTCAAACAAACAATTTAATATGTACAAGAGGGGGATTATTATCAATGCATGCCTCATGAGGTGTTTTATCAACCAATGTTGATGTAGGATATTTATTTATTAGATAACATGCAATATCTACTTCCTTTACCCAAAATTTTTTCTTGTGTGTGCACCACTAAGTATACTTCTTTCCTCTTCCATGAATGTCGTGTTCATCTATTCTACAACTTTGTCATATTGAGATGTGTATGGAGTTGTTTTTACTTTATCATCCCAAATTATCTAAAATATTTACTCAAAATATTTTCTATAGACCACCTCCATTATATGGCATAAACACTTAAATTTTCTCCATGTATAGTTTTCTGTGAGAGCCTTAAACTCTTTGAACTTACTGAAAAACCTAGTTTTATATTAGGGCCATAAAATTTTTGAATTTTCAGTGATTATAATTTAGTGGAAGCTTAAAAAAATCACCATATAGATAGTCCAATTAGAAATAATTAGTACTCATAGTTGAAAGGAGGATATAAAGTCATGCTATCACCCAAATTGTATTTGCATGATAAAAGACCAAATCCAAAATGCACAATTTGATAGGAAACATTTAGGAAGGTCATGCATTGTCACCTCAACAACATATCCTCTCACTTTAGGCCATGTATCCTCAAAATCAAGGGGGCTTCCAAAATAGAATCACTAAGGCTTAGTTAAAATAACATAAGGTTATGTCAATGGTAGCCTTAGTAAAACAATTTTATTTATTTATTTTGGGGAGTTTTGTAAAAAAAAAGGGGAAAATGGTGATGGAGGGATATGAATATTAGTGACAATATCCTTCCCATGCTATGGAGTTAAGAGTAAAAAAGTGGAAATATGAGATAAAGAAGAAACATTTTGTAGGTTTATGATCGGGTGCTTGTGGATTAGGAAAAAATGTTAGAACTCGATAGCTAAATTAACCCATCAACTAATCAACAAAAAACATCAAATCGTAGCCCCACTAGAAGAGATCCCTCAAAGGGGAAAGGATTCAAACACGTGATCAACTATGTCATGGAATATAATCAAATGCATTACTAAGGAACTTCTGAGTATGACCTAGTAAGGAGGATTAAATCTTACCCCAAAGCAACAAAGGAGAGCATGTGTGAAGAGCATCTAGACATCATCCTTCCATGTAAAAAAGATTCCTTTCAAATGGGTTTAGCTTTCAATCCTTGTCATAGTCTTTAGTAATCAAAATTATTCCTTTACTAATCTTAAATAAATAACCAAGGAATAAAAACCTCAAAATAAAAAACATTGACCACATAGATAACCCATTAAGACTAAAAAATCTCCAATAAAGATATTTCCTTTAAGCCCTAAGGAGAGGAGTGCTCTCACAATCCAATGATGAGTACAAATGAGGGAGCTCTCCTCTATTTATAGAGTCATAAATAACTTCTTTTACAATAAAATATTCTTATTAATTTAATTCCTTAGATCTAGCTTAAGTTTTCTTAAGTCTAACTGACTCCTAAAATCAAGTAATCTATCACAACATGAAAATAAAGTTATCGAGCCATATTTAAAATGAAACATGAGTAAATTCCCAAATCTAAAAGATCAGGCTGAATGACCAAATTACTTCAAACTGGAGAAGGCTACAAAAAACAAAGAAACAACAAACTAACCCCAGATCAAAGCAAAACAAACCTTCTAGGAAATACTTGATGGTATTCCCTAGTGGAGTCGCCAATTGTGTTGGCATAAAAAGTTCCCTAAGGAAAGGGTTGAAAGAATTAATAGAGAAGGGTAAGATAATCATCAAAGAGCACTCAAATAAGCATTCGAAACATACAAAGTATTGATTTTGGATTTGGAGACATACCTAGAGGTCTTACGTTTGAATATGTTCCTGTAGGGTCCAAACCCTCTACTTCCTCCAAGATGTGTAGACCTGCAAATCAATCACAGAAGCATATACATAATAGATAATTCAATGTGCATACACAGTAATATGTTGTATCATCATATATAAAAATATAAACTATTATTCATAAGATGACAACATATATCGTGAACAAGACATGAGCTTATTTATTGATTAATAATAGTAAGTATAGGAAAGATAAAACCAAGGACAAAGGCACCAATGAACCCTTCCTCTAGATCTGTCCATCCCAAGCCACAAAAACAACCTCTATAACAAGTGCAGGTAGATGCTAGATAGGGATGTTGAGCATCTATGCAAAGGAAAACAAGGTTTCCTAGAGACTGGGAGTGAAGGAGGCACACAAAAAGTATACTTGATCTAGAATAAATTGAGTATAATTTTGATATCCTTCTTCTTGTATGAACTAGGCCTACCCAAGGGGTGTATATATGCCACCTCAAATTGGTTATTTAAGTTAGGCCATAGGCTCTTGTAGGTGGGCTCTCGCTAAAGCTCGTAAACCCCACCTGAAAAATAGAATTTTATTTTATTCTTCCATCTTTTAAAAGTTATACACGAGTATACTGTTATGTGACCCACATATGTACACGATTTAGTATGGGTGGAGTCGTGTATGGAATTTGAGATACTATTTTTTAGTATAAAGTCAAGTATGCATAGGAAAAGGGACTTCCTAGGGCCATACAAGAGAATCAGATCTACAGGAATGTTGAATGATGCTATAAAATATGCCCCCTGATGTATGAGGTCAGATGGGGAACATGATGGCTGAAATATATTAAGTATAGGGAGAGGAGTCATCCAAAAACCTAAGAGGAGGTCACCAGATTCCAACCCATTAAATAACTGTGGAAGGAGTTAGAAATAAAACTCATGTCTGAGGCATGCATACCCATGCTCAAAAATAGTAAATCATATCCGCTAATCAAGTATAAAGCAAATCCGTAATGTATACATAAGTGTACAGAAGGAACTGAAGATTCAATACATAGTGGATCATCATATCATATCCATGAAAGAACATAGTCGAGCTATGTCTCAATATCACATATAGAAGAATGTCTGATCAATGATTCTAGAAGATTGTCTAATTAATGATGTTGCATAACTGATCCTCATAAAAGTACCAATCCATATAAGTGGAATACTGTTGAGAGGTGTCACTAACAGAAAACTAAAGGAGCTTCAATTGAACCAAGATGCTGACACAACTTGAGGTCTTCACTGATCGTAGATTGTACATTTCTACAGTATGGGAATAAATGAGTTGAAGTTGACCATGTGAGAAATAATTTGATTATCGATCATTGATGTATACTATTAACAAATTCCATACAACTCACCTATAATGATAATGAGTGTCAAGGTACCCCACTATAGTATAACACGTGTGAATTGAAGTTGAACACTTGAAATAATCTTTCAATCAAGAGACATTGATGTATTCCCACTATCGATAGTGAAGGACTCTGCCACTGATGACTGCAAACCATAAGATATGGAAATAAGAACTCTAGAACTTGTTCCCAGAGCAATGAGTTGAATTTGATGGGAAAAGATCTGCTGAAAGGAAGGCATTAAGGAATCCCACATCAACCAATGCAAGTCTAACCTACAGGCCAATAATTTGGAGGAACCCGAGTGAAGAGAGATGAGGTAATAATTCTGAAGTAAATTTCCAGTGTACAAAAGATGTAGCTAGCGCACGACAGAAATCTTATGAACCAACCAACAATAGAAGCTAACATAGATGCAACAAATGCACCAATAGGGTCAAATGGAAACCAAGGTACTACAAAAATCCCAATGTGTGATAATGTAAGCTGATGTCGAACATAAGGGAAATCACTCAGTGAAAGACCCATAATATTGATCGACGCTGAGAACAAGGTCACCTATTAATCATGTAAATAGGGTCAGGGTGCAACTCTATGTCTACTCTCAAAGCAATTTTTCAAAGTCGATAAGAGCAGAACTGCTAGTAAGGAGTCAATAGGGACCTCCTTAACTAGTACAAATAAAGGACCATGTCACTAATGTGATGTTGACAATAACTTGACAGACCAGGTATGGCCGATAGAAATGAGTCAGGAGATACCGCATAATGGCCGACAATAGGTTTACTTCCCTTGAACAAAAGCATGACTTGATATGATTTTATGGTAGCATAAAATAACTTTGTCTAATTTTTCAATGTAGGAGGCATTAACAAACTTTCCATATGATTGGAAGAAATAACCAAAAGATGGAGGAATGACTCAAGAACAAGGCTATGACTTCCCTAAAATCAAACTAAGTCCCATCTTGATGGAGGAAAGACTCTTTTTAAGCACTTTGTTCAAGGGTGACATGATAGACTCTTGCTTCCATGAAATGATGAAGAAATTATCCCATTACCGCTCTTTTTTTCTAAATATTTGTTTTTTTTTCTTTTTCATATTTAAATCTTGAAGAAAAAAAAGAATAAAAGAATGCCTATAGTACAACGGACAGAACGAGTGTCATGGTAAAGTGCACTAGTTCCTGGGACTTGAACATTCCTATGATGAATGCAAGGTGGCAAATGTTGGTCATCAACACTCAGGGGATGTTCCCTTCATGGAAAACAGTGTCAAGTTAGAAAGGCTAATGAATGCATTATTTGAACTTGCAAAAAAGTCATGGCTAAAAGTGGCTTATACACAAGTCCAAATGAAGCCAACTTAAGGCCAAAAGGGGTGCAAGTGGTCAGTATGCAATGTAATAGTAAAACTCAGCACATGGGAGCCTCTAATGTATAAATCCAAAATAATAACGAAGAAGAAGACGAATGGGGAATTGAAAAAATTGGCGGGAAGGAGCAGCGATGGTGCAAAGAATAGCAGAGACAGTCTCTAATGTAGGGTGGTAGAGGAGGGAGCTCAACTCCCTCCTACAAGGACACGGTTTCCAACAAAAGCAAAGCAACGGTGATAAACAGTAAAGGTGTGGCTAGGGAAAAAAAGAGTGATAATGATAAGGGGATAGAGCGAACTAAGACCAACGTTAACAGTAGCACAAAGGACAAGGAGGAAGAAGACAAAAATCATGGATCACGAGACCATAGACAAAAGGGACCTTGCAAGCCTAAAGCTGAAATCACTCCCAGAGTAATATTAAATGACCCCACCCTACAAGCGCACAGAGAACACATGGGGAACTATGCCATTATCTGTAAATTCATGGGACTATGGCCCATGGAAAAAGCTTTACAAACGTGGATCAAATATCACTGGAAACCCAAAGGAAGCATTAACCTACATCTTGGGTCAAAGGGATTCTTCACAAAATTGTTCTCAAACATCGAAGACAAAGATGGAATATTCAAAGGAGGACCTTACTTTTATGTAGCAGATGGTCTCTATATGAGGCCTTAGATGATGAACTTCGTCCCAGAGCAGGAGACCTTCACCTTGGTTCCAATATGGGTAAGGTTGTATTCTCTTCCTCTTGATTATTGGCAAAATGAATCGCTAGCAACTATTGGTAATAAACTAGGGCACTTTGTCAAAGTTTCTGAAGCTACACGAAGAGGGAAATATACTTCATTTGCAAGGATATGTGTGGAAATGGATCTATCAGAAGCTCTTCCAGATGAAGTTATTTTGGAAGTTTTTGATGAGGAGTGGGTGCAAACAGTGGACTACGAGCACATCCCATTCAGATGCCATAGATGCCATGAGCATGGACATCTGATCAAAGATTTCCCTCTCAATAAAGCAGACAACAAAGGGCACCTTAATACTTTGAAGGAGACAGAGAGCTTTCAAAAAGTGGTAAGTGGAGGTAAAGGAGGAAAAAGGGGAATAAAGAAACAATGGAACGAAAGGCAGAAGACTAGTCAGAACAAGTTTCAAGTGCTGGAAGAGAATGAAGAAAACACAAAGGAAGACAACTCTCAAGGGAAAGATCCTAATGAAAGAGAAAAGGAAGAAAAAATTAAACAATATCAAGATATGGGACATCAAAATGAAACTATGATGAGTGAGATAGAAATGGATATGGACCAGGAAATGAACCAAAGCGAAATAGATCTGGAAGATCATGAATTACAGGAAATTCTAGACAAGGAAAACCTGGATCTGGAAGGATGCCTGAGGCAGGGAACCAAGGGAGGAATAGAATCAATACCTCCTGAAGAATGCTCTAGAATAATACAGTTATTTTTGTGGAAAACCCAGGAAAGAGGGTTGGATAAAGGTAGAAGCATCCACAAGCAGGAGCACAGAGGCGTGAAAACTATTAAATCCACTCCAGGATTAGCAGCTAAAAATCCAGGGAAGAAAAGGGGTAGGAAAAAGAAAAACGAGCTCTTGATGGAATGTGGAAATCTAATGATAGATTCAGGTAAGATGAAAGACCTAACCAGTTACTCTTTCACAAATATTTAATTATGAAGTTCATATCTTGGAATATCAGAGGTCTAGGTAATAAAAGAAAACAAAGAATGTTAAGTAACAGAATGAAAATAGCAACATCAGATATAATCTTTATTCAGGAAACCAAATGTTCAATTCAAAAATTGAAGCAAACCCATAGCAAATGGATGGACAGATTTGAGTTTCTCGAAGTGAAAGTCGAAAAAACAGTAGGAGGCATCCTCACTCTATGGAACCCCCAAAAAATCAGCATATTAGATGCGGATGCTTCAAGAAATTATTTATCTGTAATTCTTCAACTAGTGGGAGCTGTGGATACCTTCCTCTTTACAAATGTTTATGGGCCACAAATAATAAATGAGAAACTAAGACTCTTAAACTCCTTGGCAAAGCTTAGAATCAGACATGAAGAAATACCTTGGGTCCTAGGAGGAGATTTTAATATGATCAAATCACTTTCAGAAAAAAAAAAAAGGAGGCACTAGACTACTTAATAAAGACTCAGAGTTGTTCCAAACCTTCACAGATGATATGAATCTGGCTGACTCGGCAATGCATAATGGCCTTTTTACTTGGAACAACAAAAGAGGAGGTGAGGCTCAGGTCGCCTCCAAGTTAGACAAACTTTTGATCTCAGAGAAGCTTATGCTAGCAAATAGAGAAATAACAAAAGAGGAGGTGAGGCTCAGGTCGCCTCCAAGTTAGACAAACTTTTGATCTTAGAGGAGCTTATGCTAGCAAATAGAGAAATAGATTTCTAATTCTGATCACTGGTCGATCCAATTAGAACTCAAGGGGTTTGATTCTCCCAGGAATAGACCCTTCAGGTTTGAGAATATCTGGCTCTCTCACCCAGAATTCATTAGCAACATTGAAAAATGGTGGGTAGAAGATCTGCAGATCCAAGGCACTAAAATGTTCACCCTACAAAAAAAACTTCAGCATATTAAATTCAGATTCAAAGAATGGAACAAAAAGGTTTTTGGCAACATTTTTGTGGATAAAAAACTAGTGGAAGCCAAACTACAGGAACTAAATCAAGCATTGATCACAGAGGGTTTTGATCAAGTTAAAAGTCAGCAAGCTGATATATACCACCAAGAATGGGAGAAATTATGCATACAAGAGGAAATATTTTGGAGACAAAAGTCTCGAATTCAATGGCTCAAAGAAGGTGAACGTAATACTAAATTTTTTCACAAATCAACCATAGCCAATAGAGCTCACAATAGAATCTCTTCAATTTTGAATGATAACAGGCAGCTCCAGATCTCTCACAAGAACATCAAAGATGTGTTGGTTCAACATTTCAGAAGTATCACTAAGGAAAACAATCTAGATAGAGAGCAATGTATAAAATAAATTACCAAAAATATCCCCAAGCTAGTGTCAAGAGAGGACAATTTTAACCTGAACAAACCAATTGCCGAAGAGGAAGTCAGTGAGGTTATCAAGGACATGCAAAATTGCAAAGCACCAGGTCCAGATGGTTTTAATGTGGATTTTTTTAAGGCCTGTTTGAACATTGTCAAACAGGACATCCTGAATGTAGTGGAGGGTTATAGAAGAAGCAGGACCATTCTAAAATCCCTCAACACCTCCTTCATCTCTCTGATCGCCAAATAGGATTCATCCCTGACTGTTGGCAAGTTTGGGCCCATTGCTTTATGTAATGTGGTTTACAAGATCATATCCAAGGTATTGGCTAGTAGACTCAAACCTCTTCTTCCTTCTTTAATCTCATGTGAAAAATCTGGTTATGTGGAAGGTAGACAAATCCTTAACAATATCATTCTAGCCCATGAGACAGTTCACTCGCTAACCAGCAAAAAGCAGGCCGGTATGATCATGCAGTTAGACATTGCCAAAGCCTATGACAAGGTAAACTAGATCTATATCAAGAGGATCCTTGTTTTTTTTGGGTTTGATCACAACTGGGTCAGATGGGTTATGGCTCTAGTTACATCTTCCATCGTTTTTATTCTGGTGAATGGATCTCCCTCAGATATCTTCACTCCTTCCAGAGGTCTCAGGCAGGGAGACCCTCTCTCTCCCTTTCTCTTTATCCTCATGATGGAAGGTTTGGGTAGAGCCATTAAGTAGGTTAAAGCCTTGGGAAAAATTAAGGGCCTTTAATTAATGGAGAATGGTCAATCAATGACTCACCAACAATTTGTGGATGAAACAATGCTCCATGGAGTCCCTACAGTCAAAGAAGCTTCAACGTACAAACAAATCCTGAATAAATTTGCCTTGGCTACAGGTATGGAAGTCAATCTCTCCAAATCAAAAAAATAAAAATTTCTTAAATACTAACACTGTTATTCAAAGAAATGTCTCAAGAATTCTAGGCTTTCAGAGGGATTCCCTCCCTTCAAAGTATTTGGGAATTCCCCTAATAGCTAGGCCCCTGCACAAAAGTATTTGGGAACTGATGC
This sequence comes from Pinus tabuliformis, assembly GCA_031772625.1. Taxonomy (NCBI): domain Eukaryota; kingdom Viridiplantae; phylum Streptophyta; class Pinopsida; order Pinales; family Pinaceae; genus Pinus; species Pinus tabuliformis. The sequence continues at coordinate 111,030,355 of CM062815.1, read as the reverse complement.
TCAACAAGATGCAAGACAAAGTTAAAAAAAGGACTATCAGATCTTTGAACTTGGCGGGTAGGTTGATACTGACAAAAGCCGTTCTACAGTCAATCCCAGTTTTCTTTTTATTAGCTCTCCCAGCTCCCAAAAGGGTCTTACAGCAATTTAGGAATATCCAGAGATACTTCCTCTGGGGCAAGGAAGAAACAAGGAAGAAATGGGCCCTTGTTTCTTGGGACAAAATCTGCAAACCTAAGAGTCACAGGGGCCTAAGATTAGATGATCAAGAAATTTTAAGTAATGTACTAGGTGCCAAACTCTGGTGGAGATGGGTTAAAGAACCAGAGGCTCAATGGACCAAAACCTGGAAGGAAAAATATGCAAGTTCATGGCAAACCAATTGTTGACACCTAATCCTTGTGATTGGGTGAATATATGTAAATAGATAAATAAGAAATATGAATAGTCATCGGGAGATGAACTGAACAGTCTCTCCCTCATGTATATAATGAAGAGCTACATGATGGAATAAAATATACGAATCATTTTTGCCTTGAGGAGTTACTACCTAGCCTGACATGGTATCAGAGCCAGCGCCCAAAAATAGTTGTAACTCCCTTCTGCCTATGCTCTCTATCCTCTATCCCTATGGAATCTGCCTACTGAGCACTCTGTCCACTATCTGTTGTGCTCTTTGTCCTCTCTATCTACTATTCTCTAAATTCAGAAAGTTGTTGAGTATAGCAGCATTTGTGATGAATGCTAGTGCGGTGAGAGAGGCACTATTTGAATAATGTTGCGACTGTTTTTTTCCATGTAAAATACGTCTGAGGGTTTATGGCAACGGGAATGTGTCTGTATGGTACGAGGTGCCACTTTATTCATTGCCTATATCTCAATCAATAAGAATGGCCTCCCTCCACGCTGGTATAATAGCGCTCCGGGCGGCATAGTTTTGAGGTCGGTGAAGAAATTAGCAACTCGATTACGTTTTGAAAGCTTCCGCGTTCGCTTTCCCATTTGGATGCAAGTCTTTTGATAAAACTGTAAATGTCTTATATGTAGTACTTCTCTCTCTTGTGAAAATCTACAATTATACATTGTGATGACTTGTACCATAGAAATCTTAGGTTTATTTAACACTTCATGAGTTTGTAAGTGTGTTCCCCTTGGTTATGATTTTCTGAAGTCTTTGGTTGTTGGAATTGTCCATGTCTCTAGCCTTGATATTGTTGAATTTACACACTACAGGGGTCGATTATGAGGGTTTGTAACCCTTGCGTTTAGAACTCTGTTCAGGCAGATGAATTAACACTGCACCGAGAGGTTTTAAGGCTTGATTTTCGTGCTATAGGAGTCTTCACATGGCCTGGTTCTGTATTAAGTAATGTGCTTGGGTTTTAAAGTTGGTAATTCTAAATTCCTCATGAGGAAACGCGGGCATGCAAATATTTAAACGTCCAGACTTCAATCATGAGCGAGGGTTACGACAGAGCTTGCAAATACCCAAATTAAGTCATGCACAAAGCCAATAGTATGTCAGTCCTGTCTTGTCTACCTGTCTCATTAATTTTATGAATTATGTATAAATAAGACGAAAAAGCTAGACCAATAAAGTACTAATGAATGAGTTTGAATATAGCAACTCTTCGGTCTGCATTTGATATAGTTTTCCCAGCAGAAGTATTTTTTTCTATCAGTAGAAATAATTTTTAAAGCATGCATTCAATCATATCCATGGTGGGAATAGTTCTCACTGGCAAGGAGAACTATCCTGAATGGTCCCAGATGATAAAACACACCCTCATTTTCAATGAGTTGTGGAAAGGAGTGTGTGTCGGAGATGGAGACAATGAACTAGTACAGCCTACCTCAGACAAAGAGCTCGTCATTTGGGAAAACAAGAACAGCAAAGCTTAAGCATTAATCACAGCATCTGTAAATGAAGAGGTGAGTCGCCATATTTTGTCATATTAAACTGCCTTTGAAGCCTCAAAAAAGCTGAAAGAACTCTAAGACTCACATTCTGCACTTGAAGTTGTTCAACTCATGATTAAACTTTTCACTCTTGAACTACAAAATAATGATCCTCTTGCTCTTGCATCTGAAGTAAAGTCTATAATGCATGATATCAAATCCACTAAGGTTGAATTAGATATTCGTCTTATCGCTTTTCTCAAGGCAATTTATCCTACTTACTCCAATTATCTTGAGTCATTGCAAGCAAATGGAAATCTCAAAGATATCACCTTTGACACTCTTGTGAAAAAAATTTCTTAAACAGAGAAAGTTTTTGGAAAGAAGATAGCCCCTGAATCTTCTGAAGAGGCTATGTGCCTTGCTCATAAAGAAAAGCATCCTACTCAAGATTCTACAAGAGGAAGAGGTGATCGAAGAGGAAGAGGAAGATATTTTAGAGGCAGGGGGGAAGACATTCTCAAGGAGAAAAGGCGGATTTGCACTGCATACGCTGCAAAAGAAATGGATCACATGATGCCTCTACATGCAAGCTACCATGGGACAAAATTGAGCAGAAAAAAAAAAACCAACAAAAAGGTAAAACTGATGATATAGACAAAGGTAAAGCACCTGAATCTGCTCACTATGTTGTGGCACAATGTAACATTGGAGTAAATGAAGGTTTATTTAATGCTTCACTTTCTTCTTGGAAAAATGATTGGTTTCTTGATTCAGGAGCAACCTGCCACATGACTCATAGAAAATATTTTTTTGAATATTTCACTGACAATGTTGATGGAGTAGTATACTTTGCATATCAATCAAAAATCAAGCCATCAGGGCTTGACACAATCAGGCTTAAACTACCTGGTCTTCCAAACTTTCTTCTACATCATGTTCTACATCTCCCACAGCTCAAGAGAAACTTGTTGTCCTTGGTCCACATTCGCCAGCAAGGTCACTCCATTCATATGTTTGATGGCAAGCTTGAGGTAAGAAAAGCATCTGACCGCTCACTTGTCGTGAGGGGAATAGAAGAAGAAAGGCTTCTCAAACTACAAGGAACCTCTGCTCGTGCACAAAATTTCTCATACAGTTCTCATCATGAAGAAGGTACACTTCCATCAAGTTTACTATGGCATGCTAGATTTGGACATTTGAACTATGACAGTCTCCACTGTTGAAGAAAAATGGTGTTGCTAGTTTGCCTACAATTCCTAGGAAACTTAAGCAATGTGATTCTTGCATTCTAGGAAAACATAGCAAATAGTCTTTTCATGATTCACATTCAAGAGCACATAGAAAACTTGAACTCATTCATCCAAATTTATGTGGTCCAATGCCTGTTCCTTCTGCAAATGGAAATAAATATATCATGACATTTATTGATGACTACACCAGAATGTGTTGGGTTTGTTTATTGAAGAACAAATCTAATGCTTTTCAAACATTCAAGAATTTTCATAAATGGATTGAAAATGATGCACAATCTCATATTGGGTCTATTCGCACTGATAATGGAAAAGAATACACATCAAATGAATTTGAAAACTATTTTCGCCAACATGGGATCAAACATCAAACAACTGTGCCTTATAATCCCCAACATAATGGTGTAGCTGAAAGAATGAATAGGACAATCTGAAATATGGTATGATCCATGCTCTTTTTCAAAAATGTAAAGATAATGTTTTGGGCTGATGTTGTTCTATGTGTTGCATATATAAAGAATAGATGTCCATCTAATGCTATAAGAAACAAGACTCCATATGAAATGTGGTATGGACATGTTCCTTCGGTAAAGCATCTCAGGGTCTTCGGTTCTACCTGTTATGCCTTGATACCAAAGGTACATAGAAACAAACTTGGTGCTAGAAGTCGTAAGTGTATCTTTCTGGGGTATTCAAACACCTCCAAAGCATATCGTCTCTATGATGAAGTAAATAAGAAGTTTGTTGTATCTAGAGATGTAATTTTTCTTGAATCATCCAAAACTGACAATGTTGTTGATCGGTAACTTGATCGCTTGGATAGATTCGCAAAAGCAAAATCATTTCAAGAATTTGATAATCTTATTCCACATCTTGAATGGGGGATTCCTATACTAGATCAACATGTGGAATCTTCTTTTGAAGAACACTCTCCCCCGCATGAAACTCCAACAACGGATGATGCTTTAAGTGATGTGATTGATAGAATTGGGAGACTCAATCTTGATTCAGTCCCAACTCAATCAACGGAGCAGCCTGGACCATCTGAAAAAGGTCCCCCAAAGTGGCTGACAAAGACACTTGAAAGTGTTCATCCCGATGAGGTTGGAAAAACAGGAACCAGAAATTCAAACCGGAAAAATGGAGGTGATGTGGATGACTCTAATTCACCTGTTGATATGGATGTTTCTTATGATTGTGAATTGAACTTGTCTACGGATTTTGAACCAACTTCCTTCAAAGAATCTGCTTCTCATGATGAATGGAAAGAAGAAATGCAAAAGGAGTATGATGCCCTCATAAAGAATGGCACTTGGAAGCTAGTTGATCCTCCATTAGGAACCAAACCAATTGGCTACAAGTGGGTCTACAAGAACAGGTATAAAGCTGATGGCTCACTTGACAAGCACAAAACTAGGCTTGTGGCAAAAGGTTTTGCACAAAAGGAAGGGGTCAATTATGAGGAGACTTTTGCCCCCATAACAAAATGGGCTACCATCTGGACACTCTTTGCACTAGCAGCTCATAACGGTTGGAATGTCCACCAAATGGATGTAAAAACTGCTTTCTTAAATGGAGATCTAAAAGAGAATGTTTTTATGTCCCAGCCTGAAGGATTTACTGTGAAAGGACATGAACATAGAGTTTGCAAACTGGTGAAGTCCTTGTATGGCCTCAAACAAGCACCGCGAGCCTGGTATGAAAAACTAATTGAGCATCTTCTGAAACTCAATTTCAAACATTATGATCTTTGATGATGCAACTTTATTTGTCAACAAAGTTGGAAAAAAAGTTGTATATCTTGTGGTATATGTAGATGATATTTTGATGACAGGGAACAATGAAAGCTACATTTCATCCATAAAGAAGGAATTGGGGAAAATTTTTGAAATGACTGATTTGGGCTATGTTCATTACTATCTTGGCATTGAATTAACCCAACATTTGAAGTCCATATTTCTTTATCAAAAGAAATACATTGGAGATCTGTTGAACAGGTTTGGCATGACAAAGTGCAATCCTCTTACTACTCCAATGGAACAAAACTTAAAGCTCACATCTATTGAAGGAAAAGAATTTTAGGATGCAACAAAGTATAGACAGCTTGTAGGAAGTCTCAACTACATAACTACTACCAGACCAGACATTTCATTTTCTATTGGAATCCTCTCCAGGTTTATGCAAAAGCCTTGTGAGGGACATTGTTCTACTACAAAAAGAGTTCTAAGGTACTTGAAGGGAACTCAAGACTTTGGAATCAAGTATACACTTGTGGACGACTTCAGCTTGATTGGATACTCTGATTCAAACTTCGATGGAGACAAAGGAACTGGGGTATCTACTTCAGGATATGCTATGAGTCTTGGATCAAGAGTTGTCTCTTGGAGATCACGCAAACAATCAATTCCAGCAGATTCCACAATAGAAGTATAATACGTGTCAGCAGCTGAAGCAACAAAAGAAATTGTGTGGCTTAGGAAAATTCTTGAAGATTTGCAGGTAAAACAAGTACAATCAACTCCACTCATGATTGACAATACCTCTGCAATAAAGTTGGCCAAGAACCGAAAGTTCCATGATCGAACGAAGCACATCAATAGTAAATATCATATTATTCGACATCATGGTGAGGCCAAAACAATCCATCTCCATCATTGTTCCACAAATGAGCAAATTGCAAACATCTTCACCAAAGTGCTTGGAAGAGAAAAGCTTGAACGATTCAGAATGATGCTTGGACTCACCAACATCCCTTCAGATTACGGGGGGGAATTTTGACACCTAATCCTTGTGATTGGGTGAATATATGTAAATAGATAAATAAGAAATATGAATAGTCATCGGGAGATGAACTGAACAATCTCTCCCTCATGTATATAATGAAGACCTACCTAATGGAACAAAATATACGAATCATTTTTGCCTTGAGGAGTTACTGCCTGGCCTAACACCAATGATCTTATTAGAATGATTAGCAACATAAATGGCTCTTACATCTGGAATAGAGCCTGGGAAAACAGAAACCTAGTACAAGACCACAGTTTCTGGGAAATCAGAGCAGGAGATCTTGCTCTCTTTTGGGAGGAAAGATGGCAGCAAGAACCAATGTTGTTAAAAGAGGATTATATAAACCTCAAGCAGGAAACAGATTCCTAGGGACTAACCAAAGTTAAATATTTTTGGAATCTTCCTCACAACTCCAGAAAATGGAGAAATTGGAGGAGCATAGACTGTAGAGATGACAACACCCTAAAAATAAAAGCTGAGGAAATTACGAGCATGCTAAGACAAAGGAAAATCTTGGTAACAGAGGGGTAGGGTCAGTTAATATGGGGCCTCAATAAAGAAGTCTCCTTTAATCTTAAGGAAGCTAAGAGGATTATCATGAACCTAGATTCCAGCAATGTTATGAATTCTTGGCAACAACTTTGGAGCCACCAAGGGTGGATGAAGATCAAGCTATTCATGTGGTTAGTCCACCAAAAAAAAATCTTAACTTGGGACAACATCAAGAAAAGAGGAGTTATTGGTCCTTCTAGGAGTCAGCTATGTGAAGCTCAAGAGGAAATAACGGAGCATATTCTTAACAATTGCACCTTTACCACTTGGTTGTGGGATTCTTTTGCCACCTTTTTTCAACAGATAGACAGAGATAGAGGAAGCATCACTAACACCTTGAGCAAGTGGAGAAGGAACTTTTCGGAGAATGAGATTCTCAATTAGGCCTGGGCTAATACACCAAGCTTCATTATCTAGAACGTTTGGAAAGAACGGAATAAAAGAATTTTCAAGGATGAAAAAACGTGTCCTCTTCGCCTGATGGATCTGATCTTGAAACAGATTAGGGAGACAGTTAGCACCACTGTTCGAAATTATCCTAAAAACCCTCCCACAGAAAATGAGTTGAGAATTCTCAGGCAACTGAAAATTCAAGAGATCGCTATCAATGGACTCAGTAGAAGAGAAGGAAATTTGGGAAAGGACAAGGATTTCTGGAAGCCTCCTCCGGAAGGATACCTGAAATGCAATATTGATGGTGCTTCAAAAGGCAACCCGGGGATAGCCAGATATAGAGGGGTGTTAAGAGATGAAAATGGAAATATAAGATTCATTTTCCATTGCCACTTAGGTAAAGCCACAAATAACATGGCCGAATTAATGGCCTTAGAACAATGCCTAGAACTACTGAATCTAAATCAAAGCTCAAACGTCATCATAGAGGCAGAATCAAATATCTCTATAAATGCTGTCAAAAGAATAAGTTGTGGACCAGCATCGGAGAAAGTCGCAAAACACTGGAGACTAATACAAGTGTATCAAAGAATAAAAAAGCATCTCCTGAGTCTCAGAACTGTTACTTTCAGACACGTCAGACGTGAAGCCAACAAACTAGCAGACGCTCTAGCTAACCAAGGAGTGATGAATTCAGAGAGAAGATTTCAAATGAAGTGGCAGGAGATGACTCAGGGCCAAGTTAAAGCTCTTTGCGAAGAACAAGTGGTAGAAGATAGAGAAATTGTTAAACATTGGGTCAGAATGAAAGATACAGTTTAATGATGTCTAAACAGGTTAAATCTCAATTCTTGGGGTGGCTCCTGGTAGATGGACATACCCAAAGTAGGCCTTGAATACCCTGGTGGAAAGTAACCAGGTCCCAGACCCCTCATATCGATCTACAGGGTTCTTTTCATAGTCAACGGCGGTCCCTGAGGCATATAGAGGGTTATTGTTTCCCGGCAAAGGCGGTTCCCCTTCTTTCCTCTAACTGGTCGGAAAACCAAATTCAAGTGGCTTTCGGGTGCTCGCACAGCTTTGGTATGGTAAGGGGTTTAACTTTTTGGGGAGTGATTCCATTAGGCTCCCGCCATGTGTATAGGAAGGAGCGATTAAACCACCCTCCATCACGCATTAAGTATCACACATCTTATGTGGTGCGATATTTCGCTGTGCCGTTCGATCTCGTGGGTTGATCTAACAGTCAGTTTTGCAAGTACTTTTTGTAGGGCTGCAGGTCTTTTCGGGCATGTTGGGATAAAGACATGTGTGGTTAGTGAAGCTGCGGATTAGGATTTTGCTTTTTTTGCTCCACATAAAGTTTGATTTGAGAGAATAATAGTGTTTGTTGTAGAAGGGTGGAACTGTACTATGGCAGCACACCCTTGGTTTTCCTGAGTCCTTTTGAAAGTCTCAATTTTTGTACATTCTGTAAATTTATTTGTGGTTTAAGGAAATATAAGGACATACTCTTGCTTAAGTAAAAAAAGAAGAAGAATGGGGCATCAATGCAAAATTCATAGAGGGACTAAAGAGGACACTCAGACCTACTCAATACTTGTAGCATGGACAAGATATGCCAGAAAGGTTCTAACTAGAAATCCCATGGAAGGAAAGGCTCTAGCACTATGTTACAATTTTACAAGATGGCAAGTGAGATAGGTTAAAAAATCCCAACATAATGGGGTCTACCCTATGGCTAAATATCGCAGTATGAGATCAAGATGCATAATGCAATGGAAAAGTGATATTACTTAACCTATATGCCACTTTCTAATATGATACCTAACATGATAGGTTAGCGATCATGGAGTCGAAGCAACCAAAAAAGTATCACTAACTGATAAAAATTCTTCATCGCCCTAAAGAGGACCTTTCCCAACACTCCAAGGAAAGGTCAAAAGTTCATAAAATAAAATATTAAAGTTAAAAAATGAAATTTAGGAAATTGGGTTTTAAATTTTGATTATAAAATAGATTTTTAGACATACCCAATTTCATTTTCACCATCCAAGTGTTGAGAATAGGTATTTTGGAGCGAATTTGGACAAAATAGATCTAAAAAATTCCAACAATGAATCCGAAAAACACAAAATTCAGGTAATCCATGACCTTAAACTTGTCCATTTGAATGAAAATTTTATAGATTATATCAAAATTTTGAGAGAATTTTTTAATTTTAAAAATCACTTTGTGTGTACACAGGTCTGGGCTTTGAAAGTCATGTATAGAAATCCCTACATGCGAGTTAATAAAGGGAAATCCATGTATATACATGATTGTCTCTTACAAAACCCATGTATGCATAAAGATGTCTAAAAGAAAAATTCTAATGGATTAAATCTATCAATTTTTCAGGATGTCAATCATTTGGAGGGAGAGAGAGCACAGTGATGTTGATAATGAGGTTTTAGAAGATCAAGAATCATTGTATGGATTGAAAAACTATGGATTGCTCAAATGCTTTATGATGCCTAGTATGAGAGATCAAAATCGATTATTGGAAATGTTGATTCATTACTGCGACTTGGAGCAAGAGAAATTCGTCATAGATCAAATTCATTTACAGGTTAGACTAGAAGATATCTACTTCATTACAGGACTCTCCCGAAGGGGAGAAGTAGTAGATTTGAAGGGGAAGGAAATGGAGGCCTTAATGTTGTTGATTACATTTTTGTGTATTGTTCACCAAGGACTAACAAAGTCGGTTCACAAGTCCTGATAAAACAAATCACAAACCTGTCATTCAAGGTAATCCTTTTCAGTATTGCTAGGATAGCAGGTTCAACTTCGTTAAATCAAACCTCATGACTAACTATGTTATTGACAGTGGAATGCCTAAAACTAGTAGTATATGACTGGCGGACAACACTCCTAGTCAACATGAAGAAAAAATTGATGTCAGTGAGACCGGGAAATACAAATAATTTTGGCTATGGCACCATCCTCTAATCATTTTTATTTGATTGGATTCTTTTACTATGACCTACATTAGCATCTACCATCAACACTCCTAGATATCCAAGGATGGCTAAATGGGTAGATCTGATCAAGTGACTTGGCAGAGGTGAAGTCACTCAAGAAACCTTTGACAATGAGTTCTTACACTGGTGGGAGAAAAATGTTGTGGCCATAGAGGATTACCTGAATGCCAGATTAGATTTCCGAGGGGACCCAAAGTTAGCACTACCTGAAGGAGCGACATGGGGAAATATTGGTAAGGGTTTTTTTTTTTTTTTAACATATTTGATTTTTGGATTTTTTTAATATAATCTCAAGAAATTTAAAGTCTTTTTTCGTGAAACAAAAATCCTTACAAGATTAAATGATCATGATACAAACGTGGGACCATTGAAACCTAGGGTTCTACCAAGGCATAGGCATCGTGGCAGAGATGTAGAGAGAATAGGAGCTGAATCTGAGAGATTCCTTCATATTGTACAAAAGAACTTGGAGGGTCTGACTTGCCAGGTCCCAATAGAAGTAGTAGAGGACCTACCTGAGCCTCTATAGAGACGAGTGGTTGGAATACCACGAGAGTGGGTGCGACTCTTTCGACGAGTGGCGAATTCCATTGTCTTCTACCAGGATGCTCATCCAGGGTAGGGCCCACAAACTAGGTTTTAGATGACTTATATTTTTTAATATGGACATGATCGGACTTAAGCCCTAACTTTGTAGGACATTTGTCCACATTTTGTAATATTTTGACACACTTATCTATCTATATACAGATATTTCATGATGACTTGATCATATATATAGATTACTATTTGATGTTTTCATTTTAATGCGATGCATGATTGATATGCCAATCTAATGCTTGGTTAGATATATAATCAGAAAATGTATTCTATGATCGTGGAATGTGAATGAAAGTAATAAAATTAAATGATATTTGAAATATTCTCACTCTCATAAATTGATGATGTAATAAAGGATCCCTCACACAATAAATATTATTTAATTGAGACACAACCAATTGTGAGTCCAAGTAAACCACTAATGATTCAATACCATAATATATTCCTTCAGAAAGTAAATTAATAATGACATTGTACTTAGCCATATTATTAGAAGTAGGACCAACATACATGCCTCTTGTGACCAACAACTTACCATATGGATTATGTATTACCCAAAAGACGAAAGCTAAATTCCAATTATATCTACTAGCACCATCTATGAATCGTAAGTACACTGAATCACCCATCGAAACCTGCCAAAGTAGATTGAAAACACCATCATCACCATGACACCTATAGGCATAAATTAAAACTATGTAAAATATTTACAAAACAAATCAGATTCTAGGCAAAACACTAGGCATAATACTTCTTGAGATAGAGCCCATTTCCTAGCTCTGACAACGCATTCCCTTTAAAATCAATCAATTCATAAGCACCTCTCTTTAAGACCCTTTTAACAATGAAAGGACCATACCGCATAGGTTTGAATTTTCCTTCCCATAAGATGTCTTTATCTTGGTCATAGACCAAGACAAGGTCACCTTTAGAGAAAGCCCTAGGTCATACGGACTTGTAATATTGAGCTTTGACTCTTTTCTTATTGGCCTCATTCATTATGGCAACATCCTGACGTTGCTCATCAAGATGTTACAAATGAATAAGGAACTCTTGAAGACCTGATGTGTCTGGAATAAGATGGATTGATAACTTAAGAGATGGAATCTCACATTCTATAGGGAAGATCGATTCCAAACCACAAACAAATTGAAAAGGAGTGAACCCTGTAGTAGTCTTAACAGACATTCGGTATGCCCATAACATAGGATATAGAATGATGTGCTAGTTGGACTTCGCTTGATTAATCATCCTTTATAGGATAGTATTAAAGGATTTGTTAATAGCTTCAAATTTTCCATTAGCTTGAGGATAATAAGGAGATAAATGCTCCTACCAAAATCCCAGTTTCGAAGCTAACTCAGACATCATATTATTCTAAAAGTGACTGCCATGATCAGTGATAATCTCTTTAGGGATATTGAAATGTGAAATGACTTGATTAAAAAGGAAAAGAGTTGTTATCTCACCATCATTATTAAAAGTGGGCATAGCTTTGACCCACTTTGTAAAGTAGTCTACTGCTATGATAATGTACTTGTGTCCCTTTTCTGAAGCTGGGTTACAAGTAGTAAAATCAATTCCCCACTTAGTAAATGGACCGATAGTGATGATAGGAAAAATCAGAGCTAAATTAGTGCACATTTTCGAGTATAAACTTGACAAGGATGGCATTTTTTGACCACCTCAATACAATCTTTGAAAATCTAAGGCCAAAAATACCCTACACACAATATTTTTTGAGTTGTAGCTCCATTGTGGTAGTAATTCAATAATGACTCAAATTCTTCTAAGGTCAAACATCATCTAGGAATTGAATCAACCCTGCAACGATATAATGTATCACCAATAATCAGATAATTCTTAGCCAGGTGATGTAATTTCTGAAATTTTTCCTTAGAAAAATACTTGGGGAACTTTGAAGTCTAGAGATATAAAATGATGTCTCCATAGCAAGGATATTTTGAGGATATAAGAAAAATATGTTCATCCCAAAATTATTCTTCATAATCACCATCTCCTTCACAAGGAAATTCTGATATCAATTTTGCGAAAACCAAAGATTTCTAAAATCTAACTGACATAAATTCGAGTTCAAATTCTTGCAAAATAAAATCCATTTAATGTATTTTCCCCCAATCAATCACCTACCTAGGACAAATTGAAATGGATTGAGATAATCTAATACAAATGTTTTTCTCAAAAAAATGTAATGACAGAGTCACCAAACAACATGAGCTGTTTCTAAAACCAATTTCTCAATATGAGAATACTGGAGTTCAGGAACAACTAAGCCATGACTTAGATAATAAATCACATGCTCTCTCAGGGAATCATCTTCCTGAACCACAACCATATCGATAATTGATTATACTACCATGAGGTACCAAAGGAAATCTATGGTATAATCAGGTGGACTCAAAAGAGGAGCAAAGGTCAATGCCTTTCTCAAAGCATCGAATGAGCATTGAGAAAATTTATCCAAAACAAATGGAACTCGTTTCTTAAGTAAACGAATAAATCCTTTTGTGATCTCAGCATAGTTCACAATAAATCTCCTCAAAAAATTGCCATTGGCTTCGAGACTTTGAAGTTGACAAATATTCTACGGGGGAGGAAACTGAAGTGTTTCCTCAACCTTGAAAGGATCAACATGAATCCCTTTTTTAGAAATGATGAATCCAAACAAATGACCATATGTAACCATGAAAATGCACTTAGTAGGGCTCAAAAATATTTTATAATAACAATATCTCTCAAAAATTAGGCGAAGATGTTTTGAATGTTCCATTTTCTTATGATAGCGAGTAGCTAAATCATCCAAATAAGCTTCAATTATATCTTTGATGTCAAGGAATGCGTATGAAATAGCTCGTTGAAAGGTAGCCCCAGCATTTTTAAGGCCAAAAGGAATTTTCAAATATGCAAAGGTACCCAAGGGGAAAATAAACATTGTCTTAGGTTGAGCTTCAAGATGAATTGTTATTTGATTATATCCAGAAAATTCAACCATGAAAGAATAGATTTCATTCCTATCATACTCATCAATAATATGATCTATAAAAGGAGTGGGGAAATTGCCTTTTGGACAAGCTTTATTCAAACCTTTGAAATCAATACATAAACGGATTGTTCCTTGCTTTTTGTTCATGGGGATTGGATTTGAAACCCATTTAGTTAAAGGAACATGGTAGTTGAAACCTACCTTAAGCAACGTCTCCACTTCTGCCTTGATAGCCACAACTTTCCTAGGGTTGACCAGTCGAAGCTTTTGATGCACAGGCTTTGTGTTTTCATAAGTCTTGATCTCAAGCTGAGCAGTACTAGGATAAATCCCAGGCATTTCCTCATAAGACCAAGTGAATACATCTCTAAACTCCTTAAATAGATCAACGTAAATTTTTATTTCTTCAAGGGAACACTCAACTCTAATGAAGATATTCTCAATAATGTTGGGATTCTTGGAATGTGCAATGGAATAGTTTCTAAGATGTAAGCCATGTTACCTTAATAAAAACTATGTGTTGGAGCCAAAGGGTTAAAATTTTATGAAAACTTCCTTGAGAAAGAGGACTAGACAAACTTGATTCAACTTTACACAAATTAGGGAGAAAATAGGACCGATAATGCAAATCATCCCACAATATATCAACACCAATCATTGCTTCTAGAATTTCTTCCTCATATGGTAAAACAACATCAAGGAAATCCATAACCAAAGTGGAATCAATTTTCCAGACTGGTGCCACATCATCATCCACATCCTCTGTTGAAACAAGGATGGGATTTGAATCTACAGAATCAACAATAGATTGATATGCAATTTCTATTGTCGGTATAGGATAAGTCATTCCACCCACCTTCCCTTATTCTAATGTGGTTGTAAGAAGGGGAAGTGCCAAGGATCTAAAAAATAATGAGTTCTATAAGAACATTGTCGAGGGACCATTCGAGAAGATGAAATGGCATTAATATGAGAAACAGGAGGTGGAAGATAAAAAGTACCCATCAAAGAGGAATACATTCCAACTCCTAAACTCTAAATAGGTGGCCTGGTATTATTCACCAAGGGGATAGTGGAGTAAGCAGATGCATTAGATTCATTGGGAGAATAGGCTAACTGATCAATCGTAACAATTATCCCTTGACAAGGAAAATAAAATATGAAAAATAAATATGAGACTATGACATCCATCACATAAATCCAATTATGACCCAACAAAATATTATAATCAAGAGTAGCATCGACTATCTCTACTTCCATGTTAACAACCTTTCGCCTACAAAAATAGGGAAGGAAGGTAGAATCCCATGAGGTCTATGTGAATGACCATCAAATATAGTTAAGAGAATAGGAGAGAGAACAACTTTAGGTAACCAGATAGCTTTCCAACATGACATAGACATGACACAAGTGGAAGCCCCTTCATAAACTACGGTTCAAAAAATGGTCATATTACGATACGTAAATTTAATCTGAAAATCCATATGATAAGGGAGTATTTTTTTTAACATTTGACATATCAAATGTAATAACTAGAGAGTTTTTACGGTTAACTAATCTAATCATAGTGAGAAAATCACCCCTTTTCACATGACACAACTATAGTACCTCTAACGCCGACATAGCATAAGGGCTCTAAGCTAAATCTTCAAGAATGGAATAGTTTTGAGTAGCCCTATCATTTAGATTATAAGTCGGTTTTTTTTAGGAGCCTTTTGGCATCTGAGGTATAGGTTCAACTGTGGGCCTCTCTATATGAAGAGGTTCTTGAGTATCAGAAGTAGTTTTAGCCTTAAAATATTTTGTCTCTCCATAATCATGAGCTCTAATTGAAATATCAACATGAGACTTAACCATATACACATTCGATGTAGATTTGCCTTCCTAGTTGCCCCTTGTAGGGGTTCCAGTGTTAGCATTCGCACCAACGAGTAATTGTCGCCCTTGGGGAAAAGGGTTAGTAATCATATCCTGGGACAAGAAGAACCTTGATGGGCTAACAATTGTTGAGAATATTGAATCTTGGCACAAATATGAGTAAGATGATCCCCACTACATAACTTACATGGGAATTTAACCTTGTTTTTAGACTCCTTCTTTCCCTCACTAGTGTATTCACTAGGTTTATTCACATTCCCCTTCCCTCCCTTATATTTTTTCTTTCCACGCCCTTTCTTCTTCCCATCAAATTGTTGATTTCCTTTGGGATTCGAGGACTGAACAACATTCACTGCTAAAGGTTGAGAAGGAGAAGACGCTGACGACATTCATGTCACAGAAGCAGGTCGTAATGAAAACTATTGTAATTGATTTAACAAATTAGTTGTATTACTATCGATTGATCCTACAACTTCATAGGCATGGGGACCTAGTTTCAGTTTGGCGAGATCGATTTCCAATCTAATAGCATTAGGAAAAATATTATAGAGGTCTCTAGACTAGGAATAAATAAATTTTAATAGTTGGGCTCTATAGAGAGTCTGTTCTTCAGTGAACACTCCTCAAAGTTACACATCCTTAAATATCTCCAGTTGTAATGATTTTAGAAACCATTCTAGATGAAATTCATCATGGATATAAGCCTTGATCAACCTCTTCCTTTTGTACCACTCTTGAATGTGGTCAGAAATATGGGTAGCCTTTTCCTCCTCAAAATTGGCCAAAAGTTCAGTTCTGATATCATAACAAACATGAAACTGAAAATGGTTCTGAAACATTGTAGCTAACTCACCAGACGTAGAAAATTACCCCCATTTTAACTCGATATACCATTTTGTCTCATTTCTAGTTAAGATGCGTTGAAAGAGTATCAACCTAATTGAATCATTGAAAAATTAATTTGATGAGCACCATAAGTGGAAAGTGGTTACATGGTCTGCTAGATCCTTACCAGACTTCCCACCAAATTTTGGTATATCAAATGGAATTTTAGTAGGAATTGGAGGCCAAGAGAAGTTGTAGCAGACTAGATCATTAGTCAATTTCAAAAGATATAGAAAATTAAGAGTTTCCAAGAATGTTAAGTGCGGAGGGATTGAAGAACTCCAAGCTGCAAGAGTGGAATTCCCAACATTAAAAAAAGAGTATCCTATATTTTGAGAGGCACCAGGCTACCAAGGATTACTTGTACAAGTGACAAAGCTATAAGGAAAACCTTGTATTCCATGGGTAATCCATCCCCTACTATACGATTACTAGTCAGAAGAAAAATTCCTCCCAATGGAATATTATATGAAGGTGAAAGCCCCTAGTAAGGATTCCAATCACTAGCCAAAGGAGGTAAAACATGTGAAGTAGCAGTAGTAGGGAAGGGCATACTCTCATACTAACGAAATAAATGAGATAGATTCCTGGACCCAAAACTACTAACAAAAGGATATACCAAGCCCCGTCTCCCTTGACAAGGATTAATGTTTTGATCATGGCCAGAGAAAGGCATTGATCCTACATTCAAATATGGATTGGAAGGAGGAACATGTCCACTTCCAAATGCAAAAACTTCTAAATATGTTGAACCAATAGCCATCGAAGTCATAGATACAGAAGAAGAAAAAGGTAAGGTTGATGAGACTAAAGGAATCCCACTAGATGGCATTCCAAAAGGATAAGCACCAGTGAAAGGAGAAGAAGGTTGGGTGCCCCTATCCAAACTTGGAATGGAGGTAGATCCAACAACTACCATACTTGTTGTAATAGTAGAGATAAAAATAGTACCTCCTCCTATAATTGAAGAAGTATTATGTAAACTAGCCATTTTGGAAGCCATACTTGTGCCACTAACATTGGCCATTAAGAAGAAAGAAGGAGAGTGAACAGTCCTAGCCGGCCTATGAGTTAGAGTACCCACATATAATACAATGTAAGGAAAATGAGAAGGAATAGGTTCTGTAGGAGTCATAGGGGACTCAAAAACGTCTTCAATTTCTACTTCTTCTTCCAATTGGAAGATTACTCTAGCAAACACCAGAGCGTTTTCCCTAAGATTATGGACTAGACTAGATTCACCCTGTGAAATAAGATCCTGTAGAGAAGGATCTTTCTTGATTTTGTTAGTTGGCACTGGTTCAAAATAACCAGTAGAATTAAAACTATGCCTTCTAGGTGAAGGCTCGACACTCATAGGTGAAGGCCCACGAAGGCTTTTAGACCATTGAACCGGTTCATTAGCCACTTTTATATGTAAATAAAAATTAAAGACTGAAATCACCTATGGCAAGCTAGGAGCATAGAGCACTCTCTAAAAAAGTCCTAAAGATACAACCAAACAAGAAACTTCCAAGTATTTCTACTACGGGTGATTAGGACTGGACACCAAAATACAAGAAACAGAAGTTAAGGACCTCCCGAAGGTAGTTTGGGATGATGAGGGCCCAAGCCTACCAGCGAGGCTATCAAAAGTAGTTATGTTGACCTCCAACCAATATTCATTTTCGGTGCATGTTAGTGTGAAATTTCTTGGAAGGTGTACCAAAAAAAATTCACTTAAGTCACTAGGTGACAAGTGACCCTAACAACAAATTTATGGTTTCTTACGATTCAGATCTTCAATAAAAATGGAAAAACCTGCAACAAAAACATATACAATATAGATTAGAAAACAACAGTAAAGATATCCAACGCAATCACCCAAACGGGAAGACTTTAATTGAATAAATTCTTTTTTGAAAACACCTGATGAAGGATATCTACAAAAGTGGTCTATAAATCCCCCTCCATGGGATGGGTTCTTTTATTTCCTTGATGCTTCAGTAATCGATATTCTCTCTCAATATGTGAAAAACCAAAACAATGTGAAGAACTCAAATGGGAGCTCAAAAGAAAAGAGATGATAATGGTGACAATGATAATGATCATGGTGAAGAATGAATGGAAAACCCTCATATTTATAACAAAGTATTGAGTTAATCTCAAAAATGGAGAATAATAAAATAATATTGACCAAATCAAGATCTAACCGCTAGGAATACTTTATTATATTTATTGGAGAGGGAAAAGATATTTAAAATGGTTAAATATCTTTATTTAGAAATAATTAACAAATAAAATGATTTATTAATTATTTCACGAGGATTAAGAATGGTGTGAAATTGAAATAATTATTATAGAACGATTTAACAATTATTCCAATAATGGAAATAAGGAATAATAAATAAATAGTTATTTATTTAATTATTCCTAGGGGATTTAGTAAAATGTGACAAGGAATAATTATTTAAATAATGATTTAATAATTACTCCTAGAGAAAATTAAATGAATAATGATTTATCTAGTTACTCTCATGGGTTTTCTTATTTAAATCAAAATATTTTTAATAAAAGCGGTTTATTAAATTATTTTCCATAGTGAAAGTGATTTTACTATGGTAAAATTAATCCTACATGGTGTATTTCGATCCACCTAGTTAGAAATGGCTAGGTGATCATTTTTTGGTGATAATAGATTGCCCCCCAAATGTTATAGTGTTAGGCACAAATCGTATGACTGAAATACGTTGTATGTTGCACTTCCATGAGACACCAAAGGGGAGTCAAGGAGAGAGAAAAAGAACTAAAGCAATGCAAGGACAAACAAATAATTGAGGGGGAAAGACCTACTAAACTGATAGAAGTCTCCTTTTATGTGGGAGTACACGATCTCAAATGAGGTGGGGGAGGCATACCCATACCCGCCAAGATAAATGCGTACAAATAATAATGACGAGCCCATGAATGTGGGACTGAGCTACAAAGTACATGATACATGATACACCAGCAACAATGGGCCAGAAAATAATACAATGGATCTCATATACATAATGCACTTGGAAAAACATAGGCCAAGACTAAATACAATAACATCTTATTACATGAGACATAATGCCCCTCAAGCTAACATGGTGAGGGGGTATCATAGCCAAAGAAGACATGCTAAATAATAAAGGGCTCTAAAGATCTGAATGGATGATCTAAAGGAGACATGTGTGCTATAGGCACTGCAAGGGGTAGAAATTGAACCCATCACATCTGCATAATTGCATATGAGGCTAGATCAATATCTGTGGTCATTCGGGCATGTGGGCGGATATTTGAAGGGCCACCCCCTCATGAAGTCTAGAACATCTCACACACACCCAGGATTCACTAGGATAATCATCTGGATCACCGAACCTCAAGTGTACGATTCTCAATCATGCGATAAGGAGCTAGTGTCGAGCACGTGAGAAACAACCAAGTCAAAGGGAATGATGATTCCCTTTGCTTGATCTAAGGCACTAAACAAAGGTAGAATCTGGAACTAAGGTACACCGCCCTCTAGACCACTCTTTTGGAATAAATGTGTTAAGGTCCATAGAAGAGCGCTCTCGAGAGTTAAGCCAATACATAATTTTTAATAAAGGCATGAGGAATCATAGTAGAGTGATTGATGGATTGACACTAGGGATGATGATGGAAGGAAACAAGATGAGTGGATGACTGACGACTTCCCTTGTAAGAGGATAATAAGTATAGTTGACCTGGCAATGATAGACTCGATTTTGGAGGGGATGGTCAATGACTCAAATGGGGGTTCGGCAAAGACGAAGAAGTAGAGCATGAGGAAAAATATGAATAATGGGATGGATGTGACACGATGATGTATGGAACACTGTAATTGGAATCAAGGTGACTTGGAACAGACCCCATTGATACAAGGGTGACTCATCTCGGATGCCCTAAAGAAGGGTGACTCGATGATGCTGCCACGTGGGGGAGGCCCAAAGGGGACCATGAAAACATGAGTAAATGATCGTTACTGATGACGAAAATCGACACGTGAGTCAACCAGTGCAAAGTTAAAGAGATACCAGAGTATGAGTAGATCAAATAAAGAAATTTGGTTTCAAGTGGTGATAAAGTGAAACCTCATGGAAAAAATGGCTTCCCAATTAAGTGTCAAATTACCAAAAACAAAGAGATACCCATTATATAAATTGGTGAGAGCTTTCTAATGGTGTTGACGTTTTGTCAAAGGGAGTTATGGTTTGGTCACAATGGGTGAAGGAAAAACTAGGGTTTTCCCTATAAAAGGGCTTTCTACCCCCAAATCTAATTCATTTTCATAGTGATCTATGGAGAATTTGGAGAGGAAGAGAAATAAATAAATCTTATGGAGATTTTAGCAGACAAAATGACTATTGGAATCAGTAACTGCAAGTTGGAGGTAGGTGGCCTAACCTCACTCATCATTTTTGGTGGATCAAATTTTCAAATTAGGGATTTAGTTCACTTGTGGGGAACCCCTGCTCATCCTCACAGTCACACCACAATTTTGGGGGCCTGTTCTACATTCTAGAATGCAAAAACTAGGCCCACAAGTGCGTCCAGGACATTTTTGAGGGAAAAATCTCTATTCTAGGCTGAGAGGATGGGAAACATTGGTGGTCTAGGATGAGTTGAAGCTAGGTACTAGTTATGCATTCCTTTGACTCTAGATTGAAAAAATATAATGGTATTTTGCAAGTATGGAAAATTTGAAGGTGCCATGGCGAGAAAAATATTTGGAGTCCCTCTGTGCTAAGATTGATGGGAATCGAGTAGTGAGAGGGGTGTTGGCATGATATGACATGCTGAAGTTCTTGGAGAACCCTATGATGAGGGTTGGTGAGCCCTTACTATTGAGGATAGTGAGTTAATGGGACCCAGATCAGGATGCCTTTATAATCCAAGGGAACAGCATGGAGATCATGATCCAAGACATACATTTTTGATAGGATTTCCCCCCTTAGTGATTGCTGGGAACAAAATCCGCCAAGGACAATTTTGGGGCTAAAAGCCCATGTTTTGGGTCAAATTTTGTAATAAAGTTGTAAAGTCTCCACATTTTGTGGTCTCAAAGCATGAAGGTGTCATGAGTCATAAAGGGTTGTCCGCCCTTATTTTGTAAAGTGTAAAGTCGGCTGAAATGATCTACCCATGGTTTGCGGACCATTGGATTGTATAAAAAGAGGTAAGTAATTAAGCTCTAGGTAGCTTTGAAAAGTAAGAAGTCTTAAGTGATAAGGAGGAAGTCTTTAGAGAAGTCTAAGTTTTGGGTCGTAGCGTAAGTAGAGGCTCTGCAGCTGAGTGCACTGAGGCCTAGGGTGGAAGTCCACAGCTGAGTGCACGGACCCCTATAGCTATGTTCACAGGGTGGATAGAGTCTGTAATCATCTGAAGATATCAATAAAGAGAAGCATTCTACAAATTCTGTGTCTTTGTTTCCTATTAATGCATCTTGTCATATTGTGTATGGATTTCATTTACAATGCTTATGTGATGCGCGAATGTATGTAATTACGCTGGTTAATTGAATGCAAGTAAGAATATCTGTTTACGTGGTGCTAACTGTGATTGATTAGTAAGGTAAGTAAAACACTTAAGGTAACTTGGGAACTCGTACAATACACTGTCATAGGAGCGTGAAGGTACCTGAACTATAGGTTAGGGTTGTGCGAAGGCCAATCATACTCCTTCATAGAGGTACTGAAGAATGGAATAAAGGGCTAGACTGACAGAGCCTACAACTTAACTACCTATGTAAAAGGAGCAATAGACGACATAAACCGACATCACGACCATCTCAAGGTGTGCAAACCTGGTTCCAGTATCCCCCCATACTACTTCAGGTGAGACTTCAGTCCGTGCTCTGCGGGCTAATGTCGAAAGGGCCAGTAGTGTAAGGATTTGTTTGGCTAAGTAACGCTGAACCTGGGTCAAGCCCCACGTAGCCAACAAATGGTTTCATTGTCAGGAATGGAATCTACATAAGAGATGTGTGATGTCGAATCATTGGAATCTGACTAAGAAAGAGATCGAAGACTGGTTGGATAGGAAGATCCATGAATTCGCGGCACAAGAGAATAGAAATCTGTGACTAACAAAGGAAGAGTGGCTGGACAAGTACCTATATACAGAGATCCATGAGATCTTTTTCTGTTCCTTTCCGGTTGAGCTATATGAGTGGATCGCGAAGCTAGCAGATAGCCAAGGAAGGTGGAGACTTGACGGTCCTATTTTTTGGACCCCGGAGTTAGTACAGATATTGGAAACCTATAAGGATAATATCGCTTGTGTTGTCGACCATTGGCTTTAACACATCGTAAGAGGATTTGTGACTGAATTTTCAGTCGATACCTCAGTTAGCTACAGCGAGGTAGAGCAACGCTTTTTCAAAGGTACGTGAGGTAAGTACTTGAAGTCTTTGAATACCTAGATTAAGATGTTATTGTGTGAAAAACGAGTTATGCAACTGCGTTGATGTTCGGAGCTATGTGAAGCGAAAAGACTTATAGGAACAAACGGAGAAAGGGTTCTGAATACAGTCAATTGATTTCACCTCCACCAGGTGATGAAGGGGGAGTAGCGCAGGCTTATTTGCGAAGTGTAATTCAGTTAATAAGACAGGTATTCTCACAATTTCCACCTCCACCCACACCACCTCCAACTTCACAAACATCACTTGCAATTTCACCCATACCACCACCGCCTCCACTGCAGTTCAGCATGTCAAATTCAGTGAAGTTTCCTTTGTTCAAAGGCTCTGCAGGATCGCACGCTAACCTAGTACATTAAGTACTCTAATGATAACCCAAACGCTAGAGTGGCAGATATCCAAACCGCACTGAATAAAGAATTCAGTATGCCTAAATCTGGGGCACAGTCGATTGTGGGGTTCAAGGAAATCGTGATGAAACTAGGTGAGACACCTTGGGAATTAGATCAAAGGTTGAAGTGTAAAATTTGTGAAGCTAATATGAACTTAACAGATGGACAACACCATGAACGATTCGTGGCTTCGCTCCTACCACACCTAAGGGTTGTGCTGTCACAACAAAAGATAACAACTCAGATAGAGGCCTTGGAGATTGCAATGAGACTGCATGAAATACCGATGCAGGATTCGGATCTGGGGGTGCAGTAGATCCATGTGCAGTTGCAAAATCTTTGCCTTGAAATGCAAAGTTTGAAGTAGGACCGAACATTCATCCGTAGGTGCGCGAAGAGGTATGGTGCCTAAAATGTAAAGGTCAGGGGCATGACAAATACCATTGCCTGGTCTTCGTAAACTATATTGTAGGAGGAGGACCGATGCCTTTGAGGCCAAAAGCTCAATCAAGACAAAGCGTTGGGCCTGCGATGTGGTGCACTATGTGTCAGGTAGTAGGAAAACATACGATGAATAATTTTCATTTGCTATAGAAGTTTGTACAAACACCGCAACAACTGTTCTGCAACTTCTACAGTTCAGTAGAGCATGATGAGCGAAACTGCAGAAGTTATGAATTGATGATGGACAGAACTCCTGCCTATAGGGCTCAGGCAAAAAGATGGCCCCCTTACTAGAGCGTAGGGATGGCATGAATAGGCTTTCAGAAGTGCGGATGAGGCAGAGGTGAAGGAGGACTTGGTAGTGGTTGAGGACAACTAATCTGCTACAATTGCAGAGGAGCAGGACACTATTCCCATGATTGCACTAACCCAATGTGTCGGTCATGCAAATATTGCACTCTGTTTGATCATGAAACAGAGAACTGTCCTACACAAATAGCAAGGATATGTGACAAAGGGGTACTACCACCTCAGCCAACTCAAAACCTGCAGATGATGAGGTCTGAGCCTCGTGAAGAGGATCAGAATGTGGATATAGTGCTCTGAAGTGGAATTACAATAGGGGATGATAAGGGGAAACAACATGAAGATGGCGCATGGGTTTGCAAAGCTATGACGAAGGAGGCTAAATTTGATTTGGAGCATGCACGGGAAATGTTCATGGAAGTAAAGAAGAGCTTTGTTGAGGCTTCCACCTTAGGGAGCAAGGATAAGCCTGATCAGGAAATGGACCCTTCTATGCTTACGACCTTTCTAGATACCTGCATGAAGTTGTTGCACAATAGCAAGGCTCCGAAGGGATTACAGTAGCTTATAAATAGATGCGTTGGAAACACTCCAAGTGAACTGTGTGTGGTACAAAATATTGGTAAGCATAAAAAAAGGACAAGACGAGAGATGAGACTGACCGCGCAGATAGGAGAATATGAAATGGATTAGGTTATTTTGGATCTGGGGTCCTACTAAAGCAGACTTGGGAATGGATGGGAATACCCATGCTGCAGTGGTCTCCGATTCAACTAAGGATGGTCAATCAACAAAAGATCATCCCCATGGGGCAGCTACAAGGAGTGACTATAGATATTGAAGGCGCAAGCACGTTGGATGACTTTGAAGTAATAGAAATTATGGATGATAGCAACCCTTACCCTATGCTCCTTGGCATTCATTGGGCTACTGATATGAATGGTGTAATCAACCTAAAGAAGCGGAAGATGATATTTGAAAATAAATCACTCCATGTAATAGTACCCCTAGATCTTGCTGAAGGATCGCGTTATACTAAACCAGTCCGCGATTATGAAAGTAATGATGATCTGGACTGTATCTATAAGATAACAGTGCGAGACCAAGATTGGGTGAACCCAACAGTGGATGGATGAATTACATGGGATCACGAGAGTTCCTACACCTCGGACTCTGGTGAAGAATTAGAGCACTGGTAGAATTGGTTACATGAAGTAACCATGCTAAGTTGTAACATGATGACCCAATTGCTATGCTATGTGTCATCAGAGGTAAGAAATAGGGGTGATTTTAGGGGCGAATGTTCGCCCTTTGGCGAAATTAAGGAGTTTTAAATTTTTAGTGGGCGATTATTTTGTATCATAGTACACTTTTACAAATCACCTCAAATAGCCCACCTTCTTTTAAGGGAGAGGGTAAAAAAGGTAAGTTTAGCCCTTGAAATTAGGAGTTACAACCTTCCATTCGCCCATTTTCAAGAATAGGTTTTATTTAAGTGAATCCTATGGGCCAAAGGCCCAAATACCATATTTATAAAAGAGGTATGGTAAATTAATAAAAATATAAATAAATGAGAAGTATGGTAAATAAATAAATAAAAAATTTATATTTACTCCATAAATCACCTTATATACATGCAAGGGTGTAAACAAATAAAAATATAAGTAAAGTGGAGGTATGGTAAATAAATAAAATGTTTTTTTTTGTTAAGTAAACTTGACTCGGGATAGAGTCAAAGTTGACGAGGTTAAACAGTGATGGTTTTGGGGCACATGGTATTGTGCACCCATAGTATTATGCCCGTGGTATTATATGTAATGGAGCTTATAAAAGACTGGAAGGACTTCATTGTAATGCAAGACCTGGAGGTGAGCCTTATTGTAATGCATGTAATGCAAGACCTGGAGGTGAGCCTTATTGTAATGCAAGACCTGGAGGTGAGCGGCGAAGGATCACTTGGTCGGATTGGCCAGGGTTTTGGCCAATGCTAATGAGATCTTATTAGGTTGAGTTTTTCACCAGATTTGGGGTTTTCCTGGATAAACATTTGTGTTTATGTGTTTATGGTTGTTGCTGGTTATTTTTATATTTATTCCTCTTAGTAATTATTCATGTTATGCAGTAAATGTATTAACATTTTTATACTTACTCAAAAGGTATGGTAAATAAATAAAAATATAAATAAACTAGATGCATGGTAAATAAATAAAACCTCTTTTTATATTTAATCCATAACCCTCGTTCTATTTATGAAGCATCAAGAAAGAGGTTTTATTTAAGTGAATCCTATGGGCCATATACCATATTTGTAAAAGAGGTATGGTAAATTAATAAAAATATAAATAAACGAGAGGTATGGTAAACAAATAAAACATTTTTTTATATTTACTCCATAAGTCACCTTATATTTATGAACACTCAAAAAATGTTTTATATTTAGGTGAAACCTATGGGCAAAATACTATGGGACAAATACCATGGACAAATACCATGCAAAAAAACATTATTAACCCTAATATTAGTATTAATAAAAATAAAAATGGCACATGGTATTGACCCATGGTATTCACCAAAATGGCACATGGTATTGACCCATGGTATTCACCTGGAATTTAGCCTATTTAAATGGGGGAATTAAACCAACATAGATCCATCTTTACTCTGGATCTACTAACCGCTGAAAGGTATCAAATATCAAATATCGGTAATTTTGATTTCAAAATATATTTTAAAGAAATGCAATGATTTCATTTGTGTATTCAATAAACACAAGATTTTATAATTGAGTAAAATATTCGCCATGCCTGGTGAGAGATTCGCCAAAAAATTATATATACATATCATATTATTGATAAAATCGCCTTCCATTTTTCCTATATACCATGGAGATTCGCCCATTTATTATACATGTAAATTTAGGGGGGCTTCTTAAAATTTTCCCTGGTAAGAAATCTTCCCACTTACGATGGCTTGATTGATCTAGATGTATTTCTGGATGCATTTGAGAGGGAAGTACCAGAGAAGCAGCACTTCCAGGCTTTGGACTAGGCACTGCGCGCTACGCCTGCAAGATGGTAGGGTACGCACAAGGGTAGCTTTGATGATTGGCGTGAATGTAGCAGGATGATGAGAAAACGCTTTGGGAAGCTGAAGGTACGAATGACAGACAAGTATGACGGGAAGGATGATCCATGTGCACACTTGTCCAAATGGGCCAAGGCTTCTGAAGCGAAGCCCCAACCTGAATGGGTGGACTTGTTTTGTCCCACCTTGGATGTCATCCTGATGAACTGGTACTTGGGAATAGAGCTCCACCATGGTACAAGTGAATGGGATATTCTGCACAAAGGATTCATAATGACATTTAGCTTTGAAGATGGGTTTGACTGCATTTACGAGGTGCTACAAGAAGTGAAAGTAGCAATCTTTAGGATACCACAGGATCCTTTGGACCTGATTCAACCCAATTGGACTACTTAGCTAAGCCACACGCTGGAATGCTATAACGTGATCACTGAAGAAGAAGATGAGGATCCGCGAAAGATTAACATCCCTGAAATAGAAGGTCAGCACGAGGTTGAGGGACTGCAGATTGAGAATCCTGATATAACTGCGCCACTGAAAACGAAACAAGTAAATATTGGTACGGAGGGAGAGCCCAAATTCGCAAATATTGCAGATTACTGGGATGACGAAATGGTGGATAAGGTCACTGAATTGCTCCACGAATACCAGGATTTGTTCCCTACCAAGTTTATGGATCTAAAAGGAATAATAGGAGACCTAGGTGTTATGAAGATCACGTTGAAGCCCAACGCGAAACCGGTTAAGCAAAGACCTTATCATCTCAATCCAAAGTATAAGGAGAAGGTCCACTTAGAGCTAGACAAGATGCTCGTGGCAGCCATCATTGAGCCCGTAGAAGAATTTGATTGGGTAAGCCCGATAGTGGTACAAGAAAAGAAGTAGAAGGATGAAATAAGGATATGCATAGATCTTAGGAAGTTAAATGACGCTTGTGTACATGATCCTTTCCCAACTCCATTCACTGATGTGGTGTTGGATAATGTAGGTAGTCAGGAAGTGTATTCCTTCACTGATGGATTCTCTGGGTACCATCAGATCAAAATTTCACCGAAGGATAGAAGCAGGACGACCTTCGAAATAGAGTGGGGTTGTTTTCAGTACACTGTAATTCCTTTTGGATTGAAGAATGCGCATGCGATTTTTACGTGCGTAGTCATTGTTGCGTTCAAGGAATTTATTTAGAAGTTTCTGGAAGTGTACTTTGATGACTGGACTGTGTTTGGGCTGGTGAAACACCATGTGGAAAGTTTGTGCCTAATGCTAGATACCTGTCAAAGGTACCAGAAGTGCCTATTTTGTGTTCTTTTTGGGACCCTGCTGGGTCATGTGGTTTGCAGACAGGGACTAATGGTAGATCCCACAAAGATCATAGTGATACTTAACTTGGAAGCGTCGAGGAGTGTGAAACAGTGGCACACAACCTTAAGTCATACTAGTATTACAGGAAGTTTATCAAGGTCTATGCCCAAATCGTCGCGCCTATGGAGAAGTTGTTGAAAAAGGATGTCACATTTGCTGGAATGAGGACTTTAAGAAAATCTTGGATGTATTGAAATAAAATATGGTCATCACACCAATTCTAGTCTTCCCGGATTGGAAGAAGGAGTTTCATGTACATGTCGACGCATCATGTATAGCACTAGGAGCAGTATTGACACAGGCTGGTAGAGGAGACTTGGACCATCATATAGCGTTTGCAAGCATAAGGTTATCCAAGGTGGGGAAGAACTATTCCACAACCAAGCGTGAAGGGTTAGCCATGGTATACACTCTCTAGAAGTTTAGACACTATTTGCTGGGTGGGAATTTTAAGATATATAAAGATCATTCCTCGTTGAAATACCTGGCCAATAAGCTTGTGTTTGGGCGGATAAGCTGTTGGTGGTTGTTATTGTTCCAGGAGTATGATTTTGAGGTTATTATGATGCCTGGACAACTAAAGCGGGACCAGACCATCTGTTGCGCATCGAAACAGGGGAAGAGCCCATTGGTTTGGAGGAGGGATTTCCTGATGCTAGCTATTTGCAGTTCACGTCGCAGATGGTCATTTTGAAGATATCATACACTTCCTAACGACAGGAACTACCCCTGAAGGTTACACCATCTAGCAGAAGAAGGACTTATTGGTGTGTGCGGTAGATTTTTTTGTCATTGCCGAGCATCTGTACAAAATGGGGTCTGATGATATATTGCGACAATATGTACCAGAGTTTGAAAGGAGAAGTATCCTCATGGATGCTCATGGGGGTGCCGCAAGAGGACATTATGCAAGGAGAGAGACCGCACAGAAGATTCTACACGCAAGGTTGTGGTGGCCAACCCTCCATCAGGATTCAAAAGCTTACTGCAAACCGTCTGATGTGTGTCAAATGACTGGCGGGCCATTGTGAAGGGATGAGCTACCTCTGAATCCATAGATGATGTTACAACCCTTTGCAAAATGGGTAATAGATTTTGTGGGACCAATTCAGCCACAAGGGAAGAAGACTGGAGCGTAGTACATTATCACCACAACTGAGTATTTTATTCGATGGGCATAGACACAACCTGTGAAGGATTGCACAAGCACGACCATTGCGAAGTTCCTCTTTGAGTATGTACTGACGTGATTTGGGTGTCCAAATATTTTAATGAGTGATCATGGTATGCACTTTCTGAATGAGACGATCAGCGTGCTGACGGAGGAATTTCAGGTATATCACCATAAGAGCATACCTTATCACCCACGGGCTAATGGGACAGTGGAAGCCTTCAATAAAGTGCTGCAAAATTCACTGACCAAGGTTTGCAATGCTCAGCAAAGTGATTGGGACCTGCGCATACCTGTAGTCCTATGGGCCTAGCAGACGACATGGAAGAAGTTGACTGGACATACACCCTTTAGACTTGTCTATGATGTTGAAGCAGTAATGCCCATGGAATACATTGTGCCTAGTCTACGCATAGCATCACTCATGGCTATGATGGATCGCAGAGCCCTGGAAGAAAGGCTCGCGTAGATAGTTGTTCTTGAGGAAGAGATATTTCTAGTTGGATTTCACCAATAGGTCCAAAAGCAACGCAAAAAAGCATTGCATGATCGACACATTAAGTTGTGCACCTTTAAGGTAAATGACCTAGTTTTCTTATATGACAACAAGTTTGATAAATTTCCAAGGAAGTTCAGAATGCACTGGTTAGGGCCCCCTATGTCATTAAGGACATTACCGATGGAGGAGTAGTTTAATTGGTCAAATTGAATGGAGATCCCTTCCCAAGAAAGGTAAATGGCAGCAAATTGAAGCCATACACCTGTGGTTCGGTCATTTGAATATATCAAGGTAGCATAGTCTTAGTGCTCCTGGCAGCTGAAAGGTGGTGCGAGACTATAAATGAAAATGCCCAGGTTGGGGAGCTGCGTGATTGGAGGATTGTGCGAAGTGATCTAGGTGGCTCCAGAGACACACACAAGACAAAGAGGGCTTATGGAAGCTCAAAAATCAAAGTGATTAGAATGCTTTCAAACTAGGACCGGAGCATAGATCTCATCATCTTGATCGTGGTGGTATGAACGGATCATCAAACCGAGTCCGTATGCGAATGTTAGAAGCAATCAAAGTTTTGGTTGAATTTTGCTGACTGGGCAGGCTTAAGGAGGCCGCAATTTGGACATAATCTGGCCACAGGATTCTGGCCAACCTAGGCCATATTCTGGGTGAATTCGTGGCCCATTTAATTTGACTCCTTCAGTCAAATTTTGAAATTTTTGAAAAAGGCTCATTAGTATTAAATGTTAAAAAATATATATAGAAAAAGGGGAGGTGGTGGGCCACCACCCCCACCACCCCACACCTCTCCACACCTCACAACACATCACATTAACGTATGTGAGGCTGGCGGGGATTGAACCCACCCAGGCCACATGGGCTAACCCCCATCGAGCGGCCCCATATATGGAGTGTACCCACCTTAAATACAACGCTCCAATTCATGCAACCAATACCACACCACGGTACTCCAAAATAGTTAATGTACCATGTTTTTAATTGTGGGAGGTATGGGGTAGGCTGCCCAATGTGGGCTCGACCTTCCATTTAAATACATGTGATTCATAGTAAAACAAAAAATGTTTAAACATGGAGGGGGCGAGGTTTGACAACCCGACATCCTCCACCTATTATGGTCCCTTTATCAATCCGCCCAAACGGATTTGTTGGTAACTCTACCCAAAAAATCAAATAAACTTTCATTTGCACAATGCGCCCAGGCAAATGGAGGAACCAGGAGTAGGCATGTAAAATGAGGTAGAGTATTTTTAATTAATTTTTAATGCAGGTGGAACCATGATTGAGCAAAATTTCCAGGAGGGTGAAATTTTTGCAGTGTCCAAATTGGACAAACCTTATGTCGATTTTACACCTCTCAGCGACATGAACCCAATGGTGTATTCAGTTCCCTGATCTGAGTAGCCAATTTATAGAGGAACCAGAGGAGGGAATCTTTGAGGAATCTAGGGGGAATCTAAAATATTCCTTAAGCCCCAGATTCTCACTTTCTCATAATTCAACAATTTGACAGTCGATTTTGCACTATTCGGTGCCACAAATATGATGGTGTGTTCAGATCTTCCATTTTATCATTCTATTTTTAGGCCACTTTTCTAAGTGGAGTGCAGGTGTCAACATTCATGAGTGAGCAGTCATTTCCATGCCATTCAATGTCGTGATATCAATGGTTCGAACAGCTTCAGCAGTTTGACATCTGCTTCTTTAGATGGCCCCTGGATGTGAGGTATATGCAGTGTGTTCATGTACTTCTTTTGCTATGCATTGTGTTTCACAGATCCCTAATTGATATTTGACGTGGGATCTTGTTTCTTACTTGTTTCATGATTCCTTCTTGATGTGACACAAAATCATTTATGGGATGTACTTGTTGTCATGATTTGTCATGTTTTTATTTGAGATACCTTTGTTGTATGTTGATGGGATACTCATGTGTAATCATGTCTGTTTGCATTGAGATCCCTTTTATGCCATGTCGGTAGGATGCTATTTATCATCATGTATGAGTTTGTGTCATACTGATAGGAGTCCTTTTCACTAAGAGTTCCTGTAGCAGAATATCGCTTGGAGCCACTCTTGCATGAGAGCATTTTTCATTGTATGATAACGACATCACCTTTGTGTACATCATCACTATTGACAGCACTTAATGCAAAGGCCTACACCATCTTTACATCGAGGCCCGGAGACGTAGTCCCTCCTGGACGAACTCCATTATCAACGTCTTATGTTTTCATGTGTTGATGATTGACATGTTCCTCTTCTTTATAGCACGCACATGTATTCATTTATGTTCTTTTAAAACTATAATTTAACACATTGCGAAAGTAAAATGTCTTGGAAGGGTCCTTTGTGACACTCGGACCTGGATCAAGTGGTATAAGAGCAGTCTTTACATGGATGTGAATTAAAAGCGTGAAAAATTGAACATGCAGTGACAGAGGATGAAGAAGCGATGTATGAGACCATGCTTAAAATTTCCAAAAGGGTCGAAATAATGTATGGAACTCTACAAAAAGAGACAGAGGAAAAGGAGTGGTTGCAGCTTCAGTTGCAAGCCACAGAAGAGGCCCTGGAAAAATTGAAGAAGAACCACCAAGATCTTCAAACGGATAACGTTGAATTGAAGATGCGTCTACACGAAGAGAAAGAGGAAAAACATAGTTTGCTACGACAGCTGTAAGCAAAGGACAAGGCCTGGGAAAAGCTACAGCGTTACCCATGTGAGGTAAAAAGTAGTTCTCTAAATTCATGTATGTTTCCTGAAGATGATTTCATTGTTTTTGAAAATAATACCACAGGAATTGGCTCCAAACTGTTGAAGAAAATGGGGTATGAAGGAAAAGGCTTGGGCATTAATGGCCAAGGCATTGTCAACCCCATAAAAGTGGAGGAATTACCCCGTCAAATAGGACTTGGGTATGTCAAAAAAGAAGTTGGGAAATGTTCCGACACAACTAGCAAACCACCAACAATAGATGATGAGTAGCCCTAATCAGTTCTTTCCAAATCGAAAGAGGATGTAAAAGATGTTGATTTCCTTTTGGTTTCATCTTCACATAGTATGCTTTCCGTTGGAGATTTGGAGATCCCAACTATAGGCACAAACATGAGGAGGAAAAAGAAGTTGGTGTTAATAACCAAGGCATAACTCAACCATTGGAGGTTGTGCAGAGACCTCAATTTGCAAGCTCAAGATACACCAAAGGAGAATGCTCGAAGGTGTCAAATTCTTTTGAGAGATCGTCGAAATTGTCGAAGAAAGAGAATGATGGGAAAACATTCCCATCATCCCATGACAGTTTCCATTGCAAGGAAAGAGTTGAGGCAAACTCTCATCACCATACTTACACCAGGGACGGTAAGGAAAGGTATAGCCAGTTTTGATATTCGAATGTTCATTTCAGTTATAATCATGTTGTTAATGATGAACGTAAAACATGAAATCGAAAAACATGTACCTTTTGTAGATTACATAACCATACATTTTCTAAGTGTTGGAAAAGAATAATAGAACAAACAAAGAAGAGGCGTGAAAGACCCTCTCAACAACAGGTAAAGAAACATGTTAAGAAGATCTAGAGGAAGAAGACCTATCATTACAATAGAAGTGGCCATCAAAGAGCCTCTTGTTGGAGGCTCCATCCAGAGTAGCACCTTAAAGACAAAGCGTAAGGGCATGAACTAGGTGAAACAATTGTTCGACAAGCAAAACCACCATAGGAGGATGACCCATTCACATTGATAAGTGAAAATGGTTTTCAGATATGTTATCTTGTCATGGTCGTGCTTTTGCAAATCATTTGTTGCATTTTAAAATGTAAAAGTGATGATGTGTTTTCCATCACTTGCTCAGCAAAAATGATGTCTGGTCTTATTTTGAGTTGCATGATAAACTGTGAAAGTGATTTCATGTTTCCATCACTTGTCAAAACAATAGTGTTTGGCCTTATATTTGTAAATCATGTGTTGCAGTGATGATGTGTTTTCCATCACTTATTGGAGCAACAATGCTATGTTGGCCTTGTTTTGGTAGATAGGGTATTGTGTCCATCTTGATGTAAACTTGACCACCAAGTATGTGTTATAAACTCGTGGCAAGTGTGGGATTCTTGGGTCATTAGTTGGTCATGAAATTCAAGCATGTAATTTGCAAAACAATGTACTACAGGTTGCAGAGGTTGCAGGTGTCGGCTCATCTCTTAAGGCTCCAAAGAATAAAGGTGAAGGAGATGGAAGCAAGACCTTTTCAGAATGTTTGTGATGCAGACAAGGTACAAAAAAGTTGCAGATTATTTTTCATGTTCTTGGAGGACCAAAAGCTCCACAGTGGGGAGGATTGATCCAGGTGGCTTCAAAGAGACACACAGGACAAAGAGGGCTCATGGAAGCTCAAAAATCAAAGTGATTAGAATGATTTCGAACCAGGACCAGAGCATAGATCTCGTTGTCTTGATCACGGTGGTATGAACAGTTCATCAAAACGAGTTCGTATGCGAAAGTTAGAAGCAATCAAAGTTTTGGTTGACTTTTGCTGACTAGGTAGGCTTAAGGAGGCCGCAATTTGGACAAAATCTGGCCACCAGATTCCAAACAACCTGGGCTAGATTCCAGGTGAATTTGTGGCCCATTTAATTTGACTCCTTCAATAAAAATTTTGAAGTTTTCGAAAAAGGCTCATTAGTATTAAATGTTAAATATATATATATATAGATATATATATATATATATATATATATATATATATATATATATATATATATATATATATATATATATATATATATATATATATATATATATATATATAGATATAGATAGATATATATATATATATCTATATATATAAAAGGAGAGGTGGTGGGCCACCACCCCCACCACTCCACTCCTCTCCACATCTCACAGCACATCACATTAACGTATGTGAGGCCAGAGGGGATTGAACCCGCCTAGCCTACGTGGGTCAACCCCCACCCGGCGACCCCATATATGAAGTGTACCCACCTTAAATACGGTGCTCCACTTCATGCAACCAATACCACGCCATGGTACTCCAAAACAGTCAATATACCATGTTTTTAATTGTGGGAGGTATGGGGCAGGCCACCCAATGCAGACTTGACCCCCCACTTAAATACACATGGTTCATAGTAAAACAAAAAAATTTTAAACATGGAGGGGGTGGGGTTTGACCACCCGACCTCCTCCACCTATTTCGGTCCCTTTACCAAATCGCCCAAAAGGATTTGTTGGTAACTCCACCCAAAAAATCATATAAACTCTCATTTGCACAGTGTACCCAGGCAGATGGAGGAACCAAGAGTGGGCATGGAAAACAAGGCAGAGTATTTTTAATTAATTTTTAATGCAGGTGGAACTATGATTGAGCAAAATTTCTAGGAGGGTGAAATTTTTGCAGTGTCCAAATTGGACAAACCTTATGTCAATTTTACACCTCTCAGCGACGCGAACCTGATGGCGCAATCAGTTCCTTAATCTGAGAAGCCAATTGGCAGAGGACCCAGAGCAGGGAATCTTTGAGGAATCTAGGGGGAATCTAAAAGATTCCTTGAGCCCCAGATTCTTACTTTCTCAGAATTCAGAAATTTGACAGTCGATTTTGCACTATTCGAAGCCACAAATATGATGGTGTGCTCAGATTTTCCATTTTATCATTCTATTTTTCAGACACTTTTCTAAGTGGATTGCAGGTGTCATCATTCATGAGTGAGCAGTCATTTCCATGCGATTCGATGCTGTGAGATCGATGGTCTGAACAGCTTCAGCAGTTTGACATCTACTTCTTCATACGACCCCTAGTTGTGAGGTATATGTAGTGTGTTCATGTACTTCTTTTGCTATGCATTGTGCTGCACAGAACCCTGTTTGATATTTGATGTGGGATCTTGTTTCTTACTTGTTTCATGATTCTTGCTTGATGTGATGCAGAATCATTTTTGGGATGTACTTGTTGTCATGATTCATCATGTTTTTATTTGAGATCCCTTTGTTGTATGTTGATGGGATACTCATGTGTCGTCATGTATGTTTGCATTGAGATCCCTTTTATGCCATGTCGGCGGAATGCTCATTATCATCATGCATGAGTTTGTGTCATACTTATAGGAGTCCTTTTGATTGAGAGTTCTTGTAGTGGAACATAGCTTGGAGCCACTCCTACATGAGGGCATGTTTCCTTGTATGATAATGACATCACCTCTACGTACATCATCACTATTGACAACACTTAATGCAGCAGCCTACACCATCTTGACACTGGGGCCCAGAGACGTAGTCCCTCCTAGACGAACTCCATTATCAACAGCTTATGTTTTCATGTGTTGATGATTGACATGTTCCTCTTCTTTACAGCATGCACATGTATTCATTTATCTTCTTTTAAAACTGCAATTTAACACATCATGAAAGTAAAAGGTCTTGGAAGGGTCCTTTTTCACACCCGGAACTGGATCAGAATGCACTGACTAATGAGATATTGCGACAATATGTACTAGAGTTTGAAATGAGAAGTATCCTCATGGACGCTCATGGGGGCGACGTGGGAGGACATTATGCAAGGAGAGAGACCGCGCAGAAGATTCTACGTGC
Source organism: Pinus tabuliformis (assembly GCA_031772625.1). Taxonomy (NCBI): domain Eukaryota; kingdom Viridiplantae; phylum Streptophyta; class Pinopsida; order Pinales; family Pinaceae; genus Pinus; species Pinus tabuliformis. Next base: position 110,993,748 of record CM062815.1, on the reverse strand, counting down.
AGGGTTGTGGTGGCCAACCCTCCATCAAGATTCAAAAGCTTATTGCAAAGTGTGATGTGTGTCAAAGGACTCGCAAGCCGTCATGAAGGGATGAGCTGCCTCTGCATCCACAGATGATGTTACAACCCTTTGAAAAATGGGCAATAGATTTTGTGGTACCTATTCAGTCATAAGGGAAGAAGACGGAAGCGCGGTACATTATCACTACGACTGAGTATTTGACTTCATGGGCATAGGCACAGCCTATGAAGGATTGCACAGGTGTGACTGCTGTGAAGTTCCTCTTTGAGTATGTACTGACATGATTTGGGTGTCCAAAGATTTTTATGAGTGATCGTGGTACGCACTTTCCGAATGAGATGATCAGCGCGCTGACGGAGGAATTTCAGGTATATCACCATAAGAGCATGCTGGATCACCCATAGGCTAACGGGATGGTGGAAGTATTCAATAAAGTGCTAGAGAATGTGCTGACCAAGGTTTACAATGCTTAGCGAAGTGATTGGGACCTGCGCATACCCACAGTCCTATGGGCCTATTAGACGACATGCAAGAAGTTGACTAGAAAGACACCCTTTAGACTTGTATATGGTGTTGAAGCAGTAATGCCCATGGAATATATTGTGCCTAGTCTATGCATAGTGTCACTCACGGGTATGACGAATCACGGAGCCCTGGAAGAAATGCTCGTGCAGCTAGCTTAGCTTGAGGAAGAGAGAATTCTAGCTGGATTTCACCAACATGTCAAAAAGCAGCGTGAAAAAGCATGGCATGGTCAGCACATTAAGCTGTGCACCTTTAAGGTAAATGACCTGGTTTTATTATATGACAGCAAGTTCGATAAATTTCTAGGGAAGTTCAGAATGCACTGATTAGGGCCCTATTTCATTAAGGACATTACCGATGGAGCTACGCGATTGGAGGATTGTGTGAAGCAAGGAAGTGTCACAGGGTTTGCGGTAGCACGAAGGGAGCTGCACTACCCAGGGATAAATTGTGCAGGTTGGCCAGAAAGTGACCATTAAAGTCACTATTCATGATTTTACAATAGAAATGCGGCCAAATGGAGTGGGTGGCTGGCATTTAAGACGAAATTTATGGGTCAGATTCTTGAAAATCTATTGTCAATCCAGCATTAATGAACCGAATGTGGGGGGAATGGTCAGATTTGAATTCAAAAAGCCCTATAAATTACAAGTGGCTACCCAGTGAAAAATACTTGCCATTTTGAGAATTTATTTGTTAAGCTCTCAAGTGCACATGAACCGAGATTTCTTCGAGGCTCTGATAGCGAGTTTGGTGTTTGAGTAGTTACCAGAGATGAAACGAGCATTGTTGAATAGCATCATGTCGGCACCTGGAGAAGCTATAGATATCGAAGCAGTGACAGTTGAGGAGTCAGTACCGCAAATCGTTATGGAGGCAGAAGAAGTTGCTCCAGAGGTTGTCGAAGTATTAGCGGAAGTCCCCAAATCACCAAGGACACTGAGACCAAATCCAACCCTAACCAAGGAGAGTGTGAAGGATAAGAAGGGAAAGTAGCCCGCAATACCAGTGTGCGCATTGCCAAGAAGAAACCCACCAAAGGACAAGCCCAATGCAGAGGAAAAGGGCAAAGCCATCAATCTGGAGCCAGAGAAGGAAGAAATCGAAGACATCCCGATGGATGATGAGGATGTTGGGATAGACGTGGAGGAAGTTGAAGCCCATGGTGTTGACCCTATCACTCAGTTTCCTGAGTACGTCCCTCTACACAAGGGAAATACAAAGGTACCGAAAGATATCGATGAAAGCAAGGTCCCCTTACAAACCGCTCTCCTGCCGAATGAGGCTGTTTTTGAAGGACCGCGCTTGGTGTGGGTTCCTCTATTAAAATTTGAAGACTGGGACTTGGGTGACCATGAGAAGTTCCCACACTTGGCGATCGAGCAACTGATGCGCCACATTATTGACACAACCACCGGGATGACCGCATTGGAGCTGCAGAGGTGACTCAGAGGAGTAGACGAGGCATGTCTGCTCAACATGCAATGGGTGTCGCACTACAACCGCACCTTGATTATAGTCTTGGTCATCAAGCAGTTGCTATGCTTGGTGCATGATGGGTGTCTGTGGCTGGAGGAGCCAATACCCATCACTAATAGATTGACCCACAGGATAACGCGGTTTCCCTACAGAGGAGAAATTCCAGCCATGATGTTTGGCAGAAAAGGTGGCGAGTAGGCCCTCGTGGAGGCCATGAAGGAGAAATTTAAGCTTGTGAAGAAACTGTGTGGATATGCCATATCAAGAATTAGTGACCCTATTGTAAAGGTGGCTACACAGATTTTGGAAGGGAAGGTGATGACGGAGTGTCACGTGATGAGGTGTCAGTGCTTGTCATCGCGCTAGCAGCCCAATGCGCCAAAGGAGTCCAGTTCAATTGGGCACACTATCTCTACGGTGAGTTCCTTGCAAATTTTCGTGAAGCACAAGAGCTCAGCAAGGCATTCCACTATGTGTGGCTCTTGCTATCTATTGTGCTGGTAGCATGGGAGCTGCCAGAGGACAGCTAATTCCCTTTGGTTGCACCAGACCTACCATAGGTAATGAAGTACACTTCGCTATGGGTGACCAAGGATGTGTAACGCATCAAAGACAGCAAGATATTCTGGATCTTGATGGCGATGAACATCTGCATGGCCATCACTCGCAAACCACAGTTGTCGTCTACATTGTTTTCCAACTTGCAGGGCTACGCAGAGTTCAAGGCATATTTTCACCATGTGTCCATCAGGGCGCAGAAGGATGCTGCGCAGACATGGTAAAACTTGCCTTACCATTGATACAGTACTTGATTGCTGGCCGATAGAATGGCACACTATAGTAGACTTGGCAGTGGGAGGGAGAAAGTCTGCCACTCAGCGTAAGAAGGAGGAGGCCAAGCTCAAGATGGCACAGTTGGCCGAAAAGAGGAAAAGGGAGGTTGTTGACAAGGCCCAGGCAGAGTGCAATGTTGCTCAACAGACGGAGAAACAAACAGTTGGAACAGAGCGAGGCTCTAACAAAGGCACGAGGTCACCTTCACCCAAGACAGAGGAAGAGACGAATGAGCAAACAGAGCTGCTCAGCGCGGACCCACAGGCGACATCCACCCGCATCAAGCGTCCAAGAGAACAAGAGAAAGGAGGGTTGAGGAAGAAATCCAAGGCCACTAAGATGTTTTTGGACCCAATCACCCTCATAGAGGGTGATTTACATGACATCGGCGACACGGTGCGAGATGTCACTGCGGAGGCCCTATAACAGTTTGAGCAACAATAGCAACTAATATTGGGGGCTATCAAAATAGATCTATAGGAGCTACAGACCCACACATCATAGGCTAGCACGGTGTCCACCATCCTTGCTATCAACACTTCAAAAGCTACTGAGATACTGTGAGTGAAGGTCTCCAGTGCGATAGTGTTTCCTGATGGAGCACTGACCACAAATAATGAAGCTGACAAACCCACTGTTGATGCCCTCAAGGGAGTAGGGTTGAATCTAGTAGTTCTCCCATGCGAGGTGCTCCACTTGTTGCAAGACGGAGTAGTTGTGGAGATGAGGGCCCATGAGAACTGTGCCCTAGAGGTTATCAGTGAGCAGTAGATTAACAATGAGAAAATTGCACTACAACGAGACTCTGCCATCACCGTTGTGACCAAGGTAACTGACCAAAACAAACGTATAATTTAGGTCATAGAGGAGGCATCGAATGGTCCCAGAGTTGGCCATTCCTGAGGAAGAACCAGTCGAGGTGCGTGTCCACAAGTTGGCTACAGGGATGCGCAACGCTTGCACAGAGATGGTGAGGGTTCAGTTGGAGATGAACCTGAAAATCATTAAATTATAGTTAAAGGCCCAGCCTTCAACTCTGCCAGAAGTAAAGGAGCAGTGTGCAACTGCTGTCATAGAGGTAATACCGGTGGTTGATAGTGTAGTAGTGGACTACACACAACTCTTTGAACAGTCATTCAAGGTCCTGACGAGCTTGCAGGAGGACCCTAATGTACAACAACTAGAGACAGAAGCGCGAGAACTGTAGCAGTGCTATGATGAGGTCAAAGGCACATCGCAAACCGTCGTGCTCACACAGAGACTAGAAAAGTTGCAGGAGGCCAAACAATTGAAAGAATAGGTGGATGTAGCGCAGCACAAGGAAGTAGTGCTGAAGGAGCAACTGAAGCCCTAGTTGGACGAGACATATGTGGTTATGGCCTCTATTGAGGGAAAGCTTGTGACTCTGCAAGCAACTCAGTAAAATCTTCAGGCCGATAGTTTAGGAGCAGTGATCGAGTAGATGGTTGAAGAAGAAAAGCAGGCAGTTGCATAGTGCACTGCCGAGGTTGCGGTCATACAGGTTGAGCTGGGAGGTCTTCACGCTAAGATCTCCATGCCCATAGAGTGACTCAAGGGCGAGTCACGATGTTTGTGTTGGGGGCCTGTTGGGAACGGAATCCCCCAAGGACAATTTTGGGGCTAAAAGCCCATGTTTTGGGTCAAATTTTGTAATAAAGTTGTAAAGTCTCCACATTTTGTGGTCGCGAAGCACGAAGGTGTCATGAGTCATAAAGGGTTGTCTGCCTTTATTTTGTAAAGTGTAAAGTCAGATGAAAATATCTACCCATGTTCCACGGACCATGGGATTGTATAAAAAGAGCTAAGTAAGCTCTAGGTAGCTTTAAAAAGTAAGAAGTCTTAAGCGATAAGGAGGAAGTCTTTAGAGAAGTATAAGTTTCGGGTCATAGCATAGGTAGAGGCTCTGTAGCTTAGTGCGCAGAGGCCTAGGGTGGAAATCTGTAGCTGAGTGCACGAACCCCTGCAGCTGTGTGCATAGGGTAGATAGAGTTTGTAATCATTTGAAGATATCAATAAAGAGAAGCATTCTACAAATTATGTGTCTTTTTTTCTTGTTAATGGATCTTGTCATATTGTGTATGGATTTCATTTACAATTCTTATGTGATGCGCGAATGTATGTAATTACGTTGGTTAATTGAATGCAAGTAAGAATATATGTTTACACCATGCTAACTATGATTGTTTAGTAAGGTAAATAAAACACTTAAGGTAACTTGGGAACTCGTACAATATGCTACCATAGCAGTGTGAAAGTACCTGAACTCTAGGTTAGGGTTGCATGAAGGCCAATCATACTCCTTTGCGGAGGTAATGAAGAACAAAATAAAGGGCTAGATTGACAGAGCCTAGAATGCGATCTACATGAAAGCAGGAACAGAGGACATAAATTGACATCACGACCATCTCAGGGTGTGGAAACTTGATTCTAGCATCCCCCCATACTGCTTAGGGTGAGAATTCGGTCCGCGCTCCGCAAGCTGATGCTGAAAGGGCTAGTAGTGTAGGGATTTGTTTGGATAACTAACATTGAACCTGGGTCAGTCCCCATGCAGCCAACATCAATGGTAGGGGAGATACATCCAGTGTTTCCTCATGAGAGGCCTATAGGTGAGTTTGTTGATCACCACTGTGTACCAAGGAGTTGTGGAAAGGGAACGGTCATACAAATCAATGACCTAGAGAGGCTTGAGGCATGAGCTATAGCCACAACAATGTTGTGAATGTTGGGTAGTCATGCCTTCCACCATATCACTGGAGGTAAAATGATGCTGGTGGAGAGTATGCTAGGAGGGACATACTATGGGTGGGCCCATATGATGTTGTCATTGTTGAAACGATAGTTGACACTATGCAAATGGAGGACCCATGATAATTGTTCATTTGGGGTAGTGTTATGTTCACTATCCTTTGAGAAGATCCCCACTATTTGAACTCATGTGCAAATATGTGATGGGGGTCCACAGAAGCCCAGGATGCACCACTGAGGGCAGCTATTGAGACAACATAGAAGAGGGGGATTCAGACGAGTGTTCTGACCTAACTTTTTTTCTCATTGAGACTAGATGCCACTGTACATAGATGGTTATCCATGTAGTGTCATGAACTATCAAGGGGATCCTAACTTACCACTTCCACCGAGATGAGCATGGGGTCCAGATGGTAAGTGAAAGTTGTTATATATTTGATGCATTTATAGGTTAATAAATATGTTTATATGGTACTAATTTCTAAACTTTTTGGTATGTAGATATAGCACCGGTGAGGGTGGCAAGATACACGGGACGAGCCGCAATGCCTGGGGATGCAAATTAGGGTGGGTCCATATCACAATAGATATTAAGGAGTGATGCTCTACTGGAGGATCTCTAACACAGATTTGTTATGTTACTAACCAGGGTGACAGAGTGTGGGTGGCATGAGATAGAAGATCAGTATATAGATGAGTGCATTGGTCTTCCCTGAGAGTGCTGATGAATCACGTAGCGCATTGCGATGGCCAGTCAGGAAGTACAAGATTTATGGGTTGGGGGAATGGAGTCATTGGCTCGGGAGCCTCCAAATGATAGCGATTAGGCATAAGGACATGTGGATCCCCCTTTTTTTATGGTAACATGTGAATGAGCATGTCCGATGTATTTAGAGTAGTGGACTCAAAACATTGTATGAAGATACATAGTTATGATTACGCATTTGTTGAGTGAAAATTGATAAGGTTCATCAATAGGTAAACTATATGGGTCACAATTCCACTATCCACCTTATTAAATTGACTTTTCTCACATTTATTTACATATTTTGTTATATTTTTCTTAGTGATAAGAGTAAAGGTCAGTTACTATGTCATGTCGCCTAATGTGTCTTAAAGGCAGGAATTGGAGCAGTTTTGGGTTGACTTAAGTGCAGGAATTCAGAGTAGGCAAGAAAGAGATATTTTAGGAGAAGGTCTCCCTCCTTGACTCCTCAAATCATTCAAAGGTTCCTCCACATTATCTCATCAGCTCAGTGTCTCTGATAGCCAAGAAAACTGAGTTCATTGGAAGCTAAGCCAGTGATAGTCAAGGAAGAGTTATTCTTGTGTTAGGGAGCCAAGTATCTTATTTTCTAGGGAGCTATTGGTAGCTCCATTTTTCTATAAATAAGAGAGCCAAGGGACTCATTAGGATTCAATTTTTTGTTGTAGCTAAGTGGCCATTTGAGCTAAAACATTTTGACTGTTATTGTTATGATGTACTTGACATTTTTATGATAATGAGAAATTATGTTTTGATCCAATACTAAGTTGACTCAAAGGGTTGAATCTCTTGGGTTAGGGCCCAACCCTAGCAGCAAAAGTTCCTCTTTTGTAGCTATATTCTTAGCTTAGAATGATAGTTAGTTGTTGAAGTTTATTTATGTCTTTATGTTAGCTTAGCAAGTTACTTAAATTGTTTATTAACCTTGTTTCCATTAGTTTAAAGAGGTAGATTAGTGTTACAGTTTAGTGAAGGAAATTATACCAGAAAATCTTGTGACAGTGGCCCCTATCTCATCTCCCTCATGGGATTATGATTAGAGGACCCCACTCTCACAACCCCAAAAATAAAGTTTGTCTTTTTTTTATTGCATAGATTAAGTTTCATTCTTAGCTAGATAATTGTTTATGATTTCTTGGAAGCATCTGCATTTGTTATCTTGTTTCTTAAGGTTTTTGTATCTTAAAAGGAAATCCATTTCATAGATCTAGTCCTTAACACTAGATAGGTTAGCTTCCTCTAACTCAACTCATCTTTTCCATGTCAACATGTAGTGATTTATATATGAAAAGAGAAACAGGTTTATTGCTGGGATTGTTGATCTGAAGGAATGGACTCCTCCAACCATCTTCACCTAGGTCTTCTCCACCTTCTATTGACGCATACCAACCCATAGTTTGAACCTCTGTTTTCCATCCACCGTGAGCAAGATACCTTAGGAAAATTTGACCTCCTTGGAGTGTTGGGCTTGTCCTTGGGCGATGTTCACCTTCCCTACACCTTCTACAATTTTCATGCACCCCTCAAACATATCATATCACCATTCTTACCCTCCAAAACCTCTCAACTAACTTTCTGTAGCAGTTCAAGACATCTTGTAGCAAATCAGGACATCCTATAGCAGTTTCCTATAGAAAACATGTAGCAACCTGTTTTGACCCTATTTTCACCTTAAATGATAGGATAGACTAGGATAGGAGTAGGTTAGCCCCTCAGCTTGGACTCCATGACTAGAAGTGCCACCTAAACCAACCTTCCCATTCCTTTCCCTCCTGCAAGATCAGATTACATTAGTTTTTATATTTCTGAAGGTAGCAATTAAGACTTTTTTCTGTAATTGTGAATGAGATAGTTAATGCATGCATTTTTGAATTCTGAGATGATAGACTAACTTTCTATTTTCAAGCAGTCCTAGTATATAGATGATCAATTGCAAGATTGGCATAGTTTCCTTTCTGCAAGTAATTTGTGCCATTTCATAGCTAGATGATTTATGACATTTCATAGCATTTACCATTTGGAAGCTTTCATTTCCTAAATAGACAAGCATTTACTTTCCTTGCACTAGAGCTAGTGTTACATTCACTGGAATTAGTCAGAATCCCTCTAGATCAATAAAGGATTGGTCTGGAACCCTAATGGTCAAGTGCCCCAGTTGAGAAGTGCCATGAGTAGAATGATGCATCTGTTGTGTATATAGCACTGTCACCTCCACATTTCTTGATGGGCCTCTAAATTAGACATAAATTAAGCCTCGTGCCTCTAATTTAAAACATAAATTAAGGCCTATGACCATCCTTCAGCACATTAAACCTCTCTTTTTGCATTAGATAATTTATTTTTAACTTTAATATATTCATTAGGAAGGTTTATGAATAATTGAATATTTGTGCCTAATATTATTTATTTTTTGTGGAATATTATGAGAATATTGGGTAGATTATGAAGAGTTGGAGGAGGAGATAATTTAGGGACTTGTTCCCTACTACTAGAGGATCAATAATAAATAATAAGTCAACAAGATATTATGGAATTATGGCACAAATTGTGGAACTCCAATGATTGAGAAAATCTAGGAATGTGTTCCACTAATCAAGGGAGCAGATCCACCAATCAAGGGAGCAGATCCACTAATCAAGGGATTTCAGTGGGGAAATCTTCCTCGATCCATGGGGAATGATTTTTAATCATTTTTTATAAGTACCAAGTCAAATTTTCCTCTAGGGATTGATTGAGAAAATCTAGGAAAGTGTTCCCCACCATTTAATGCAAATTCTTAGTATTGGGGACCAGATCCACTAATCGAGGGATTTTGGTGGGGAAAGCTTCCTCCATTCATGGGGAATCATTCCTAATCATTTTTTATAAGTACCAAGTCGAAATTGCCTCTAGGGGAAGATCTTCACTAGTGTTAGTGTGGAGAGAGCTTGTATTTTTGCAACTCTATTGTATTTTCTTGCAGGGATGTAACTCTATTGATGAAAATAATGAAGATTGGTGTCATGTTCAGCTTCTAAATCTTGTTCTCCTCCATAGGTATCTGGGTTTCCTTGGGCTTGGCCATCCCAGGAACCTCAGAGCCCTTTGTTATCATTTTATTTCCTTCTTTTCATTGCTTATTCACATGCATCTCTAGTTTTTATTTCTTTCTATTTCTGCATTTAGTATTTATGATTTCTTGTTTTAGGATTAAGTTAAAAGGTTGATGTAAGTTCTTTTGCAGGATCGCAAGCATTATTTCATCTTTGGAAAAGCTTTGTAAGTTCATAATAATAATTTAGTTACTTGAATTAGTCTTCTTATTCCCAAATTTATATTGTTGGACCTCCTTTTTAGCAAAGAACAATAAATTTCTGCTATGTTTTATAGCATGCTAACGAGCTTCAATCAAATTGATTCCACTTGAATTAGATCAAAAAAACATTCTAGTTCATAAAAAAAATTACCCCATTGAATTTTCACTTGATTTGGTTAGGCATTTTTTATATTTACTAGCTCACTAGTTCTCAAATTTCTAGATTTTTCGACTAGTAATGTTTTTTATTTTTTTTGCATGGGTTAACATAGGTCTTTTTGAGTGATTCCAATTGGAATAGGGACCTAAGACAACCTAGTGAATAAAAAAAAAATTCCCATCCAATTTGGATTTGATTTTCTTGGTCATTAAACCCTCGCCAATTTCATCATTTCACAAGGAAACTTCTCCAAGATTTTTGAGCAAATCCATCCATCTCCCAACTTTGGTTTTGAGTTCTAAGTGATCCTAGGAATTTTCCCACTCCATTACATCCATGACACACCTTTCTTAGGCCTCCCATCACCTCCAACACCTCACATTTTTCTCTTGGCTGTATCCTATAGGTTCATTGTAATTCCTACAAGATCATCTTGTATGTTACTAGTACATCCTGTAGGTTTTCCTGAAATGGCTTTTTTTGAGGCCGAATTGTGGGAAAACCTTTAGGAAGTCACCAAAAGCCTCCCAAGGCTATCCCACAACATCCAACCATCTCCTAACCTTTCCATCCAACCTCCAATATCCTTAATTCACTTGCCACATCACCAAAGGAAATTAGTTTGCATATTTGATTTTGCATGAAAAGACAAAAAGACAAAAATAGATTTATTTCAGTCCCTTTACTTGCACATTAGTTATGTTTGATGCTTCTTACTTCCATGCTTAGATAGTAGCATTTGGTTCATGATAATTTAGCATTATTTCAAAGCATAGTTTCTTGGAAGTTAATTAGGAAATGGTGTGATTTAGCATTGAATTTCCGTCTCTTTCCTTGTACTTTATTTCTTGCAATAGCTTAAGGTTCCATTTTGAACATTTCATTCTCTAAAACTAGTTTAGGATTTGACTTCAGTACATGCACTCCATTATATCATGACAACAAAGGAAGGACACATTGTATGTCGCACATATAGTGCCGATACCTCTTAAGTTTGTACGAACCCCGGGTTGATAATTAAAGTTGGTAGCCTTGGGAGTTGCAACATTCTTGTTGCAATATTGAGGCTTATCACTTTTTGGCACCGTTTTAGGGGAGGTGTCAAAGTATGCATTTTTTTCTTCCCTAGTTGATTCATTTCTTTTTACTTTTTGCAAAAACAAAAAATGTTTGCATTAGGCATATTTAATTTCAAAAGTAGAAAATTGCATTGCATTATAGCTTTCCTTCAATCATAAAAACAAAACCAAAAAATTATCCACACCAACCCACCCCCCCCATTTGATCATGTGGTGCAGTAAGAGCCATATCACCATTCACTTTTGCAAGTAGAAGAAGAAGATGGCGAAGAATGTAGAAGAAATTGATGGCGATGATGACAATGAGGAAGATCCTATCAGATTTCCCATTCAAGATACTGATGAAAGTGTGCACATGAAGAACATCCCTCCATATTTTCTTCCAAAATTTCATGGTCTAAGGTCAGAGGATCCGGAAACCTTTCTCTTTGAATTTGAGATTGTTTGTAGATCTTATGGTTACTTATTAAAAACTCAAAAATTGAGATTGTTTCCAGCAACATTGAAGGATAGAGCTCTTAAATGGTTCATGAGTTTAGGGACTAATTCAATAAGATCATGGAATGATATGCAAAAGATATTTCTAGAAAAATATAAAGATCATGATCTTAAAGAAGAAATCTTTAGAATGAATCAAAGAGAATATCAGAGTCTAGAGGATCTAATAGAGAGGTTCATGTATAATGTTAATAGGGGAAAACTACATCATTTAGGATCCAACACACTAAAATCCCTCTTACTTAGAACAATTAGGGATGGATGGATTTATATCCTTAATATCAAGAGTAAAGGTGATGTATACCAATTATAATTTGAGGAAATTTGTGAAACATAAAAACACATATCAAGAGGAAAAGTAAGAGTAGGTAAATCAGCATCAAGATCAGTAAGTCAAGCTAAACTTGGAAATTTTTTTGATGATTTTAAAACAGAAATTCTTAGAAATCTAACAAAACAAGTAGAAATGTTAAGAATACAAAATGATCAAAAAGAAGATGTTTGTGTTTCCCATGTAGAATCACATGATGTTAAGTGTTGCTCCTCATTACCAAGGTTGAAGGAAGTTCATCAAGAGGACAATGGAGCAAGTCAATTGCAAATGCAACAATGTTATATAGCTCCAAGAGGACCATGGCAACCTATTCAGCTTGATATGATGCAAGAGCCTAATTCACAATTTCAAGCTTATGCACATCCACCTCAAAGTAATTGGAACACACCCTTTCCTTGGCAACATTGGCGATCTCAACCCAAAAATCAATCTTGGCGACAAGGTTGGCAAGGAACTTATGGGATCCATCCACAATATCCTCAGTATTTTCCTCAATATCCTCCATACCAAACTCCATCTTATCCTTACCATTCACCTCCACCACAACCACAACCCCATCCACATCCATCTAAAGTATACACTCCCACTCAACTACCTGTACCGCCATTTCCAAACCCACACATTGAAGTAGCTCAACCCACTTACAATGTTGAGGTAAAACACTTCCAAACAACTCCTCTTGAGCTAAATGGTATTCACCATAGCTCAGAAAGAGTATTGCAAAAAAGAAATTATATTGATATCATTGAAGGACCACATCCAGAAGAAGAAGATTCAAAAGAGAAGATCAAAGAACCATGGGCTGCATTTGATGAAGAGCAGACAACAAAATTGGAGAGTGAGAAAGCTCCCTCATGGTTACCATCAAATCCTCCATGTATTCAAGAGATCAATCAGCAAAAAGAGGAAGACTTGAAGGTCATGGTAGAAGAAGACATACAAGATGATCTAAATCAGCAAGTGGACCAAAGGCATCACAACTATATTGAAATATGGTTCCAGACAGTCACTAAGTTGCAGCATCACTCTCTTCCTCAACTATGCTTGATCCTTTCAAAGTCAAATCATTTGGTCTTTGAAATCTAGGTACATGTCAAAGCATACATTTCAAGTCTCCACATCATTTTGTCTATCATCTTGATGTGCACATGGCTCCATTGGAAGTATTCTTATACTTGAAAGTGATTTTTTTTTTCAAGTAGGGTAGGGTAGAAGAAAAAATAAATAAATAAATAAAAATAAGAGGAAAAAAAAAAATCTAAGGTGAAAACCTCCTTGGAGGCGCCTCAGATTGGCTCAATGATTGAAAACTCCATGAGGCGGTCAATGGGTTGAAAAAAAGAAAAGAAAAAAAGAAGATCCTAGGTGAAAACCTCATTTGAGGCACCTAGGCAGACCTACTAGTTGAAAACCTCATTGAGACGGCTAGTAGGCCTAGAAGGAAAAAAAGAGAAAAAGTAAAAGAATCATTGCTCCATGCATACATGTACTCTCCAACATTTGCAAGCAACAAGAACAAGTTGGTACCAAAAAGAAAATTGGTCAAGCCTGGTCAAAAGAAGTCAAATTGTGACTTTCTCCTACTTCGTTCAAATGCTCTAACAAGGCCAAGGCCATGCCAATCCATCACCCTCATCTATTTCCACAATTCATCCATCATTCTCAAGCTTCTACCACTCATTTTCCTTGTTGTCCTAAAAAACTACAGGATGCTCTGTTTTACTATAGGATACAAAAATACATAGAGCAGAAATTTGTTTTTGCCATAACTTGAAAACCATGCATCCATTTGCCAAGTTGTTTCAGGGGGAGATGCATATGGATGATGGTAACATGCTCAAGCATTGTCAACAAATTCTAGTGCACAGTTTCCAAGAAATTGGCCTCCATCACCTTCAGCCATTTTTGCATTTTCTCAATATCTGTGGATCCATTTAAAAAGTTGTTTCATTGGGAGATGCATATGGATGATGGTAACATGCCCAAGCAATTTTGGAAAATTCCAGTGCACAATTTCCAATATATCGGCCTCCATCACCTTCTACCATTTTTATTTTTTCTCAATATCCGTGCATCTATTGACCACAATGATTCTATGGGGAGATGCATAATAATGATGGAAACATGCTCCAAAAGTTTCATCTCAATCCAATCTATCGTTTGGGAGATATGGACAAAAAAAGTTGTTTTCATGTAAACCTATAGGATACAGAACAACACCTACAGGATTGGAAATGAGCAGTTTTAAAGGAGATCTAGAGGTCAAAGAATCTCATCTAGAGCTTAGCAGTAGCATCAGGATCATCAACGTCACCATCCAACACCTACACATCAACATCAACTCAGCAGCAACATGCATGTCTCTCCAACAACCATCAGATAGGTACAGGTATGCAATATTCTTAACCTCTTCTCTTGAGCATATTATAGTTAGAAATTTGTTGTCAATGAAAGAGAGATGAGGTTTTATAGGATAAGGATTGGACATAAGTCTCAGCTACCTTCAGCTAGTTAATTGCAACTCACTCCTTCACTCCTGCAATATTGAAAAGTCAAACTATGAAGGGTGATCATTTCAAGAAATGAGGACAACAGTTAAAAGAAGAAATTTTTGTAAATGCCAAGGTCACCACAACACTCCAAGCTCTCCATCCACTTCATATTCACTATCTATTCATCATTTATCCATCCCATTTCATTCTTGAAAAAGAAACAAAGAGAGCATCCTCTCCATTCTCATGAAATTTCCATTTGTATGTTGGCAAGAACAGCGGTCAAAGAGCAAACAAGGATCACAAAGAGACCCCTGTCACTCACATTTTTATTTTACCACTCATTATCATTTATTCCTCCACCATTTATGTCATTTCCCCCCCTCCTTTACTTCAGTTTACCAAGGGACTGTGTTTTCTACAGGATGATCCTGTAGGAATTACAATGACCCATAAATCCTACAAGAGGCAGTCCTAAAGAAAATAAATGGTGGAACAAGGTAGCAAAATGTTGATAAGGGTGTGGAAGACCTTGCCAAACTGAAAAAACAATCAAGAACCATCTTGAATAAGGGGAAGAAGGAAAACTAATGGTCTCAAGAAACAAGGATTTTTCTTTTCACAAATATGTTTCTGGCTTGTCATCGCAGAGCTTACAGGCAAGATTCTTAATGCACAAGAGAGAGGTGACTAGGGCCATGGATGAGGCACAATGAGGTCACTAAGTTTCTTAGAGGATGAGAAACACTTTCAGCATGGGGGTATGACAGGCCTCTAAATTAGACATAAATTAAGGCCCATGCCTCTAATTTAAAACATAAATTAAGGCCTATGACCATCCTTCAACACATTAAACCTCTCTTTTTGCATTAGATAATTTATTTTTAACTTTAATATATTCATTAGGAAGGTTTATGAATAATTGAATATTTGTGCCTAATATTATTCATTTTTTGTGGAAAATTATGAGAATATTGGGTAGATTATGAAGAGTTGGAGGAGGAGATAATTTAGGGACTTGTTCCCTACTACTGGAGGATCAATAATAAATAATAAGTCAACAAGATATTATGGAATTATCGCACAAATTGTGGAATTCCAATGATTAAGAAAATCTAGGAATGTGTTCCACTAATCAAGGGAGCAGATCCACTAATCAATGGATTTCGGTGGGGGAATCTTCCTCAATCCATGGGGAATGATTCTTAATCATTTTGTATAAGTACCAAGTCGAATTTTCCTCTAGCGAATGATTGAAAAAATCTAGGAAAGTGTTCCCCGCCATTTAATGCAAATTCTTAGTATTGGGGACTAGATCCACTAATCGAGGGATTTTGGTGGGGAAAGCTTCCTCCATTCACGGGGAATCATTCATAATCATTTTGTATAAGTACCAAGTCGACATTTCCTCTAGGGGGAGATTTTCACTAGTGTTATTGTGGAGAGAGCTTGTATTTTTGCAGCTCCATTGTATTTTCTTGCAGGGATGTAATTCTATTAATGAAAATAATGAAGATTGGTGTCATGTTTAGCTTCTAAATCTTGTTCTCCTCCATAGGTATCTGGGTTTCCTTGGGCTTGGCCATCCCAGGAACCTCAGAGTCCTTTTTTATCATTTCATTTCCTTCTTTTCATTACTTATTCACATGCATCTCTAGTTTTTATTTCTTTCTATTTCTGCATTTAGTATTTATGATTTCTTGTTGGAGGATTGAGTTAAATGGTTGATGTAAGTTCTTTTACAGGATCACAAACATTATTTCATCCTTGGAATAGCTTTAGAAGTTCATAATAATCATTGAGTTACTTGGATTAGTCTTCTTATTCCCAAATCTAGATTGTTGGACCTCCTTTTTAGCAAAGAACAATAAATTTATGCTATGTTTTAGAGCATGCTAACGAGCTTCAATAGAATTGGTTTCACTTCCATTAGATAAAAAAAACATTCTAGTTCATAACAAAAATTACCCCATTGCATTTTCACTTGATTTGGTTAGGCATTTTTTAGATTTTACTAGCTCACTAGTTCTCAAATTTCTAGATTTTTCGACTAGTAATGTTTTTTATTTTTTTTGCATGGGTTAACATAGGTCTTTTTGAGTGATTCCAATTGGAATAGGGACCTAAGAAATCATTTTTAATAAAAAAAATTGTCCCATCCAATTTGGATTTGATTTTCTTGGTCATTAAACTCTCGCCAATTTCATCATTTCACAAGGAAACTTATCCAAGTGTTTTGAGCAAATCCATACATCTCCCAACTTTGGTTTTGAGTTCTGAGTGATCCTAGGATTTTTCCCACTCCATTCCACCCATAAAACACCTTTCCTAGGCCTCCCATCACCTCCAACACCTCACATTTTTCTCTCGGCTGTATCCTGAAGGTTCATTGTAATTCCTACAAGATCATCATGTAGGTTTCTAGTACATCTTGTAGGTTTTCCTGAAATGGCCTGTTTTGAGGCCGAATTGAGGGAAAACCTCTAGGAAGTCACCAAAATCCTCTCAAGGGTATTACACACCATCCAACCATCTCCTAACATTTCCATCCAACCTCCAATATCCTTAATTCACCTGCCACATCACCATAGGAAATTAGTTTGCATATTTTATTTTGCATAAAAAGACAAAAAGAGAAAAATATATTTATTTCAGTCCCTTTACTTGCACATTAGTGATGTTTGATGCTTATTACTTCCATGCTTAGATAGTAGCATTTGGTTCATGATAATTTAGCATTATTGCAAAGCATAGTTTCTTGGTAGTTAATTAGGAAATGGTGTGATTTAGCATTGAATTTCCATCTCTTTCCTTGTACTTTCTTTCTTGCAATAGCTTAAGGTTCCATTTCGAACATTTCATTCTCTGCAATTATTTTAGGATTTGACTTCAATACATGCACTCCATTACATCATGACAACAAAGGAAGGACACATTGCATGCCGCACATATAGCGTTGATACCTCTTAGGTTTGTACGAACCCCAGGTTGATAATTAAAGTCGGTGGCCTTGGGAGTTGTAGCATTCTTGTTGCAATACTGAGGCTCATCATTTGTAACAAACCCCAGGTTGATAAAATAAAGTTGGTAGCCCTAGGAGTTGTAGAATTATTGCTACAATATTGAGGCTCGTCACTTTTTGGTGCCATTTCCATGAAGGTGTCTAGGTAGATGTAATTTCTTCTTTTATTTCTAATTTGCGTTCAATAGGCATATGTTATTATGCTTTCCTTTCTGTTTTACAATTGATTATGAAAAACACATAAAAAGAAAAAAAAATATTTCATGCCCCATAGGAGTAGCGACAATTTAGGGAAATTATTTCCAAATACCCCCACACCATCAAACAGTCAACCTTCCCTCTTCTTCGGTGACTGTCAGCTTCCCTCTCTGATTGCACGGGAATTAGACGACCCATTAGGTGAAAAACCAAAGATATTTGAATATCCTGTTGGGGAATAAGAAGAAGAAACCATTTCACACACTTACATCATGGCTGAAAATAAAAATGATGGTGTTTTTCCCATTAGAGAGACTAATGGACATGCTAGGATGAAAAACATAAGCCCCTCTTCCCTTCCTCACTTCCGTGGCTTAACCTTAGAGGACCCTAATACATTTTTGTTTGAGTTTGTTGTCATATGTAGAACTTATCATTATACCTCTAATGACCAAAAGTTGAAGTTGATCCCATCCACCCTTAAGGATGCAGCGTTGTTCTACTTCATGGGTTTACCTAGGGACAACATCACTACCTAGTCTCAAATGCAACAAGCCTTCAACATCAAGTATAGGGACTATTGTAGGTCCAAAGACACCAAAGAGGAAATCTTTAGAATGACCTTGGGATATGGTGAATCCTTGGAATATTATGAGGAAAGGTTCCAACTCAATTACAAAAGGGCCAGATGCACCCGTGATCCTGAATCACTCAAGTTAGTCCTTCCTAGAGAAATCAGGGAGGAAATTTTGGAAACCATAAACATGTTGTCTAGAGGGAACATTTATCAGCTATCTTATGATGATATCAAGACAATTTTAAAAAACCATTCTAGGGCTACCAGAAAGGAGGGTAGGGCTAGTCAAGCTTTGGCCTATTCCTATTCGTCCAACACATCTATCATGAGTGAAATTGGAAACATGTTGGAAGACTTTAAAGGTGAAATTTTGCACACCCTTGCTCTGCAAATGGACACCATGTAGATCAAGAGGAAGAAAGAGGAAGCAGACAGAGGCTTAGTTATATTTTTCCCTAGATGCACTAGAAGGCGCCCCAAAAATGAATGTCCATTGAATGTTATAGAGGTCTGCTCGGTCTATGAGGAAAACCATTCCATAGATAAGTTCACTTATTTTCCTAGATTGAAGGTTGTATACCAAGGGGTTGAAGATGGGGTTGAACAAATCTGTTATTTCAATCAAAGGAGGCCTCAAGGACATTGACCATACTAGCAGGGCATGTATGGGGCATCCTATTCCTATTACAATCCCAATTAGAATGCATCCCTTCCCCCTTTGTGTTCTCCTGCTCATCCTTCATGGACCACACCTTCTCTTTGGTATTATGCACCTCAATACCCTTCCCAACCTTCCAATCAGTCATTTCATCCATATGCTCCCTGACATCCTCAGTGTAATACCCCATCACAAGGTTGGAGGCTTCAATTCAACCAACCTCCAGCCTTACTGCCTCCATCTCCATCTAAACCACAACTTCTTCATGTTGCTCCAACTAAGCAATCTCAGATGCCTGCTCAACAAAATCTAAACCCAAACAAAAAATAGGTACAACATGCCTATAGTGGAGAGACATACTACCATGCATATGTTGTGGAAATTCAAGAAATCAACCTTAGTTTTGGAAGAGTGCTTCCAGATAACCAACCTCCATCTCCACCCGACGAGCTTGAAGAGGAAAAGGAAGAGAGTGTTCCTAAAGCCAATCCACCTCCTTTTCCTGAAATATTGATCCATCATATTCAACACACCCTAGAAGAGATTGAACTTCTGGGAGAATTGAAAAACTTGTGTGTTAAAATCCCACTCCTCCAAGCCATCAAGGATGTCCCCATCTACAAGAAGTTAACCAAAGAGAAATGCTTCAAACATCTTGGGAGGAGAAAGAAACACACCCCTACCATTAATTTCATTAGACAGTCTGTTGACTTAATGCTGGGGAGAGTGATTTTCCCAAAGTATCTAGACCCTAGATGTCCTGTGGTAGATGTACACATTGGTGGCATCGTTCTACCCCACACCTTGATTGACCTTGGGGCTACCATCAATTTGATGACCAAGGAGACCATGCTTAAACTAAATTTCCAAGGACCCTTAAGAAATACCACAATAGTATTGCAACTTGTATATAGATCCATAGTAGCTCCCGAGGGATTTGTTGAGGATGTGATGGTCTCTATTGATTCCTAGGAGTACCCTAGTGACTTCTTAGTTCTCTAGCCCAAGACCAAATTCAATGGTTATCCTCTCATCCTTGGAAGGCCATGGCTAGCCACTGTTGATGCTTACGTAAGTTGCAAAGGTGGGAACATGACCATTAAGAATGGAAATTTATCCAAGCAATTGATCTTGTACCCTCCTGCTCAACCATCGCTCGAGAATGACTTACCCTTATGGTTGGAAGAGGAAGAGGAAGATGAAGTATACCATACCACATCCTACCCAATTTTTACCCTAGATGAATCCATTATAGGAGGGGGGCAACCTAATGAAGATGACCTCATTGACCAAATCCTCTAGAATTATCCCCCCAACACCATGCCCCTTAATGATTTGGTGAAGAAATCTGAAGATAACCCTTGGATTGATTTGTGTCTAGTTGAATCAATTCCTTCTAATGTCAAAATGGTAGAATTTGGTCCATCTAAAACATTGAAAATCAACCCCTCTCTCTTAACACAATAGGAAAATAAGTTATGCTACATGATGAGAGAGCACTAGGAGGCCTTTGCCTGGAGTTATAAGGAAATGAAGGGAGTGCATCCTTTGGTGTGTACTCAGCACATCTACATCAAGGAAAGTTTCAAACCAGTGTGCTAACTTCAGAGGAGAATGAACCCAACCCTCAAAGACATAGTTAAAGAAGAATTGCAGAAGTTGTTGGATGCAGGGTTCATTTACCCCATCTCAAATAGTCAGTGGGTGTCTCCTATAGTTTTGGTCCCAAAGAAGAATGGAACTTGGAGGATCTATGTGGATTACAGAGAGTTAAACAAAACCACTAAAAAGGACCATTTCCCTCCACCTTTCATTGATCAAGTCTTGGATGGTCTTGTAGGGAAGAAGTTATTCTCTTTCACATATGGATTCAATGGTTATAAGCAAATCCAAATCAAACCAGAGGACCAAGATAAAACCACATTTACTTGTCCTTGGGGTACCTTTTCTTATAGGGTCCTTCCTTTTGGATTATGTAATGTCCCTGCCACTTTTCAAAGGGAAGTTCTAAGAATCTTTGTTGAACTAGTCCATGAATCTGTAGAAATATATATGGATGATTTAACTCCCTATGGGTATGACTTCCTAAAGGATCTCTCTAGCTTGGGGAAAGTACTAAAAAATTGCGTTGGAATGAACCTATCACTTAGTCCCGAGAAGTGTGAATTCTTGATGAATGGAGGGACTATTTTGGGTCACTCAATATCCCAAGAAGGACTACAAGTGGACCCAAATAAACTTTCCATCATAAAAAGGGTCTGTACTCCTCAAAACTAGAGGGATGTTGGGAATTTCTTGGGCTTAGATGGAGATTATAGGAAATTTATCAAAGACTTCAAAAAATTAGCCTCACCATTGTTTGGATTATTGACCAAGGAGTCTGAATTTTGTTGGTCAGAAAGTTGCCAAGAGGCCCTAGAAATCTTGAAGGACAAGTTGACTACTGCATCCATACTCAAAGGCCCAAATTGGGCTCTTCCTTTCCACATCCACGCTGACGCATATGAAAAAGATATAGGAGAATATCTAGGCCATATAGATGACAATTTTACTGATGTCATTGACTTCATTAGCAAAAATTTGTGCAAGGATTAATTGAACTACATTGTGACTGAAAAGTAACTCCTAGCTATTGTTGATTCCTTGAACAAATTCAGACACTAAATCACTAGCTATCAAACCTTTGTGCATACTGAACATGTTGCTATCAAATACTTAATGAACAACCCTAATGTGAATGCTAGAATTATTAGATGGTTGCTTTTATTACAGCAATTTGATTTAACTATCATTGATAAGTCAGGCAGAGAAAATGTAGTTGCATATTTTTTGTCTAGACTTTCTTTGCCTGAAGGTGAGGAAGGAATGGTTGATTATCGACTGCCAAATGAGCATTTATTTTCTATTTTAGTTCTCTCTCCATGGTTTTCTGACATAGCCAACTACCTAGTTGTTGAAAAGTTTCCTCCAAATTTGTCATTCAAGGAGAAGAGCATAATTGTAAGGAAGAACACCCCATTCACTTAGATTGGCGGAAATCTCTTCAAGTTGGGCCTAGATCAAATTTTGATGAGGTATGCCAGGGAGGAGGAAGTGTTTGACATACTTCTAGCCTATCATGATGGGCCCTATGGAGGTCACTTTGCATCAAAGAGGACAGATTTCAAGGTACTGCAAGTTGGCTACTACTGGCTCACTCTCCACTAAGATGAAAGAAGATATACCAGTCGATGTGATCAGTGCCATAGGATAGGAAAACCTACTCCCAAGGATGAAATTCCATTGCAACCTCAGGTGACTCTAGAACCATTTGGCAAGTGGGGCATGGATTTCATTAGGTCCATTGATCCACCATCAGGGTAGAAAATGTACATAATTATATGCATTGATTATTTGACAAAGTGGGTTGAGACCAAGGCTATCAAGGTAGAAACAGAGGAGAAAGTGGTTGATTTCTTAAGGGGGAATGTATTCTATACGTTTGGGTACCCTTGATATTTAGTCACCGATTAGGGAGCTCAATTTACATCACACCGGATCGAAAAATTGTTGAGGCAGCATGGGATAAAACACATGAATTCAAATGCCTATCATCCTCGAGACAATGGACAAGTAGACATCACCAACAGAGCATTGGAAGGCATCCTCACCAAGGTCATGAGCAGCAGTAGAAAATATTGGGTTGATAGACTAGTGGCGGCCACTTGGGCCTATAATACAACCTAGAATACAACCACTAGTTTCACCCCTTATGACTTGGTCTATGGAAAGAAGGATTTGCACTACATTGAGTTAGAGTAAAACACCTTGATAATGGCAGCACAGTTGGATTTGGATTTTACAAAGGCATAGAAGGAGAGGCTACTCTAGCTAAACGGTTTGGATGAATTCAGGATGCAGGCCCTCCCACACAATGAAGTTATCCAAGTACAAAGAAAGGTTTGGCATGACAAGAACATCAATGAAAACGTTTTTCAAGAAGGGGATTGGGCTCTACTCTATGACTCCATGTTTAAGGACTTCAAAGTAAAATTGATGACAATGTGGTTAGGCCCATACTTGAGAGAAAAGTGCCATGACAATGGGGTTATTCAAATCAAGACCATTGATGAGGAAGGTGTTCCCTTGCTTGTCAATGGATAAAGATTGAAAGCTTACAAAAGACATCTATCTAGGTAGGAGTTCATTAGCACCATTAGTAAGGAGGTAAATTTGATTGGAGGTGTCCTAGCTTCCAAATGACACAATTCTTGAAAATTGTTTTTTATTTGTGGACAAAAAAAGGGCCTGGATGAAAACCTCTATGAGGCACCAATGGAAGGCAGGTAGGTCGAAAACCTCTCTTGAGGTAGGTTGCGTGTCTTTCAAAAAAGAGAAAATCAAAAAAATCAAAAAACAAAAAGAATACCATGGCAAGGAACTTAAACATGTCCACCAATAAATTATGTAATTTTTCATTTTTTGAAGGCAGTGAAAGATGTAGAGCTACAGGGAAATCATGCCAAGTTTCATTCCATTCCTCCCTCCATCAACTCCATCTCATCCATTCCAACCATGTCCCTACCACTCATATCCATTTTCAGGCATAAAAATTCATTTTTTTTCATTTTCTGGCTTGCTACAGGATGTTTTGTAGCTGCTACAGGAAGATCTTGTAGCACGACAAGATGTCTTGAAATGGTACAGGAAAGGGGACCTGAATAAAACCATCATGCACATCTATTCTAGGTTTATTAGGGACCTTAAACTTCATCAAACCACTCACCCCTAATCCATGCATCCCTCGTCCAAATCACCATACCCATACCTAGCTCCATCTCATTCAAGAAAACATAGGAAAATGTCCAGAAGATAATGAAAAAACGATAGGACATGTCCTCCCTTTCCTCAGTCATTCACTACTCCATTAATGCTCTTCCATAATCCTCCAACCCCTACACCACTACCCAACATCCTTCTAAGAAAAAATCATTGTAAAAGGGAGAAAAGAGGCAACTATAATATCTCTTGTAGTAGCTACAAGATCTCCTGTAATATCCTGTTCCATTATTGCAACCAGCCTGAGACTTAATTTTTCTTCCCAACCAGAGCAGGGAGGAGTACCATCATCTTTGAACACCTTGTTTCTCTTAGTCAAGCTCCACAGTAGTAGTAGTAGCAAAGAGATATCAAGCACCTACACACATAAATAGACAAGAAGCCAACTATACAAGCAAGAAGAAATACATAGGAAGAGAGCAAAGGAGAACTTCCCTTGGAAACAACATAGAAAGAAAATACTCCAACATGGATCAGTCAGCTAAAGGTAGGCATAGGAATGGCAACTTACCCAGCTTCCCTAAGTACGATGTAATGGAAAATGTATAAATGTCGAAGAAAGGTCTTTTTATAAGCTAGAGGTGGTCAATTAACTTGGCCACTCTCATATCATGATCAAAATGTTAACTCTCAGTCAGCATGCCACGTTAGAGTGTCACATCAATGGGATTCATTTAAAAATGTAGTAGAATCAATTAAGGAGGAGTGGGTGATGATTATGACCATCAATCCAATGATCACCAACGGTGGGCCAACAGTCCCAATTAGGAAATCTCACACCACTGCATCCATCACAATGCTCCGAGCCTCGACCATAAATAGCATAAAACCCAAACATTCATGCACATTTTTTCTCATTTCGAGATCAAGGAGATAGGGACCAGCTTGGGAAGCCATTGAAAATTCAAACCCTGCTCTAGCCAATTAACTTGGCCACTCTCAGCTCATGATCAAAACGTGAACTCTCAGTCAAGATGCCACGTCAGAGTGTCACATCAGTGGGATTCATTTAAAAATGTGGTAGAATTAGTTAAGGAGGAGTGGGTGATGATTACGAGCATCAATCGAATGATCACCAACAGTGGGCTAATAGTCCCAATTAGGAAATATCATACCACCACCAGTCGTCACAGTGCTCCAAGCCTCAACCATAAATAGCATAAACCCCAAACATTCATACACATTTTTTCTCATTTTGAGATCAAGGAGATATGGACTATCTCAGGAAGCCATTGAAAATTCAAACCCTGCTTTGGCCATCCTACAAGAGACAACTATAGGAAAAAGCTATAGGAAACACATAAGCCTACAGGAAGCTACAGGAAGCACTGAAATTCCATAGGAATTCTACAAGGGGGTGCCTAGGGTCAACTTGGTGATCAATTTTCATAATCCCAAGCATTACAGTGAGAATTATGTAGCCCTTATCTCCTCTATCCATGATTTGATAATTGATAAAATCTGCACTCTTTTAGTAATTACAGACATCTTGGGAATTGGACAGAGTTTGGGGCTATATAAGAAAAATTTTGTGGCTATAAGGAATTGTATAAATTACAGTCATCCACTAAAAAGGTTAAGCTCTTAGCCACCTTGAAATCCATATTGAAGCTATCCTACAAAACCTCCTACACTTAGATAAAACCAAAGAATAAAATGGGAGGGGGATTCAATAGAAGAGAACCCACATATACATCAAGAATTCACCTTCACCCCCCTGTGGTAGATATCTTTAGGAGACATCACTGGTTAGGCTTATTTGAGTTGCTCAAGGGATACGATGATGACATAATCTATGAGTTTTCCATGGCTCTAAACCCTCAAGCAAGAACAAGTGTTACCACTATGGTGAGGGGTTTGTCCATTACCATCAACCCTGATGTAATCAATAGAGTGACAACACTTCCTCTAGGGGTTCAATGGAGAAAGGAGGACAATGCCAACAACACCTTTTCTAAGAAAAAATTCTTCCTAAATGATAAAGAGCCAATTAAAGACAAAAATGGGGTCATAAGGGAGAGCCTTCCCTATCCCTGGGATGAGGTGGACTACCACATCCTTAAGTACATTTCTTTTGAAGGGAGACTAAGTGTAATGTATGGCTACCAATTGAGACTCCTCCATGAGTTGATAATTAGATCTAGAATACCCATAAACCAAAGGCTTAATGTTCCTTATTTCCTTTTACATTCCATTATAGACATGAGTCAGAAGGTGAAAGAGGAGAAACACCAGCAGTTAGCACAACATGGTCTCATCAAGATAATAATGGAATATGCCTTAAGCCAATTGAGAATTCATGTTTTATGGTCCACATTTAGAGACATGGACAGAGAAGCCTTCCTTGAAACCCAAGTCCTTGAACATGGTGGGACCCCAACCTCTAGTGCTGAAGAAGAAGAGGAGGAAGAGGAAGGAGAAGAAGAAGAGGAAGGAGAAGAGGAGGAAGAAGGAGAAGAAGTAGAAGATACAGAAAAAATAGAGAAATAAGGAGAGGAGGAGCAGAAGCCATAGACCATCCCTGAGAAAAATATTGCACTTGAAGAAGAGGAGATATCCCCAAGATTGTCTCCTGAACCCACTAAAAAGGAGGCAGTTGTTGCCTTGGCTGCCTTGAGCACACCCATCAAGTCGAAGAGGAAAAGGCAAAGGCAGAATATCCTCTATTTCAAAACATGGATAAGCACTCGTATTAAGTAGGGCAAGCCACAAACACCAACAAAAACCCCCATCATAATTGAAGAATCACCAAACAAGCAGGAGGAGCTAGAGTCCATGGGAATGAAGGTTGAGAAAGTCACATCACCAAAAGCAACCCCAAAGGCTACCATCACCTATGTCAGGAAGCCTATCACCAGGTCAACATCATCTAAGAAAACCAAGGCACCTATAACCCTCCAACATAAAGGAAAAGGCCTACTACAAGATCCACAAACAATGCTATAGGAAACACTAGCAGTGCAATAGGAAAGACAGAAAGAGCCATAGGAAGAGCAGTAGGGGCAGAAAGAAGGCAAGTAAGCAACACCACAAGTACAATAGGGGGAAACTTCTCCAAATACATTTGAGGGAGATTTTCCAAATTTGCAAGAGCCTAACCCACAGCCAAATCTAAGCTCCTACTACAAGTTCATTGAGGGAGGCAGAGTGATACCACAAAATTTGCAATCCCTCTCTTCTTTGAACTTCAAAAATAAATATGAAGGACACATTGATGGATGCAAATTTCCAAGTTAAAGAAAGTAGAATATGTGGGCCATATGGAAGAAAAATCCTAGAGATGTGCCCGGAATTGAGTGAATTGAGAGATAGAGAGTACACCATGAGAACACAATTGCAATCAGAAAATACATGGTGGAGGATGAAATTGCAAGAAAAGGAGAGCCAATTGGCCACCATGGCAAGCCTCTCCATAGAGGCACTTCAATGCAGGTTTTCATCCAAATCATATCCACTATACCTTAAAGCTCAATGGATGCAGTTTCAAATCAAGACATTCACACGACAGGGGACCATTCCATTCCAAGATTATAGGCAATTCATCGAGGTATGTGACAAGAGCACCCTTGAAGACAAGGCCAAATTATCTGAATTCTACCTGCACAACCTTTCCTTGACAAACTTGAATGTGTGGGATCCTAATGCGAAGTTCGCAGACTTGCAGCTGATGGCCCTTGCATCATGGATGAGTCATGAGGAGGCCAAGGATGAGGAGGTGAAGAGAATAGTAGAAAAATAGGAAAGAGAACACCTCTATATTAGAGTAGAACAAATAAATTCCATGGTTTTTATTAGTAACCACATAATAATTTCCAATGATGCTCAGCTTGCCCCAAGATACCTGCCTACCCAAGAACATAACATCTCCCATTTTGAGAACAGTTTAAGATTATTGGGGACTGAGAGGCAACAAGGATTCCAAAGGAGATGGAATAACCTTCCACATAGTCTCTGGATTAGGGAGAACCACTCTCATGAGAGATTGAGAAATGCATTAGAAAGGAAACCTTTGTATAATAAGGACATGCAAACACTGAAGACAATTGGATTGGACTAAAGCTAAGTCCACCTTTGTTGTTGGGTTTTTTGGAATGTAGGAAGGAAGAAGAGCGAAGAAAGTAGTGGAAAGAGATAGAGAAAAATGCAGGGTTCCATCCTCAATAAGGGACACCATCCACAGAATACTGGGATGTCAGAGAGGCCACCAGGGCTATGAAAGATATGGATATAGATGATTAGGTTTCTCTAAGGATGAAAAATAGTTTCAGTAGGGGGGTGTTGATGAGGCTCATAAATAGGTAAACTATATGGGTCACAATGCCACTGTCCATATTATTGAATTGACTTTTCTCACATTTATTTACATATTTTGTTATATTTTTCTTAATGAGAAGAGTAAAGGTGAGTTACTATGTCATGTGGCCTAATTTGTGTTAAATGCAGGAATTGGAGCAGTTTTGGATTGATTTAAGTGTAGGAATTTGGAGTAGGAAATAAAGAGAGATTTTAGGAGTTGATCTACCTCCTTAACTCCTCAAATCATTCAAAATTTCCTCCACTCTATCTCATCAGCTTGATGTCTCTGACAACCAAGCAAGTCGAGTTCATTGGAAGCTAAGCTAGTGACAGTCAAGGGAGAGTTATCCTCAAGTTAGGGAGCCAAGTATCCCTATTTTCTAGGGAGCTATTGGTAGCTCCAGTCTTGTATAAATAAGAGAGACAAGGGAGTCATTACGATTAGCTGTTTTGTTGTGGCCAAGAGGAGATTTGAGCTGAAACATTTTGATTATTATTGTTATGATGTACTTTACATTGTTAGGATAATGATAAATTTTGTTTTGATCCAGCACTGAGTTGACTTAGAGGGCTAAATCTCTTGGGCTAGGACCCAACCCTAGTAGCAAAAGTTCCTCTTTTGTATTTGTATTCTTATCTTGGAATGATAGCTAGTTGCTAAATTTTATTTATGTCTTTCTATTAGCTTAGAAAGTTACTTAAATTGTTGATTAATATTGTTTCCATTAGTTTAAAGAGGTAGATTAATTTTGCAGTTTAGTAAAGGAAATTATACCAGAAAATCTTGCGATAGTGGCCCCTATCTCATCTCCCTCATGGGATTATGATTAGAGGACCCCACTCTCATGGCCCCAAAAATAGAGTTTGTCTTTTTTTTATTGCATAGATTAAGTTTCCTTCTTAGCTAGATAATTGTTTATGATTTCCATGAAGCATCTGCAGTTGTTATTTTATTTTCTTGAGGTTTTTGTAGCTTAAAAGGAAATCCATTTCATAGATCTAGTCCTTAATAGTAGATAGATCAGCTTCCTCAAATTCAACTCATCTTTTCCATGTGGACATTTACTGATTTATAAATGAAAATAAAAACAATTTTTATTGTAGGGATTATTGATCTATAGTAAGGGACTCCTCCAACCATCTTCACCTAGGTCTTCTCCACCTTATATCAAGTCATACCAGCCCATAGTCCGAACCTCTGTTTTCTAGCCACCATGAGCAAGCTACCTTAGGTTAATTCAACCTCCATGGAGTGTTGGGCTTGGCCTTGGGAGATGTTCACCTTCCCTACACCTTCTACAACTGCCATGCACCCCTCCAACACCTCATATCACTATTATTTCCCTCCAAAACTTCTTAGCGAACTTCATATAGCAGTTAAGGACATCCTGTAGCAGATCAAGACACCATCTAGTAGTTTCTTGTAGCAAACCTGTAGAAGTTTGTTTTGGCCTTGTTTTGACCCGAAATGATAGTATAGCATAGGATAGGAGTAGGTTAGCCCCTCAGCTTGGACTCTATGATCAGAAGTGGCACCTAGACTAGCCTTCCCATTCCTTTCCCTCCTACAAGATTAGATAACATATTTTTTATATTTATGAAGTTAGCAATTAAGACTTTTTTTGCAGATGTGAATGAGATAGTTAATGCATGCATGTTTGAATTCTGAGATGATAGAGTAACTTACTATTTTCAAGCAGTCCTAATAGCTAGATGATCAATTACAAGATTAGACTAGTTTCTTTTCTACAAGTAATTTGTGTCATTTCATAGCTAGATGATTTATGACATTTCATATCATTTACCATTTGGCAGCTTTCATTTCCTAAATAGACAAGCATTTACTTTCCCTGTGCGAGAACTAGCTTTACATTCACTGTTAGTAGTCAACATCCCTTTAGTTCAATAGAGGATTGGTCTGGAACCCTAATGGTCAAATTCCCTAGTTGAGAAGTGGCATGAGTAGAATGATGCATCTTCTATGTATATAACACTTTCACCTCCAATTTTGTATGAAACCCCGAGTTGATAAAGTAAAGTTGGTAGCCCTAGGAGTTGCAAAATTCTTGCTACAATACTGAGGCTCATCAATGATTGTGGTTTTCCATTTGTTTATGGAAGTCTTCTTACATGTGATAAATGCTAATTTAGAATGTTATTTGCAATGGTATCTAAATAGTGATTTTGGGCTCTAGGAACATGATTGAATTAAATGGATTCAAATTCACATGCCAAAAGCTTAAGTCATAGATATTTTCTAAATAGGAAATGATTATGCACACGATAAATTCCATTTAATTGCATGACAAATGGCAAGGAATCAAGACAAACATGAAGGTGAAGGATGTGACGATCGAGGGCATTGGCTAACAAACCTATCTCAACTTCATATCGAGCTTGGTAATTGGTGGAAGATCTAATGCAAATGTTGTTGGAGTGGACTAACAAATGCAAGGGAGTCTAAATGGCCCAAGCTACTAAGGATAGATTCCTAGTGAAGTGGCTCGCACCATCGAAATAACCAATAGAAGGTGCGGATGATGGATCCATATGAAAGACACAAGAAGACAATGTGTAAGAGGGTGGAGGATGCAAACTACCTAAATGCAGAAAGAAATAGATACATCCATTTCAATGGGAAATTATATGGGTAACAATTCTTAAGGTAGAGTACATTTCGAGGATTGGGAAGGATTTCTCCTTCTTGACCCTCTAAAATGTATTCCCTTTTTCCCAAACACTTACGAATGATGTAAGTTCCTAACCATAATGGCTCAAACATTTTCGAGCCCCAGGACATCATGAGCTTGGTCATAAATAAGAAAAAGGTCACCTTCATGGAAGGTATGAGGGTGGAATTTGTGGTCATACTAAGATTTGGTGTGAATTTTGGCTTCTTCGATGGTTTCAATGCAACACGATAGTGTTCAGTGGTGTGCTCAACCATGATAAGTCATTGTTCTAATTGTTGGGTTTCTGGGAGGATTTCAACGACAAGGTGAAGGGAAGGGATTTCACACTCGAATGGTAAGACTACCTCCTCTCCAAAAACAAGATGGAAAGGAGTGAACCCAATGGCGGTCTTGACTGAAGTTCTATAGGCCCAAAGAAGGGAAGAGCATTAAATTCCATTTGGCTTTGTGTTTATTCACCATCTGTTTAAGCATATTCTTAAGGATCTTGTTGACAACTTCAACTTGGCCATTTCCATGAGGGTAATAAGACAATGAATATTGGTGTTTGAAGCCCAACAAAGAGGATAGCTCATGCCATATCTCATATTGAAAGTGTCATCCATGGTTGGAGGCCAATTATTTGGGAACCCCAAATCAAGCGATAATATGGTTAAAGAAGAAAAGGGCTGCAGTAGTCACGGTGTTATTGAATGTTTGCATGCCTTCAACCCATTTGATAAAATAGTCGAAAACCACAATAATATAGTTATTTTTATTAGTATATGGGGGTGGACACTCCATAAATTCAATAGAACATTTACAGAAAGGATTGGTTGCGACAACGGGATGGAAGGGAGTAGATGGAGCTCACGCCTTAGGGGCGAATAAACGACAATTGGGAGAGTGTTTAACTGCCTCAATACAATTGCTAAAGAGAGAAGTTCAAAAGTATCTAGCACACATGATGTTCTAAGTAGTGGCCTTTCCAAAGAGGTAACCACCACAAGCACCATCATGATAGGCATTGAGCACTTTCTCAGCTTCCGCATGGGTGAGACAACGACGAAGGACAGTGTCGACACTACGATGATAAATATCGTCACCGATGAGGAGGTAGAGAGGGGATTAATGTCGAATATGTCATCGATCATCACGAGTGAGGTGGGGGTGAATTTATGGGTTCATAGATAGGTAAGGATTTCACCATACCATGGATCATCTGAGGTAATGGTGAAAAAGTGTTCATCTAGAAGATCGTCATTTACCGGTGGATTAGGCATACCAGTGGGAAATTCGAAAATGATTTCAACAAGGGCTAAACCTTTCTTACTCTTGGGTGTGACAAATTCGAGATCAAATTCTTGAAGGATAACGATCCAATGAGCATATTTACCATTAATGATCCATCAACTCAATAAGAAATCCATGGGGTTGGAATTGGTCACAACTTTGGTGGTATGCATAATCATATAATGACGAAGCCTTTGAACAGAGAACATGACAACCAATGCCAACTTTTATTCATAGGAATAGGACACAGGAGTCCCATTAAGGTTCTTACTAACATATTATATGAAATTCTCATTTCCTACAGAATCTTCTTGTATGAGGACCCTAACAACTGAATAGGTGGACACATAGATGTACAAGATGAAATCCCCCTCAAAGTTAGGTGGACTAATCAAGGAGCAGAAGTGAGAGAACATTTTATGGCACCAAAAGACTATTGAGCTTGTTCATCCAAAACAAATGGAATGTTAGATCGAAGGATTCTAAGGAACCCATGAGCCATGGTGGCATATTCAGGAACAAACCAACGAAGAAAGTTAGCTTTGCCTTGGAGGCTTTGTAACTGGTGAAGGGTACAAGGAAAAGGAAGTTCAAGAATGGCTTGAAATTTGAGCAGGTCAAGAGTGATATTGTCTTTGGACATAATGAAGCCCAAAAGTCGGTCGGAAAAAACACAAAAGTAACACTTAAGGGGGTTGATGTGAATGTTATACTTGTGACCTTGAAGAAACATGGTATGCAAATCATGAACATGTTGCGATCGAAGTTTGGAATGAGTGGTGAGATCATCTAGATATGCAAGGATAATATGAGCCAAGTCATGAAAATAGTAGGTTATGGCACACTGAAAAGTGGCCCCAAAATTATTTAAACCTAAAGGCATGACCTTGTAAGGAAACGTTCCCCACGAACTAGTGAAAGTGCTTTTAAGTTGATTGACATAACATATACATATCGAGTTATATCTGAAGAATCCATCTGTAAAAGATAGGACCTCATGCCCCGCACACTCATCAATGGCCTGTTCTATGAAGGGTGTGTGAAAGTTATCTTTGGGACAAGCTTTGTTCATATCAGCGAAGTCTATGCAAAAACAGATGGTTCCTTGTTTCTTAAGAATGATAAAAATATTGGATACCCATGTGGTTTATTCAATGGGATAGATGAAACCAGCCTGCTTGAGCTTATCTATTTGAGCTTTGATAGTTTCATGTTTGGAAGGATAGATAGTCCTTTTATTTTGGTGGAAGGGTATAACATCAGGCCAAGTGTCGATGTGATGTTCAACAATAGCGAGATCAAGTCTAGGCATCTAAGAATAAGACCAGGTGAAAACATCATGAAATTCCTTGAATAAATTGGTGTAAGCATCAATTTCTTCCAGATTGCATTGTTCCCCCCAGATTATATTTTCTTCAATCCCGAGTTTATTTGAAATGTTAATTTTGATGGTAGGTGAAATGTTAGCCATATTTCCTTATTCAAAAGAATTTTTTGTAGGAATGGGATTTCTAAACCAATCAAATTCACCATGAATGAAGTCTTTCGACTCCACAACGTATTGGTCATGGGTTTGTTTCATAAGGAAGTATGCATGATGGTTCATATCATCCCAAGGATAATCTGGGGTGGTCATCGCTTCCATGATGTCTTCATCGGAATGGGAGATGGGGGGACTGGGGGAAGAGAGACCACATGATGGAGAAGAGCTACTTGAGGCATATTCATGAGAGACAAGGTTCACATACACATCATCAAGGGTGGGAGACATATGAAAAGTAGATGGAACATCTACTGATGTTGAGACTGGGGTGCTCATTGAAGAAGGTTCAATAAAGTCCTAATATGAGACATCAAGGGAGTTCCAATGTATCGATCTCATGGATGAAGATAGGTAGAGGATATGAGTGGTATTATCTATCATCTCGACATCAAAGGGAGCGATCAAAATGGGTGTTTGGGATACCTCATGTTCCGGTGTAGGAGTGGGAACAGAATCCACAGGTATAGGAGACATGGAATTACTACAAGTGGCCTCTAATTCGCGAATCACTTGAAGTGTATCATGAAAATATTCGTGACATGGACAATGATGAGAATAATGGCCATAATTACCACACAAAGCACATGTGTGGTTCATTTGTAATGATTTGTTATTCTTAGCTGACTCAGGTAAGGTGACATGGACCTTAGGAATGTTAGAATTAGGGAATGTGTCAGATACCACATCCTTGACAAGAGGGAGTTTAGGAAAATTATTGGTGGCATGACCAATGACATCACACAAAGAACATGGAGGAATAATCTTTGGCGGCTTAGGAGGAGATGGAGTTGTTGGGGGTTCCTTGTCTTTGGTTCCCTTTTTCTAAGCTTTGCCCCCCTCGCTATATTATTTCACAAGAGGAGTGGGTTCCTACTGAGGTTGTTGTGGAACTAAAGTAAAGGCAAGAGTAGGAACAACAGGTTGTACTGGGGTCAAAGAAGTACAAGGTTTAAGTTGATTGGATGGAGTGTTTGTAGGAGGATTGATGTATCAAACTGGGATCTCTAAGGTAATGTTGGGTAAACTCAAGGTAGCCATAACAGGTGTAGAATAAAATCCACATGGAGGGGATAATAATAGTATATGACCAGAAGGATAATGTCCTAGAGAAATTTCTCCAAGATGGTTAATACTTAGGGGAACAATTCTAGATGGAAACAGATTAGGAGACATACCAGCAGAAGGAAATGATCTGTGAGGAGTAGTACCAAAAGGCTGGGTTGAGTTAGGAAAATCAAGTTATGGAGGTGTTATCTGATGTGAAGCCACACCAGACTATTTGTGGGCGTTTCCTGATGCTTAGAGCATGAAAACACTAGATGAGCTAGGCTTAGAAGGAGTAGGTGGTGGACCATAATAAGCAACAAGAAAAGTAGAATCTTTAATAACTCTAGAAGAGACATTGGGGAGGGACGAGACAATCTTACTATAATTCATGGAGGAGATGTTGGACTGAGGTGAAGTCTAAGATTTGGGATCATAGTACGTCAGCTGATCAACAGTGATGCTCTTTCCAATTTGGGGAAAGCACAGCTTACGGTGAACCGT
Source organism: Pinus tabuliformis (assembly GCA_031772625.1). Classification (NCBI taxonomy): domain Eukaryota; kingdom Viridiplantae; phylum Streptophyta; class Pinopsida; order Pinales; family Pinaceae; genus Pinus; species Pinus tabuliformis. The sequence continues at coordinate 110,958,871 of CM062815.1, read as the reverse complement.
AGATGTGACAACTGACATAGCATAGGTATAATTATGGCCAAAAAGGATGTTATAATCTAAGGGAGCATCAATGACTTTAATTTCAATAGAGAGAGTCTTGCCAGCAACTGTGACTGGACATTTGCAATATAATACAAGGGGTTGTGACGGATGACCATCCCAAGCATGAATCATGATGGTGGATGGGGACAGGTCAAGGGAACCAATTTTCTTCCAAACACTAGCAGCCATTACATAGGTGGAGGCACCTTCATCTAAGATACATTGTTGAACAATTGCATTCTAATGGAGACCAGTATTTGAAATGCAACGGATGAAGGTAGGGGAGTATTTTCCGACTTTCCAACATAAAAGACAATCATATGATCATCTTGGGGATCCACATTTCCCAAAGTGAATAATATAGCTTTCCATTGGGATGGGAACATCTAGATGGCTTCTAGCATTAACATGGAAGTAGGAGACTATAACAAGTCATATATTATGCTATAGGTATGGGCGGCTTTAACAAAAGCAACATTTCAATGTAATGGACCTTTGGGGATCTTGGGAATAACATCGACCTTAAGCTAATGGATCTATTAGGTACCATTGGATGATGACAAAGGCTTAGTGGAAACATGGGGTTGGGACTCAGTCGTTGACTTACCAGATGTGTTGTCATATTGGCGAGATCGAGTCTGAAGGTTGACTTGCGACCTCATATGAATTCATCATAAGACTATGATAATCATGGTGACTAGATGGTGGAGTTGGCTTGATCCGAATGGAAAATGGAATCAACCCATGGTATTCATCCACCCATGCAATTTACCCTTGGTATTGTAAGTAACATCCACCCATGGAATTTACCTGTGGTATTGTAACTGAAAAAGGCTATAAGTAATAAGTCACATTTTGTAAAAGGACAAATTGTCCACCACAATGTAGCTTTTATATTTATTCTCCATTTTAATAAAAAATTTCTTTGTGGTTTTTTCTATTGGGCATTCTCCTCTTTTTCTTCTAGCAATTTAATTTTTCAGATCTTGGGGGCCTTCTCCCCAAGATCCATTTCAATATTTTAGATCTTGGGGGCCTCCCCCCAAGATCCGGCTTAGTGTTATCAGAGTCAAGTTATGATTCCATGTGAATGCAGGTTTTATGCATATTTTAGTTTCAAATTTTTGCATCAATATTCAACAAACTTAGAGCACATGCTACAACCTACACAAAGCATTGTATTGGGACAAGCGAGACGAATTTTTCTTTTTCTTTTTTATTTTTTTGCAGGATTTTTTTTTGGGCGGCGAGTTTTAAGGTCATATCTGAAAATTTTGGTGCAAAATTTACGAAAACAAACAACATATCTGGATTCCTTGCAAAAAAATACCAAATTAAAAAAAATAATTAGCCAAATCAGAGTCTGAATGAGGGAGATATCATTGGTTTAAGATCAACTATATTGTAGAAAGTTTTCTGATAGAAACTAGTGGATGGCGACTCTCCTATCATTTTTTGCAATTTTTGTACAAAATTTCATAACAATGAATGCAGATCTTAGGTCCACTTGAAAAATCACCCAATTTCAAAAACAAATTGGTCAAATTAGAGTTTGGATGTGGGAGATATCGCTGATTTAAAATCAGCTAATTTTTCAGAACTTTTGTGATGACTGAACAATTGCAGCGCAAATCTGAGATTCCAGAGTGTCCAGATAAGGATTTCCAACACATGGGAAGATGAAAAATGGTCATTCTGTTTCCAAAAACATGTTATAATAAATATTATGAGTTATATTGATCGAGTTATGTCCATTTTAAATTTGGAGCAGCATTTAGAGCAGGTTCCCTTTGGAGACATGCCCCCCCACCCTACATTAGTAGGCACCTACTTCACATTCATAAGTTTCAGCAAAACAACATCTGACTTGGGCTCTTTGGAGACGTGCCCTCCACCCCAGACTATGTAGGCACTTGCCACTTCATTAGCAATCAACATCACAATTATGGGTCAACCGCACAAAATCCTTGTCATCGAAGTCCATTTGCTAGGCCGCACACTGTTAGTATCACAGTTGATCACAAGCATTACAAGGTATCTCTATCCTCAGATCTTTGTTTTTCATGGTTATGGGTCATCCACAAACCCACACTTAATCGAAGTCCATTTTCTAGGCCACACGCTGTCAGTATCACAGTTGGTCACAAGCTTTACAGGGTATCTCTATCCTCGGATCTTCATTCATCATGATTATGGGTCATCCACAAACCCACACTTCATCGAAGTTAATTTTCTAGCCTGCACACTATCAGTATCACAGTTGGTCACAAGCATTATAGGATATCTCTATCATCAGATCTTCATTCATCATGGTTATGGGTTAACCACATAAAACAATTCTCTTCATTAGCTCTTCATATTCAACAAAGGATTTGTAGGAGGGAACTAAAAGTAACGGGGACCATTGCTTCTTAAGGAGGGAGGAATGATCCAAATGGAAAATGGCATCAACCCATGGTATTCATCCACCCACAGAATTTACCCATGGTATTGTAAGTGACATCCACCCATGGTATTGTAAATGGAATCCACCCATTGTATTCATTCACCCATGGTATTTTCCCATGGTATTCTGACATCCACCTAGGGTGTTCATTCACCCATGGAATTTACCTGTGGTATTGTAACTAAAAAAGGCTATAAGTAACAAGTCACATTTTGTAAAAGGACAAATTGTCCAACACAATGTAGCTTTTACATTTATTCTCCATTTTAATAAAAAGTTTCTTTTTGGTTTTATTTACTGTGTGTTCTCTCATTTTCTTTACGACATTGCAATTTTTCATATCTTGGGGGCCTCCCCCCAAGATCCATTTCAATTTTTTAGATCTTGGGGGGCTCCCCCCAAGATCCAGATCATGGCTAGGTTGCTTAACCTAGTGTAGGTTGGGAAACAATATATACTTGTGAGGAAAAGGATTGGTAAGCACTCCTGATTGAGATGAAGCAAGAGGGGAGGAGGAGCGATGGGTTGTGATCCTCGAGAAGCAACTGCTTCATCTTCCCATACTCGATGCATATGAGGTAAAAGGGGACACTCATGGGTATAATGACCATATACACCAAAACACGCATAAGGTTTTTTCATGCAAAGACCCTTGTTTTGCTTGGGTTCACCTCCCTATTGTTGGGTTGCAGGATTAGGCTGAGGACCTTGAGGTGCACTAGGTGGAGGACCCTGGTTGTCTTGATTAAATTGAGATCATTGGTTCTAATTACCCTTCCCCTTGTTCCTTTTCTTGGTTTTAGAGGGATTTGGTTAGCTCTGCTAATTATACACTTGACCTTGTGGAGGAGGTGGTTGATGCGATAGAGGGGTGGCAAGAATGGGAGGCTGGGGCACTGATTCTGGAGGGGTTGTAGTGCTAGGTGGTGCATATTGATAATAAGGAGAAGGGGAAACATTGGGATAAACAAGCAGAGCAATAGATGGTCTTGGAATATGTTGATGCAGATGGGGATATACATATGGAGTGTTGGGACCTAGATAAGCGTTTCCATGTGGAGGATTGGGCAAGGGATAAATGTAATAGGAACTAGTCCTTCTTTGAGGTGCACCATAACTCATTGGAGGTGGAGCATATGGTTGAGTTTGTGAAATGGTTCCAACTATTCCACTCATGGCATGAGATGCCCCCACTACATTAGCAGCACCAAGCTGAGGTAGATCGGGGACAACAATATAAACATAACCTGACTAGGTCTAGATCAAATAAAATTTTAAGGCTACCTGGAGTGCATCTTCCTCAGAATGGGGGAAGTGTGACGTGACATATTTAGAAATGAGGTCCAAAAGTGATCTAAGGAAACAATACGTAAAGAAGTGGTCTTCAAATTTAGGAGCTCTACATACACTACTCCTTCTATCACATTCCTAAACATGGTTAGATAGGTGAGTGGCAGAAGTTTGACAGAAAGAAGTCAAAAGTTCAGTACCAATGTCATAATTGAGAGGTATCTAAAAATAGGTAAGAAAATCTTTGGCAAGAGTTGCAAAAGTGAAATGAGTGGCTCTAGGTTGATCGACATACCACTTAGCAGCGGCTCCAATGAGCGTGTGGTCGAACAAATGAAGGTGTATTGAGTCTTCAATAATGGAATTCGATGAACAACATGTGTGGAATGAGTGAACATGATTAGTGGGATCTGTTAGTGTTAGTATTTGCATACTACCATCAGTGATGAAAACTCCTCTTTTATCTCATATTAGGGTCCCATTCTGAAATTTTTGTCATTCCACCTAGGTCCTCATGTAAAACTTTACTCACTGATGGTAGCCCAAGCTGAAAGCCCATCCTCTCTCAAAAATTAATATTTGCTGGCCCACCTTCATGTGTCTTGTTGAACATACATTGACTATAAAAGCTCATTTCATCATGTTTTGTGTCAGTCAAGTCCACCTTGAGTTCAATCATTCAATGTCCCATTAGGTCACTAGGTTTCATCTTCCAAGGTCCAATAAAACACCATTTCACTGCATAAGGCCAACAAAGTATGAGAGAGAAGCAAATAATTATCCCCTTTCCAATTAAATAAGGGTTTACAAGCATGTAACATGGTTGCTAAAATCCCAATCTTGATTTTCAGTAAGAAATTCATTCCAATTTTTAATTTTTATTTCAAAAGAGAGATGTAAAATTTTTTATTTATTTATGTAATTTTATGTTTATCATATGTAATAGTTCACTATTTTAGCTGTTTACTCAAACTCCATTTCGAATATCATCCAAACCAAAGTAAAAAGTGAAGATTGCCAAAACTTCAGCATCATCCACCTGCAAAGGAAAAAGTCAAAAAGAAAATTAACAAAGAGCTCAAAAAGAGGTCAAATGAAACATTAGAAAGTGAGTTTGAAAAGAAAAAGATCAAATTCACTCACCTATAAAGGACTTCTTGGCTTCAAAATTAGCTTCATTTGCCTGCTACCACTCATTAAGCAAACCCCAAGAGAGCCTTTTCACAGTTCTGGGTGAAATTAACAGAAACAGGGCAGGTGCTACGCATTTCCTTCTGACGCTGTGTGTTCTCTTCTAGTGTTGTTCATTTACCTAGCGCTGTGCATTTCCTTAAGGCATTGTGTGTTCCCTTATGGCATTGCGTGTTTTCCTGAGGCACTGCACACTCTGCATTGGTGCTACACATTTGTCCAGCAATGCTCCAGTCACCTCCTCAGCTCCCCCGAAATGCTTTCAACCTCAATACAAGTAAGTAGTAGCTAAGGGATGTGCTTTTCCCCATCCTCAAGTCAATTCATAAGTGTTTGGAAGGTTTCATTGAAAATTTGGTTTAATTGTTATATCTAAACCCTAGATCTTCCCCAAAAACTACCTTCCACTCTCATTCCCTTTTGCACACTTCCCTCCACCCTCCTTCCCTTTCCCTAAATCTTTTTATCCCAGATACCCTCTAACCCTTTGTCCCAAAACCCTAAGTCCTAGGTGATACAACTACCTAGGCTCCCAAACCCCTATATTGCAAACAATTTCCCCCATCCCCAAACTATCATACTACTACCCTGTATCCCTCTCCAATACATATATCCCTTCACCCATCATCTTCATATTTACCCTTCCCCATTTATTATTCCCTAAAAACTATATTCCCCCTACCTTACACCTCCCTAGGGTTTGATACTAAACACCATGGCAGAGGAGGAATACAGACCACATAGTGAGGAAGAGGAAACAGATAGAGAAGAAGATAGGGAACAGAGGAGGCCACACAAAGGAGGCCAGATACACAGGTTTGAGCCCACAAATCTCAGGGAACTCTTAGCATCTCGTATGACTGTCACATCCTTCAAATGGCTAGGTTGTTATGACTTTTGTGAGCAAGTGAAAGTAGTCCAACATCATCATGAGTTGGCTAGGCTCTTCCTTTCTAAAATCCAAGACAACCAAGTCACTCTTGCAGGTATAAATTTCACTTTATCTACTGCCAATATATCAGCTGCCACTAGGATTCTAGATGTTGGGGAAAAATGGTTTAAACAAGGTGATTTGGAGAGGCATTATTATGAGCCTTACATGAAACCAAGGTACAGAAATGAAAGAAGGGGCTATTTTCCTTTTTCACACCTCCTTGACAAATATGCCCCAATGATGAAGATTATTATGAAATATTTTTCATGTGAAGGTAGATTCTCCAAGGTCTATTCTTATCATATCCGGCTCTTAATGCATTTCACTAGGGTAAAAATGCTCAATATACCCTACTATCTTTTCCAGAGTTTTGAGAAGATGGCCTACATTGCCCAAAAGAGGGAGTACAAAGATCAAATGAAGAGCTTACTTCATCATTCCCACATTAAACTCATAGTTCTTTATCATCTCAAAAAACTCAACATTGCTTGGAGCACCTTCATAGCTAATCCCATATTCACTCATGCATCTGCTCAGAATGTTCAAAGCATCCCTTCATCATCTCATCCTTCCACTTCCATTCCTCCATCTTAGCCCATTGAGCATTCATCATCATCTGATGAGTCAGCCAAACCATCACCTCCATCTATCACCATTCCATGAGCATATTCATTCACCTAACAGAGATGAATTCAGAGAGCAAGAGCACATTGAACATGTTGAGGGGACATAGGCAAGTGTTTGCCCCACATATTGTGGGATGGACCTTACCTTCTTCATCAGCAAAGCAAGTACCAAAGGGCAAGGAAAAAGTGGCAGAGGCACTAGAGATCCAGTAGCAATAGGAGAACCTCCATGAGACAGAGCAAGATTTTCACTTAGTTGACCTAAGTCAAAATGATGATAGTGAGAGCACAACCATTGTCATAAAAGGAAAGAATGCACTCAAGGAGAGCTCCAGGTAAATTTGCAGAGGGAAAAATGTATCATCACATAATATGAGTAGGAAAACAAGCAGTTAGAGACCAAACATGAGCTTATGGATATTTAGCTCATCAAGGCAAAGAGGGAGGCTAAAAAGGCTAAGGCCTTACTTGATGAATCATATGGAGAATATAGTGACTATCTGGAGGAACAGGTACCAAGAAAAAAGCCAAGGACTAGAGGCCTAAAGAGAGCTTTGGAGCTAGGAAAACAAAAGGAGGTTGAACTAGCTAATGATCTCACCCTAAATGAGAAATTTGCTAAAATGATAAATGAGAACCAAGAGCATTGGCTTGAGAGGGTGAACACCCATATTGTAAGCCTCTTAGATGAGGCCAAAATAGACACTAACATTCAAATAAATATGGCAAAGTATTATTGTCAAAGACACCAAATAGCAAGAGCAAAGCTCAAAGCTGCTAGGGTAAGAATTGAAGTCGTAACTCACCATGAAGAGAAGAAGAAGCTTAATATACTTGCAGAGGCTTCACTCCATGCCTAGCTACCTCAGACATCAGCTTCTTGAACAATTTTGAAGACACCTGACTCAATTTTTTCATCTTGCTTTTCTTGTCTTTTTGAGGTAATTTTTATATCAGCAGTTTGGCCAAACGCGCATCGCCTTAGACGTTGTGCACTTTTTGGAGGAATTTCCACCACCATTGAATTTAGAAGGACCAATAAATCTAGGAAAACCATGTTTCTAGCCCTAGAAAGAAAAACAGATGGGTGAAAAAGGAAATAGACCACCTAAAAATCATGTTTCTCCCTCATTTATGGACCAAGCATTGTGTGTTTGATTAGTCTTGGGAGAATTGGATTTTGAGGGGCTATAATTGACCATTTTTAGTGCTTGAAAGGTCCATTGCATAGCCAAGAGAGAGATATTTCCAACTAGCTCTCATGGACTCAATTTTGACTTTGGGTAGGCACTCAAAAGTAGATTTGAAGTTGGCACTACGGGTTTCCTTCTGGTGTTGTGCGTTTGACCAGTCTTGGGAGAATGGAGTTTTAGAGGATCAAATCAATCCCAGTTTGAAAAAAAAAGGTAGTTTTGGAAACTAGACAAGATAATATTTCCAATGAGCTATCTTGGGATCAATTTGGACACTGGGAAGGTAGGAAAATGTTGGTCTAAATATGGCACTACACGTTTGACAGTTGGCCTAGTTTTTCACTATTCTTCTCCAAATTTGATTTTTACGTATGGGAGATCCATATTTTACTGATGTAATTGATATTATTGATGTTATTATCATGTTTTTACTATTACCTAGGGTAAATACATTAGGTAAATAGAATCTATGAGGTTTAATGAATCATTTTATTATAATTAGGGGTGAGTCACTTTAACCACCCTATAGTCTAGCTATCAGTTTAGATTTTGGTGGAACTGCTCCTCCTCTCATGGATTTGACCCTTGAGGTTGGGAGGAGTTTGTTTTGAGGCCTATATCCTGTAATTTTCCAGTCATTTTATAGGTTGGACTCCATTGGATGTTGTATTAGTGTTTCAGACTTTGGTATAAAATATATTGGACGAGTTGCAGCTATTTTGGTGGGATTCTTGTGGCATGTTATTTTGATATTGTTTCTTCTTTAGTTACATATGTCTGAATGTTTTGTACCTTTCATGATCCATTTTAATTTAAATATGTTTGATTTTGAAGGTCTGATAAGTATAATTCATCTTCTATGCCTTGTTTTGGGAAAATCATCATAAGTTGTTTCATTTCTTCAGTTTAAAAAGAATTCATGGTTTTCATGCTCTTTTTAGCACCTCATCAGTCTAAACCATTTCATCAATATACTACAAAGTGTTAAAGTAACTTTCCTACCTTGCCCCATCAGATGTCTACAATTCTAATTCTCTTTTGTCCTGACCTAGTTCACTCTTTGACCTAATTCACTCATCCAATGACTACTCCAATCAAATCAAATCAAACAAACCCTGAGCTACTATATCTAGCCTAAAACCCTAATCCATCCAGGCCTCTTGGTTGTGATCCTTTGGAGATATCCCTCTCCGACTTGGTAGGGCTAGCTACCAAGTGAAAAGGTTGGTTTATGGTTATCTCAACTATACTCTTTCTCATCCTTGGAGATTCGAAGGAGTGATAACAAGATCTTCTCCAGGAGTACCTTCAAACTTTGGGATGTCTGAAGGGATTTTAATAGGCATAGCTAGCCAAGTGGGATCATGGATAAGGGGATATTTGATGAGCTAGCTAAAATTTGGGAGACTCAAACCATCCATAAAAAAAAAAAAAAATGGAGTAGGAGTGACCACACTAGTGGGGGTTCCTTTGGTGTGGGTACCCTAGTTGGTACCTGGGTTGCCACCCTATTTTCTCGCACCCATGTTGGTTCCTGACATGGTGGTGATATAGGGTTGAGAAGACATGGAATCAAAGGAATAACTAGAAGAATGAGTAGAATCTAAATTAGAATGATGACTCGATGAAGGACTGGGAGGATGTATTCTAACTCAACAGGGAGGAGTAATATGTCCTAACGGGAACTGAGGGTGAATACCTTGAACTCTCCACGAAAAATGCCTAGGGGATGCAATGATAATAATGATCTAAGGACTAAAGGGTGATGATAGGAATAAAAGAGAAACAAACAACAAGAAAACACCTAGTGCATTGGTGCCAAGTGTAAACTAACTATAATAATAATGTTACTCTAAAACAAAAAAAACACGTCCTATCAAATAAAAATGCATCTAGCCTATAGGTGATCTAAATACTCAAACAATACTAGATCTACTATTTCATATGACCTTCCAAAGAACTTCTTACTTGAAAGAATCTCATCCCCATAAATAGAGTTGTCCAAAGAAAGGTAAGGTAGAGAGCCAACTTCTTCCCATAGCTAGTGCTATAGGGTGTTTTGCTAAGATTTGTCACTATGGATACCTTCGTCCCATGGGGGTGGTTGAGTATTGATCTTCTTGGTAATCATCCAATGCATGGGGCCCTACCATGGGTTGGGTATCCCCGGCGAGAACCGCCCGCACGATCCCTAGCCTAAGCCCCTCTGAATTGGGTTTCTGACATACTTTGGCTTTGGAACATGGGATGGGGAAGGATTTTAGGCTCCCTAATATGTCAAATTCTATGTCTCAATGAAAGTGATCGATGGGTCTTATTGGATGCCTATCCCACTAATCCTAAAACTACACTACAAATATTGTTTGACCCTAGTGCCCAAGTGGGCTTAATCTATGTGTGTTGAGTTATTAAGGTGCAATGTTTCAAGTCTTGGCTTGGCGATGTTAACCAAGCTCACGTTCTCTTAGGATGTGAGTGTGTGAAATAATTTGTTAACTGGTTGAGTTAATTAAGCATGTTTTATGATGCCAAGTGTTGTTGAAAATAAAGTGTTGAAATAATGTAAATAAATTTGAAAATGACAAAAAATAAACAGCCAAACAAGCACACAAAACACCACCCACAAGGGTTACCAAGAAACTAAGAAAGAGAGGGAAAAAAAACTACACAAAGACACATAAAAGGTCCTAAAATATATAATGTCAAGGGATTGAGATCTAGAGGCACTAATATGTTGTAAACGGTGTAGACAAACAACAAAAATCAGAGGTGAAAAATGCTGCAAAGTATAAGTGTGAAGCTCTAAAACCTGGGATTCTCGTGGGGATCCTAAGCGGGGAAACGGAAAACCCAAAATTTAAAGGGAGAAAAAGTAAAAGAAACCTATCGAAAAGTGTTGAAAAGTAATGGATTAGACTCAGAAAATTAGTTGCTGAAACTGATGAAACCCTTGACTTCTCACTTAGCCAATCTCTTCCTAACAATGTGGAGGTGTACTCTAAACCCTAGGGGGGTTTTTCCTTCCTCAAAGAGAAATATTAAGTGTGTCTAGGCCTAGGGGAAACTAAAAGCATAGGTGAAGTACCCTACCTAGTCTCCAGACAACACTCTTTGCAATTCTAAAAAAAATCTGAAAATTTTCTGGAAAAATACCAAAATGCAGGTATTGACTTGGAACAGTGGAAAACACATTTTCTAGGCCAAATAGTGCACTTTGGAATGCAAATGAGGGGCTGAAAAGTGTTTTTTTCTCCCCAGACTCTCGGTCAATAGATTGCACATAGATTTCACCGTCTCCTACTCGACTGGTACCTGTGACCTGCGAAAAGAACCAGAAAACCACCAGAATCCAAAAATTGACAAAAAAGGAAATAATATTATAAATAGAAATTGAGAGGCTAAAAATAGTTGTAGAAAACCCTGAAATTTACTAAAAATTCAGTCATCAAATAACTTTGTTATTACACCAGTGGAGTCGCCATTTGTTGAAGACAAAGGTAACTAAAGACCCAGTGGAGTCGTCATTTGTAAGTGTGAAATTTATTCGAAGGTGTACCAAAAACATTCACTTAAGTTACTATGTGACAAGTGACCCTAACAACAACTTGATGGCTACTTACGATTCAGATCTACAATAAAAATGGAAAAACCTGCAACAAAAACATATGTGATCCAGAATAGCAAACAATAGTAAAGATATCCAATGAAATAACCCAAATGGAAAGACTTTAATTCAATAAATTCTTTATTGAAAACACCTGGTGAAGGAGATATAAAAAAAGGATCTATAAATCCCCCTCCATGGGATGGGTTCTTTCATGTCCTTGATGCTTCAGTAATCGATCTTCTCTATCAATATGTGAAAAACCGAAACAATGTGAAGAACTCAAATGGGAGATCAAAAGAAAGGAGATGATAATGTTTATGATGATAATGATCATGTTGAAGAATGAATGGAAAACTCTCCTATTTATAACAAAGTATTGAGCTAATCTTGAAAATGGAAAATAATAAAATAATATTGACCAAATCAAGTTCTAACCACTAAGAGTACTTTATTATATTTATTGGAGAGGGAAAATATATTTAAAATGGTGAAATATCTTTATTTACAATTAATTAAAAAGTAAAATTAATTATTAATTATTTCACGAGGATTAAGAATGGTGTGAAATTGAAATAATTATTAAATAGTGATTTAACAATTATTCCAATAATGGAAATAATTAATAATAAAGAAACACTAATTTATTTAATTATTCCTAGGGGATTTAGTCAAATGTGACAAGGAATAATTATTTAAACAATGATTTAATAATTATTCCTAGAGAAAATTAAATAAATAATGATCTATCTAATTATTCTCATGAAGTTTTTTATTTAAATCGGAAACTAATTTAATAAAAGTGGTTTACTAAATTATTTTCTATAGTGCCCACGGGGCTTTGGATTGACTGTGAATGGGTGCGTTGTTAAAGCACTCCTTGCGATAGGTCACCAGTTCAAATCCCCCGTGGGTACTTAGGTTAGTCTTAACTAGAAAAAAAAAAAAAATTTTCTATAGTGAAAGTGATTTTACTATTGTAAAAGTAATCCTACATGGTGTATTTCGATTCGCCTAGTTAGAAATGGTTATTTGATCATCTTTTGGAGATAACAGTGAAAGTACCCAAGCTTCACAAGGGCACCCTCCATAAGTACTATGAAAGTGATGCAACATATGCCTTAGGTACCACAGGCTTTCCCCCCTATAGTCACCTGCTTCGTCCCTAGGAAAGGAAATGAAGGTCACCAACTCGTGATCAGAAGTCAGGCGGAATAATCATGGGCTCGCGATCCAACAAGTAGGAGTGGGGGTATCTCTCTTTCCTTATCTTCACACGTCCTCATTCTTGACTCCTGTGTTAGAGGAGATTTCTTGGACATCTTAACAACATTGGATTCCCACTCATTAATAAACCTCTATACTTTCAGTTTAAGTGGCCTTGGAGAGTTTACTCTCCACACACCTATTCCAAGGCCCTAAATTCTCTAGACTAGTTGATGTTCCTATGACAAAAAAAAACTAGTTCATTTTAATTTTAAGCACTCATTTTAGTTAGTTATTATTTAAGACAGTGGAAGTGGAAGTGCAACTGATGATGTTTTGACACAAAGGAAATCAATAGAAAACCTAGGCTACATGAGAATGAAACACTTATTTTTCTTCAATGAAAGAGATTTCTACAAGGGTTCTACGAGAAACCTAAGAAAGAAAAACTCTTTTTCTTTTTCTTTTAAGCACTCACACATTCAAAACCTACCAAAAAAGACTAAATGATGTCTAAAATGCATCTACCCTAATGCACACTAGAATGTAAATGCAAGATTCAAGGAAAGGCTCAAAGATGAACAAATGTGATCACAAAAGCAAAGGCCAATTCAAAAAACAAGGAGAAGCAAAATCCCAAAAGAAAAAGAACTCCTCAAAGCAAAAAGACTCTTAACCTTTAAAACAAGAATTCACACATTTTCCAAAAACTCAAAAGACTACAAAGCCAAAAACAAAATAAAAGAAACACAAAGCAAATGTTTTTCTTTTTCTTTTAAAGATTTAAAGAACCAAAAAAGTTCAGAAAGGGAAAACAAGCAACAATTTCAAGACCAAAAACATGAAAAAGACTCAAATCCCACTAGTCACCAATGATCACAAAGATAAAAGACTAGAGCAAAATAAGAGACTTAATCACTTCAAATGATTTTGCCAGAAAGATACAAAAGACTCTGAAAATTAGAAAGATTCTAGAGAACTGAAATCTCTCATTCATCCAAGAATCGCAAGCCCTTATTAGAAACAAGGAAAATAAAGAAAAATAAGCCAACTTATAGGTGCAAAATAAGCAAATCAAAGACTAGGTTATTCACAAGAAGCATAAAACAGCCAGAGACTTCACAAAGAAGATCTGGAATCCAACTATAAACACAAAAATTCTCAAAGACTACAAACCCTAGGTTGACATAGGTGCTTCTCAAAGAAAAATGAAAGACACAAACAACAACAGACATCAAGGTGATTCCAGGCTTCATAAACATCAAGAAATCATAAAGAAACTTGGTCAAGACCTCAAAAAAAATCCATAAATGAAAAAAATATATATTTTTAAATCTGTACACAACTTTTTAAATACAATCTCGCATGTATATGTGACTGTGCCTGAAGAAACACGTGTATGCGTAGGTTTCTTTGGAAGAAACTTTGCATATATGCGACTGTTTATAAGAAAAAGCACGTATAAATGGAAAAGTAAGGAAACAATAGAAATAAAGAACAAATATAAAATACCAAGTTGAATGAAAAAATTGCTTTAGACTCAATAATGTTGGAAAAAACCAAGAAACAACAAACTAAACCCAGATAAAACGAAACAACCCTTCTAGGAAATACTTGATGGTATTCCCTAGTGGAGTCAATAATTTTGTTGGCAAGAAAAATTCCATAATATAATGGTTGAAAGCCTCAACATAGATGGGTAAGATAATCAACAAAGAGCATTCAAGAAAGAATGTCAAACATATGAATTATTGAGTTTGGATTTGGAGACATACAGATAGGTCCTACTTTTGAAGATGATCCCGTAGGGTCCAAACCCTCTGCTTCCTCTAAGATGTGCAGACCTACAAATCAATCACATAAGCATATAAATAATAGATAATTCAATGTGCATATAGAGTAATATGTTAGATCATCACATGTAAAAATATAAACTATCAGTCTTTCACGGGAACAAGACATGAGCTTCTTTATTAATTAACAACAGTGAGTACAAGAAAGATACAACTTGATTCAGGCCAAAGGCACCGACAAAGCCTTCCTTTGAACCCATCTAGTGTGAGCCATGAAAAGAACTTCTATAATAAGTGCATGTAGATTCTAGATAAGGATGTTAAACATTTATGCAAAGGAAACTAGGGTTTCCTAGAGATTGGGAGTGCAGGAGGCACGAGAAAAGCATACTTGATATGGGAGAAATCGAGTATAATGTCAATATCCTTCTTCTTGTATGAATTAGGCCTACCCAGGGGGTGTATATACCACCTAAAATTGGTTATTTAAGTTAGGCCATGGGCTCCTGTAGGTGGGCTCTTAGTAAAACCCATAAACCCCACCAAAAAAATAGCATTTTATTTTATTTTTCCATATTTTAAAAGGTATAAGTGAGTATAGTGTTATGGGACCCACGTATGTATGCGATTTAGTAAGGGAAGAATCATGTATGGAATTTGAGATATTTTGTTTTAGTATAAAATCAATTATACATATGAAAAGGGACTACCCAGGGCCATACAAGAGCACCAAGTCTACAGGAGTGTCGAATGATGCTATAACAATGCCCCATAAAAGAGGATCCAATCCTTTTAAGCAAGAGGAGGAATGGTGAAATATGATTTGTTGATATCATGACTATAAGGAATTAGGTCCTAAACCATGCCCTCAAACACCCTCTAACCATGTGGGACTAATTATATTTCTCCCTAAATATTTTGTACGACCTAACTTTTCTTAATCTTTGACTATGCCTTCAAATTTTTATGTAAGCTAAGCATGAAAAATATTATTTAACTAAAAGTTTATATGAAAAGTGCACATGCAAATTCATCGTAGACAAAGTGCACCAAGATACCATGTGGGTCTCTTGCCTAATACTTAAAACTATCATATGACACTGACAAGATTTACAACATCAACAAATTATCTTACAACATAGGGAAATCATTGTTGGGAAAATACTGAGAGGGGGATGGGGGGGTGAATCAATATTTTTAAATCATTAAAATTTTCAATTTCATATTCAGACTTCTGTACTCGACTTTACTAAAGGGAATCCTCGTATGTAGAGGGTCGTTATTTAGACAACTAGTGTATATCCAGTAAACTTACTTTTCAGTTAATTCATCATCTGTTTATCTTGAACCAGTGCATTAGTAATTCATTAAACATTAAATAAATAGTAAGCATGTGAAGTAAGAACAAAATAAACCATCAGAAATGAACACCATGATTTTTTAGGTGGAAACCCAATGTGGGAAAAAAAAACCCGTTGTTGTCCTCTCTTTCTTATTTTTATTATAAAGAAAAACTTCTTACAATATTCTACTAGCACAGACTCATACTAGCACACAGGAACCCACCTATAGAAGGCTACAACCTTCTCTCATTCTCCAGCACCTACTACCTTGGTGATGGTGTATGGACCATATCGGAGCGGGTGAAGCTTGCGGTGGGGCCCAATGAGGTGCTCCTTTCGCAAATGTAGCCAAAATTTGTCGCCCAACTGGAACTTGTGTGGCACCTGATTTTGATCATGTCATTACTTGTACTTAGCATTAAATCTATCCAAGATGTCATGGACCTATTGGCGGATGCATTGAATGTGATCAATGAAGTTGTTTGCCTTATCGACTTCAGATTGGACATGAGATGAATATGCCTAAGTAGTTACAAATGGTATGGCCACATCAATGGGACATTAGTGGCTAGAATCCCAAGCCCGCCTGAAAAGGGTTGTGGCTAGTTGAGCTGAGGAGAGCCTGGTTATAGCTATAGTGGACATAGGGGAGGCTCTCATCCCATGTGTGTAGATTCTTTGAGTTGTACATGTGCAGAAAGTGTACGATCATCCTATTGACGATCTCTATCTGGCCATCAGTTTGGGGATAGAAAGCTATGGACTTAGTGAGCTTGGTGTCTAGCATCAACCAGAGACTGGACCAAAATATATTGAGGAACATGTTGTACCAATCTGAGATGATATACTCTGGGATCCCAAAGTGTACCAACACTCGTTCAAAGAAGAGTTTAGTAGTGGCTTCTGCTATGATATTATTCCTGTAGGCCACCATAATGACCATCTTTGAGAATCTATCGACAACCATAAAAACACAATTGTTTCCATGCTTAGTAGAAGGAAGGCCCAACATGTAATCCATGTATATGGATTCCCAAGGTCAACTAGGGGTAGGTAGCAGAGTATAGAGGCCTTTCTTCTTGATGGTCAGTTTGGAAATGGCGCAGATAGTGCAGGATCTGATGTACTTCTTGACATCCTTTCGAAGATTTGTCACGTAGAAATACTGCTACAATACTACCACTATTTTCTCAAACCCAAAATGCCCGGGGACCCGACTGTAGTGTGCTTCCAAATCATCTTATCACGCTCACTTGAAGGAACACAAAGGTGTCCTAGGTGGAATAACAATGCATCCTGGAGGTGAAAATCAGGCACTTGCTGACCCTCCAAGAGCATATGGGATGTGTAGCCAAATTCTGGGTTGCTTTCGTAGAGAAGTGGCCAATTATAAGTATCGTGCCCACAAGAGTTGAGCTTGGTGGTTAATGTGATGATCGACGGTCGGTTGAGGCAGTATGCAACATTATTGGTATTTCCCTTCTTGTACTTGATATTAAAATGGAATTGTTTCAGGTATGCGGACCACTTCTGATGGTGATCATTTTGCAACTTCCCTTGAGTCTATATGAACTACAGGGGTGGTGGTCTGTGTGGATGACTATTTCCTTCCCCAAAATGTAATACTTCCATTTTCGGCAGGCTTAAACAATGGAATACATCTCTTTGTCATAAGTGGGATACTTCTTGACTGTGTTTGAAAGTGTCTCACTGTGATATGCCACTGGAAGTCCCTTTTGAGTAAGGACTACCCCACTAGCATAGTCAGAGGGATATTTCTTGATCTCAAATGGTTGTTGTAAGTATGGTAATGTGAGCACTGGTGTAGAGCAGAGGCAATGTTTCAACTCTACGAATGCTTTCTGTTGAGGTTCAGACCAAGAGAATTTTTCTTTCGCTCCTCCCTTGGTGACTTGACTCAAGGACCAAGTGATATGAGAGAACCCCAACACGAACCTATAGTAGAAATTTGCAAGACCCCGAAAACTGTGGATCTTTGTTAGGGTGGTTGAGGTTGGCTAATCCTGAGTGACTTGGATCTTGTCTAGATCCACATGCACCCCACGTTCATCAATAATGTATCCTAGATACTGAACCTGGGTCATGCCAAAAGTGAATTTCTCCAAATTAGCACATAGCTTGTGTTGTTGCAATGTTTGGAGAACCTGTTGGATGTGGTGGAGGTGCTCTTCCCAACTCTAGCTAAAGATCAGGATGTCATCCATGTATACCACTATGGGGTGTGGGTCTGCTAGATCTTGAACTGGACAAATTGAATCTGGAACAGAAGTGCTACAGGTGATTACTTTGCAGCTAGAATTGGAACTAGAAATGCAACTAGAATGGAACTAAGTAGCGTTGGTGAATGGCAACAAGATGTCATCCATCAGCCTCATGAAAGTTGCGGGAGCATCCGTGAACCCCGACAGGTATAATCAACCATTCAAAAAGGCCCTCCTTGACTTTGAAGGAATTATTCCACACATCGGAGGGTTCGATTTGTATCTCATGATATCTAGACTTCAAGTCGAACTTGCTGAAATATTTTTCCCCCTTGAGTTGGTCCAGAAGGTCATCAATCTGTGGGATTGGGTACCTATTCCGAACAGTGATCTTGTTTGGCACACGATAGTAAATACAAAATCTCAGAGTCTCGTCCTTCTTCTATACCAATGCGATTAGGCTCCCATAGGGTGATGAACTCAGCTGGATGTGACATTTCTGCAACAATTCCTAAATCTACCTCTTGATTTCATCATTCTCTAGAACAAAATGCTAATAGATGGGTCCATTGGGAAATGGAGCACCTAGGGTCAGATCGATGGAGTCCTTGACTTGGCAGTGCATAGGCACCCCTCCGGGGTAGGTGAAGATGTCCTCGTACTCCTCCATGAGCTTGTCCATTTGTTTTTGTCGTGCAGAGGGGCCTTGTCTGGAGGTCATGGCCACTGTCTTCTTCTTTCCCTGAGGGTGTATCATCAAGAAAATAAATTTCCCAGTTTTGGAAATGAGGATGTGACATTTCTGAAGCAGCTCCTAAATCTCCCTTTTGATTCCATCATTCTCCAGAATAGAGCGTCGATAGATGGGTCCATTGGGAAACAACACACCTGGGTTAAGATCGATGGAGTGCTTGACCTGACAGTGTAAAGGCACCCCTCCAAGGGAGGTGAAGATGTCCTCATACTCCTCCATGACCTTATCTATCTATTGTTTTCATGCAGAGGGGCCCTATATGGAGGTCTTAGCCACCATCTTCTTCTTTCCCTGAGGGTGTATCATCAGGAAAAAAAAATTCCTGGTTTTTGAAATGAGCTTACTGCATTGTTTTGCAGTAACCAAAGAGATGGTGATAGGCGATGTTACCTTTGGAATCCTGTACAACATATTTCCCAAGGTAACAATAACAATGTGAGGCCTTTACTCATATATAGCATGTCACTTCCACAAGTATGGTTGGCCTAATAATACATCACAAGCATCAAGAGGAGCAATGTCACATAATACCTCATCCGTGAAGGGCTTGATGCTTTATTGAAGGCAACACAGCTGGTTGACGCGACGATCCCGCCCTTGGTGAAGCCACCCGATGGTGTATGGTTGTGGGTGTGTTATGGTCGGTAAACCCAACCGATTCACAACCTCTACTGAAATGAGGTTCTTTTGGCTCCGATTATCGACAATGAACTATATCGGGGAACCCTTTACCCACATCTAGGAGTGGAAGAGACACTCCTCCTCCCTTGGATCTTTAGGTTCTTCCTTCTGGATCTTCGACGTGGAAACAGTGGTGTTGGGCTCTGCATCAATAGTCTGCTTCCCTTTGTTATTCCCCTTGTCAGGTTCCGACTCAGAATCAGAACATGCATCTTATTCAGAAGCCTTCAGCTCAGCCACCAAATACTGCTTGGCCCAATACTCACTTGTTTTGTGAGTGGAGATCTTATGGAACTCACACCACTTTCCTGTGTCCCTCATCAGCTTCGTGGTGTTTTTCTTTTCTTATGGCTTTGGTGGGTTGTCCTAGGTCACCCCGTCTTGGCTTTGTCCTTTTTCTGTGGTTTGGGGGCACCTTTCCCTTGCTTCGGATTCGCAAATCCAAAGTCTCACTTTTTCTATTTAAGCTTCTGATCGATCTTGACAGCATATTGGTATGTCATGCTAAGCGAGCAGATGTCCAAGAACTCCATCTCATCCTGGATGTACTTGTGTAGGAAGCCGCAGTACTTGAGTACCAAATGTTTCTCAAAATCCTTGATACCCAACTTCGTGTGAAGGGTATGAAAAAAATTGGTAAACTTTGACATGTCTAGGTCCCTTCCATGTCGTAGCATGGTCCACTTTATGTATTTATCCTCATAGCTCCAAACATGGTAGTACTTCTCCTTGATGGTGTCTTGGAATGAAACTCTCATCCATGGAATTGGGTAAGCTAACGCTGGAGGACTTTGTCGAGGATGGCAGTATCTTCTTAGCTCCTGAGAGTTATATCTTAAAAAGAGATGAAGAAGTTGGTGATATAATTAAGCACAAGGGTCCTGCTAAAAACGTAGTAACTGCTGGATGGTTTGAGTCACAATTGGCTGATGTGTCTCGAACTCAGCAGGTCATCATGGAATCTCCCTTCCGAATAGATTGGAAGACCCTAAACATAATCAAAAAGGAGAGCCTAGTCAACCCTGGAATCAAAGTGGATACCAAAAGGGACCCAATCTTTAATAAGGACGAGGTATGGGTTGCTACACAACCTAAGGATATCGTAGACTATGGAGATCAGGAAAGCACTATTATCAAAATTGAGTTGATGTTTCAGCAAAATCAGATTGAGAGTCTGGCTAAGCTGAATCAGGAGCTGTTAGACAAGAAAGAGGAAGAATCAGCTCAGAAGGATGTTCTGGCTCACCAGATTGCTTCCATGTGGGTGAAACTGAAAACTGTGAGGGCATGCTTTCATCCTTCTACTCACAATAGGTTTCCCACTAGTCCTTGACATGGGGGATGACTTTGAGAAGAGAAAAAGTAATATTTTCCCAGCTGGAAAAATCATGAATAGAAAAATATTCTTCTAGCAGATTTAACCATTTACCTATGGCATCTGCATCTATTTGGCTTTCAAATATGGGAATGTCAAATTTTACTTGTACCTTAAAAGGAGTAGCACCTCCAAAATGGCTGTTGGATGTGGATGCATCGACAGTGGACAACCGTTGAAGGATCTCATCAAAGTTATCCATCATCACGTTCCTTTGTTTCTTGAGGGCCTCCTTGAGTAATATTTTGATAGAATCTCCTCCTCCCTCATATTTCGTTTCTTCCCCCATGGGCGGTCATCGAGGTTTGGGAGGCGGATCTTGCAAAGTTTCAACCAGATCGAGCTTTAACTCCTTATACCCCGACCTCGTTGGGGACATGCAAAGAAAAACAAAGAAAGAGCAGACCACTATGATACCACTGATATGGATATAAACAAGAATGCAACAAATTACAGATATGACCATAAATACAAATATGCAACAAAAATAACACTTTATTTCATTATTATCAAATACTAAAATATGCTTACAAACAGAATGGAAATAAGACTAGCTAAGGCAATCGTAACTTATCTATGAGAAGAGATGTGACGGCTACATGCCTCTAAACTGTGTTACAATGAGGCTTGAAGGCCTATTTATTATTGAGAAACAATGGAAAGCTCTAAACATCCAAAAACCTAACCCTAGGAGATGAAAGGACAAACTATGGGCCCCGTTGGGGTAAGTTGGTACATCAACTTCCCGGGGTCGTAACTTTGGCATACGATCTCTGTTCGAAGCACATGGTACCTCGTTAGAAAGATCTATCCGAGGACTACAACTAAAGACAATGAATATCAAGTTGAAAACTCATATTCGTTGCCTATGGTTTTCCCAAAAATCATCATTTAGGGCCTCAAAACGGCCTCAGAAGTACATGACCTGAAAAACTGCCAAAAATAGAAAACTGTGCAACAATTAAGGAAACAAAAAAAACTAAAAGAAATAATGGTGGGGGTCCAATTGGAATAGGTGGGTGACTACCAACATCTACATGGATCACGTGCACATATCTGCAATTACTGACACAAACCATCGTTGCACAACAAAACTTCGGACATACCCAGATCTTGGCATACACAGAATAATCACACATCAAGACATTATCATCACTGGTCAAATCGATCCATAAACAAAATTTTCATTTCAGACCTATTGGATCTGATCCATCATCAAATTCCCAAGTGAATACATAGTTTTAGATTAAATGAATCAATAACAACCCATTACATGCACACTTGCTTCAGATCTAACTATTCATGAAAATATTCATCACTTGCACTTCTCTACCACTTTGATCTTCATCTTATTATATATCTTAGCTCTTATTCAATACCACAAGTAAAAACCATACTAATTCCGATGGTATTCTTAGACGAGATCAAATATATGTTGTTGTGCTCAATACCACAAGTCAGTACCATGGTAAAGACCCTTGGTATTTAGAATACCATGGTGCAAAAATTGTGCGCGCCTTTTCTTCTTCATACCCACATGTCTACATGGATTTTCTTCACAGAACCTGCATATACTCTACTTTTCTTCACCAAACCTTAGTGTGTACACGACTTTGCTTCATAAAACCTATGTATACTCTAATTTTCTTCACCAAACTTGTGTATACTTCTTCAAACTTCATCTTTATCATTCTTTTGTCTCTAAACTGATAATCATTTTCTGTCACATGTAGACATATCATGTTGACATCTTCATCAAGTAGGTTTCCATCAAAGGAAAACTCATCAAGTAGGTTTCCATCAAGGAAAACACATTAGTCATAATGCCAACAATCTCCCCCTTTGGACTTGATGGCAATCACTTTGGTGTTTGGTCACCACCACCTGTAGATACATGTAAAACACATCAAGCTAAGCACCAGGCTTTTCAAATACCAAGTTAATCTCCCCCTTTGACATCAAGGGAAAAGGGCTGACCAATGTTCAATGAAGGCTACTTTCATGCGCGTTGTAGATCTGAACTGCTGAGTATGAACATTGAATACTAACCATGGTCCCCCTGAGCATATGCTGAAATTTTTTAAGGATGTACATTGAAGTACATGACTCGAAAACTCAATTGAATATGAATTTTCCTATCACCAAGGTCTCAAACCTACATCAATCACCCAATCATTGTCGGTTTACATATTTGAATTCATTATTACATCAACCACCCAATCACAGTGGGGTTACAAATTACATCACATGTCGAAAAAGACTTGACCACAATAGCCCATTTGTGACTGAACTTTACAATGATTACATCATAGGTCTTTACATGAACTTTACATCAAAGGAAATATATGACATGTATAGCCAGGAACAAAGACCTTTATAGTGAGGTAATAAGACCAATATAGTTTTCATATACCATCTTATGCTATGTAGGATCTGCACCATATGTATCTATCAGCAACAACCTGCATGTTTTCTTCATCAATTTGCAAGGTAAGACAATGTAGTTTTAATATCATCAAGTTGTGACCAAGTATGCAGCATCAATATGTAGAGATCAACTATCGACTCATCCTCTTGAACTCATCAAGGTCAACTTGCTCTTTCCCTTCGTAGGAAGAGCCTTAATCCATGTTCATCAAAGCATAGATTTTCATGCGTCAACCAAGCATATTCCATTTATCCAAGTATCATCCATCAATTATAGCAATAATAACCATATATTTACAAAGCCATTAGCATCATATCAGGTACATGTGTAAGCACCATAGTCATCATCCATGACAACAACATCATCATCAAATAATCATAGCAAGATCTACATGTTCCTTAACCCCCAACATATCATACATGTATCATCACTAGGGAGTTTTCTAACATCCCACATTTGATAAGTAGCAACACATGAATTAATCAACATATGTGAGAACCAAGCATATCATCATAAAGTAAGATAGGGAAAAGTAGCATTATTCCTTAAGATCATCAATATGTGACTAAGTAGGCCATGTCTTCTCCAGTGACATCATTCTCTTGATCCATTTTATTCATGCAAGAAGAGCTATCATACCAGCACCACTTCTCAACATGCCACTTAAGTAATCATCCATAATATCCTTATCTGTAATTCACCCATTAATGATATCCCATGACATAGATATAGTAGTATGTATCTAACTTCTTATCAATGAGAAACATCATCATGAGCTCACCATCATGTATCAAACTTTGTTAGTAACTCATCTCCTTGATACCATCAAGCTAAATAATCCTCAAAAATTATACTATGTGTAGCATATTATGTACATGTGAGAGCCAAGCACTATATAAATCATCATCCATAACAATACCATATGCAACTTATCCATCTTTGAAGGCATAATGACAACAACATAAAAGTAACGAGTGACACTTCTCATCATCAACTAATGAGGTTTTATACTCATGCTCTATTTATCTCCTTGAACTCATGTAAGAAACATAACATATGTACCATATGCATCATCAAAACAAACTTTAATCATTGTAAATCTGATCATAACAACTATATGACTCAACCAATATATAAGTATCATCCATGACTTCATCATAGGCAACCCATGACCGCAACATAGCATGATGCATCATTCAACAACTTCAACAACATGAGCATCTTCAACAACATCCTTAATATAAGCATCATTATGTACCAAAGAATTCTAATAAACATAATGCCAACAATGCATTATTAGAAGCATAGAAAATTCTCCCCCTGAACCTGTGCCAACTGTTCACTGTCAGATATGATCATATCATCTCATGTATCAGTAAGGACATCAAAGTATATTCATCAATCGGTTATCTATCAAGGCATCAACAACCTCTTCTAAATAGCATCAACAAACTGTAACCATCAACCATAAGAATAGGAAAGCTAAATAATGACTGACTAAAGCATATCAGAGCATTTTTCTAAGTCTCTCTCACTATTTCTTCATCACAACAAAATATACACGACTGTTCATATCAAGACTCGCATATATACATGACTTTTCTTCACAGGATCCACATACATAAAGTGAAATACTAAAAGTTTGTAACCATAGCTCGCCCTGAACCTATACTGTATGTAGCTATTCACTGTTACTACAACAGATTCGTTGTCAATAATATAAGAAACGTGAATATCAAAACAATCATGGGAATCATCATCAAGAAAAAACATGTATTTCTTGCCCTAAGATTATACATCACTAGTCCTAAGGACCTGATAATCATATCCTGATCTTATGAGATCATGTACCTCACATCGCTTCTGAAACCATTGTGATAAGTAAGCTTTTAAAATAATGGATTGTAGTAGGGTCAATCTTCCCTACATTTCTGATTGATGTTCCTTCTTCCTCCAAATACGTTTGTACTTTCTACCCATGTGTTGGAACTTATCCCATCTCCTAGTTATGTTCTGCATACTAGAACTGCAATCAGTGACATTATGCCCAAATGAGTTACAAGAAAAGAAATATCCATAAAACCATCCTTTATGTCTAGTAGTTGATCTTTTTGTGAAGTGGCTATTTTCTTGAGGTTGAAACAATCTTCTTCTGCAACTGGCTGCAACATGTCCAAAGTTATGACAGATAAAATAGTCAACATTCTTGTGATTGTTACTTCTATAGTTAGGAGAAACTGATTTCCTTTGAAGATTTTCTTTCTTTGGTTGTTGGATTGATTGACTATGTCATCCCTGTCCAACTTGTGTCCTCTACGAGACCTACTGCCATATGCCCCATTTGTATTTTCTTCCTATCCATGACTTATCCCCATCTCTCTCTGATTTTGCAAATCTAAAAGGCTCTGAAATATGACTAAGTTAACTTATTCTTTATTTTGTTGATCTCTAGAAATTATTTCCTGTGCCTCAATCAACCTATTACTACCTTCCTTGCAACTTAGAATCCCCACCTTAAAACTTCTCAGTGTATCTGCTAAATTAGGAGATTATTCTTCTCCTTTCTACACAACTAATCTTTCCCATTCCATAGAATTTACATCGATCCTATAAGGGGAGTCATGTGAACTGTATTCCACCATTATGTTGTTCATACCTCAGTGTGTTTCATAGGAGGCCACCTCAATTGCACAATCAATCCATATTAGCACGATATAGATACATAATGATATCAACATCATGCATGATAACACAAAATTGCAATAATGACCACCACAATGCATGCATAGTAGGCACATATACAATTCACATGCATGCATAACCATATATATTTAGCCCATCCAGTCCAAGTGTTTGAACCCAAAAGCTCTAATACCACCTTGTGGTACCAGATATCACCTAAAGAGAATGAAACCTACTCTGATACCACCGTGTAAAGGCCTCCTCCCACATTTACCTACTTTTACAAGCTCTCCAGGGTAAACATGAGCTGAGTGTCGGTATGATATGAACTGAATTCCAACTTCTAGTTGTGGAAGTGGGGCATACAAATCAGAAGGAAACTGACATCCCTCAGAGACTACAAATAACTCAGGAGCCTACCAACCGCCCTAGGTGATCAATCTCTGAGCTAGAACTCTTTTTCACTAGGTTTATTGATCTAAATGAAAAGTGGCATCCACCCATGGTATTCATCCATCCATTGTATTTATCCACCCATGGTATTGTAAGTGGCATCTATCCATGGTATTCACTCACCCATGGTATTTATCCCACCATGGTATTCATCCACACATGGAATTTACCCCTTGTATTGTAAGTGGCATCCACTCATGGTATTCATCCACCCATGGTATTTATCCACCTACGGTAATTACACATGTTATTGTAAGTGGCATCCACCCATGGTATTCATTTACCCATGGTATTTACCCACCCATGGAATTTACCAGTGGTATTGTAACTAAAAAAGGCTATAAGTAACAAGTCGCACTTTGTAAAAGCACTGATTGTTCACCACAATGTAGCTTTTACAGTTATTCTATGTTTTAATAAAAGGTTTCTTTGTGGTTGTGTTTACTGTGCATTCTCCTCTTTTCTTCTAGCATTTCAATTTTCCAAATCTTAAGGGAGGTCCCTAATATGTTTCACCTTAACTTGGTTTTGCTATGATTTGTTACATACCAATTTTCTTTATTCTTGATCTTCATTTAGTTAAGAAACTCTCCTTAGCTTGGTTTTTCTTGTGATTTGTTACCTACCACTTCCCTTTTATTTTCCAACATGTTTTAAAGAAATTCCATTACTAGGATGTATAGTTGTAAGGGAGGATCACATCCAACAAATACTCAGAAAGAAGAATTACAAATAGATATTTTTGTTTTGATTTTATCGACTTATAATACATATTTGATTTTTATCTTTAACTTCATTATATGGTTTAGATTTTTATTTAATACTTCACCAAGTTATTATTTTGATAATAATAATTAGAAATCCCTATCCAAATGCTATATTTATCCCTCCAACATCCTCCCTATGTGATATCACTTCATCCTTTTAAATACATTGTAATTTCTTTGATTTTATTAATAAAATTAAGAATAATTTTTTTTATAGGATATGTGTTGCATGGGATATATATTGATCTATGTTTACACCTTGTTTAGAAATAATATGCTTTCACAATTTCTCCTCAATTTTTCCAAAGTAATATGTCATTTGTTTTGAAAAATTCCCAACATTTACATATTTCTCATTTTTTTTTAAAATATCTAGTGTATTTGAAAACATCGTTAAATAATACAGTCAACTAAATAAATAATAATCAACGTGTCATTCGCGTATAATAATAAAAAAATCCCACACATTCATTAACTTAATTTTTTTTACACATAAAGATATTTAAAAAAATCGAATATAATAAAAAAAATGTCTTTTTGTTCGATGCTCACTCGATTATCATCCAAAAATTCATTTACCATACTGTTTATATATATATATATATATATATATATATATATATATATATATATATCTATATATATATTCCCATTGCTTTTTCCACTATCTAATTCATTTTTAATAGAATAGTTATATGAAAGAGAACATCATCTAATTCATTTTTAGTAGAAGATAGTTATTTAAAAGATAGCATTGATTAAGACTTTTAAAAAAATCAAAGAGACTAACCACTGCTATTATTTCCAACTAAAATCAAAATGACTATCCAAATAAAGAAGCGTGGAGAATAATGATCTTTGCATGGAACTACTTCATAATCTCTCTTAAATTAGTTAATACCTACTCCAAAGGATTAGCATTTTTTTAGGAAATAGTTTATATAGAATAATGTTCCACTTATAAGTTATTAGATAAGAGTAATTTTTAAGTGTGATTTTTTGATAAGTTTTCTAGTTTATTTTCTGATCTAATTTGTCTATAATCTTTTCCATATTATTTTCCAATCTAATTTGTCTAGAATCTAGCAAAGATTCATTGAAATCACAAGTTTGACAAGTGACCCTCTTCACAATCAAAGTGCCCCAAGGGTTTTTTAGGGTGTTGAACTCATATATGAAGTCGAAAAACTAGTTTAAACAACACAAATCAAGATATGGCCACAATTTTTTCACTGGATTCCAATCTGAAATCCACCTGAAACTCCAAAAATTCGCACTTAAAGACTACTCGCATTAGATATTCATATCTACAAGTAAATATATCTCTATATTATTTCAATAATTTAATATATTATTGGTTCTCAACTACATAGTGAGATGGATCATTTTAAAAATTTTGGATTATATGTAATACTTATATTGTAATTGTTTAGCACATTTAATTGGGATTTGAGAGAAGGTGTTTCAATGATATCATTTTTTGTGTGGAGAGGCACTCAACAATTTAGTACGAGGGAGATGTGTAGGTGTTAGGCGTAACATTAAAAGGATAGTATGCTAACATTTTTAAATGTAGAATTAATAACCTAACAAAATTAGACTCAATTAAAAAGTACCAATATATAGTCAGCCAAAGATATATCATTGATCCATAAACTGGACTCTCAAATAGGATAATTAATTTGAAGAAGATCCACCTATGTTGGATTTTTCCATTGATCTGGACCGTATGCCTTTGAATATGTTTTGGTTCTCTATGACAAAGGCATTCCAACTATTGGGATAATGTAGCATCCAAGGCAGCAAAAAATCCCCCTTGAGAATTAAAATCATATTATGATATTCTAATTGAGGATTTAGAACGAACTGAGCTAGGCCTAGTTCTTTCTGTAATCGCATAGGGTTCCAAAATTGGGAGAGCCTAGGACTGGGATCTAACCGCGATAAAACTCAAGAAAAGGTTAAAGGGAAGGGAAAACGTGTTTAGAAAGTCCCATATCTTACTAAGTATATGTTTCAATTCTTTTTAAATTTAAAAATATCCAACCTATATAGTTATTGTGCTAAACATGTTTATTTTTCCTCAAAATTTTGACACTGATAACAAATACATTTTTCCATATGTGGAAGGGGTTTTCTCATATGTTTTCAAATTTGTTTTGCCAAAAGTTGTTTTCATTTTACCCCAAACCCACTTTTGAGATCTCCTTTGAAATATATCAATATTCTGCAAGGAGGGAGCAATATTATATCCACTTTGAAGCATATTACCAATTTTGCTAGCACTTTCACTAATCCAGTTACTTCTTTGGAAGTTGATGTGAAGTTTCATCCTACAACATCTTGCACAAACTCATAGAGCCATGATTAGTTAGTGAGAGGGATCTTGTGGTAGAGTAGATAACCTTAGATCTAGTTGTATGTTATTGACGATGTAGAAAATAGACATGTTCCTCAAAGAAGTTTGAGGAAACATAACTCATTGTTTGATTTCAATTTGGAAATAATGTCAACATCATATTCCATTCTCAAAATTAATCTCAATACCTTATTTCACTTTCATTAAGTTTGAGGGTTGGTTGTTGTATTGATTCAGTTTCTCTCTATTCTAAACCATTTTGAACATGTGTTTAATTGCATCGAGAAACACTTTCCAACCCAATATGGAAGAGATGTTGCAATGTCCTATTATGTAAATGTTTTGACTTGATCAAATTACATAAAAATAAAAAATAATAATAAAAAATTATTAATTAAATCATTTTGACTAGGTCAAATTACATAAAAATAAAATAAAATTTAATAATAATAATTATTATTATTATAATAATTAATATAATTAAACCAACTTAAATCCATTTTAATTCTAGATTTAATCATTGTTGAGAAGGATCAAATCTCTTGAGTTGCAAACTTCTTTTAGAGTAAAAATAGATTTAATCCCTTTTGACACTTGATAGATCCAGAGTTAAGATGAATTTCTACTAATCTTAAAATAATATTTCTAGAAAAGTTAGCCTCCTAGCCATATGATTATTTTTACAATTAATTTATTTGTAACATATATGGTTGTTCTTTAAAAATACATTTTAGAGATAATTTTTAAAAAATGATTTTTTATTATAATTATAATTATAAAGTTGAATATTTTATTAATTAAAATTATTATCATGTTTTTCATTTTACAAGAGTAAATAGATTTTATGATTTATTATGTAAAATTATGATCGTTTATTAGGTTTAAACATTTCTATTATGTTTAAGCATTTTTTTCAACCATAATGAGTAGTGTTTTTATATAATAAAATTGCGCCCATTCGTGTGCAAAATCGAGACTTTCCATCATATTTGCGAGTCTACGAAGGGCTTCTGATACATCCATTGTTCGCCATCCCTTCCCATATATTTTTTCCCATGCTTCTTACAAAAAATCCTCATTTATGGTATCCTATGGCTATAGAATCGACATAACTGACATAGTAAATATTTACAATTATAGTGTGCCTTTCAAAAAAAAAATGCAAAAATTAAGTGAGTGAATAGACTATTCTTCGATTGGCGTTGGACTATTCAGATCTAGGTCAGTGAATTGTTCTTCCTTGCTCTTGTTTCTCTCCTCCATCTTGAGCGTCAATAGCTTAATTTGTTGTCCCAATGCATCAACCTTGTCTTCCAATTGTCATATGCATGCCTTCTGTTCCAATTGTTGCTCCTACATAGCCAGAGTCTCAAATTGTTTTTGTTGGATACATTGATGTAGGATTTCCAAACCTTCCTGAATCATTAAATGCTCATACACATAGTCGTTGCAGGCCTTCCTGTTGCTACTGCCTTCCCTGTTTTTTCCATCCCTCAACCCCCCAATCCTAGGCTTGCGGCGGCCCCAGGAGCTAGACAAAGAATTTTCCTCTGTAGTATGCATGCTCATGGTGTTATCCAGAATGCCACAGTCCCACAACTCCAGAATTCCCTCGAAGTTCTGCTTCAAAACCCCTACCCGACGCTACTTATCCACACAATTTGTAGCATCTCTCAGGCAACCAACACTCTGTAAATCGACACATAGAGGTAATTCAACACTCAAGTTCCCTTTGTGAAAAAAACTCCTCTAGCGACCCCCCTAAATGTCGATGCTTTGACCTAGAACCTGAAATAGATGCTCAGAGTCCCAAGCTTTAGTCATTAGGCCTTCATAGAGGCCACCTAAGAAAAGATAAGACTCAACCCATAATAGCATATCAAACCGTTACTCTTTAAACAGAAGGTGCATAACTGGATATTTATGTTGTAAAGGAGATCAATACTCCCGGAGTTGGGATCCCCATGCTCCTCCTTAATTTCCCAACTAACAACCATAATGTCCTAGCTCTTCTCCTATTCCTTCATCCTCACTCACAATTTCTTCCCATGAGCGGCCAGAGTAAATCTGAGCAGAGTAAATAAATGTTTCTCCTAATCTCCCATTAACCTACCTTAAATTGTACTAGAACATTGACCTTTGCAACATAATTCATGTCGTGGGGATTGGATTCTCACGAACTCTGATCACCTAAGCCCAAGTGTAGTACTGTCATAAAGTAAGCAGACACGTTGCTGCGACAAACTAAGATAACCTTTGCCATGAGGCACAAGGATAGGAAGGGCCGATGTGACAGGCACCAAAAAGAGGGAGGCTGAAAGAAAAGGGGGACGGGGCCATAATGAAATGGAGAAGAGGAGGAGTGATAAGAGTGAGATGATTAGTGGGGTGAGTGGAAGAAACCTGACAGAGGATAGGGAGGAGATGTAATAAAGGAGAAGAGGGGAGAGGGAGGAAGGGGTGGAGGGGGGAAAAAGAGAGAGATTGAAGCGAGGGAGGGGTAAGGAAAGCTTAAGACCAACAAACCTTGCAAAATCCAACTTGTTGATACTTTCTAACCTCTTGGATGAGCTAAGAATGTCATCCTCAGACCATATTTGAAACCCATGAATAAGATTGTGGAATGCATTATATTGTTTCCTCTACCTCGTTCACGATACTTTTTTATGCCTTCAACTAGCAAGCCAAATTTTCTTGCTTATCAGCTTCCTAGTTAATCCCTCTTAGGATATGAAAAAATGACACAAACTCAAATAAGGGAATCATCCCTTGGGATCTTTTAATTATTTGATTTAGGTTCATATTTTTTGTTGATGAACTATGGTTCATATGCTTTATGATCAACATTGAGTCTCTTAAGACCTTGATCTTTCTAATGCCCTTTTTTTGAGCCAATGTTAGACCAAAAAACAAACCATATGTTTCAGCTTGATTATTTGTCTTCCTACCGATGCCCCAAGCATATCTGTTTTCAATAATTCCTTCAGGATTAATGAGAATTCCTCCCCTCCTTCTACCCCACTTATGTTTAAACATTTTAATAATAGTTAAAATGATAAATTTAATAGAGTAGATGATTATGGGGATAATGCGCAAACAATACACGTATATATATCACAAAAACGTAAGATACAAATGGGTGATAAAGTAGCTAGAAGACATGGTAAGTTTATTTTATTTTAATTTAATAATATTTTTTTAATAAAAATATATATTTTTTTAATTATTAAATTTGTATTTTTAAATATATTAATAAATTAAGTATCTTTAATAATATTTTGTAACCAACTTAAATTGGTCATTTCAATAAATTTCTCTATGTAACATTAACTAGAAGATATAACCCAGAAAAAACCAAAACATACCTATATTATATTTAGTGTGGACATCCATTTTTTATATTCTTCTACAATATGGGGAAATAGCAAAAGACATACGCATGGGTGAAAATCAAAATAATTACATATTTCATTGGTTTAGAATTCAAAATTATATTAATATTTTGAAGACTTTAATGCTTCCATTTTTTATATTCTCTTCAATATGGGGAAAAAGCAAAAGACATACGCATGGGCGAAAATCAAAACAATTACATATTTCATTGGTTTAGAATTCAAAATTATGTTAATATTTTGAATACTTGAATGCTTTGAGTTAGATACTATATAGTTTATCTTTTATTTCAGAAGGATTAAACAACTTAATAAAATATTGTCATATACCTAATATCTTTTATAATAACTATCTCCACAATGTGACCGTGGTTGAAGGTAATAAAAAATCATGAAAATGACATGATTTCATTTAAATATAAAACATAAGATCACATCAAGTGACATATGACTGTTGGGCTAAATTAACTTTCCAACATCAATTCATTGACATGATTACACTCATTTTACCTTAAATCTTTCTATAATAATTATTCCATACGTGTGTACCTTAAAGATAAATTATAAACTTGCCATTGGGTAATATTGGGTAATATTTAGAGCAAAAATTTGAATTTCGAAAATAGAGAAGGGAATGTCCACGTGTATCTAAACAAAGTATAAAGATAAAAATAATGCATATTGTATAAAGAGAAAAGATAAGAGATAGTGTTTTATTTTTAATTATTATTTTTGAATAATTAATAACTTTAAACCATTTAAGAAAGCCTCATACAATGCACATGAAAATTTTAAATATAAATTATTAACTTCTCTTCAAAATTGAGAAGAGGAAGCGGAAGTAAATCGTAACATGTATACATCCATTGATTTTCGGAAAAAGTATTGCATATCGATAAAGATAGTGGAGTATAGTTTATTAATATTTATGAATAATTTAGAAAAAATCAATAAAATCTATATAAATATAGAATATTATCGTATTATTTTTTATTAATTTTATTATTTATAAATATATTTATAATTAATATTTGTTTGAGTAATTTTTAATATTAATTTGAGTGGGAGTTTATGCGTTAAAAAATATTGTTGTAAGGAAGTGGTGAATACATTTATTGTAAAAATGGAAAAGAGAAGTTGGGGGATTTGTACCAAGTTAAACCTTTAGTTAATAAACTTTTTAAGTGGAAAAAGTTGTTTACTTTGAGCGCAGACAATGGTTCTATAGTTGAGCACCCAAATGCTTTGAATACAATTGTAATGCAATTTTTCTCAATTGAAATGAATGTAAATGAGGATGATCATTATATGACAATTTTGTGTTCCTTGCTAGATTCATGGGATAACTTGGTACTTGTCATTGGAAGAATTATAAAGGCATTGGTGGTTGTGGTTTTTTACTCTCAAAGGAATTGAGGTATATGAAACTTATGATTCCACCAATGGAGCCTTGGTTATTTGTGGAATAGTGAAGGGGAAAGGAAAGTAGAGGCAAAAGGATAGATCCAAATCCTATGGAAGACCTACATCTCTTGGAAAGTCCAACTTTAAAAGTAGGTACTATCGCACAGTTAGGCATTTCAAAATAGACTACAAGCAAGATAAAAGGAAGGAAAATAATGATTTTGATGTGAGGCTAAAATATATTCTCAGAAGGATGGAGGAGATGCCTTTGTTGCAACCTTAACAAAACCTGCAAGCTAGAGAGTATGATTAATAGGCTCTGGAGCTTCCTTCCGTATGGCTTTCCACCAAGACTACTTTTCAATGTATGAGAAACATGATGTTGGGATGGTATACCTTGACAACGGTTCTCCTCTAAGCGTGATTTTCCATTGTAGAGCCTTTAATTAGATTTCTTGATGTCAATGTGAAAGGGATTAACAGACTTCTGCACATTTCATGTTTGGCAAGAAAACACTACCAGTAAGCAAACTTGATGATGTGAGCATGTGGTTTGTTTCTCTAACAAATAGTGTAACATGGTACCAAGAGCTATGGTAATCACTAAGGGTGTTTGTGTGGAAACGATATTCTAAATTGATGCATGCAACATTGAATGCAATAGTTTATTTATTTTTGCAATGAAGAGATTTGTAGAAGATATGCCTTCATAATCAAAACATATATCTATTACTTATGGTCACGTGTTTTGGGAGAAAAGTAAGTTCTTGTGAACCATATTAGATCATTATATATATATTTTTAATCCATTTCGATGTTTTTAGAGTGGAAAAGTTGGAGGAATAATCTCACAAGACCATTTTTGCCAACGGGGCCTAGTTTGAAAAATTGTGGTTTGAAACCTTCTTTGAGTAGTTTAAAGCATCAAATGGATTATTTTTGGGGGAAAACTTTGAATCTTAATTTCCCCACTTACTTATGTTATTCTGCACACAGATACCTTTCCAATGATGCAAGAATTTCCTCAATTAGAGTTTGTACATAAAAGTTATGCCACTCAGAAGTTTACCTTCCAGTTTTGACAACCATAATTCGAAAGGATGCCATGTTATCTCCCATCATTCATGGAAAATGAGGTAGCCATGTGATAATGATGAAGAATACTCTAGAAGAGTTAATATTATAAGTCTAGTTAAGTGTTAAAGGAGTCAAACCTAACCACTAGTAGGCTATTGGGTTGTGATATAGCCTAGCCACTGGGAGAAAAAGGGGTTCCATGCTATTGGAGTGCATTTTGTTCCATAGATGAGAATAGTAGCCAAGAGTGGATAGGGAGAGAGAACATAGACACGATTTATGCATTGTAGTATCTACGGGCTACAAGCCTCACTTCTTTATACTTGCATCCATTTTCCATTCAAAGGAAGAGAGTAGAGTAGCCTCACCTTCTAGATGGGTTTTCTCCTAAAAGGGTTTCTCGGTTTATATCTTGTTTTAAATTGTGGTTTTGTCATATTTATTTTAGTTTTCCCTATTTTTTGTATAATTATAATTTTCATATATACACAATACACATTAATTAATATGTCCAAAAATCTAAGGAGAAATAAGCCTGCATAGTGTAGATTTTGAATTTTATTCATAATTTTGTCACATTTGTTGTGACAAATTGTCCAATGGAATATCCACAATAGTTTACATACCATAGTGGTATTAGATTAGGTTTCTTTGGTGTATTATGGAGATTTTCATGTGATCTAGATTGGTGAAGATGAAAGTCACAAAACCCTAGTCATGGCTTAGGAATATGAAAATAACTCTTATGGTCCCACAAAGGAGAGGTTTGCATTGTTGGAAGAAAAAGTTACAAATATAAACCATAATGTGAGCCTCCTCATGGTGGCTCTAACTAATATACTTGGGTTATTCAGAGAAGATGGGGGTTCCAATGCAGTGGTCTAATTAGAGGGGAGATTAGGAGACCATGAAGAAATAGAGAAGCCAAAGAAAGAACCTGGAAAATATCAATCTAGTTCGAGTGTCGTGCAATATTCATAGTCCCTATTCAAAATGGAATCAAATTTCAACATCAAGTCGTATCAATATGATATGGATTCGCTAAAGCTAAATCACTAGTTTTAACAATTTGAAGTTTATTTTAGTGTCCATCATGTAGAGGAAGAATATAATATTACATTCGCTCGGCTGAAATTAGAGGGTCGTGCCCTGACCTAGTGGGGAAGGCATATTGATACCTTGAGGTTAGAGGGATATTCTTTTGTGATTAAGTGGAAGGATTTTAAAACCCTCATAAAGTTACAATTTTACCCTATCAGGTATGTAAAGGAGTAGTGGATCCAAGGAAAAATCATGGAAAGTTGTGCAAGAGTACTCCACAAAGTTTAAAAGCATGGCCATAATGTTGGATATCTTCCCAAATAACCTAGATGTACTCCTTAAGTATCAACGAGTCTACACAACTATATGTGGAAGCAAGTGATGATGTTTAAACCTAGATCGATGGACAAGGCTTGTGTATAGGCATGGTACCTGGAGAACATAGGCCAAAAGAAATGGAAATCAAGTGGGTCAAAGTAGAAGGATCACTAGGACACATCTAAGGAGGGGAATAAGAAGTGTAAAGGGGAAAATATAAAAATATAACAACCACAACACACTAGTGTGAAGATCCCAGCAACCATTGTAACATTGAGAGTCATTTAGAGGAGGTGTTGGAAGTTGCATCCAGATCTTAACCTAAAGAACAAAAAGAAAACAATAAGACGAATAATCTCATGGTCATTGATTCAAGAAATTAGGTGGAAAGTAGCTCATATGTGGATGAGAATATTTTCTATACATCAATATATAAGGAGGTGAATATGAGTAACCTTTAGTGATAGGAAGAGAACATAAAGACCAGACTCTTCCATATAAAGATATAGGTCAAGAAGGAAAAGACTGATTCTCTTTTTGTCTCAAGATCACAGGTAAATCTCATTGTATCTAATTTGGTCAACAATTGGGATTGGAATTTCATGATCATCCAATCCCATATCTATTGGGGTGGGTAAATAAGGATGCAAAAATAAAGGTAACCAAACAGTGCAAAATTAGATTTTTCATCAATGTTAATTTTAATGATGAAGTGGAATTAGAGGTGGTTTCCCTTAATGTATGTGGAGTGGTGTTTGGAAGTATTTATATATACATGCAAGATGTTATCTTCATGCAAATAGCCAATCAGTACCACTTCATCAAGGATGGAAAATCCTTCACCATCAACGCGCATAAGGGAAAGTCTAAACTTTTGCTGGTAAGTGCCAACCAAGCCAAAAATTAATTAGTTCTAGTAAGAAGTATGCCATTTATTGTTTTTAAGAAAAAAAAAAATGTATAAGAGTCAGTGAGAAAAAAATCATCTATGGAAAGTTGTACTAACAAATAGAAACAATAACTAGAAGAGTTGGTATAGGCATGTAGGGATGTCTTCTAGGATCCTAAATACTATCACCTAAGAGGGAAGTGGAGCAAAAGATCCAAATATTTTCAGACTCTCCATTTCCAAACATTAGGCTATATATGTAGTATGTTATAGAATCAAGTGAGGTGAAGAAGAAACTGCAACAACTACTGGAATAGGGTGTCATTTGATGAAGTACCTCGTTATATGGTTGCACATCATCATTGTGCCAAAGAAGGATAGGACTTGGTGTATGTGTATTTATTAAAAAGTATTAAACAACATTGCACTCATGAATAGGTACCATGTACCTAAGATAGATGATCTTCTAGATTAGTTACATCAAGCCAAATACTTCACCAAGTTGGACTTATTCTATATATTACGGGTCCAAGTCAAAGAAGAAAATACATGGAAGACTACTTTCAAAACTAGGAAAGGTTTTTATGAGTGGTTAGTCATGATGTTTGGCCTATTCAATGCACCAACTAAGTTTATGAGGTTAATGAATGATATATTGTGCAATTTTATAGATTAAATTGTTATTGTTTATTTGGATGATATGTTGGTATACAATGCTACCTAGGAGGAGCACATCTCACATTTGACACATGTGCTAAAGAC
This sequence comes from Pinus tabuliformis, assembly GCA_031772625.1. Classification (NCBI taxonomy): domain Eukaryota; kingdom Viridiplantae; phylum Streptophyta; class Pinopsida; order Pinales; family Pinaceae; genus Pinus; species Pinus tabuliformis. The sequence continues at coordinate 110,920,599 of CM062815.1, read as the reverse complement.
ATTAAAGAAGCACCAACTTCTGGAAAATATCAAGAAGTGTGAGTTCTCACAATAATATTTAGTGTATCTAGGGTAGGTGATAGGTGGAGGAAAGATGAAGATAGATCCTACCCATATGGAGGCCATCATGAAGTGTTTGGTGGCTACTATTTTTTCTGAGGTCATGAGTTTCATTGGGGTAGCACAATACCTGAGGAAATTCATAGCTTGATTTTCAGTAGCAGCAACACCACTCCACACCATAACTATGAGTGGAAAGAGTTTCCAGTGGAGAAAAGCTCAGCAGAGGGCCTTTGATTAGTTGAAGAAGAAGATCAGTTAAGCATTATCTTTGGCATTACCAAATTTGCAACATCCCTTCATAGTGTAGATAGATGCAAGTGGGTATGCTATGGGAGCAGTTTTGATGCAAGGAAGAAGGTCTATATGCTACCATTCTAAATTATTTCATAAGGAATTTCTTAGCTACCCTACCTATGACAAGGATCTCTATGTCGTGATGAAAAATATGAAGAAGTGGAAACACTATATAATGGGAAAGGAGATAGTAACCCACACATATCATCAACCACTACAATATATTCAGGATAGAGTAAGTTACAAAAATCCAGGAATTACATATGGATGGGTTTTTTACATTAGTTTCATTTAGTGATTAAGTTCAATAAGGGAAACACAAACATTTTGGTTGACATTCTTTCAAGACCATCCATAGCAAATGTCATAACTTTGGGAACTCTGATGCACATGAAGCCATTCACCCATGATGCATACAGTGAGGCATATTCATAGGATGAGGACCTCAAGGAGTTGTTTCAACAATTGCAAAGCTATATTCATGTGCATGAAAATGAGAACATGATTGACTACCATATCTAGGACGGGTTACTCTACAATATGGTAAGTTATGTGTTCCTAAAGGTGAGTTTTTGCAGTTAATTAGAGGTCTCACACCTCCAAGGTTGCAGGAAACTTTGGTGTAGAGAAGACAATGGCCAACTTGTAGAGGTACATGTATTTCCCCAAGATGTAAGAACTAGTAGCTAGGTTCATAAGAGGATGCATGCCTTGTTGTACTAGAAGTAATAGGAAACAAAGTCTATAGCATTCCTTATCTATACCCACTTGTCCTTGAGAAAGTATTTCCATGGAATTTTTGGGAGGTTTACCAACAATCAGGAAGGGACATGATTACCTTTTTGTGGTAGTTGGCTTTTCTATGTTTTTATGCCCTCTGAAAGGACCATCAATGAGAAAGAGGCAATGGAATTTTTCTTTCTATAGTTCTGGGTGCACCTTGGAATACCAAGGAGCATGATTTTAGATAAGGACACAAGATTTCTCAATGCATTTTGGGCTACATTATGGGAGAATATGAACACAAAGCTAAAAAGGTCTACAACATTCCATCCACAGATAGACGGGTACAAAAAAGTAGTCAACATGACTTTGGTGTAGCTTTTGAGGGGTCACAATCAAAAGTATCCAAATAATTGGGACAAAAATATGGTATATATACATCACTCTTATAACAAAGAAATCCACACTTCTACTAGTAGTTCCCCATTTGAAACTTGATTTTGATATTTTCCACCTTCTCCTTTGGATATTTCATATGGGAAGCAAGGAGGAACATAGAAGGATATTCCAAGGGCTTCCTTAAGAGTAGAAATAATTGTTAAAAAAATTAGGAAGACCAATCTATAGGTATATTATACACTACATAAGCCACAAAAAAAATATAGGTCCAGGCATGATCAACATAGGATAGAGAAGTCCTTTAAGGTGGGAAATATAGTATGGTTATACTTGAACAAGGAGAGGGTATAGGGTCTTAGTAAGAAAATAAAGGTTTTATGATATGGTCCCTTTGATATATTGGAAAAGGTGGGATATAACACCTATAGACTCAGTCCACTCCCATATATATGCGTTAACTTAGTGGTGAATGTAGAGTACTTCAAAATATATGATCCTTCCATGCTATATTAGGAAGAGGAACAAGTCCGACCTTCTGTATAGGGTTTGGAACTAGATGCTCAGGTAGAGTTGATAGAGGATAATGTTTTCTATAAGTTCAAAAAATACAAAACATGTGTAACATGACCTTTTTCATATTGAGTCGAAATGACAACTTCTAGGCAAGGCTAAATCGCACACCTGAGAGAAGATAGAGGAAATATTTCCTCACATCATTCAGTAGAGGATTTTTGGGACCAAAATCCCCCCCATATCAAGAGATGTGATATGTATTGGATTTTTATATATGTTTCATCCATATTTATGATTTTAGAGTGGAAAAAGTGGAGGAATCAGATCATAGGACCATTATTATCAGCAAGGCCATGTTTGGTAAATTGGAATCTGAAACCTTTTAGGATTAGTTTGAGGCATCAAATGGAATTTTTTTGGGGAGGGGGAACTTTTTCGCTTAACCATTAAACCTTTGTGTGTTATTATAGACACAAATGCCTTTCTAATGGCACAATAATTTCCTCAATCATAGTTCATATGCAAACAGTATGCCACTTGGAAGTTGGCCTTCCTGTTTTGACAACCACAATTTGAGAGGATGTTATGACAGGCGCCATCATTCATGGAAAAGGGGCTAACACGTGATCATAATGAAGAAGAATATATAAGAGCCAATATTTCATCTCTAGTTAAGAGTTAAAGGATTCAAACTTCACCAATAGTAGGCTATCAAGTTGTGTTATAATCGGGCCACTAGGAGGAAAAGGGGTTCCATTCTATTGGAGTGAATTTTGTATGATAGATTAATAGAGTATCCAAGAGTGGATAGAGAGAGAAAAAAGAGAGGATTTTTGTATTGTAGTAGCCCATAAGACACATGCCTCACTTCTTTATAGTTGCATATATTTTCCATTTAGTGAAAGAGAGAATATTGGCCTCACCTTCCAATTGGGTTTTCTCCTAAAATGGGTTCCAAGGTTATATCTTGTGTCCACTTGTGGTTTTGTGAGTTTCATTTAATTTTTCTCTATTTTATGCATAATTATAATTTGCATGCATATGAAATACACATTAATTAACAAACCCATAAATCTAAGGATAAATAAGTCCTCATAGTGTAAAATTTGGATTTTAACCATAATTTTATTAGATTTGTTATAATGAACTATTGAGTGGAATATCTAAGGAATTTTATGGATAATCTTGCTTTAGAAATCATGTTACCTTTAGTGAATAAAATGTTTGGCACAAGAGATTGGACCATATAAGTGAAAAATGTCTATAGGCCTTGTAAAACAAAAGATTTGTCAATGAATTGAATGAGAGTGCCCTTGAATTTGATTTTTGAGAGAAATGCATATGTGAAAAACATAACCATGTTCAATTTTATTCTAGTTCTCACAATTTTTTTGGGTGGTTGGACTTAATTCTTTTTAATTTATTTAATTTTATTAAAGTTCCTTTCATTTCTAAGGCTATGTATTTTTTGCCATTAATTAATGTTTATTCTACACATGCATGGCTATATTTTCCCATACCTAAATATGATATCTTTAATCGGTTTAAGGATTTTAAAGCTCTCATGGAAATCAGATTGGTAGGAAGATTATTGTCTTGAGGACTAGTATAGGCAGTGAGTTGTATTTTGCAAAGTTTGATAGTTTTTAAAAGGAGAATGGCACTGGATGACATAAGAAAACTCCAAATAACACTTAGCAAAATGGTGTTGCAAACTGGATGAACATGACATTTATGGAGAGAGGTAGGAGTATGAGTAGTGGAGCTAGCTTATATAATTTGTTTTGGGTAAAATTTATTGATATTGCATTTGACTTTATTAAAAAGTCTCCCACATTAGCTCTTGTGAATAAGGCCTATAAAGATGTCTAGATGGGAAATAATTCTTCTCTTTAGTATATTTTTATTCTTGGTTGTGAGGCATATGCTCATGTGCCTAAGGATAACAAGTGAAATTTATCTTCATCAACTATGGAATTGGCGTGAAAGGGCACAAGATTTTAGACCTTATGCCTAGGAAAGTTTTATATAAAAGTAATGATATTTTTAGAGAAGTTCTGTCTTCTCCCACCATGACATAGATAGAAGAGGATAAAAACTTAGTTTCTTAGCTACTACCTAATGCTAAGAAAGTTGTGTTAGTGTCAGTCTTGTTAGCCTGTCACCTGGATCAAATGCGCTTTTACTATGTTTGTTGAGACTATCAAAATCAAATTTTTTATGTCACTAGGTTTACACAGCAAAATTTGGTCACTGTTTGGTCAGTCTAGAGACGAGGTCGATCTTTTGGAAATTCACTCATGCTGGTCACCTATCATACTTTTATGGAGGTGTCATAATAAAAACCTGTCATTCATCATCATCATTCCATTTAGTCTCAGGTTATTCATTAGGTCGTTAGGGTTTCGAAGGTCCATCATTTTCATGAATAAAACCAGTAGTGAATAGAGCATGAAAAAGAGCTCTTGGGAATTGATTTATGAATTTTCACACATTCATCATGTTCTCATGTTCAAAAAGTTCCAGAAGAAGGAGTTCCAATACCTAGGAAAGTAAAAAGTAGCTAAGGTTTTTAGTGGTAAAGGTAACTCTATTTTCATAAGTGAAAAGTCAGTTTTTAAAGGATGGTGGGTCCCATTTCTTTTTAAAAAATAGAAATAACGTTTCCTATATAAACTCAAAATCCCCCAAACTTGTTCATTTACCTCCTATTCACTCTTAAGTATCGAGCTATCCTGTCTAAGAGAGCAAAAATGTCAGTTTCCCAAGCAAAATTGCCAAAAATATTCAGGCGCTGTGTTTAGGAACAAAGCATTGTGCTCTGAGCAGAGGTGCTATGCTCAAAAGAACTGCGCTGCGCTTAGGCGCTGCACTCAGGAACAAAGCGCTGCGCTTAAGACAGAGTGCCCAGAAATCACTCAAAACACTCCCAAATCTCATTTTTTTACTTGCAAGATTAATTTTATTAACTTCTAAGTGAAGAGACAAGTAAGTACACCATCATTATCCCTCATTTTCTTTTCCAAATTCATCTCATGTCAATGATTCTTCAAATTAGGGTTTGTAGTGAAATTTTGCATGGGAAATGATAGGGTGAAAATGGCCATTTTTATTTTTGGTTTCTAAAACATGTAAAATGTTGTCCTACACCTGCATACATGTTTAATAAACCATTTTAACCATTTAACCCACCTCAAAACAAATTTTTACCACTTAAAAAGCAAAACCCTAGCTCATTCCTAGAGGTTTTTGGGCATGTTTCATTATAAACCCTGTTTTACCTTCTTGCAAATAGATCATTCTTCCACTATTTCTTCACTCATTTTCATCAACTTCCAAATTTCATATCCACCTTTTTCAAGCCTCCTCTATCATTTTGTCAAAATCCACCTTCACCTCACTTCATTTCCATTCACACCTCACACTTTATTTTTCGTTGCCTGCTGCTAGGATTTTTTGTCATCATGGAGGCATAATCTTCACCAGAGAGAAAAATACATCATAAGGGAGGGAATATCCTCATATATGAGCCATCAAACTGCAATGCAATCAACTCCTATCCTTTCATCAAACAGTTCTTCGAGGATGTACATTTCCTAGAGTTTTGCAAAAGAGTGAGCGAGGTGGGGTTTCATGAACAATTAACAGATTGGGTGGCAACTCAGTTGAATGGTGAAACTGATGTCATCACTGGTGTTGAGTTCATTTTTTTACTGGCCTCCATCTCACTTGCAACAGGGTTACTGGACAGTGGCAAATATTGGTTTAAAGGAATGAACCTAGATCTTCAACACTACAAGCCTTTCTTAAAGACGCCATATAGAGAAAAACATGCTCACCTTATGCCTTTCAGATATTTATTGGAGAAATATGCCCCTTTGATGAAGAGTGTCATGAGGTTCTTTACATGTGAAGGGAGATTCTCCAGGTTGTATGCTTATCATATTCGCCTCCTAATGCATTTCACCTCTCAAACACCACTCAACATGTGTAACTACCTATCGAGGAGCATTTCCAAAATGTTGGAAAAAATAAAATTGAAGGAAAAAGAGCAATCCCCAAGATTGTTTCATCACATTCTAATCAAAACTATTGTCCTTCACCAGCTTGTAGAGAAAGGTATGGCTTGGGAAGCCTTTTTGGAAACAACCCTGAAATGGAATGAAGCTAATGTAGCAGCTCAGTCTCCTAGTGTGCCAAAACAGCAAACAGAGGTGGGGTCCTCTAGCAAATCAGTGGAGAAAACTCAGCTACCTAAACCTGAGGTGACTAAAGTGTACAATAGAATACAGAGTCTTGCGTTTTCTTCTCATGGAGAGAAAGGGGCCAAGCCTTCTTCATCGACAAAGTAGGGACCGACAGTAAAAGAGAAAGACACATTTGAGAATGAGTTTGAGCTGGTTGATTCAGAGGCTGAGGATTAGACTTTAAGCATGCAACAGAGAATCAAAGAGAAGGAATATCAAATCAAGTAGCTAACAATCAATATGGAAAGAGAAAAATATGTCATATCATTCCTTGAACAAGAGAATAGTCAGCTCAAAGCAAAGGAATTGATCATGGAAAAAGGACAAGCCAAGCTATTGTAGAAGGTTGGCAAAGGCAAGGTGATCATAGAATCAAGCGAGCCTAAAGGATCAAAAGATAAAGGAAAGAAGAAAAGGCCAAGAACAAGGGTTCTAAAGAAGGCATTGCAAGAAGAGCAAGAGCACATTCTGTTGAATGAAGACCTTGACCTAGAGGATAGGATTTCCCTTGTGGTCCATCAAGAAAAGGAATATTGGCTCAACAGGGTGAATGAACACTTGGAGAAGCTCCTTGAGAAGGAAAATAGGGATAATTAGTTTCTTAGACATATGGCGCAGCACTACCAAGCTCAAAACATGATCGTCAATGTCAAAATAAAGCAACTTGAAAACAAGCTCACGGAAGCCAAAAAAGACCAAAAGGATGAGGGAAACTTTGAGATGCTTGCTGAAGCATCTATGAAGACTTAAAAAAAATATTTTTACACATTCCATCCAATTTTGACCAAATTCTAAGCACTTTAAATTTTTTGATAATTTTTGGGCGAAAATTTAGAAAATTAGTTGCTCCAGAAGTGCAACGCCTTGGCACTGTGACTTTTCCTAAGGCCTCCATTTGAGGAGAGGTATACATTCTTGGAAAGCTCTTTCCATTATCTAAAAACAATTTTCTCAGACTTTGCAGAGGTGGCTCATATTTGGAGAAAAATGCAAAAAAGTGGCAAAAAACTAGCATTCTGGACCCTTTTTTGACAGGCGCTACACTTCTGGAGTGACATTGGGAGAATGGATATTTGAAGGCCTTCCCATGGTCCAAATTCAAAAATTCAAACTGTTATGGAAACTATACATGACGTTCTAGTTGACCGTTCTCTCAGTTTTTTATTTTGATCCCTAGAAGGCACCTCAAAGTCAGCTCAAAGTTGGCGCTATGCTCCTGCACTTTTCTGTGTTTTAATTTGTAAATTTCACTGTGTAAAATTTCTAGTTTCCAGTTTGACTTAGTAAAAGTCAAGATTCTCTATGTAATGGAACTAGTTTCAAGGCTATGTGATGTAGGCATGAATAAATGTACATCATACGTTGTTTTTGATGTTTATTATGCCTCATAAAAGAAGAAAACTCCTAAACAAACTCTCCATGAACTGTTTGATTTTCACCTTCTCACTCTCACCTGTTGGTTCAGAGAATCTTGGAGTCAGTTCCTCCACCAAGGAATTCAACTCCTGAGGGTGGGCAAGTGGTCTAGGATAGTCTATATGTATCATTTCTCTTCAGGAGAATAGGGTTGAACTTTTTTTGAAGGAAGCTTGCATGTAATCATCTTTTCAGCTAATACAGAGACATGTTGCAGCTATTTTCAAGGAACTCTAGCCCAGTGAGTTCATGGTGCTTGTACTTCATTCTATTTGTTTTATAATGGTCTAAAAATATTTATCTACATTATATATCTTCTTTCTATGGATGCCTTACAGTGAAATATACAGAATTATTGTTTTTCAAGCTCTGTTATCTGGTTTTCATAGTTATGTTTATGTCTTCCTAAGTTAATGAAATCATGTTTACTTATGCTCATTAGTTTCTTCTACACTTTATCCTCTATACTACGCTAACAATATTCAAAATACACCATGGATTCTTGTTGGCTTGAACGGGCCTGACCCAGGTTCGAAGTTATTTAGCCAAACAAATCCCTACACTACTGGCCCTTTTGGCATTAGCTCGTGGAATGTGGACTAAAGTCTCACCCGAAGTAGTATGGGGGGATGTTGGAACCAAGTTTCCGCACCCTTGAGATGTTTGTGGTGTCGATTTAGTCCAATTGTGCCTACCTTCGCATAGGTTACTTCACACATTGTTCTAACCTTCAATACCCTCATGATCTATTATAATCACCTTTCACGCAGCCCTAATCAGGGACTGAGATGCTTTTGCGCTGCTATGGAAGCGAACTGCACTATTTCCCCAAAATACACCACGAATCTTATTTATCTTCTTACAGATGTTAGTCAAATTCACGTAAACAGATATTCTATCTTGTATTCACTTAATCAATACAATCATATATATTTGTGCATCATATAAACAATAGAAGTGCAATTTATACGCAATATATTCAATGCATAAAACATGAAATAAATACATAGAATTGATATGTAACTTCTCTTTATTAATGCTTTCAACTATTACACACTCGACTCGCCCTCCGCACTCAGCTGTAGGGGTCTGCACACTCAGCTACGGACTACTAGGCCTCTACGCACTCAGCTACAGAGCCTCCTCCTACTCTACGACCCAAACTAGACTTTACAAATCCATTATTCTACTATGCTTCTATTCCATGTTTTTATTAGATTCTTCTTCAATGTCTTAACTACTTAGAGCCTCACTCTATTTATACAATCCCATGGTTTGTGGACCATGGGTAGGTCTCTACAGCTGACATTACATTAAAAAATTGAGGGTGGACAACCCTATGACTCTTTTATAAGATATGCGCTCTGCGCCCACAAAATGCAGAGTCTTTATATCAGAGTTACAATTTTTGAACAAAATATAGGCTCTAAGCCCCAAAACTTCCCTTAGGGGATCCCGCACCCAACACTTCTGATATCTAGCTCCTTCTCATATTTTCTCCTACACTCCTACAACCTAGACCTATTTGTGGCTCCAAAGCCTAAGTTCAGCAAACCCTAAAATTCAAATTTTCACAAACAAACAAACAAATACACATATCTAGCCTAAACTTCATTTGATTTAAAGTCATATCACTGATAAGAGACTTAGAGAGATCCCTCTCATGCCCAGTAGGGCTAGCTACTGAGCTGAAGTGGTTTGAGGTTACCCTTCTCGATTTCCTTTTTAGTCTAGGAGATTGTAAGGACTAACATTTTTGGCACCATTGTCGGGGAACGACTATTAAATCATTCCTGGGAAATATCTAAGAGCTTTCAAAGAACTGGTTCTATAGTTCACAGCTTCCAGTATTCAAATATAGGCTGAATTCATAAATTTCATCAGTTTAGGGTGTATACATTCTGGATTCCAAAAGGCATACCAGGTCTAACCATGACCCAAATCCACCCTTCATTGTTGAAGATATAGAAAGACTTCTTAGAAAACTTAGATTACCCATCACTAAAAGTGCAGTTTGAAAAATTAAAAGAACAACCTCTCTTCCTAAAAATATGTTTGCCTTTGAGCAAATTCCTTTTGATGAGCAGAAAGAATTATCTCTTTCCAGGTCAAAGTTCGAGTCCTGTATTTCTAAAGTAACATTAGAGCCTTTAAAGGTTGAAACTCACTCTATTTCTTTAGAATCTTTATCTACTAAAACTGATCATGAACTATGGTTGAATTTTGATAAGCTTCAAAGCCTTGCTGATCAACTCTAGATCACTACTGAAAAAGCTTTTGTTCAATATCGACTTGAATACCTGGCCACTGCTTCATCTTCTGTTTCACCTCCAAGAACATTTGCTACATCTCCCAAAGCTTCATTTTCATCATCTTTCATACCAAATCCATTTGTTCCATCTTTGCCTTTACAACCAATTGTAGTAGTTCCTCCACCCCCATTAGTATCATCACCCTTCCTTACACAGTCCATTGTAGCACCTCCACTATCTCCAGCAGTCATGGCGAGATTTGCACCTCTCTTATTGCCTACTCAACTTGCTGCTTTGCCTCAAAATTATGGTCAAAGACTCCCTTTGTTTTATGGAAGATCAGAAATTACAGCTCAGCAACATGTTGACAAGTTAATAGATTTCATTGATTTAGAAGAAATTGATGAAGATAATGCCAAGATGAGGATTATAGCTCAAAGTTTCTGAGGAGATGTTAAGAAATGGTTTCAAAGTTTGGTCGCTAATTCTGTTAACAATTCTCAAATATTGATTGAATTATTCTTAGCTCATTGGCAACAGAAGAAAAATCCATTACAGATATTGGCTGAGTATAACTCAATGAAAATGAACCCAAATGAAACAGTTCAAGAATTTACAGCAAGATTCAACACAATGTACAATTCCATACCTGATGATATGAAGCCTCCTCCTGGTCTCGCTCTTCTTCATTATCCTGATGCTTTTGAACTAGAAATGGCATACCAGCTGAGAGAGACAGATCCTATTACTCTTGAAGAGATGCAGCGGAATGCAGTCAGTGTTGAAGCCAATTTTATCATTATTAAGTCAAAATCAAAGCCAGAGAGGGCTGAGAAGAAAGTTATCTTTAAAGAAGAACTTGCATCATCTTTTGATGCAAATCTTGACAATCTAATAAAAACTATGGAGAGGATGATCGATAGAGTATCCATAACTAATCGACAAGCAGAACCTTTAGTGAGGAATCCTAACTTTCGCAAACAGCAACAACAACAGTTCAGAAATCGACAGAAAGAGTAGTGAAACCAAGATCCTCAAGGTCAAGTAAGGGCTCCATTTCAACAAAATTATACTGAAGGTCAGGAAGAAGGTGAAGAAGAAATTGTAAAAGCAAATCACTTCTTTCAAGAAGATGAACTACCTACTTTCCTAATAGAAGAAGATCAGCTTTTTGAAGATTCTCCCATACCAAGTGATCAGAAATTTGTGTTTGCAAGTGAAGATTTGTGGGTTGTTCAAACTGAAGAGTACCAAAGAGGATATCAGAACACCCTTAGTCATCTTCAAAAGAAGTAAAATTTGAGGAATAGAAATGTACCTATTACTCTCACTCAGAAAAGACAAAACGTACAAAAGGACACACCAAGCAAGGAAACTACTCCTGCAGATCAGAATAGAGTGAAGGACATTGTCATACTAAGTCGGGATAGAACAAATGAAGCCTCTACCAGCAATGTGAGGAAAGACAAAGAATTTCAAACTGAAAGCCACAAGAAGGAATCTCAATCTAAAGGCCAAACAGAAAGGAAGGACATCGTTGCAAAAGAGGTAGAAAAGCAATCTAATCCTTTTAGTTTGGAAAATGAAATTTCTAAATTGAAGATTGCTATTCCCCTCACTGAATTAGTGAGGAATGAAAAATATAAATTTCAGATTGCAAAGATGCTTAAGGTTGACCAGATGTATGATACAGTTAATGTAGCTGATGATGAGCCATCAATCCTTTTTGGTCCAGCCTTAGAAGGAGCTCCCAAAGATAGTGAAATCCCTCCTTTTTATCTGAGTCTTAAACTTCATGATTTTATCCTTCATAATTCCATGCTAGATTTTGGCGCCTCACATAATCTTATGCCTAAAGCCATCATGGATAAACTAGGACTGAGTATCACCCGACCCTACCATGATCTTTATTCCTTTGATTCCAGGAGAGTGAAATGCCTTGGCCTCATTAAAGACTTGGTAGTGTCCTTGGACCAAATCCTGGCCAAAAATGTACTCATGGATGTAGTAGTTGCCGATATTCCTCCTAGGTTTGGCATGTTGCTTTCAAGGTCTTGGGGAGAAAAACTTAAGGGCACTTTGCAACTTGACGCCACTATCCCTGTTTTTGGTTAGCTCTGGAAACTTTACAGGGAAAATAAGATGAAATTTATGATCAACAGTAAGGAGAAGCTAGTCAATCATCCTATACATGTTGTCCATACTGATCTTGATTCTTTCATTTTATTTAGTTATATAAATTTTGTTGATGATGAAAGTTAGCTAGTGGAAATTTTAGAAGTTCCCAAGGTCATGAGCAGCATACATGAAGTTATTACAACATAAGGTAAAGAGGTTAGTGAAGAGTGTTTGTAGCATGCAAATCTTATTGAGGAAATTGAAAGAATAGTGCAGAAAATAGAAATTTTTGAGATAGTTGGTCAAAATCCTAAAAAGCAAAAAGTTCAGTCTTCAGAAATCCTTTTTCCAGATGAAGAAAAGGGTCTTTGGACCATGGAGTTTGATGGTGCACCGGGAAGAGAAGGAGCAGGGATTGGTGTATGGATACATGGTCCATTACATCAGTCAAATAAAATCCCTCGAAATGTGAGAATGAGTTCTTACAAGTTGGCTATTGAGTGTTCAAACAATGAGACGGAGTATGAGGCATTGATTGTTGGCCTCAAAATTATGAAAAATTTGGGAGCAACAAAGATTTCTGTTTATGGAAACTTCGCATTAGTAATCAAGCAAGTCAAAGGGGAATACCAAGCCAAGCACCCAAGAAGGAGAGATTATCGCAATGTTTTACTTTACATCCTCAAGGATTTTTCAGAATACACGAACTCAGAATGTCATAGATGACTCACTCGCCACTACAACAAGTATGGTGAAGATCCCTATTCATCCTAATCAAAAGTATTCCATCCATGTCAAACATTGCCCAGCTGTTCTAGATAACATGAGATTTTGGCAAGTGTTTGGGGATGATAAACAGATAGACAGTTTTCTGCAATTGGAAGGAGAATTTCAGAATTCTCACATTGATGATGCATACAATTTGAATGATCCGGACATCCACTCAGCTAAGATTACAGCTCAAGGACAACAACATTACAAGAGGCTTGGTGCCTTTGGAAGAGTTATTTGATCGTGATGATGTCGCCAAGAAGCCCACCATGGTTCCTACAGAAAAAGGAGTTGAAGATGTAAACATTGGCACAACTGATAATCCTAAAATGGTAAAATTATCAAAGTCCTTATCTCCTGAAACAAAAAGTAAGTACATGTCTTTAATGAAAGAATTCGCTGATGTATTTTCTTGGGACTATTCAGATCTGAAAGTTTATGACAAAAGTATCATTCAGCACACCATTCCTCTTAAGCATGATCAGAATCCATTTCGCTAGAAATTGAGGAAGATCAATCCCAAGTCATTGCCATCGATTGAGAAAGAGGTAAATAGGATTTATAAGTTTGGAATCATGGTCCCTATTCGATTTTTTGAATGGATGTCTAATCTAGTGCCTGTAAGAAAGAAGATTGGGGAAATTCGTCTATGTATTAATTTCAGAAACTCAACAAGGTGTCCTTGAAACACAATTATCCCCTGCCTAAGATGGATCACATACTACAAAGGGTGGTTGGGTCCTCTAGGATGTCATTGCTAGACGGATACTCTAGATAGAACCAAATTATGGTACACACGGATGATCAACTCAAGGCAGCCTTCACAACGCCATGGGGTACATTCATGTATGCTAAGATGCCTTTTAGGTTGAAGAATGCAAGAGCTACTTTTCAGTGGGCTATGGACATAGCTTTTGCAAATGAAAAAGATGTATTTCTGGTTATCTATCTAGATGAAATTACAATGTTTTCAAAATCTGATGAAGATTATTTACATCATTTAAGAATTGTTTTTTAGAAATGCAAAAAATTTGGCATCTCACTTAACCCAAAGAAGAGTTTGTTCACCATGGAAGAAGGTAAGCTATTAGGACACATCATCTCTAAAGATGGCATCCACATTGATCCTGCAAGAGTGGAGGCCATTCAACAACTAGACTTCCCAAGGGACAAGAAATAGATTCAGTCTTTTAATGGGATAATCAGTTTTCTGAGAAGATTCATTCCAAATCTAGCTGAGCACTTGAAAGAAATGACAAACATGTTGAAGAAGGACAGTCAGGTAAAGTGGTCTTTAGAGGCTAAGAAATCATTTCATGCAATAAGGTTTGCATTATCTACTACTCCTATTTTGATTAGCCTAGATTACACTTCATATTTCATCATCTTTTCTTTTGCATCTGAGCATATGATAGCAGCAGTCCTAATGTAGAAGAAAGATCAGAAAAATGAGCAGCCCATAGCATTTTTCAGACGCGCTATAAGAGATGCAACACTAAGATACAATATTATTGAAAAGCAGGCATTGGCGTTGGTGAAAGCCCTCAAGGATTTCCAAGTTTATATTCTGCATTCTCACACCACTACTTATGTTCCTACTACAACAGTTAAAGAAATTATTGTGTAGATAGATCCTGAAGGCAGAAGAGGAAAGTGGATTGCATCCATGCTAGAGTATGACTTGGAGATAAAGCCTACAAATCTCATCAAAGGACAAGGTTAGCCAAACTCATGGCCGAATCAAATCTACATGCACTAGAAATAAATTTGATTACTACACTTTCTGAAGAACAAGAAGAAGATGATCCTTTCTTACAGGTGTCAGATATGTTCATATCCTCACCTTGGTATTTTGACATTATCTATGTCTTGTAGCACTTGAATCCCTCACTGGAAGTCCCCAAAGGTAAAGATAGATCATTGAAACTAAAGTATTCAAAATATTGTATTCTAGATGGTGTTTTATTTTGGAAAGATCTCGAGGGTGTGCTGCTGAATTGTTTGGTAGAAAAGGAAGCTAACGATGTCATGAAGGATTTCCATAAAGGACACTGCGGCGGCCATCACTTTTGGAAAACTACAACAAATAAGATCTTAAGAGTTGGCTTCTATTACCCTACCCTCTTTTTTTATGCATACAAAATAGTCATGAGCTGCCATGAATGTCAGATTTTTCAAGGAAAGAGAAAGATTTTTCCATTACCACTACAGCCCATTTTAATTTCAGCTCCTTTCCAGTAGTGGGGTCTTGATTTCATTGGCGAAATCCATCATTCATCTTAAACACAACATAAATGCATATTGACAACCACTGACTACTTCAAAAAGTGGATTGAAGCAATCCCAACCAGGCAAGCTACTGATTATGTCATCATTCAATTCCTTGAGTCCAATATTTTGTCTAGATTTGGCTGCCCATAGAAAATAATTACTGACAATGCTGTTGCTTTCAAGTCAAAAAGAATGGTGGAATTCTATGCCAAATATCATATTGTTCTAGGACATTCTACTGCTCATCATCTGCAAGGGAATGGTCTTGTCGAATATTCCAATAAATCCTTGGTTGATATCATCAAGAAGGTTATAGAGGTGAACAAGAAGAACTGGCATAAAAAGCTCCTCAATTCTTTGTGGGAAGATAGGGTTAGCACTAAAAAATCAATAGGCATGTCCCCTTTTCAGTTGGTGTATGGAGCTGATACAGTGTTTCCCTCATCTCTTGTTGTCTCGATCATGAGAATTCTGCAGGAATTGGATAGTGAGACTAATGACATACAAAGGAGGATAAATCAGATGATTCATTTACAACAAACAAGGGAAGAGGTTCTTCATAACACATCCAAACTCCAAGAGAGGATTAAAAAGATTTATGATCGCAAGATCAAGGAGGACAATTTCAATCTAGGAGATGTGGTTCTTCAGTGGGATGCTAGAAATGAAGAAAAGGGTAAACATGGTAAGTTTGAAAACTTATGGAAGGAACCTTACATAGTTTTTGCTTTTAGAGGAAAGAATTATTTCTTGTAGCGAGAAATTGATGGAAGAGATTATTCAGGAGGGGCGACCGATGGTAGGCTTCTCAAGCACTACTATGTCTGAAAAAGGTCCTGAAAATTCATCATCATTGTATATACCGATGTGTATTTTATTTCCAGCAATTTAGGTGGCTCTCATAAGAGTTTGAAGCCTGAAGTGAAGGCCCTAAGGCTTCTTAGGTCAGCCACTATTTTTGTTTTTATTTCACTTTTCAGTTTTTTCATGTCAGAAGGTTAGTCAATTTTAAGTCAAAAGTCTGTTTTCATGAATGTTGAATCCATTGCCCAATGGATAAGGCTACTTGGTCTACGGTGTTCTTGACACCTCCAAGGAGCTGCCATCCTCAATTGGATCCAATGTTAGTATCAGTATTGTTAGCCTGTCACCTGGATCAAATGTGCTTTTATTATGCTTGTCGAGACTATCAAAATCAATTTTTTTATGTCACTAGGTTTACACAACAAAATTTGGTCACTGTTTGGTTAGTCTAGAGATGAGGTCGATATTTTGGAAATTCACTCATGCTAGTCACCTATCACACTTTCATGGAGGTTTCATAATAAAAACCTCGCAGTCATCATCATCATTCCATTTAGTCTCAGGTTATTCATTAGGTAGCTAGGGTTTCAAGGTCCATCATTTTCAGGAATAAAACCAGCAGTGAATAGAGCATGACAAAGATCTCTTAGGAATTGATTTATGAATTTTCGCACATTCATCATGTTCTCATGTTCAAAAAGTTCCAGAAGAAGGAGTTCCAACACTCCAGAAAGTAAAAAGCAGCTCAGGTTTTCAGTGGTAAAGGTAACTCTATTTTCATAAGTGAAAAGTTAGTTTTTAAAGGATGGTGGGTCCCATTTCTTTTTAAAAAAGAGAAATAACTTTCCCTATATAAACTCAAAAGCCCCCAAACTTGTTCATTTACCTCCTATTCACTCTTGAGTATCGAGCTATCCTATCTAAGAGAGAAAAAAAGTCAGTTTCCCAGGAAAATTTTCTAAAACCCTTCAGACACTGCGCTTAGGAACAAAGCATTGTGCTTAGAGTAGAGGTGTTGCACTCAGAAGAACTGCGCTGTGCTCAGGATAGAGTGCCCAGAAATCACTCAAAACTCTCCCAATTCTCATTTTTTGACTTGCAAGCTTAATTTTATTGACTTCTAAGCTAGGAGACAAGTAAGTAACCATCATTATCTCTCATTTGCGTTTCCAAATTCATCTCATGTCAATGATTCTTCAAATTACGGTTTGTAGTGAAATTTTGCATGGGAAATGATAGGGTGAAAATGGCCATTTTTATTTTTTGTTTCTAAAACATGTAAATTGTTTTCCTACACCTGCTTACATGTTTAATAAAGCATTTTAACCATTTAACCCACCTCAAAACAAAGTTTTACCACTCAAAAAGAAAAACCCTAGCTCATTCCTAGAGGATTTTGGGCATGTTTCATTATAAACCTTGTTTTACCTTCTTGCAAATAGATCACTCTTCCACTGTTTCTTCACTCATTTTCATCAGCTTCCAAAGTTCATATCCACCTTTTTCAAACCTCCTCTATCATTTTGTCAAAATCCACCTTCACATCACTTCATTTCCATTCACACCTCACACTTTATTTTTCACTGCCTGCTGCTAGGATTTTTTGTCATCATGGAGGCAGAATCTTCACGAGAGAGAAAAAGACATCATAAGGGAGGGAAGATCCTCATATATGAGCCAACATACTACAATGCAATCAACTCCTATCCTTTCATCAAACAGTGCTTCGAGGATGTACATTGCCTAGAGTTTTGCAAAAGAGTGAGCGAGGTGGGTTTTCATGAACAATTAACAGATTGGGTGGCAACTCAGTTGAAAGGTCAAACTAATGTCATCGCTAGTGTTGAGTTCAGTTTTTCAGTGGCCTCCATCTCACTTGCAACATGGTTACCGAACATTGGCGAATATTGGTTTAAAGGAATGAGCCTAGATCTTGAACACTACAAGCCTTTCTTAAAGACGCCATACAAAGAAACACATACTCACCTTATTCCTTTCAGATATTTATTGGAGAAATATGCCCCTTTGATGAAGAGTGTCATGAGGTTCTTTACATGTGAAGGGAGATTCTCCAAGTCGTATGCTTATCATATTTGCCTCCTGATGCATTTCACCTCTCAAAAGCCACTCAACATGTGTAACTACCTATCTAGGAGCATTTCAAAAATGTCGAAAAAAATACAATTGAAGGACAAAGAGAACTCCCCAAGCTTGTTTCATCACATTCAAATCAAAACTATTGTCCTTCACCAGCCTGTAGAGAAAGGTATGGCTTGGGAAGCCTTTTCAGAAACAACCCTGAAATGGCATGAAGCCAATGTAGCAGCTCAGTCTCCTAGTGTGCCAAAAAAACAAACAGAAGTGGGGTCCTCTAGAAAATCAATGGAGAAAACTCAACTACCTAAGCCTGAGGTGACTAAAGTTTACAAGAGAGGACAGAGGCTTGTGTTTTCTTCTCATGGAGAGAAATGGGCCAACTCTTCTTCATTGACAAAGCAAGGACCGATAGCAAAAGAGAAAGACACAGTTGAGCATTAGTTTGAGTTGGTTGATTCAGAGGCTGAGGATCAGACTTCAAGCATGAAACAGACAATCAGAGAGAAGGATTATCAAATCAAGGAGCTAACAATTAATATGGAAAGAGCAAAATATGTCATATCATTCCTTGAACAGGAGAATAGTTAGCTCAAAGCAAAGGAATTGATCATGGAAAAAGAACAAGCCAAGTTATTTCAGCAGGTTGGAAAAGGCAAGGAGATCATATAATCAAGCAAGCCTAAAGGATCAAAAGGTAAAGGAAAGAGGAAAAGGCCAAGAACAAGGGGCCTAAAGAAGGCATTGCAAGAAGAGCAAGAGCACATTTTGTTGAATGAAGACCTTGACCTAGAGGATAGGATTGCCCTTGAGGTCCATCAAGACAAGGAATATTGGCTCAACAAGGTGAATGAAAACTTGGAGAAGCTCCTTGTGAAGGAAAACATGGATAATCAATTGCTCAAACATATGGTGCACCACTACCAAGCTCAAAACATGATCACCAATGTCAAAGTAAAGCAACTTGAAAACAAGCTCAAGGAAGCCAAAAAAGACCAAAAGGATGAGGGAAACTTGGAGATGCTTGCTAAACCATCTATGAAGCTTTAACAAACAAATTTTTACACCTTCCATCCAATTTTGAGAAAATTCTGAGCACCTTAAGTTTTTTGAAAATTTTTGGGCCAAAACTCAGAAAATCAGCTGCTCCAGAAAAGCAGCGCCTTAGCGCTGTGCTTTTTCTTCATGCCTCCATTTGAGGAAAGTTCTACATTCTTGGAAATACCTTTGCATCCTCTAAAAACCCATTGCTTAGATTTTGTAGAGGTGGCTCAGGTTTGGATAAAAATGCAAAAAAGTGGCAAAAACTAGCATTCTAGACCCTTTTTTGACACGCACTGCACTTCTGGAGTGACCTTCGAAGAATGGAGTTTTGAAGGCCTTCCCATGGTCCAAATTAAAAAATGCAAACTATTCTGGAAAATAGACAGGAAAGGATAGTTGACCATTCTCTCAGTTGTTGATTTTGACACATGGAAGGCACTGAAAATCAACTAAAAGTCGGCGTTGCGCTTCTGCACTTTTTTGTGTTTTAATTTGTAAATTTTACTATGTAAAATTTCTAGTTTCTAGTTTGACTTAGTCAAAGTCAAGATTTTCTATGTAATGGCACTATTTTTGAGGCTAGGTGATGTAGGCATGAATAAATGTACATCATAGTTTGTTTTTGATGTTCATTAGGCCTCATAAAAGAAGCAAACTCCTTAACAAACTGTCCATGAAGTGTTTGAGTTTCACCTTCTCACTCTCACCTGTTGGTTGAGAGAATCTTGGCGTCAGTTCCTCCACCAAGGAATTCAACTCCTGAAGGTGGGAAAGTGGTCTAGGAGAGTCTATATGTATCATTTCTCTTCAGGAGAAGAGGGTTAAACTTTTTGTGAAAGAATCTTGCATGTAATCATGTTTTTAGCTAATACAGAGATAGGTTGCAGCTATTTTCAAGGAGCTCTAGCACGGTGAGTTCATGGTGCTTGTACTTCATTTTATTTTTTTGCTAATGGTCTAAGCATTTTTATCTACATTATATCTCTTCTTTCTATGGATGCCTTACAATGAAATATACAAAATTCTTATTTTTCAAGCTCTGTTATCTGGTTTTCATAGTTATGTTTATGTCTTCCTAAGCTAATGAAATCATGTTTACTTATGCTCATTAGGTTCTTCTACACTTTATCCTCTATACTACACTGACAATATTCAAAATACACCATGGCTTCTGATATCTAGATTCTTCTCATATTTTCTCCTGCACCCCTACAACCTAGACCTATTTGTGGCTCCAAACCCTAAGTTTAGCAAACCCTAAAATTCAAATTTTCACAAACAAACAAACAAATACACATATCTAGCCTAAAATTAATTTGCTTTAAAGTCATATCATTGATAAGAGACTTAGAGAGATCCCTCTCATGCTCAGTAGGGCTAGCTACTGAGCTGAAGTGGTTTGAGGTCACCCTTCTCGATTTCCTTTTCAGCCTAGAAGATTGTAAGGACTAACAAGTTGAAGCATAAAATGAAAAAGGAGTTCATGGTGGAGCAAATGAGGGTTCAAAGAATTCAAAGGAGGAAGAAACTCAACCTCAAACTTTAAGGTCAACCTGAGAAAGAAGGAAACCATACAACTATAATTATATTACCATTTATTTGGTAAATAAAAATGTTTGTATTAAGTCATAAAAAAAGTAAAACATGATGAGGTTTCAGGTGAAATGCCCCCGACCTCATTCCTAGTAGACTTGTTGGTCAAGAGATAGAAGCAAAAGCAAGAAGATAACATTATAAGAAAACTACATAATTTCATGCAAGCTACCCATAAGAAAAAAAAAAAGTCACAACACCCAAACCACCAATCTACATAGCTAAACAACAACATTACCCAAACCTGGGATGTCCTAGTCATTCCCATTCAACCTAGGCTGATGAAAGGACTCATGAATATGTGCCTCCATGTGTGCCATCTAACCCTCTAGTTGGTACTGTAAATCTTGAATTATCTTTTGGTCGGACAAAGGGAGGCCTGTTTGTCTAGCATGTGCCACTGATTATGTTGCAAGTCATTCATGAAGGAAGTCAGTTCATTTAGGTCATCATTGTGACTCTGAACTATTTGTTCCATCCTCAAGGTAAGTGATCCAAGAGGATTCCATTGACTCAATTGTACAGGTGTTCAAGTGTCGTCATCAATGTTTAGTGTCATCATCGCTTTAGTTCAACTTCGACAGATCGACAATGTTGGTTAGGGATCAGGTTGTTTAGGTAATGTTCATAGTTTTCATGGCGTTCAGTTGATATGGGTTGTACCTAGCTATCGACTTGAGTTCATCGATAGTTCCACCAGGAATGGTCGACGACATGTGTTTTTTTCATTTGACAAGCAAGATTTGGTGTCGACATGGTTGTGTCATCCATCGCAGAGGTTTGATATTTTATCAAGGGTGTCGTCACAAACGTTGTTTTGTCGATGATTCATATGTGGTTTTATGTCGCTTTGTGACAATAATTGAAAAAGGTGTTTTTACACCTAATGTAAAATCTAAAATCCTAATACTACATTTAAACCATGCTTCACACCTATCACCTAAGTCCTACCCTCTCACAACACCAAAAACTATGTGTTAATACAATTCCTAAGTCTAAAAGCCTAACCCTAAACCTAAGTTCTATGACCTCAAAACCTCACCATATAGCTCTCGGCCTAAATCACATTGTAAAACATTACAAATAAACCATAAAACTGTCTAAACCATGTAGTCAACATAGACCGTATCCGAAGGTCATGCGAATAGCAGATGGATAAGCCGTCGGGTTTAACATGACCACTAGGTCCTAACCGCCGGGCTGGAGACCACATCGGAACCAGTAGCATGTGAACAACTGCATAAGCGGCGGAGGTTATCATCGTGGCAAGTAGGATAACTGGGTGGAGACTACATCGGAAGCAGTCACATTTAACCTTCAGAACTCTCCGTTAGTGGAATCATTGGAAACGTGTCCACCTATGGTTAAACCACAACCTATTCACATGGGTGGTCAACCAAGTCCACGCAGTCAGCTAACCGCCAGCGGATTATGTTTATCCAAAGTATTGTTTGGGTTTTGTATTGTTGAGTTTGGTCTAACTTAATGCGATGACCATGTAACCTCTACCTGGGTGTCTAATGAGAATAGGACCGAGTTTCCAAATCAACTAGTTTACAAACCAATTCATCCCAAATGCAGCTAAAGTGGTTTCATGAACCTGGAGGCCTATAAAAGGTGGAATTGCTTCTTGAAGAGGAGAGAGTGGTTTTTGACTTTTGTATGCAAATTCTGGAAGACATAGGCGGTTTTTATTTTCAGTGTTATGGGAGCATCTAAGGTTAGAATTGGGAAACATAGGTGGCATTGGAAAGATGACTCAAAGGGATATCTGATGACAGTGATGAGAAGTGTCGGCGTGCACATTTAGTCTGGTATTTTCTTAGTGTAATCAACACCTTCTTCTCATTACTAATAAAAACAGTTGCCCATCTTGAAAGCGGACCCGAAGATGTAGTCCATCAGGGATGAACTCCGTCATCAATTTGTTGTCTAGTATAGTTGTGTTTTTACTATTTTCACTTCTGTTATACATTGATTTTATGTTTAATCAGTTGTCGTAAAGTGTTCTTTTCAAGCAGTTTTTTCCTGGGTTTGCGTGCTTCAGCTAACATTCAAATCATTAATGGCTAATCAATTCTACATCAGTTTTAGTTTTTGATCATTTCAAATATATAATTTGGTATCAGAGCAGGTTGCGTTTGTAGAATTTTCCATTAAATATTTACCAGGTTAAAGTTGCAACGAGGAGAAGGAATCCTTGACTAGATCAATCCAGAGATTGGAAAGCGATGATTCGTTCAGAAATCGACCATGTCAAGACCTGATGCAGGTGAAAAAACTGAAACTAAGATGAGTGAAGAATAGTTTCAGCAGGCGTTCCTAACCATGCAGTAGATGTTGGGATAATTGTACGAACGCAAGAAGGCGAGAGATACAACTTCTTCTTCAAAGTCAACGAAGAAGGAAAAAGTTAAAGGAAATACTGATAAACCACCTTCACGTCCATCATCTCCATCATCCTCTTCTTCTTCTTCTTCTTCTTCTTCCAATGCAGAATCTGAAACGGAAAAGAAACCTAAGAAAACATCTCTTTTGAAACTTGATTTTAAATTTGAGTTACCTATTTATGATGGTGAAATGAATCCTGAAAAGATAGATAACTGGATAAAGCCATTAGAAGTGTATTGTCGCATTCAGAACATTTCTAGCGATAAAACTAAAATTCAGTTAGCTACACTTAGAATGGGGAGAACAACTTTAATCTGGTGGGAAAGTAAAAATCAGATAGTTGTAACACATAAAGGAAAAGTCATCTCGTCATGGTCTAATTTTTTAAAAGCTCTTAGGAAGAAATTCTATCCTTTAGGATACATGCAGCAAGCTGTTATTGATTGGCAACATCTGAGGCAAGGTAAAGGGCAGAGTGTTTAGGATTTTACTCGGGAGTTCAGAAAGAAAGAATTGGTGCTTGGTATTTCATTGGATACACGTGAAACTTTGTTAAAATATATCGGCAGTTTACATTCATATTTGCAGCCAAGGAAAATTTTAGGGGTTAATATTCACCCATGGGCTAATTTTCTATACTTTTTCCAAAAAAAAGGCACTAATTTTCATTTTTTTGTAAAAATGATTTGCCCAAATTTTATAGAATGAAATTATTTTACCCTAAAAATAGCCAAAAAATTATATATAGACTATATAAAAATATTATAAATTTGAAAATTTTTACAAAAACATCTCCAAACATTTTATAGATTTCATATTATGGACTAGTGGGATTTGCCAAGGTTTCTAAACTTTAAGATAATTTTTCATCCTTAAAATTTTCCCTGTTTGCAGCATACTTTATTGATGTTCAATCTTGATGATTTTGATGAGGTGTGCGTTCAGGCCATACATATTGAATCAGGTGGCAGACCATTCAAGTTTTCATCACATTAATCCAAAGAGTTGGAAACCAAGGATTCCAATGATAGTAAGGGGAAGAACAATTCGAAGGGAAAGAAATCAACGATCGTTCAGAAGGAAAGACCTACTTGTTCTCATTGCCAGAGAATCGGTCATGATGAATCGAAGTGTTGGAAACTTCATCCAGAACTTAAGCCTGAAAAGTTCCTTAAGGAGAAGGATGAAAAGAAGGCCATTGCAATAGTCCAACAAGATCTAGGTTCAAATTCAGGTGATGAAAGAAGGATAACCGCCATGGTTACGACATGTAAAACTTCTGACACTGGTTCGAGTTCGAAAACTATTACATCATACTCAAACATAAATCCTCCACATGAGTATAAAAGACTTGAATTGTTTAACATATTATAAGCACACAAAGATAGATACATTGTTTGACAGTGGATCACAGGCGAATCTAATATCTGAATATTTAGTTAAAAGTTTGGGTTTGGAAACACAAAATCATCCAAGACCTTACCCATTAGGATGGCTAAATAAATAAACTTAGATAAAAGTCACCAAATAGTGTCGATTAAGATTTGCGACAATAGCTAATTACATTGATGAAGTGGAGTTAGATGTGGTCCCAGTAGACATATGTGGAGTTGTGTTAGGAAGTCCTTATTTTTATGATAGAGATGCAATGTTTTACGAAAGAGAACATAAATATCACCTAAAGAAAGAAGGGGTTGAATTTATTGTTAGGGAAAATAAAGTCAAATCAAAATTGGATTTAATTGTTACAAATAAAGTTAAGAAGTTAATAAGTTCAAGTAAATATGTACTCATGTTTATTAAGGAACAACATAAGGAAGATTGTTCGGAATGCGAGATTCAGTTTATAGATCAATTGGTCAAGGTGGTTAATTCTTTCCCAATAAATCTTATTCATAAATAGGATAAGCAACACGAGATACATTTGATGTCCTATGAATGTCTTCTTAAAAATAGAATGACTCTCAACCCATTCATTCAACTGAATTCTAGAAACTATCATCATCAGCAGAGTATTGCAGGGAATGGTACATGTGAGTCTAATCAAAGACTTGTTTCAGATGGTATGTTTATTTTCAGTTTCAGGGGTGCAGGTCAGTATTGGGGAAATTCAGTGTTCAATTTCTCTTGTATTGTGTTGCCATGTCATGTCTTGAATAGTTTGGAAACCTCTTTTCAAGTGGAGAGGAAACCTATTTGTTTTCATATCAAAGCCTTTTCTAAAGCAGTGTCAAAGTGTCTAATGGGAACTTATGCATCAGAGGAAAGTGCTAATCAATGGAAACATCATGTAATAAATGAAGGAAAAGTGATTCAAACAAATCAACAACTAACTCAATACTTCCAAAATCGAACTATGTTGCAACAAATTTCACCTTACAATTGGATAGGTTCAGTGCAACAAGTTCACTTAGTAAACAAGAATTAGGAAAGTATGTTAAATCAAGTAGTTAGTTTGATGTCGAAAGTATCTTTGATTGTCTCTATTATTCCGCAAAATAGATTGTTTATACAGGTTGATAGTATTAAACAAAATCCAGTAGAGACTGTTTTCAAAGATTGTGAATCACTAACTCATGATTCTTCGTTGAAATAATTCAATTGCCATGTTGATAACAGGTTGTTTGCCCATCTTAGAAGTTGTTCATACTGCAGATGGAAGAAACAGGTTACCGAATCGAAAAATGCCATGGTCAGCATCATCAGGGTCATCACTTGCAGGTGATTGATCGAATGTATTGGTACATCGTTAGGTCAAGGTGGAAACAGAGGGAGTTCTACCCTCATCGACTATTTGTTTAGTCAAACTTTTGTGGTCCAAATGCTTTCAAGTAGAGAGGAATGATCCAGGAGGATTTTTTGATTCAATTGTATAGGTGTTCAAGTGTCGTCATCAGTGTTCAATGTCGTCGTCACTTCAGTTTAGCTTCGACAGATCAACAGTGTTGGTTATGTATTAGGTTGTTCAGGTAATGTTCATAGTTTTCATGGTGTTCAATTGATATGGTTTGTACCTGGTTGTCGACTTGAGTTCATCGATAGTTCCACCAAAAATGGTCAACAACATGTGTTTTTGTCATTCGACAAGCAGGATTTGGTGTCCACATGGTTGTGTCGTCCATCGCAGAGGTTTGATATTTTTTCAAGGCTGTCGTCAAAAACTTTTTTTTGTCGATGATTCATATGTGGTTTTATGTCGCTTTGTGACAATAATTGAAAAAGGTGTTTTTACACCTAATGTAAAATCTAAAACCCTAAAACTAAATTTAAACCATGCTACAAACCTATCACCTAAGTCCTAACCTATCACAACACCAAAAACTATGTGTTAATACAATTCCTAAGTCTAAAATCCTAACCCTAAACCTAAGTTCTATGACCTCAAAACCTCACCATATAGCTCTTGGCCTAAATCACATTGTAAAACATTACAAATAAACCATAAAACTGTCTAAACTGCACAGTCAACATAGACCATATCGGAAGGTCATGTGAACAGTGGATGGATAAGTCATCGGGGTTAACATGACTGCCAGGTCCTAACCGCCGAGCTGGAGACCGCATCGGAACCGGTAGCATGTGAACAACTGCGTAAGCGGAGGAGGTTATCACTGTGGTAGGCAGGATAACCGGGCGAAGATGCGCCGAAAGTGATCACATTTAACCGTTATAACTCTTCGTTAATGGAACCGTCAGAGAGGTGTCCACCTGTGGTTAGACTGCAGCCTATTCACATGGGCAGTCAACCAACTTCGTGCAGTCAACTGACTGCTAGTGGATTATGTTTATCCAAAGTATTTTTTGGGTTTTTTATTATTGAGTTTGGTCTAACTTAATGCGATGACCATGTAACCTTTGCCTAGGTGTCTAATGAGAATAGGACCGAGTTTCTAAATCAACCAGTTTACAAACCAATTCATCCAAATGCAGCTAAAGTGGTTTCATGAACTTGAAGGCCTATAAAAGGCAGAATTGCTTCTTGAAGAGGAGAGAATGGTTTTTGACTTTTGTATGCAGATTCTGGAGGACATAGGCAATTTTTGTTTTTAGTGTTATGGGAGCATTCGGGGTCAAAATTGGGAACTGTAAGTGGCGTTGGAAAGATGGTTTAGAGGGCTATCTGATGATAGTGATCAGAGGTGCCTATGTGCACATTCAGTCTAGTCTTTTCTCTATGTAATCAACACCTTCTTCTCATTCCTAATAAAAACAGTCACCCATCTTGAAAGTGGACCCGAAGACATAGTCCATCAGGGATGAACTCCATCATCAATTTTTTGTCTGGTATCACTGTGTTTTTAGTATTTTCACATCTATTGTGCATCGATTTTATATTTAATCAGCTGTCGTAAAGTGTTCATTTCAAGCAGATTTTTCCTGGGTTTGCGTGCTTCATCTAACATTCAAATCATTAATGGATAATCACTTCTACATCAGTTTTAGTTTATGATCATTTCAGATCAGTAAGTTATATCAACTATTTTTCAATCAAGTCAAAAGGAGGGGTGATGTCAAATTGACCTGGTGATTGAGCCCATTGTTGGTCAGTAACATCCCTTAAGTCCCGCTGGTCCAGAGGGTGTTGAGCATCTTTGCTCCCTAGACTATCTCCTCGCACACGCCCCCTCAATTGCAACATAGCTCCCATAACTACCAATACACTCCCTGGTGACAATGAACCCCACCACGATTTCTCCTAATAGAGATGCACTTGAGATGACTACCATGAGAACCAACGTAGGCCACTATGCCACCCCAAACTCGCCTTTGATTCTTCTATGAATGCCGAAGGATCCAAAGGATAACAAGACCTAGTTGTTTGGAGTCCCCACCCACTTCTACATATATAAATACCATACCAAGGCCCCAATGGCTAACATGCCTCAGGAAACTAAACAAATTCTACATAACAACAATCACAAAAAATTCCACATCCCTAGAATGAAAAAAAGTTAACGCATGGGCCAATCCCCCCTTGGGACGAACCAAACATAAAACCATACAAAAATATAGAGCAAAAAATTCTCACACTACATGTAAATATCACCAAAAATTTAGAATTGACTACAGGTGGGTGAAATCCCAACAATGTATACCAATCAAAAAGATAAATTAAGGACTGAGTTGGGGAATTTAGTAGAAAAGAGTGGGAATGCTCATGAGCATAACAGGAGGCATACCCATTCTCAGAAATCATCACCCATCCCAATCTATATAAATTTCTCCAGATTACCAAGATGCAACACAAGCTAGGGTCCTAATTGAAATTCTGCGGAACCACTAGCTTTGTTGTTTCATTAAAATTTCACCACTCAATGCACAAGATAACCAACGTTGGTCTAGGAGCAAGGAAAGGATTGGTTAGAGAGTCACCATTGAAAACCGAAACGATTTTTTTTCCAAGAACCCTTCACCCTCATCACCTAATGATTGTAAATGATTTTCATGGTTAGAGAAAGAATAATTAAATGTTGAAGTGCTTCTAGAATCTTCATCATCTTGGAGCTGAGCCAAGCATCCAACATAAACTTTCCTATCATAAATTTTATGTGTTATTAGTATTAACACCCACATCCTTGGCCATTAAATGAGTTTTTATCATCCCCATCAGGCTATAGTCGTCCTTATTAAGAAGGTTTTGTAGATGATCAAATTTTGGTCCAACAAGAGGAGGAGGCCAAAGGGTGGAAAACCGAGGGTTGGATTCCTAATTACCCTAGTTTTCGAACCAATCATCGACTTGATTACCAAATCATCTCATGTGTGATGTGATACCATACATGAAGGAGGAGATAAAATCATGATTCCACACTACTTGGAATTATAATCTCCAACTTTTGATTAATTTTGATATAGGGGTGCCATTGATCATCCTCTCCACAACCTAAATTACCAAATGAGAGTTTCCTATTATCTGAAGCCTATACACATCCATCTGAAAAGCTAGTAGAATTCCCTTTTCTAGAGTTTTCAGTTCCATGAAATTATTGGTTGCGGTCCCAAAGTACCCAGCATAAAGGCCCAATGGATTACCTGTCTCATCTTTGAGAATATCCTAGAAGCCTAATGGTTCGAGATTCCCCTTGGATGTTGCATCGAAGTTTCATTTCACAAAACCTTATGGGGGAGGAACAAATACTAAAGGAGAGGAGGATTGTTGAGGGAAGGGGGCCTCAACTATGACCCCAATGTCATCGGAGAGAGTTCAAACTTTGAAAGAATCAAAGCTTCCATGCCTTCTGCTTTCTAGTCATAATCTTCCCATCTTTCCGCTAGGATTCTCCCCCTAAAATTTTCTCTCGTGGTGTTCCACACAAACTAAGATGAGGTTCTTTCGTTTTCAAAGATTACCTTGTTAAACTCCTTCTAAATATCCCAAAGAAGAAAATATAAGATCAATCCCCAAGCTCTATTGACCACTAGATTTTTCAAAATGTCGCTTCTACTTTGTCCAATAGTATCCATGATACTATTTAAGGAGCAATCTAAGTAACCAAATGTGGCCCGCACCCTACTCCAGAGTTCTTCTGCCTCGGAGAAAGAATTGAATAAATTCTCTAAGCTTTCTTCTTGCCTCTGGCATAATGGCAACCAAGAAGGCCCAATGTTTTTGTTTCTTTGAAGATGATCCCATGTAAGAATATGCCTCTCACCCCAAAGCTAAAGGAAATGAGACACCTTCGGCCAAAAATTGTAAGTCCATATTTTCCTGCATAAAGGTTCTTGGGAAAGTCTCATGTGCCCAAACTCTAAGTTGTAAGCCTCTTTGATTGAGAATACACCCATTGACCTACACCCCCACCATAATCTATCTTGATCCTCCACCACCGGGATTATCCGATATTACAAGGTATTTTTAAATATTAGCCAATTTTGTATTCCCTCTACTCCTGGCCAATCAACCTTCATTTTCCATTCTCTCCATGTAGATGGAGGAACCAAAACTTTATACAAATATTCCACATTAGCAATGTCTTAATTCTTGAGGAAATCTCCAATAGGACCTAAGTTGGCTATGATATCCATTTTAGCCAATTGTTGCCATGAATTGTTCTAGAATCGTGCCTATTTCCCATCATGGGTCTCTTAGAACATGTGTTCCTAGATGATGTGCTTATTTCTTTGAGCCATATTCCACATAGGGAACCTCGAAGGAAATTATGATGCTCGAATCTTGTTTACTTATGATAAACCACGACATTACTTCCTATCCCAAATGCACTTCCATATCTTCGTACACTCTTGGATCCAATACCATAATAACTTGGATACAATCACATTATTAAGAGTTTCTAGGACTCCAAGGCCTAAGCTACCACTGAGGTTCAGAATGTTGGCATTATGGCTAAAAGTGTTGTCCTTGATGGCAACCCATTCAGGTGATAGATCACTGTACTTCAAGTCAGCAGCAGAGGTTGATGATCAGCTATCAAATATTGAAGAAAATAAGGGGTACGCAGGTACACCTTACAGAAAGTGCGTACCCGTAGGTACACCATGTAGGGACCGCGTCCAGATACGCAGGACAGCCGTTCAGGAGGTGCGTCCCCCCAGTGCACACATTTCAAGGCAGAGAAAAGCACACGTGGGGTTTCTTATGTTTTACTCTTGGTATTTAGCCGACGGTATTGGGTTATTATGGTGTCAGCTCGTGGTATTGTTCCATGATTTTAGGAGGAGCTTGCCTATATAAAGCAAAGGAGATCATTTGGCTTAAGTATGTCTTTGGTTGAATATCTTATGAGGGCTAGATCTGGTCTAGATATAAAGAAGGCGAATCTACTAATGGACTGAGATCTCTTCGGTGCATGATCAGATCTATAGATCTGACTGTCTGGGTTATTCTTGAAGTCTTGAAATCATTTATGCCCGAAGGTACGCAGGTACAGTGAAAGAAACGTGCGCCGGTACGCAGGCCCAGAAGCGCTGCAGGTGCACCGGTACGTAGGTGCAGAAGCGCTGCAGGTGCGTCGGTACACAGGCGCAGAAGCGCTGCAGTTGCGGAGGTACGCAGGAAGTCTATTTGGCACAGTGCGTGGGTACGCAGGTGCACAGTTCAGAACAGTGCGTACTGTACGCAGGCATTACATGGGTGAAGCTGCGTACTTCTCTTGAAATCAATTTAACTGCTCATGTTTATCATTGCTGTGTTTTGGGTTTTGAAGTGATGTTTGGTTTCTGATATTATGTTATAATAAAACCAGTGATTGAGTGAATGATTATGATTAGCTTCAGAATTGATGAATGAATGAATCAGGTTCTTAATGATCTGATGGACTAGATCTGATTGATGACTCTCATTGTATATGTATTGATCTAGTGATTGGGTGTTTCAGAAGGTTCAATGTTGTTGTTGGGTCCAGTATGAAAATTGGATGAAATGTGGTCTTTCAGATTATGGGTTGTGCTTCAGTGTATCCAGTATGAAAATAGATACTTGGAGGAGAGAAGATTGTAGGCCGGCGCCTACGTACTAGTATCTAAGCTAGTACAAGAGCTAAAGGAAATCTTTGGAGTATTATAGCAGGTAGTAGCCTGCGTACTAGTAAATGGATCGGCTAGTACAAAAGCAAAGGGGGTTGTAGCTCCCGTACTGGTATAAGACTGCACCAGTACAAATATTGTAAAAGGATTTTCTTATTAAGAAGAAGATTGAGATGACTTGCAGCAGGTGGTTTTCTCCCGCATTGGGTTTCCACCTTATATTATTGTGTTCATGTGTGTGCCTTATGTGTGATGATCTACTTTATGTTACTGCATCTGTTAACTGATAATATGGTTGATAATGTTCTAATGCACTCATTGAAGATTGATTAACTTAATCATAAGAAGTTGTGGAAGTAGCATATATGAATCTGATTATTGAAATGAAAAAGTTTTATTAATGTGATAATACTGATTCACCCCCCCCTCTCAGTATTATTTTCAACAATTGGTATCAGAGCAGGTCCTTTGATAGAAGCTTGATTGCTTGAAGGAGATCCGTGGAACAATGGGAAAGAAGCTTAAGAAGAAAGCACCTAAGAAAAAGAAGTCATCTCAGAAGAACTATGACAGTGGGAGAATCGATTGGGGATTAGGCATACAAAGCTCTTCAGATTCAGAATCAGATTCAGAATCAGTATCAGGTATGAATATGTTATCCTCTGATGTTCCAGCTATATTTCCTTGTGAAAGAGATGAAAGTGAAAGCGAAACTACTAAATTAGCTCTCATGGGTGAACAAGAAAGAAATGAGATAGAAGCAGAATTCAAACGACTGACAAACAAAATTAGAACTCAAGAAGAACTTATGAACATAAAGGATGATACTGCTAAGGCCCAACGAGAGTTATTCAAGGATAAATATCGCAAGCTGCAGGATGAAGTAACATTACTAAGAAATGAAGTCAATGAAAAGAACACAACCATCATGAAACTCAGAGATAGATCCAGCTATTATGAAAGTCTTGAAGCTACAATCCTCTCACTAAAAGGAGATCTTGAAGAATCAAAGAAGCAGAATACAGATCTACTCCAAGCTATTGCAAAACAGGAAAACGAATTCACCAGCTTAAAATCTCAACTAGAATGTGCCTTCCGAGTTCGTCAAATGCAGCAGGATCTGAATGAAGAACAAGAAAAGGAGATTCTCAAACTAAGGGAACAAATGGAAGAAGGAAGGAAAGCTGAAGAAGATTTGAAAAAGCAATCTCTTGAAAAGGAAGAACAACTTCAGGTTGAGGTAAATATCTTGAAAGGTAAACTAGAAGAAAAGGATAAGCTTTTACGATTTCAAGATAGTTCTAAAGTCTTGGATGATATTCTTAGTAGTCAAAGGTCTCCTGCTATAAAGACTGGTCTTGGTTTCCATGAATCTGTTGAAGGTGAATCCAGTTCGCAAGGTGAGGCAAGGAAATCTAAAGAGGAATCTAAAGTGATCAATGAAGAAATGAAAGATCAATCTCATCATCAACCAAGGAAAGAGATTCCTCAAATAAAATCCTTTACTCCTCCTATGAATAATGTTGAATGTTATGTATGTCATAATCTTGGACATGTTGCAGCTAGATGTAGAAGAAGAAGAGTTCAAGACCATTATGCAAACAAGTCATCTCAATCAAGGTATTTTTATGGATATTGCTTTGCTTGCAATACGTTTGGTCACAAAGCTGCTGATTGTTACAGGAGGAATATGAAACATGTAAGATGTTATGCATGTAACAAGCCTGGACATATAGCTAAGGAATGCAGGAACAAAGTGTGGGCACCATATCAAAAGGAGAAAATGTCATCATCACGCTTGAAGATATGGAGGAAAAACGAAGTACAGTCAGAAAAGGATGGCACAACACAATGTACAGACATACCAGAATCAGAGGGAGCTGAAAGTACAAAACTTCAGGTTCCTGAATCGCATATGCAAACTTCATAAAGGCAAGTCACATATATACGCGAGTTGGATACTGCACAATCGCGTATATGCTTGTTTGAAGGCAGTAGGCAAGTGAAGTTGGAAATGAATCTATCAGAACTGGGAATCTGACTGTCAATAGCACAAAGGAGGACTGTTAATTCGGACCTAATCAGAAGGCCGCAGGTGCAGTAACAGGAGACCTGCGTGGGGACGCAGTGCAGTAACAGGAGACCTGCGTGGGTACTCAGAGCGACTAAGGTTCAGGTGCGTCCGTGCAGTAAAAGTACGCGGCGCGATAGTATTTTCAGGTGCGTTCGTGCAGTAAAAGTACGCGGAGCGATAGTACTTTTGGGTGCGTCCCTGCAGTTGCAGTACGCGGCGCAACTGATGGAACAGGTGCGTGGGTACGCTCTGTAATAGAACACTGTCTACGTATATACGCAGTGCAGCGGAAGGATATCTGCGGCTGTACGCAGGGGAGCAGAAGATGAAGTGCGTACCTGTCTTAAGGCATTTATTGGCTGATTCTTCTTATTGATTTGACAGATGGCACTGGTTCAGGGGGAGCATATGTCCTGAATGCATTGTTTGCATTATGGTCCTTGGTGACGATGCTTATGATTCATCTTGCTATGGTTATGAGTTGGTCACATGATCAGATTTATGGTTAATTCTCTAATGATGCTTGCATGGAGTCTTTATTGTTCTTGGCACATATATGGATGAGGTTGGCTGATTTCATGGATGATTATTCAAAGTTGCATTGTTGGAGACATGATGATGATGAGTCACTCATATGCTGCTGTTGACATGTGCATGATGCATGATTTCTTTCTTGGCACAAATGGATAAGGATTGTTGGCTGGATACAGGGATGATTATTCATACATATGTTGATTGATGCAGATGCTTTCATTTGATGGCTCTTGATTCATGTAGATCTTGATGGTTATGAGTTGATGCAGAAGTCCTTGATGTTGACAGATACTATGGAGCAGATTATACAGTGCTGTTGATGATGTTTTTCATGATCTTTAGATGTTTGATGTAAAGGTCATAGCAAGACTCATGTTGTAATGGTCTATCTATTGTAGTCATCTCTTCAGGTCATGTAACGGCCTATGTCCCCCCACTATGCATGGGATGAAGATGTAATGTATTTGGCTTTCATATTTCTAGTTTGGTTGGATGGATGATCCTTATTGTGATGGGTGATGGATGTATGTATTGAGTCTTTTGGTGATAGGAAGGTCATTTATGATATATAGAGTCATGTTCTTCTTGTAGAACATCTTTTTGCAGACCTTGCTTACAGTCAGGGGGAGCTTGAGCATGAACAACACTATATAGCAGAGTAGACATCTCAGCTTGTTTTCAGAAAGACCATTATCAGATTGGAGCACCATGACATATACAAAGGGGGAGCTCATTCAGAGACTTCAACAGATCTGGTTTATAGTCAAAGGGAGCATGTTCTTAAGGGGAGCATACCCCTTTGCCCTTGATGTCAAAGGGGGAGAGTGATTTGGTGTTGTTGCCATCAAGTCCAAAGGGGGAGATTGTTGGCATTATGATGCATGTGTTGTACTTGATGGCAACCCTCTCATAGAAGATCATCTCACTTATATACATTTAGATGAATCTACAGAAGAGATATCAGATGTGACATAATACATAGATGCAGGACAGCTCAAAGGAATCAAATGGCAAGTTCTTAGTAAGCTTTGCCATCAAGTCCAAAGGGGGAGATTGTTGGCATTATGGCTAAAAGTGTTGTCCTTGATGGCAACCCATTCAGGTGATAGATCACTGTACTTCAAGTCAGCAGCAGAGGTTGATGATCAGCTATCAAATATTGAAGAAAATAAGGGGTACGTAGGTACACCTTACAGAAAGTGCGTACCCGCAGGTACACCATGCAGGGACCGCGTCCAGATACGCAGGCCAGCTGTTCAGGAGGTGCGTCCCCCCAGTGCACACATTTCAAGGCAGAGAAAAGCACACGTGGGGTTTCTTATGTTTTACTCTTGGTATTTAGCCGATGGTATTGGGTTATTATGGTGTCGGCTCGTGGTATTGTTTCATGATTTTAGGAGGAGCTTGCCTATATAAAGCAAAGGAGATCATTTGGCTTAAGTATGTCTTTGGTTGAATATCTTATGAGGGCTAGATCTGGTCTAGATCTAAAGAAGGCGAATCTACTAATGGACTGAGATCTCTTCGGCGCATGATCAGATCTGTAGATCTGACTGTCTGGGTTATTCTTGAAGTCTTGAAATCATTTATGCCCGAAGGTACGTAGGTACAGTGAAAGAAAAGTGCGCCGGTACGCAGGCCCAGAAGCGCTGCAGGTGCGCCGGTACGCAGGCGCAGAAGCGCTGCAGGTGCGTCGGTACACAGGCGCAGAAGCGCTGCAGTTGTGGAGGTACGCAGGAAGTCTATTTGGCACAGTGCGTGGGTATGCAGGTGCACAGTTCAGAACAGTGCGTACTGTACGCAGGCATTACATGGGTGAAGCTGCATACTTCTCTTGAAATCAATTTAGCTACTCATGTTTATCATTGCTGTGTTCTGGGTTTTGAAGTGATGTTTGGTTTCTGATATTATGTTCTGATAACAGCAGTGATTGAGTGAATGATTATGATTAGCTTCAGAATTGATGAATGAATGAATCAGGTTCTTAATGATCTGATGGACTAGATCTGATTGATGACTCTCATTGTATATGTATTGATATAGTGATTGGGTGTTTCAGAAGGTTCAATGTTGTTGTTGGGTCCAGTATGAAAATTGGATGAAATGTGATCTTTCAGATTATGGTTTGTGCTTCAGTGTATCCAATATGAAAATAGATACCTGGAGGAGAGAAGATTGTAGGACGGCGCCTACGTACTAGTATCTAAGCTAGTACAAGAGCTAAAGGAAATCTTTGGAGTATTATAGCAGGTAGTAGCCTGCGTACTAGTAAATGGATCGGCTAGTACAAGAGCAAAGGGGGTTGTAGCTCCCGTACTGGTATAAGACTGCACCAGTACAAATATTGTAAAAGGATTTTCTTATTAAGAAGAAGATTGACATGACTTGCAGCAGGTGGTTTTCTCCCGCATTGGGTTTCCACCTTATATTATTGTGTTCATGTGTGTGCCTTATGTGTGATGATCTACTTTATGTTACTGCATCTGTTAACTGATAATATGGTTGATAATGTTCTAATGCACTCATTGAAGATCGATTAACTTAATCATAAGAAGTTGTGGAAGTAGCATATATGAATCTGATTATGGAAATGAAAAAGTTTTATTAATGTGATAATACTGATTCACCCCCCCTCTCAGTATTATTTTCAACAATTGGTATCAGAGCAGGTCCTTTGATAGAAGCTTGATCGCTTGAAGGAGATCCGTGGAACAATGGGAAAGAAGCTTAAGAAGAAAGCACCTAAGAAAAAGAAGTCATCTCAGAAGAACTATGACAGTGGGAGAATCGATTGGGGATTAGGCATACGAAGCTCTTCAGATTCAAAATCAGTATCAGGTATGAATATGTTATCCTCTGATGTTCCAGCTATATTTCCTTGTGAAAGAGATGAAAGTGAAAGCGAAACTACTGAATTAGCTCTCATGGGTGAACAAGAAAGAAATGAGATAGAAGTAGAATTCAAACAACTGACAAACAAAATTAGAACTCAAGAAGAACTTATGAACATAAAGGATGATACTGCTAAGGCCCAACGAGAGTTATTCAAGGATAAATATCGCAAGCTGCAGGATGAAGTAACATTACTAAGAAATGAAGTCAATGAAAAGAACACAACCATCATGAAACTCAGAGATAGATCCAGCTATTATGAAAGTCTTGAAGCTACAATCCTCTCACTAAAAGGAGATCTTGAAGAATCAAAGAAGCAGAATACAGATCTACTCCAAGCTATTGCAAAACAAGAAAACGAATTCACCGGCTTAAAATCTCAACTAGAATGTGCCTTCCGAGTTCGTCAAATGCAGCAGGATCTGAATGAAGAACAAGAAAAGGAGATTCTCAAACTAAGGGAACAAATGGAAGAAGGAAGGAAAGCTGGAGAAGATTTGAAAAAGCAATCTATTGAAAAGGAAGAACAGCTTCAGGTTGAGGTAAATATCTTGAAAGGTAAACTAGAAGAAAAGGATAAGCTTTTACGATTTCAAGATAGTTCTAAAGTCTTGGATGATATTCTTAGTAGTCAAAGGTCTCCTGCTATAAAGACTGGTCTTGGTTTCCATGAATCTGTTGAAGGTGAATCCAGTTCGCAAGGTGAGGCAAGGAAATCTAAAGAGGAATCTAAAGTGATCAATGAAGAAATGAAAGATCAATCTCATCATCAACCAAGGAAAGAGATTCCTCAAAGAAAATCCTTTACTCCTCCTATGAATAATGTTGAATGTTATGTATGTCATAATCTTGGACATGTTGCAGCTAGATGTAGAAGAAGAAGAGTTCAAGACCATTATGCAAACAAGTCATCTCAATCAAGGTATTTTTATGGATATTGCTTTGCTTGCAATACGTTTGGTCACAAAGCTGCTGATTGTTACAGGAGGAATATGAAACATGTAAGATGTTATGCATGTAACAAGCCTGGACATATAGCTAAGGAATGCAGGAACAAAGTGTGGGCACCATATCAAAAGGAGAGAATGTCATCATCACGCTTGAAGATATGGAGGAAAAAGGAAGTACAGTCAGAAAAGGATGGCACAACACAATGTATAGACATACCAGAATCAGAGGGAGCTAAAAGTACAAAACTTCAGGTTCCTGAATCTCATATGCAAACTTCATAAAGGCAAGTCGCATATATACGCAAGTTGGATACTGCACAATCGCGTATATGCTTGTTTGAAGGTAGTAGGCAAGTGAAGTTGGAAACGAATCTATCAGATCTGGGAATCTGACTGTCAGTAGCACAAAGGAGGACTGTTAATTCAGCCCTAATCAGAAGGCCGCAGGTGCAGTAACAGGAGACCTGCGTGGGGACGTAGTGCAGTAACAGGAGACCTGCGTGGGTACGCAGAGCGACTAAGGTTCAGGTGCGTCCGTGCAGTAAAAGTACGCGGCGCGATAGTACTTTTGGGTGCGTCCCTGCAGTTGCAGTACGCGGCGCAACTGATGGAACAGGTGCGTGGGTACACTCTGTAATAGAACACTGTCTGCGTATATATGCAGTGCAGCGGAAGGATATCTGCGGGTGTACGCAGGGGAGCAGAAGATGAAGTGCGTACCTGTCTTAAGGCATTTATTGGCTGATTCTTCTTATTGATTTGACAGATGGCACTGGTTCAGGGGGAGCATATGTCCTGAATGCATTGTTTGCATTATGGTCCTTGGTGACGATGCTTATGATTCATCTTGCTATGGTTATGAGTTGGTCACATGATCAGATTTATGGTTAATTCTCTAATGATGCTTGCATGGAGTCTTTATTGTTCTTGGCACATATATGGATGAGGTTGGCTGATTTCATGGATGATTATTCAAAGTTGCATTGTTGGAGACATGATGATGATGAGTCACTCATATGCTGCTGTTGACATGTGCATGATGCATGATTTCTTTCTTGGCACAAATGGATAAGGATCGTTGGCTGGATACAGGGATGATTATTCATACATATGTTGATTGATGCAGATGCTTTCATTTGATGGCTCTTGATTCATGTAGATATTGATGGTTATGAGTTGATGTAGAAGTCCTTGATGTTGACAGATACTATGGAGCAGATTATACAGTGCTGTTGATGATGTTTGTCATGATCTTTAGATGTTTGATGTAAAGGTCATAGCAAGACTCATGTTGTAATGGTCTATCTACTGTAGTCATCTGTTCAGGTCATGTAACGGCCTATGTCCCCCCACTATGCATGGGATGAAGATGTAATGTATTTGGCTTTCATATTTCTAATTTGGTTGGATGGATGATCCTTATTGTGATGGGTGATGGATGTATGTATTGAGTTTTTTGGTGATAGGAAGGTCATTTATGATATATAGAGTCATGTTCTTCTTGTAGAACATCTTTTTGCAGACCTTGCTTACAGTCAGGGGGAGCTTGAGAATGAACAACACTATATAGCAGAGCAGACATCTCATCTTGTTTTCAGAAAGACCATTATCAGATTGGAGCACCATGACATATACAAAGGGGGAGCTCATTCAGAGACTTCAGCAGATATGGTTTATAGTCAAAGGGAGCATGTTCTTAAGGGGAGCATACCCCTTTGCCCTTGATGTCAAAGGGGGAGAGT
Source organism: Pinus tabuliformis (assembly GCA_031772625.1). NCBI lineage: Eukaryota > Viridiplantae > Streptophyta > Pinopsida > Pinales > Pinaceae > Pinus > Pinus tabuliformis. The sequence goes on along the minus strand of CM062815.1, from coordinate 110,880,930 downwards.
GATTTGGTGTTGTTGCCATCAAGTCCAAAGGGGGATATTTTTGGCATTATGATGCATGTGTTGTACTTGATGACAACCCTCTCATAGAAGATCATCTCACTTATATACATTCAGATGAATCTACAGAAGAGATATCAGATGTGACATAATAAATAGATGCAGGACAGCTCAAAGGAATCAAATGGCAAGTTCTTAGTAAGCTTTGCCATCAAGTCCAAAGGGGGAGATTGTTGGCATTATGGCTAAAAGTGTTGTCCTTGATGGCAACCCATTCAGGTGATAGATCACTGTACTTCAAGTCAGCAGCAGAGGTTGATGATCAGCTATCAAATATTGAAGAAAATAAGGGGTACGCAGGTACACCTTACAGAAAGTGCGTACCCGCAGGTACACCATGCAAGGACCGCGTCCAAATACGCAGGCCAGCCGTTCAGGAGGTGCGTCCCCCAGTGCACACATTTCAAGGCAAAGAAAAGCACACGTGGGTTTCTTATGTTTTACTCTTGGTATTTAGCCGACGGTATTGGGTTATTATGGTGTCGACTCGTGGTATTGTTCCATGATTTTAGGAGGAGCTTGCCTATATAAAGCAAAGGAGATCATTTGGCTTAAGTACGTCTTTGGTTGAATATCTTATGAGGGCTAGATCTGGTCTAGATCTAAAGAAGGCGAATCTACTAATGGACTGAGATCTCTTCGGCGCATGATCAGATCTGTAGATCTGACTGTCTGGGTTATTCTTGAAGTCTTGAAATCATTTATGCCCGAAGGTACGCAGGTACAGTGAAAGAAAAGTGCGCCGGTACGCAGGCCCAGAAGCGCTGCAGGTGCGCCGGTACGCAGGCGCAGAAGCGCTGCAGGTGCGTCGGTACGCAGGCGCAGAAGCGCTGCAGTTGCGGAGGTATGCAGGAAGTCTATTTGGCACAGTGCGTGGGTACGCAGGTGCACAGTTCAGAACAGTGCGTACTGTACGCAGGCATTACATGGGTGAAGCTGCGTACTTCTCTTGAAATCAATTTAGCTGCTCATGTTTATCATTGCTGTGTTCTGGGTTTTGAAGTGATGTTTGGTTTCTGATATTATGTTCTGATAACAGCAGTGATTGAGTGAATGATTATGATTAGCTTCAGAATTGATGAATGAATGAATCAGGTTCTTAATGATCTGATGGACTAGATCTGATTGATGACTCTCATTGTATATGTATTGATCTAGTGATTGGGTGTTTCAGAAGGTTCAATGTTGTTGTTGGGTCCAGTATGAAAATTGGATGAAATGTGGTCTTTCAGATTATGGGTTGTGCTTCAGTGTATCCAGTATGAAAATAGATACTTGGAGGAGAGAAGATTGTAGGCCGGCGCCTACGTACTAGTATCTAAGCTAGTACAAGAGCTAAAGGAAATCTTTGGAGTATTATAGCAGGTAGTAGCCTGCGTACTAGTAAATGGATCGGCTAGTACAAGAGCAAAGGGGGTTGTAGCTCCCGTACTGGTATAAGACTGCACCAGTACAAATATTGTAAAAGGATTTTCTTATTAAGAAGAAGATTGAGATGACTTGCAGCAGGTGGTTTTCTCCCGCATTGGGTTTCCACCTTATATTATTGTGTTCATGTGTGTGCCTTATGTGTGATGATCTACTTTATGTTACTGCATCTGTTAACTGATAATATGGTTGATAATGTTCTAATGCACTCATTGAAGATCGATTAACTTAATCATAAGAAGTTGTGGAAGTAGCATATATGAATCTGATTATGGAAATGAAAAAGTTTTATTAATGTGATAATACTGATTCACCCCCCCCTCTCAGTATTATTTTCAACACAGAAGACAAAGCCCCTCCCACAATACTAACGTCCACTTCTTGCTAAGGGATGCACCTTGCCACAAGAATTTGCGGAAGATAGCTATGATCTCCTTGTAGATTCCTTTGGGAGTAGGGAGGATAGATAACTGGTACACATAAATTTCTTGCAAAACCACTTTTAATAAAGTGTCCCTCCTTGTGATGTTTAGGGAGAAAAATGTCCAATTTCCTAGACACTTGGATATATTTTCACATACCTCACACCAACAAGATAATCTCAAGGGGTTAGTGACTAAAGGCACACCAAAATAATTGGTCGGTAAGATGTCTACAGTAAACCCCTAGATTCTGGCCAAATTCCAATAGTTTGGATTAGGGTTATTGAATAAAAACAACCTATGCTTGTGATTATTAATTAGCATTATAGATGCATCTTGGAAGTCTATTAAGATGGAGTCCCGGGAGTGAGTCTCTTGCAAAGTTGGTTCACCAAATAGTAATTCGTCATCAACAAATTGTTGATGGGACATCAATAGATCTTCACCCAGGGTTCTGAGACATTTTAACTATTTGGATCAGAGTGTAGAACTAATCAATCTACCCAACCCCTTGGTCACGATGATGAATATGAATGGAAAGAGAGGCTCACCTTGGTGGAGACCTCGAGAGGATTGAAATTTCATCGTGGAAGATTCATTAAGAAAAGTAGAGAAGAATGGGATCAACACGAGAGATCTAATCCATCATATCTATGGAATAGAGAATCCGAAGGTGGCCAAGGTTTTAGAAAGAAAGTTCCAACTTAGGTGATCATATGCTTTGGAGAGGTCCAACTTGGCAAGCATTCTAGATTTCTTACTGAGCTTAAGTGAATGGACCATCTCATGGACTTTCACTATCCCATCCAAGATATATCTGCCTTCAACAAAACCAATTTTCTACAGCTTGATAATATAGTTCAGTAGGGGCTTCATCCTTTGAAATATAACCAATGAGATGATTTTGTATACCACATTACACAAAGCAATGGGTCTAAAACCTCCTGGCTCAGAGGGAACATTTGATTTGGGAATTAAAGTTATAAAATTTGAATTTATATCAGACCATACCTATCACTTCCTACGTGATTCCTCGACTATGGCATGTATGTCTTCATCAAGAAAGTGTCAACAAGCCTTAAAGAACTTATAGGTGAAGCCATCAAGACTTGACACTTTGTTATTGGGAAATTCCTTGACGATGGTCTCCACTTCTTTAATCAATATTTCTCTCATAAGAGTGTCATTTTTCTTCGTGGTGATCAACAGAGGGATGTTTCTCACCACTCAATTGATGGTATTAGATCAATCCTGATCCCCTTTGAAAAATAGATCCTAAAAAAAAGGAAACCAATTCTTCCTCCATTTCCCCGTGTTCCACAATATGATGTCCATCCTAAGCTATGAGGGATAAGATTCAATTATTTTGGCAATGGTTAATCATGGAGCAATGAAAAAAAATGTTGTTCTCCCCCTCCTTCAACCACTAGACATGGGATATATGCTTCCAGAGTACCTCCTCTTGCTTCCTCCTCAACTCAAGATCATGTAAAGTATGCCCCTCTTCCTCCACCAGGGAATTATAGCATCCTTCCACAGTGATTCTATTTTTAATCTCACCCATTTTATTTTCCAATTTATTCTTTTCAACAAAGATATCTCAAAATTAATCCTTATTCCAGGATTTTATTTTTAGTTTCATATCCTTTAGTTTCCTCTTAAAGATTTTCATCACGCTGTCCCCCTATATCGACATATCCTTCCACCATTGTTCTATCTTTCTCACAAAGTCCAAATGTTGGAGCCAAAATCTCTCAAATCTTAATAGTATATTCCTTGGCACCTTTTTTAGATCAATTTCCAATCTAATCAGCTAGTGATCTAAGCTAGGGCTTAGAGGAATAATCACTTCCAAAAATAGATCTCATACCATCACTTCTTCTAAGATGAGGAAGCGATTAAGGAAACTAGTGACTTGATGCCTCCCACCTCACCAATTGTTCTAGGTATGTATGCCATTTCTAGTTTCCACCTTTGTTAACCTCAAATACTATATGGTCTCATTGAAGACTGATACCACCAAATATAGTTGCTTAACCCTACCCTCTTCTCCTTAATACTTCTTATCATGTTAAAGTCTCCTCCTACAATCCAACTATCATTTTTGAGGGATTCCTTGAGCGTTCTTAGATCAACCAGAAACTTCTCCTTTTGTCTAGGTATAGAAGACCCATACACCACCATCATAATGTTCCATTTCTCTTACTCCTATACATCTGAACTTGCCATATAGACTACTAGGTTTTGAGATCCAGTCTTGGAAGATAATAGATCTAGGATCCCATAATACCATTATTCCTTCTGATGTGTTGCAAGGATCAACTGAGATGGCCTCACTTCCATGCCAACATTTCCTTGCAATGTCCCCCATATTTTCTCCAGATACCTTTGTCTTCTATAAAAACACAACCTCAGGTTTCTCCTTTTTGATCTTTATTTATAAATAACAGAGATTACCTTTATTATTTAAGCCCTGAATATTCCAGGATATAATTTTCATTAGGTAAGTTTGCGGGTGTGGGTGTAGTACTTATTTATCCAACTCATTTAGCCAAAGTTCAACAAAAATTCACCTGCTTCTTTGAGCACCTCATTTGAGGACTTCCTTCCCTTTTTTCCTTTCTCCTTCAATAACATCTCAGGTTGTTGCACATTTAGAGATCTGTTGTACTTACCAGAGATGGATAATGTGATATCCCCCTCTGTATTAACAATTATTTTACACCATTTTCAAAAGATATGTCGAAAGTGTGCTAACTAGTTTATAGGGATATCTTTCACATTTGCCTAGACCTAGGTGCAAAATAATTCTAGGATAGTTTTCTCATTAACTCCCATATTGTTCTGTCTATATTCAACTTCTAGAATCTTATTGGTGTGGATTACAACTTCCTTAAGCTTCTGATCCTCCTCTGATTCCTCAAGGGATTTGTGTTGGGGGTCACTTTTTTGTCTCCATTTGGTCGGGTTCCTTTGTTTCCACTAGTTGTGTGGCCATGTGCTATGCTTAGATTTCCACATTACCTAATTTATCCAAATGATCTAGAACTATGCATGGATTGTTGATCAAAGGCTTATGCTTTGGGCATTGTGGAATTCTCTAGGAGGGAGGGGTCGAAGAGGCTTGGGGACTGCACGGTCCTTATTGGGAGACTTAGTTGGGGGATTTTTTTCCCCTTCTAGATCCCACAATTTGGAAACTAACCTTGTACTTAGAATCCTTGTTTTACTAGTCTTTATCCACTATTAGAGTACAATAACAAAAGAGATTCCCATACTCATGGCATCAACAACACTTAAACGACACATGCCCGTAGTCTAACAGTTAAGTTCAAACTTAATCATGGTACTCCAAGTCTATAGACTCTGGAAGGGGTTGGGATATGTTCATGTAAACATAGATTTGGGTGTATGCTACATTTCACCTCATCTTAGTGATTTATGATATCTTCACAAAATCCCCAAGCACATTTCCTATTCCTTCCAAGATGCCAAGTTCCTATAAATCTTCTAGCTGGGAGAAGAGCCACACCTAGATCGGAGATGCTAAATTTTTTTGTTTCTCCAAGTTGTAACATTCTTCCCATAATCTTATGAAAATCCCTACATTGTTCATGAAATATGGTTCGTTATCAAAATCCCACTTTCCATCGGCTAGATTTGTAAAGATAACTGTATAAAATCCCTACACTTTGAGGTGAAGTTCTATTGGGTCCTTTGTGTTCCATTTGGTATAGATCCATTGCACTATCTCTTGTTCCTTCGGACAAATTCCCATGAATTTATAGATCAGGGAACGGTCCTTCAAGAATTATCCCAAATTTTCCAGTCAATTATTCGAGATCACAAATTTGGGGTTTTGGGTGTCCTTTGGGAGGAACACCCTTTCATTTTTTCCTGCCATTGGGCTCTAAGTATTGGGGTTTCCTCCATCAACTTTTCATTGGTCCTTGAGTCATAAAACCCTTCCACTATCTTTGAATATCCTAACAAAATGTTGTGATAGGAGGAGGTCGCCCCCCCGGCACCTTGAGAGGCTACACATGGGGTTGCTCAATCTATCCGCAATCAAAGAATCTCACACATGTCCAATCAGGAACAAGGAGTAGATTCGCCTGCAACACTTAGAATTGTAGTGAATCAAACAAAACCCTAGCAGTGCCTATATTACATCTGATTTCACATATATATTTTCTTTATCTACAAACACTTATGGAGATGGAAGAAGGGGATTTTGGTAGATTAACCATGGATGAGGTGATGCCTACACTTATAAATAATGTTACATGTGACTTGGTAAAAAAAATTAATGTGAGAAAAACATATTATATGTAAATGGGCGTTCAAAATGACGACTAGTTCAAAGGAGATATTGACAAGTACAAGGCAAGGTTGGTTTCAAAAGGATATTCTAGAGTAGAGGAATAGATTTTGGTGATATTTCTTCCCCATTTTCTATGATAAAATATATTAGGTTTACATTATTTATAGCAAAAAATTTGATAGAGATAGAAAAAATGGATATGAAAACAACATTCATACTTGATGAGTTGAAGGAGGAGATCTATATGACATAGAAAAAGCAACATGTTGAAAATAGTAAAGAGTCATTCCTTTTTAAATTTAAAGTTTTTATATTGTCTCAAACAATGTTTTAAAATGTAGTACCAAAAGTACGATTCTTTTGTATTTAATTGGGATTTCTAAGGTCTAAATTAGACCATTTTCTGTACTACCAACACAATGGTAGCCATTTCCCAGTTATCACTTTGTATGTAGATTATATGATTTTTTGGTAATATTAAATATGTGATTCATGATTTAAAGTCTTATATTTTAGCACAATTCTACATGAAGGACTTAGGAAACACAAAATATATACTAGGAATGGGGATCAGGAGGATAGAGTGAGAATAAGGATTTGGTTGAGCTATAGTAAGTATATGAACTCTATTCTACAAAGGTTTTTCATAGCGGGTTATAGAGCATTGAGTGTTCTGATCTCCATGGGAACTAAGATTTCACTCAAGTAATGTCCTACAATACTCACAAAGATGGAGGATGTGACTTATTTTTCTATTCCACACATTGCATGAGCAATGAGAGTCTTGAGCTTACTCACAACTAATCCTAAACCTCAAAAATAAGATGTAGTGAAAACGGTATTCTTATATGTGTGAGGTACTTTTGATTATTAATTTTTTTATCATAATGATTGTTATTCAATTTATACGAATTTTTTTTATTATATTTAATTATCAACCAGAGTATGTAAACATGTGATTCAATCACAAGCACTATATGTGTAGAACTAGTCCATTTATCATTTAGAGACCTAGTTATCTAAACTATTTCTACTTAAGTGTAGGTTTCATGTAAAGATATAGACAAATAATCAAACTAGAAATTTGTAGAGTTAACTTATAAAAATACAATTATATGTAGATTATCAATCGCCCTAGTTTACAAGTGTAGAAATTTAGGTCACAAACATAGACTTGCAGACATTTCTTGGTTGCAATGAGTACTTTGTTTTAATAAACGAGTTCTACAATCCAATACAGAAACATTCACATGTTGGTTGATATTGTGCAATAGAAACAATGTGTGACGCCCCATTCATTACCCCAAATTTTGTAATGTAATTAAGAATATATAATGATGGGGTGTCAACATTGATGCTATGATTTCAAACTCTATTATATGATGTAATGCTTATTTTTATTAATAAAAATGCTAGAGCTAAATAAGGGGGAAAATCAACAAATTATCATACCTTGGGGAGGGGGGAAATTTACTTAAGAAGAAAAGTATACTTTGGGTGAATATTTCCCTCTAATGTGATGCTTAGTCTTCCCAAGAAGCTGAAAGGTTTTGAAGATGAAGGGTCAAGGTGTGATTATAAAAATAAGAGGGAGGAACAATTAAGGGGTTCTTCTTCTTAGTTCTTAAGCTTCTAGTTCTTCTCTCTTCTATTACCCTCCATGCAACTCTCTCTCTCACTTAGAAATTTGAATTGGAATGAGAACGGTGGTAACTTATGTGACAAGAAATGAATGTGTTGCAACACTTTCTCCATGGACTAGATGGCTCTGAGGAATGGGAATGGTCCTCATTGTGTGTGGCACATAGAGCATTGAAAAGGGGAGGGATGAGGGATTGTAGAGATTAGAGAATGACTCTCTTGTGATGTGCAAACCTGTATGGTCTTTTTGTGAATGCGAGCCAAGTCAAAGATGGAAAGGTTAATCACAAAGACAAGCTCAGGGTAGTTGATAATCCCTTTCTTGTTGAGAGGTAGTGTTGATAAATGGCAACAATATATTCCAGTTCAATTTGTCCTTGAATTAAACTGAGAATTAAAATGGAATTCTATTCTCATAGAAACTTGTAAATAGTTAATTAAGGTTAATTAACTTAATTATATTAGGAATTTCGAGTTGGAAGTCTTTTTGTAGTCATGTATATGTTCTCCCTAAGTTTTAGGGGTCCAGTATGAGTTTAAATTGAGTTGGAAATTAGATCACTCAATTTACTGAGTTAAGTTCAGTTAAATTAGTTCTAAATTGTTTTTGGAACTAGTAGAGGACTAGTAGTCAGTTGGTGCACTAATGCATCTACTAGTGCTACTCCAGTTAACTGAAGATTCGCTCATGAGAAACTCATGCATGTTAGTTCAAAGAAAGACCCAGTTGAGACTAGAGTGCAAGGATAGTGTACTACCAATGGTATTATTTACTGGAGTATAAATATCATGCATTCATCAGAGATTGATCCCGTGTTTGGATTGAGTAGTTTTGGAAGCACGAATTCCCTTTAAATATGGGTTATTCATCCTAGGAATTACGAAAGAGAATAGAAGCTTGGAGAGCTGCAGAATTGGCCAAGAGCTAGCTTGTGAGCTGAGAGAGAGTTGAGCATACTTGTGCGGAATTGTTCTAGTGAGAACAAGCTTTGTATCTTCACTCATATTTCTGATATATGCAATACAGATAGCAGGGTTTTGAGCAGTGGCTTTCACTAGATACATCATATCTTATGTGCCATTGATTTGTCTTCTTATTTTTCATATTCTTTTGATTGATCTATTGGCTTCCGCTGGTTGAAAGTAGAAGTAGATTCTTGTCCTGTTCTTTAGTACATTGCATGAGCTTTTGAATCTACATGATTTTCTACACTTATATTCTTATATCTGCACCAATTTTTATTTTTCATCATCTCTTAGAAATAACATAGGATTTATTTCCTTATGATTACATCTTCATGTTCAACATCTACCTTTATATATTTGGCTATAATCTCAGGTTGTTTCAACTAACTTTCTAACAATTTGATTTCCTCCTCAAGTTCCACAATAATTGCATCTCAATGTTGTTCCTGTTCATCTACTTGATCCTTCTTTTGGTTGTTTCCATAAGCCAATTTCATTATGGTTTCTGCTAAAACAACTTTTTGCAATTTTCCTCCAGAAATTTTCATCTTCAACTATGTATGAGCCTTCCTATGATTACTCTCATGAGACCATGTTGTATCATCTTCCTTCTGAACATAATTTAGTTTTTGTCCCTTCTTCTCCATAGTTGTGACAATTTTCAATGGTTTCCCATCATCTTTTAAACCTCCAACCATACACAATATTTCATATTTAAAATCATAAGACTTACCGACCTCCTTTGATGCTTTAGAAATCAACTCTTCATGTTGTTTTGAACTATCTAGATAGTTCAATATATCCTCAGCAGATAACTTATCATCATCATTACTCTCTCCAAGGATTGATCCTTGTTCAAGTTCACAAAAGTAAACCTCTCCTTCATCAGCTAATCTCCATCACATCAACTCCTTTAAGTTTATCCTTCTGCAATTAAACATTTGTCTTGTGCCTTAGTGTTATCTACAACAAAATCCATTTAGTCTCCTCTATAGAGCCCATCCATATCTATGATCTTCCTTATTTCCTTGTAGAAATTTTCTCATCGTCTCTAGCTATGCTTTAATCTTAGCTAATTTTCTCTCAAACCACACATTTCTCATCCTTCTTCTTATGCCATTTTCCTTTTCATCTTCCCTTACTCAGTATGACTTACACTTTAACCCATAACATGAATATCAATAGTCATCTTCCCTCTTCCTTTGCGAACTTTAACTTGTCCACTTGTAGAATGCCTCCAAGTCTATGCAATAACAAGTTACTCTTTAATTGGTTACAATACCTCACCAAGATATCTCTGAGCCCAACCTTTTGGTATCCTCGATTCACTCCTCTAGAACATATTGAGCTTCTTTGATCATGTTAGGCTTCTGCAGATCCTCGCTTCCTATGAGAACATCCACTTGTCCTCTTCCTTCCAACCTCAACTAGAACTTATAAAGTTTTTTTGCCACAATTCTTCGATAAATTCCTTTGTTCTTGGTTACAGTCCTCCTATTGTAATCATCCTCTCATAACTGCCACCTGTAATCTAATATAAACATGTATTGTTGCTATAGTTCTCTCCCAATATTTTTGTTGAATCTATTGTTACATTCCCTCTTTGTTCTTCTTCACCCTAAGAACATTCTTCTCCATATTTTCATTTAAAGCCAAGTCCATTCTACTTTCCTCCCAAAGTTGAAAATTCTCTCATATATTTAAATAACATTTGTGTTATGTTTCTTCCTTTATTTCATAGTTCAATCCATGCAATTATAAAACCTCTATTTCAATATAAATTGAAAATAAAAACACATTTATATTAATCATATTTCCAAACCTGAACTGTTGTAAACTCTAGGCATCACCATTTCAATGAGCAAGCCTTGCTCTAACTTCCCTTACCAAAAAGCTTACCATCTCTGATACCACTTAATGCATGAAAATTGACTTTTACTGCATCTTCAACAACTCCATCCCATTTCTTATAGCTCTTATGGTGTCAAAATTCTTACATTGATTAAATACAACTATTAAAGAAAAATAGATTTTCCTAGATCTATAAATCACTCCATGATTTATTCCCTAAATCTCTCATGCTTTTGAAGGAAGATTTTATTTTCCCTTATGGATAAAACCTTTGTTATCCATAGCTTTTCTAACACTATTCTATAATAATTTACAAAATCTAAGAATATTTATAAATAAGGTATTAGAATTCCTTTTTAATATATAAACCCCTTTTGGAGTTTTTCTTCAAAAGGCTTGTTGGTTTTGGGAAGATACAATGCTCTTGCATCATATTGTTTCGAATTTATGTTGAATACTTCAAGAAATGGGCCATTACAGTGACAGTAGAACCCTGTGATATGTGTTTATAGCCATGACCTATGCCATGACACATGTGTTCTGTTATTAAAGCAAGGCACAGGTGTTCCTTGGCTAAGAAGGCTCTTCCTATGTGAGGAAGCCTTGCAAAGGGATGGATCTCCCGAGGGATTGAGAATTAGAGAAGGGGATTCCTAAACATGGAAGGTGAGTGACTACACATAAGAGGAGTAGATTTCTTGAGGGATTGATGAAGAAAATAATAAAATTTCGAAACTTGAAAAATGAATTGGTTTTTAGAGAATCATGTGCATACCCATTGGCATCAGAGATGCATTGGGTATGTCCCATGAATAAATGAGATGAGTTTATTCCTTGAAGGAGTCGTTAGCATAGTGGATGGCATGGCTAGACATTGGAGGTAGATCGCACTTTGGAATCAAGTGATCAAGAAGCACAAGGTGCAATAGAAGCATTGTGAACTAGATGAGGCTACTTGGAAAATGGTTGAATGAATGAAAGCATCTCACCCATTTTGTTCATTTTTTAAATGAATGTAAAAGAGTTGTGTATATATAAATCTCACTGTTGAATTTTGTGTTTGAGTAGAGAACATTGAGGATGATGTTACTCTAAGGGGGTGCGGTTTGGGACAACCATTTTCTATATTCCTCTTGTAAATATTACTATGAATTGTAATTCATGTAAATAATGTGGAAATGTAAACATTGACTGAATGAGAGGAGTGGACACATATTCATATTTTTAGGAGGAGGAGCTGCATGGGAAGTGGTTGAACTCATGATATTTCATTTAATATGCCACTAGTTTTTTGCACAGAGTTTTAATGGTATGAAAAATAGATAGGGAGTTTTAGTATGGGATCCTTGATTCAATTACAAGCCCATAAACATCTTACCTTGAGGGGTGTGTTGGGTGCTCCACACAAAAGAGATTGACCAAGGTTGAAAGAAGGAAAAGGGCCAATATGAAAAGGGTAAGGAGGAAATTATTTTTCAATGGGAAATGATTGGCGTTCAGAAGTAAGGCAAGGATGTGGAGAATGCGGTTATGCAGGGCATGAAAGGAAGCATACAGAGGAGAGACGATCGATTCTTGGATAGTAGAGAGTCTAATAGATGGGAGCATACAAGCACAGGGAATGTGCTAAGTATGTGGATCTTGATAGGATATGCATGGGGTGATTGAGAGAGAACTCGTAGGAAAAGAAGAACAAGGTAAAAAATAGGCATAGGAGCAGAATCATGTAGGGGTGCATGGCTTGAAGGAAAGGCAAGAGAAAAGCAGGTTGGGATATAGTGTATTATCGATACCTACTGGTTTAGTGGGTGGAACCATTGTGTTCTCTAGATATCTACATAGAAGATGCAGAGGAGTGTGGGAGTGAAGAGAAGATTGTAGAGAAGTAGGTGGAGATTTAGTGTAGTCTAGATACCCATTGGTTTAGTGGGTGGAACCATTATGTGCTCTGGATCCCTGCATAGTAGATGTATAGGAGCGTGGGAATCAAGAGAAGATGAGAGAAGATATGTTGGATACACAGTGTAGTCTAGATAGCTATAGTTTTAGTGGGTGGAACCATTGTGCGCTTTGGATCCCTGCATAACAGACTAGACACTTTGTGAGATTGGATGCCTATAGAGTTAGCAGGAAGAAATAGAGTGTGCTCTTGATCCCTATTTGAGTATGTGGGTACACTGTGGGATATGAACCTGTTGAAGCAAGTGAGGAAAGGGTGAGTATTGGATTCCTATTTGAATTGGTTGATTTGCATTAGTCTGAATTAGATTAAGCACTTACTACCCAAACTCTGAATCCATCTCGGGGATGATCAACTACAAGAAATATTGCAGTGCAGTTGGCTTATGGTTGGGTGGAGAGTGGAAGTACCTCCCTCAATTTCCAGTCATTAAGCTATATAGATAAGTGTATTTACTTATACTTATGTTGCACTATGAATGTTGAATGATGTTGTTATGGGTTATAAAAATGATTGTGTCAACATTTCTCATGGAAAATTGTCTTATTTCTAGGTATCTCTAATGAGATGGATTATGTGAATGTTCTCATGGTTGAGAGAGATTTGTAGATCCCTATGACTGTTGATACTATACTGAGTGCAGGGCTAATTTCAAAGTATGTATGATTACTTATTGATTTCAGTTGATTGTCATTGTTTGATTTCTATTGTTTGGTATGGCATGAATATCTGTTATTTATGGACTAGAGGAAGTTTGTGGTTGATGTTGTGCATGGCATGTTATATTAGTAGATATGGCGGTGCCTGGATAGTACCCCGACGGAGTCACGCAAGAACACAAGCATTGTTCCATTGCCAACGAGCCTGAACAGTACCTCGGTGGAGTTGCCTGCTTCACCTCTCTATGCAGGAAGCCATTCTCTTATTTTGCCTTTGTTATTTTTTGAAAGAGAACTGTGCATAGGCACTTATTTATTTTTGGGGTGAAAGAGGGATCCTGAATTATTGAGAGATGGAGAGGTTGTTCCTTTAGAGAAGCATATAAAGACCTATGATTTATTTTTTCTCGTTTAGATTTTCCCCTTCTTCGTTTCTACTAGTTGGATAAGTTTAGACACACACCAGAGAAGAAAGTTGAGTATAGGCATGAGGTTTCCCAGACTGGACATGGGCTCATGGTTCAACCAAAACTTTCCTTACAAATGGATTGTATTTTCCTTCAAGACTTCATAGGCCGGATGTTACAACCAAGCACAAAGAAGATGGACACAAGACTGGCCAAGCATTGTAGTGTCACAAGACTCTTTGAGCTTCATCCACATACCCATTTAGAAACCAGAACACAGTGTAGGCACAAAACTTATTCGCGTAGTGCAAACAAATGAAAAACTCAACACGAAATGAAAAACACGATGAGAGGAAAGGCGTACAAAACAAGGAAACAAAACCAAAAGACAATAAAGTAAAATGACTAAAGAAACAAGATGTAAAATAAGAAAAACATGGAAGATTATGAGTGAAAGATGAGTGCAAGGAAGGGAAAACTAAGATGCAACTAATCCTACTCCTATATTAACAACTTAAACAATTGGGGTTAAATGAAATGAAATTTCTAGTGAAGACACCATGGTCACTCCCGATCTGCATCTATAAAGATACAAGCGATTAAAAGAGATAAAAAGTAGTGTGCAATATAAAATATAAAAACTTGAACAAGTTGCACACGAAAAGGAAGGTATTTCTTGTGGGAAAAAATATGAGTCACAACCACCCAATACACATGCTTACCTCTATGACGGATAACATTTCTAAACAAACCTTGGAGCTTCTTGTGAGTGTGTCCTTAACTGCACTGAGCTTCTTAGCAAGTGCCAAGAAGTATTGAAGCTTGTTACCTGTAACATGGCTTGCCAAGTAATATTGTTCCAGCCATTCAAAAATTAGATCATAAATTTAATGATGGTTGTTTGGAAAGCCTCGCGATCTTTGAAAATATGGTTTTTTGATTTGACAGTCGGGATAACGATTGGAATCTCGTAAGGAAAAATAAATATGATCATCCTCAAAATTCATGCCAAGACAGTGATGACCTACCATAACCATCAACGTAGGTTGAAGTGCCTCGTCTGCTTGATGGAAATTTTAAGAGAGAGATGTTAAATAGTGAAGATCAGAGAGCACAAAGAAACTGTCATTGGATGTGTTGATGGGAAAATGATAAGCCAAGTGATAGTCATCCAAGATAGAGGAATGATCAGATGAGCCAGTTGAGACATCAGATTCCTAGGTTGAAATGAGCAAAGAAAAATTTATTTGAAAAATATTGTGAACACTCTAAACAATGGAACAAAGTTCATTGTGAGTAGGACATGACGGACCACCTTCCTACAACTGGTGAAAAGTTACGTAGGCACCATGCTAATCACAGGAATTTAAAAAGGATGCCAACACTGTGAAGGCGTAAAACCAGTTGGGACGTGGTGAATGGAGAGGAAATTGATTCGTGTGATAGCTTGTGCACTCATCATTACCCAGGGAGATTTCTGGTGTGATGAGTGGACAAATTTGCAGTGCAAGGATCACAAGAAGGCCAAGGAGCTGATCATGAAAATTCGATAAGTATGATTGCGGGTAAAGACAGTCTTTGGGATGATCGACTTCAAAATTCCATGATTTCATGAGAGACGAGCATTCCCAACCCGAGTTTGATGTAATATATTTTCATTATGATGGACATGCTGTAACAGATTCGTGGATTTGGTCATAAGTAAAATTTTGAAAATTTGAAAGATAACACCTGCAATACAAAACATTGTTTACACAAGGATCCACACTACCATCAACATACATTGAAGTGCCTCAACTTCGCGAGGTCCTGACATAACCATCAACAGACGTTGAAGTGACTCAACTTCCTGGTACATCTCGGAACTTTCCAAAATTGCATAATCATATTTTGAACCTTGAACCATATCATGCATGGCTTGAGGATGGCTGTTGTTATTAATTTCAAAACTGCTCTCAGGATGGAAACCATCTTTGTCATAGGTTGCACTATATTTTTTAGCTTTAGTAAGCTGACTTGAAGAGTTTTCTTCATGCAAGAGAAGAGATGACGGGGAATGGGAAGTACACTCTATGATTAGACTGCTTTCAACTTTATCATAGACTTGTGTCAATTGAGGAGATAATTCATCAAATGAAGAAACAATAGAACGTGGAGTATCTACAAAGCATGTGGATGCGTTCTGAATGGTAGGACACATGGGCAAGTGAGGTGAAGAGGAAGTTTTGATATGAATGTCTTCTTTAACTAGAGTGCATTCTAGATCTGAGTTAAAGTCTTCATGAGACAATGGAAGATCACATGATGTGCTTGTGAATTTGTCACAACATATAGAAGCATGAGAGTAATGACTTCCCAAGACTGGGGGTTGATCGAAAGAATTAATTGTACAGGATGTTCCACCAAGATTAGCAGGTTGATAATCGTTCAAGAATGGAATCTCATTATTTTGATGCACACTATTTTGAATCAAAGAGGGAAGATTGATAGTGTCCTCACCTTTCTACTCCTCTTCCTATGTAATGTGATTGCCTGTGCCTGCTTGCAATTTGAGCCAACAACTTGAGAATCAAGAGAATGCAAACAATTGGCTGGTAAAGTGGATTAATCAAGCGAGTCATGGTACAAGGAGTCATGGCTTGTAGATGATGGAGGATGGTAGAGAAGTAGATCAGATTTGAGACTTGAGTTATGAATGGTGACATCCTCTTGCAGAATGGAGGAGTGAGTCTTCATTATAGGCTTCCTGAGCCATTATGGAACTTCCTCCATAGAAGCAGAGACAGATGAGAAGATAGTTTGGGGACATGTTGTGCAGAGTTCTCAGCTTTGAAATCAATACAAGGGGGAAACCACATCACGACTGAAAAAGGAGGAGGACAAGGAATAAATGGGGTGTTATGTTCCTCCTCTACAATCTGAGGTGCCTCATGATTCACAAGATATGTGGAGGAAGGGAAATCAGGAGGTTCACTGTATTGAGAAGTATGAACCAAGTATTTAAACTCTTCTCCCAAGAAGTCAAAGTTCACAAATTGTTTAGGTATTTTGTAATAGAGGTGAGGGAAGCGATCAACAAAGTCCTCAACTGATCTGCCAGGCTCCATACTTAAACAACATATTTTTTCATGGAAATCTCGGTGGCTATACTCATCGAACATTTTAATCATCATTTCGGCAAGCTGACCAAATGAATCGATAGAGGCAAAGGGTAATGTGTAACACCAGCATTGAGCATGACCTTTGAATGTGAGGGTGAGTAATACAGTCTAGACATCTTCATACTCTATCTTGTGGTGTAGGAAAAAGTTTATAAATTGGCACACATGTGCACGAAAATATAGTTCACCCTCACCAATGAAATTTAACTTGGACAAGTCATGGATAAATTCCATGTGGATGGTACATTCAAATTTTTTAGAAAGACATCCTGGAATTATGATGTCGGGAAGAGCCATTTTTAAATAAGATATTCAAACTAGACTCTATGGGCACAACCTATCGTCTGGACCTCCTTCTAGCGCCATTTCGTTGATGGTGTTGGACCCGCCAACAAAGGGAATATCCCTAATATGATCCCAACTAGACCTCACACCGTTTGGTGAAGGATTCTCATTCAGTATGAAGGCTCAGTTGTTGTATACTTAGAGATCTTCCTTGGCTCTAACTGTAAGCACATGAGATTGTTACGTTGGTATCTTCAAACAACAAGGTACATGTGCTTGGTGAGTGAGTAATGTAATTGTGTCAAGGTTATCTTACTACAAAGGGGGAGAGTAAATTGAGCCTCTAAGTGAGAGGTATTAGTACCACCCAGGAAGAGACACAAGAAAACTAGAAACGGTATGTCCAACATCTAGCGGAATAGTCCATAGTGAACACGACAGTCATTAAAACCAAAGTTCAGGGGAGAAAACGTACAACATCTATCATATTAGTCCACACGTATGTGACGGCCATTATAACCAATAAACAAGAATGGTTTGTCTAATGTCCTGTGGAGTAGTCCACATGGACGAGACAACAGTGAAAAATAATACATCACATCTTCAAACAATGTAAGTACTAAAATAACCAAAGTAGCTCAACTATCTTAGGACAGGTTAAGAAAACATGGATTACAAATGTTTAAAGAGTAGTCTTACAAACATCTACAAAACATGCATGAAAATGTGTTGGCCTTAACAAGCTTCTAAATTAAGAAAAAGTCCCAAGACACATCGACACACCATACATCACTAGTCTCAGTAGTGGGACATTGGAACCACTCCTCGCTCATCAAAGAAAAGACTACAGACTCTCAAGGCTATGTGGGAGGAACCAAGGTGAAAATTCCTTGATCATACATTAGGAGGGGTATATATAGCCAAGGGTGATGCTTGACCCTTGTGACTCATGGACTACCCTCATAAATGTTCAACTTCCCATGACTTTTCAACTAACATGACTCTCCGACTTCTTGTGTGTGTCCATTGGACTTCACTTTACATTAAATTCAATTAAAACGGATATGGCCCATAATGGTGATGTGGCCAAGACAACTCTTGACACAACTCGACATGACATTGCTGACATGCCTTGGCTGTCTATGGTGTCCATGTCAATCTACTACACTACTAAGTGATAGATGTACTATTGGTGTGCTTTGACTTCTCCTTTGCATGAAATAGTGTTGTGACATCTTCGATGGTATTCGTCTTGCTTTATGGTTCAATGAATGTGTTCCTTTTGCTTGTTGCTTGATATGCTTAGTACATCTATCCAGTTGTAAGCATGTCTTCTAGCATGTGCACTCCTTCTTCATCCTGTTTGTCATCTCGCCATGATCTATCAGTGTACCTGTTCCTACAATTCACTCATAACGGGATGACCTCAAATCCAAAAAATCCTAGTCTAGCATGATGCATTTTTCTCATGCTCCGAGTGATAGAGAGGGAGGAAAACTCACTGAGACAGCATAGAGCGCAACTCAGGCTAGAATGAGGAATTTCAAGAGGACAACCTGCAATGTCGGGAAAAACTATGCAGTGACCACTGGGAGGTAGAATTATATAGTGAAAGTCACCACTGTCGGCTGCAAGGTGGAACCCTGAGGGGGGACACCTCTGCGCACTTTCCAGAGGGAAGATAGTGTGGAGCTGTAGAGGGACTATTGAGCAGTTCTGTATAGTTTCTAAAGGGAAGACAGAGCGGAGCTACAGAGGGACTGCTGGGAAATTCTATGCAGTTTCTATAGGGAAGATAGAGCAGGGTTACAGAGGGACTAATTGGTAGTTTTGTGCAATTTCCAGAGGGAAGATAGAGCAAGGATGTAGAGGGATTGTTGGGGAGCTCTGTGCAATTTCTAGGAACTGTGCAGGCCAGACAGCAGGGGAATTGCTAGACATGTCTGCACAATTTCTGAAGGCAGTGTAGAGCAAGGCATCAAGGGTCAATTGGGAAGTTCTGTGCAATTTTTGAGAATAGTGTAGAGCAAGGTAGTAGAGGACCAACTAGGCATTTCTACATAGTTTTAGAGAACATTTCAGACCCAGGTCTTAGAGTAGTGCAGGCTTCGGGTAAGCAAGAAGGAGGCATGATGACTAGGCTTGAGAAATGCGTCATTGAATTTGGTCAGGGAGGCAGTCTCTATGCAAGTATGGAAGGTAGACCGACTACTCAGCTCTGGGATTTCACAGTGCAGCTATCGTGGAGGGCAGCCTCAAACACTGCGCAGTTTCAGGCAGTAGACTAGATTCACTGAGGGCTGAGACTATATAGTGTAGCTCAGTTAGGGTCCGGTGGAAGAGGGTTGTTTGGTCGGTCAGATTTTTAGGAAAATGGCTATGTGTTGAAAGCAAGTGGACTTGTTCAGACTGACATTGTGATCATACACTTAGCATATTTAACAACGAGACAACATAGACCACCATGAAAACAAGACAAAACATGCCCTCGGTGAGACAGTCTTAGAGCTAAGAGTGATAAGCACGACACTTGTGATAGACCTTCGGACCCGTGACGACACTTGCGCGACAGTACTTACAAATTTGTGTGTGAGTGCGACGGGTGTTCACATAGTGAATACAACCCAAACACACAAAGAAAAACCTTCAAACTCACCAGAATTAGGTCGCAAAGCATGACAAAGCAATCAAAATGCCGAAAGACGACCACTAGTCAAACAAGCAAAAATGTGAAAAATAATTCACAAGAGCTCATGGGGTGAGCTCAAGTGTTTGCAACCATTAGCCAAAAGTTACAATCAAGCACAAGGAAGATAGACACAGTAATTTCCAAGCGCTGCAGTGTCTAAAGACTCTTTGAACTTTAGCCACATACACATTCAAAAACCAGAACACAGTGCAGGCACAACACTTATTCGCATAGTGCAAACAAATAGAAAATTCAACACGAAATGAAAAACAATATGAGAGGAAACGCGTACACAATAAGGAAACAAAAATAGAAGACAAGAAAGAAAAATGACTAAAGCAACAGGATGTAAAATATGAAAACCATGACGGATTACGAGTGCAAGGAAGGAAAAACTGAGATACAACTAATCCTACTCATATCCTAACAGCTTAAATAGTTGGGGTTATGTGAAATGAAATTTCCAGTGAATCCACTGTAGTCACTACCAACCTGCATCCACAAAGATACAAGTGATTAATACAGATAAAAATCTGTGTGCAATAGAAAATACAAAAACTTGAACAATTTGCACAGGTAAAGGAAGGTCTTGCATGTGGGAAAAAATATGTGTCACAACCACCCAATACACATGCTTACCTCTATGATGGATACTGTTTCTAAACAAACCTTGAAAGCTTCTTGCGAGTGTTTCCTTATCTGCACCGAACTTCTTAGCAAGCATGAGGAATGACTGAAGCTTGTTACCTACAACATGGCTTGCCAAGTAAGATTGTTCTAGCCATTCATCGATTGGATCATAAAATTCATGATGGTTTTTTGGAAAGCCTCATGATCTTTGAAATTATGGATTTTCAATTTGAAAGATGGGATCACAATTGGAATCTCATAAGGAACAATAAATCTGATCATCCTAAAAAGTCATGCCAAGACAGTGAGGACCTGCCATAACCATTAGTGCAGGCTGAACTACCTCATCTTTTTGACGAAAATATAAAGAGAGAGATGTTAAACAATGAAGATCAAAGAGCGCAAAGCAACTGTCATTGGATGTGCTGATAGGAAAATGATAAGTAGAGTTACACCCAAGCACAAAGAAGACGGACACAAGACTTTCCAAGCGTTGCAGTGTCATAAGACTCTTTGAACTTCAACAAAATACCCATTCAAAGACTAGAACACAGTGCAGGCACAATAGTTATTTGCGTAGTGAAAACAAATAAAAAATTCAACATGAAAGGAAAAGCAAGATGAGAGGAAAGGCGTACACAACAAGGAAACAAAACTAGAAGACAAGAAATCAAAATGACCAAAGCAACAAGATGTAAAATATGAAAACCATGACGGATTATGAGTGCAAGATGAGTGCAAGGAAGGAAACATTGAGATGCAACTAATCCTACTCATATCCTAATAGCTTAAATGGTCGGGGTCACAGGAAATGAAATTTCCAGTGAAGCCACTGTAGTTTCTCCCGACATACATCCACAAAGATACAAGTGATTAATACAGATAAAAATTAGTGTGCAACAGAAAATACAAAAACTTGAACAAGTTTCACACGGAAAGGAATGTCCTGTCTGTGGGAAAAAAGATGTGTCACAACCACTCACAACCACCCAATACACATTATTACCTTTATGATGGATATCGTTTCTAAACAAACCTTGGAATCTTCTTGTGAGTGTTTCCTTATCTGCACCGAGTTTCTTAGCAAGCACAAGGAAGGGTTGAATCTTGTAACCTACAACATGGCTTTCCAAGTAAGACTGTTCCGGCCATTAAGTGATTGGATCATAAAATTCATGATGGTTGTTTGGAAAGCCTCATGATCTTTGAAAAGATGGATTTTCAATTTGATAGACAGGATCACAATTGGAATCTCGTAAGGAAAAATAACTCTGATAATCGTCAAAAGTCATGCCAAAATAGTGAGGACTTGCCATAACCATCAGCGTAGGCTTAACTACCTCATCTTCTTGACGAAAATCTAAAGAGAGAGAGATGTTAAACAGTGAAGATCAGAGAGTGCAAAGCAATTTTCATTGGATGTGATGATGGGAAAATGATAAGTCAAGTTACAACCAAGCACAAAGAATATGGACATGGGACTTGCCAAGCTCTGCAGTGTGACAATACTCTTTGAACGTGAGCCACATACCCATTCAGAAACTAGAACACAGTGCAAGAAGAACACTTATTTGCATAGTGCAAACAAACGGAAAATTCAACACGAAAGAAAAAACAAGACGAGAGGAAAGGCGTACACAACAAGGAAACAAAACTAGAAGACAAGAAAGCAAAATGACTAAAGCAACAGGATGTAAAATATGAAAACCATGACAGATTATGAGTTCAAGATGAGTTCAAGGAAGGAAAAAATGAGATGCAACTAATCCTACTCATATCCTAACAGCTTAAATGGCCTTGGTTACGTGAAATGAATTTTTTAGAGAAAACATTGTAGTCGCTCTTGACCTGCATCCACAAAGATACAAGTGATTAATATAGATAAAAAGTAGTGTGCAATATAAAATACAAAAACTTGAACAATTTTCACACAGAAAGTAAGGTTTTGTCTTTGGGAAAAAATATGTGTCACAACCACCCAATACACAAGCTTACCTCTATGATGGTTACCATTTCTAAACAAACCTTGGAAGCTTCTTGTGAGTGTTTCATTATCAACACCAAGCTTCTTAGCAAGCACGAGGAAGGATTGAAGCTTGTTACCTACAACATGGCTTTCCAAGTAAGACTATTCTAGTAATTCAATGATTGGATCATAAAATTCATGATGTCTATTTGGAAAGCCTCGTGATCTTTGAAAATATGGTTTTTTGATTTGACAGACGAGATCACGACTAGAATATCATAAGGAAAAATAAATATGATCATCCTCAAAATGCATCCCAAGGCAGTGAGGACCTACCATAACCATCAGCATAGGCTGAAGTGCCTCATTTGCTTGACAGAAATTTTAAGAGAGAGATGTTAAACAGTGAAGATCATAGAGCGCAAAGCAACTATCATTAGATTTATTGATGGGAAAATGATAAGTCGAGTTACAACCAAGCACAAAGAAGATGGACACATGACTTGCCAAGCACTGTAGTGTCACGAGACTCTTTGAACTTCAGCCACATACCCATTCAGAAACCAGAACACAGTGTAGGCGCAACACTTATTCGTGTAGTGCAAACAAACAAAAATTCAACGCGAAAGGAAAAACAAGACGAGAGGAAAGGCGTACACAACAAGGAAACAAAACTAGAAGACAAGAAAGCAAAATGACTAAAGCAACAAGATGTAAAATATGAAAACCACGATGGATTACGAGTGCAATATGAGTGCAAGGAAGGAAAAATTGAGATGCAACTAATCCTACTCACATCCTAACAACTTAAATGGTTGAGGTTACATGAAATGAAATTTCCAGTGAAGACACTGTAGGCGCTCCCAACATGCATCCACAAAGATACAAGGGATTAATACATATAAAAAGTAGTGTGTAATAGAAAATACAAAAACTTGAACAATTTTCACATGGAAAGGAAGGTCTTGCCTGTGGGAAAAAAGATGTGTCACAACCATCCAATACACATGCTTACCTCTATGATGGATACCATTTCTAAAAAAACCTTGGAAGCTTCTTGCGAGTGTTTCCTTATCTACACCGAGCTTCTTAACAAGCACGAGGAAGGATTGAAGCTTGTTACCTACAACATTGCTTGCCAAGTAAGAATGTTCCAGCCATTCAGTGATTGGATCATAAAATTCATGATGGTTATTTGGAAAGCCTCACGATCTTTGAAAACATGGATTTTCAATTTCACAGATGTGATCACAATTGGAATCTTGTAAGGAAAAATAAATCTTATCATCCTCAAAATTCATGCCAAGACAATGAGGACCTTCCATAACCATCAGCGCAGGTTGAAGTGCCTCATCTGCTTGACAAAAATCTGAAGAGAGAGATGTTAAAGAGTGAAGATCAGAGAGTGCAAAGCAATTATCATTGGATGTGCTGATGGGAAAATGATAAGTCGAGTTACAGCCACCCAACAGAGAGGAATGATCAAATGAGTTGGTTGAGAAGTCAAATTCCTAGTTTGAAATGAACAATGAAAAATTCATTTGAACAATCTTGTGAACACTCTGAATAATTGAACCAAGTTCGCTATGAGCTAGACATGATGGACCACCTTCCTACAACTAGTGAAAAATTGCACAGGCACCATGGTCATCACAAGAATTTAAAAAGGATGGCACCGCTGTGAAGATGTGAAACCAATTGGAGTGTGGTGAATGGAGAGGAACTTGATTAGTGTGATAGCTTGTGCGCTCATCATCACCTAGGGAGATTTCTGGTGTGATGAGAGGACAAATTTGTAGTGCAAGGATCGCAAGAAGACTGAGGAGCTGATCATGAGAGGGAAAATTCGATAAGTATGATTGCGGGAAAAGACAGGCAAATTGAGATGATCGACTTCACAATTCCATGATTTCATGAGAGAGGGGCATTCCCAACCCAAGTTTGATGTAAGAGATGTGCATGAAGACAAACGTGTTGTAACAAATTTGTGGATTCGGTCATAAGTAAAATTTTGAAAATTTGAAAGATCACACCCGAAATACCAAACATTTTTTACATGGGGATCCACACTGAATGAAACCATG
Organism: Pinus tabuliformis; assembly: GCA_031772625.1. Classification (NCBI taxonomy): domain Eukaryota; kingdom Viridiplantae; phylum Streptophyta; class Pinopsida; order Pinales; family Pinaceae; genus Pinus; species Pinus tabuliformis. The sequence continues at coordinate 110,856,400 of CM062815.1, read as the reverse complement.
CTAATAAACGGATTTTGCATGAGAAGCCATATCTAATTTAGTTCGGGGGGCTTACCAGAGTCGTGAGGTCCTGACATAACCATCAACGAACATTGAAGTGCCTCGACTCCCTGGTACGTCCTGGAACTTTCTAGAATTGCATAATCATATTTTGAAGCTTGAACCAAATCATGCATGTCTTGAGGAAGGATGTTTTTGCTGATTTCAAAACTGCTCTTAGGATGGCAGCCATCTCTGTCACAGGTTGAGCTAGATTTTTCAACTTCAGCAGACTGACTTGAAGAGTTGTCTTCATGCAAGAGAAGAGATGACGGGGAATGGGAAGTACACTCTATGATTAGACTTTTTTAAATTTTATCACAGACAACCTCACTGCCTTGTGTCAATTGAGGATATAACTCATTAGATGAAGAAACAAGAGAATGTGGAGTATCTCCGATGCATGTGGATGTGTTTTGAATGTTAGCAAACATGTGCAAGTGAGGTGAAGAGGAAGTTTCAATATTAATGTCTTCTTTGAACTAAGCACATTCTAGATCTGAGTTATAGTATTCATGAGAAAATGGAAGATCACATGATGTGCTTAGGCATTTGTCATGGCATATGGAAGCATGAGAGTGATGACTACCAAAGATTGGGGGTTGATCGAAAGAATTAATTGTACAGAATGTTCCGCCTAGATTAGCAAGTTGATAATCACTCAAGAATGGAAGATCATTGTTTTGATGTGCAAAATTTTGAATCAGAGAGGGAAGATTGATAGTGTCCTCACATTTCTGCTCCTCTTCCTGTGTAATGTGACTTCCTTGCGCCTGATTGCAATTTGAGCCAGCATCTTGAGAATCAAGAGAATGCAAACAATTGGCTGGTAAAGTGGATTGATCAAGTGAGTCATGGTATAAGGAGTCATGACTTGTAGATGATGGCAAATGGCAGAGATGCAGATCAGATTTGAGAATTGAGTTATGAATGGTGACATCCTCTTGCAGAATGGAGGAGTGAGTCTTTTTTATAGGATTCCTAAGCCATTTTGGAACTTCCTCGATAGAAGCGAGAGACTTTGGAGAATATGAGTTGGGGACATGATATGCATATTTCTCATATTTAAAATAAACGCAAGGGGGCACCCACGTTGGGTCCAGAAAAGGAGGATTACAAGGAAAAAATGGGGTGTTGGGCTTCTCCTATGCAGTTTGAGGTGCCTCATGATCCGCAAGAGTTGGGGAGGAAGGGAAATCAGGAGGTTCACCATATTGAGAAGTATGAACCAAGTATTTAAACTCTTATCCCAAGAAGTCAAAGTTCACAAGATATTTAGGGATTTTGTAATAGAGGTGCAGTAAGCGATCAACAAAGTCCTCAACTGATTCATTAGGATCCATACTTAAATCAAATATTTTTTCATGGAAATCTCAGTAACTATACTAATCGAACATTTTAATCATCATTTCAGAAAGTTTACCAGATGAATCGATAGAGGCAAAGGGTAATGTGTAGCACCAATGTTGAGCATGACCTTCGAATGTGAGGGTGAGTAATATAGTCCAGACATCTTTGTACTCTATCTTGTGGCATAGGAAAAATTTTATAACTTGGTGCACATGCACACAAAAATATGGTTGACTCTCACCACTGAACTTTAACTTAGATAGGTCATGGATAACTTCCATGGGGACGGTACATTCAAACTTTGTAGAAATACATCCCGAGATTATAATGTCAGGAAGAGCCATTTTTAAATAAGAGATTCAAACCATACTCTACAGGCACAACCTATCGTTTGGCCCTCCTTCTAGCACCATTTTGTTGATGGTGTTGGACCTGAAAACAAAGGGGATCTCCCCGATATGAAGTCCCAACTAGACCTCACACTGTTTGGTGTAGGAGTACCATCTAATATGAAGGCCTAGGTTCCATATACTTAGAGATATGCCTTGGCTCTAGCTGCAAGCACATGAGAGTGTTACACTGGTATCTTCAAATAAAAAGGTACATGTGCCTCGTGAGTGTGTAATGTAACTGTGTCAAGGTTCTCTTAATACAAAGGGGGAGAGTAAAATGAGCCTCTAAGTGAGAGGTAGTAGTACCACCCAAGAAGAAAGACATGCGAACCAAAAAGGGTGTGTCCAACATCCAACAAAATACTCCACAGTGGACGCAACAGTCATTAAAACCAAAGTACAAGGGAAAACGTGTACACCATCCAATAGATTAGTCCACACGGATGTGACGATCGTTATAACCAGTAAACAAGAAGGGTATGTATAATGTCTTGCGGAGTAGTCCACATAGATGAGACAACAGTGATAATCAATACAACACATCTTCAATAATGTAAGTACTAAAATAACCAATGTAGTTCAACTATCTTATTATAGGTTAAGAAAACATGCATTACAATTTTTTAAAGAGTAGCCTTACAAACATATACAAAACATGCGTGAAAAACTATTGGCCTTAACAGTATTCTAAATTAAGAAAAGTTCCCAAGACACATCTATACAACATACATCACTAGTCCCACTAGTGGGACATTGGAGCAACTCCTCACTCCTCTGAGAACAAACTACAGACTCTCAAGGCTATGTGGGAGGAGCCAAGGTGAAAATTCCTTGCTCATACAACGGGAGGGGTATATATATTCAAGGGTGATGCTTGACCCTTGTGACTCTTGGACTACCCTCATAATTGTTAAACTTCCGATGAATTTTCAACTGACATGACTCTTTGGCTTCTTGTGTGTGTCCATTGGACTTCACTTTACATTAAATTTAGTTACAACAAATATTACCCATAATGGTGATGTGGCTGAGACAACTCTTTACACAACTCGAAATGACATTGCTGACATGTATTGGCTGACTGTGGTATCCATGTCAAGTTGTTGCACTACTAAGTGATAGATGTACTCTTGGTGTGCTTTGACTTCTCCTCCACATGGCATAGTGTTGTGGGCTATTTGATGGTCTTGGTCTTGCTTGATGGTTCAATGCAGTTGTTCGTTTCACTTGTTGCTTGATATGCTTGGTACATTTGTCCAGATGTAAGCAAGTCTTCTAGCATGTATGCTCCTTCTTCATCCCGTTCGTCATCTCACCATGATCCATCAGTGTACCTATTCCTGCAATTCACTCATAACGGGATGACATCAAATCCAAAACCTCCTAGTCTAGCATGATGCATTGTTCTCATGCTCCGGGTGACAGGGAGGCAGGAAAACTCACTAAGACAGCGTAGAGCACAGCTCAAGCTGGAATGAGGAATTTTGGGAGGACAACTTGCACTGTCAAGAAAAACAACGCAATGACCACTGGGAGGCAGAATTTCATAGTGAAATTCACCACTGTCAGCCGCAAGGTGGGACCATGAGGGGGGGGGGGGGGAACTCTGCGCAGTTTCCAGAGGGAAGACAGTGCAGAGCTGAAGAGGAACTATTGGGGATTTCTACGCAGTTTCTAGAGGGACAACAGAGCAGAGCTGCAGAGGGGCTGCTGGGAAATTTTGCACAATTTCTACAGTGAAGACAGAGCAGGGCTGCAGAGGGACTGTTGGGCACTTCTGTGAAGTTTCCAAAGTAAGGTTGCAGAGGGACTATTGGGTAGTTCTACACAATTTTTGGGAACAGTGCAGGATAGGCAGTAGGGGAATTGTTAGACATGTCTGCGCAATTTATAAAGGTAGTGCAGAGCAAGGCATCATGTTTTAGCTGGGTAGTTATGTGCAATTTCTGAGAACAATGTAGAGCAATGCAGTAGGGGACCAATTGGGCATGTCTGGGCAGTTTTGGAGAATAGTGCAGACCTAGGTCTTAGAGTAGTGTAGGATTCTAGTAGGCAAGAAGGAGACATGATGATTGTGCTTGAGAAATGAATAGTTGAGTTAGATCATGGAGGCAATATTTTCATAATTCTGGGAGGCAGACTAGCTGCTCACCTCCGGGATTGCACAGTGCAGTTGCCCTGGAGGACAGCCTCAAACACTACACAATTCCAGGAAACAGAGTAGGCTCACTAAGGGTTGAGACTGCGTAGTGTATCTTAGTTGGGTTTTGGTGGAAGAGGGTTGTTCCGTCGGTCAAATGTTCAGGAAAATGGTTGTGTCGAAAGAAAGTGAAATTGTGCAGACTAACATTGTGATCATACACTTAGCATACTTGACGATGAGACAACATAGACCACCATGACAACAATAAAAAACATGCCCTCGTTGAGACTATCTTAGAGTTGAGAGTGAAAATTGTGAAACTTGTGATAGACCTTCAGACGATCGTGACGACACTTATGCAAAAATGCTTACAACTTTGTGTGTGAGTGTGACGGGTGTTCACATAGTGAAAACAACCCAAATACACAAATACAAACCTTCATACTTAGCAGAATTAGATCACAAGCATGACAAAGGAATCAAGATGTCGAAAGATGACCATTGATCAAACAAGAAAAAAGATGAAAAGACTTCACAAGAGCTTATGGGGTGAGCTCAAGTGTTGCAACCATCAAAGGAAAATCCAAGGAAGGCTCTAAAATTTGGATGCAAGAAAAAATTTTGGAGGGTGTTGCAGCCACTACAACAGGTCCTTTCTCTTCACCAAAGTTCACTTGGCTTCTCTAGGGCATATGGTGCATGTCTCATTACATGTTGATAATATATCTATCAAGCCACCTCACATGCAAAATTTAAATTTGCATGTTACTTTAACAAATTGTCTTCCCACATATGCTATTGTATCTGGATCTAGCCCAAGATTTTCTAACAATAATTATGAGGTGCTCCCAAAAGTTAGGATTGTATCAATTCATAATAGGTTCCAGCAAAATTGAACCAACATAGACCGGGGTGGCAGTTTAAGTTCTTTGGAAGGGCATTTAGTGTCTCACTAGGCGTGGTGTTGGTTCATGGTATTTTGTTGGAAACCTTTAGTGGCTCCCATCTCTAGTGTAGGTGGTTCATGGCTCATGGTTCTCAAGCCCAAAGTGTATGCTTTTGACAATGGCTTAATTTTTCATGCATAGGTTGGTCGTGTTGCTCATGCTTGGGCTGGTTGTGTGGCTCATGCTTAGGTTGGTCAAGTTAAATTGTTGGTTATTGTGGCTCAAATTCAATTACTCACGCTTCAGCTACTCCTTGTCATTAATCCTGAATGAATAGGTCCAGGTATGCTATGGTCCTTAGCCCAACCTTCTTCTTTGTGGACCTTCAAACTTATTTTTCTTTAGGATTGTCTAATTTTTGAACTATGAGTATGCTTTGTTATACAAAAATTTTCTTCAAAATGTAGAGCCTGCGATCTTGTTATCTCTCTTTATATTTTGGAAACTTGTGGAAAGTCTTCATTCTATCGGATGACTTGGTTAAATGGGGTCAATGCAACCTCAAGATTTTAAACGCATGTTGCTGGTTTGATTTCCCTTCTGGCAGACCAGTAGCACGAGGAAAACTTCTTTGTAATGTTTTTTTAAAGTAATGAGCGGTCAAACCTTACAAAAAAAAATGTATAGGAAAATTTGATTATCTTAAGACTAGATATCCTTAGTATATGTATAGGAGACCAAGGGTAAAATTATAATAAAATGGGACCATGAGAGGTTCTAGCCTACATAACAATATAACAATAGAAATGAAATCGCTCAATATCTAAGACTTAATAGGTGGTTTTATGTGTGACATGAGGTTTATGTAGGTCTTAACAAAATCAAACCATAGGGTCCTTTTAACAGTGGGACTTCATTTGGATAATTGGGGTTTGAAACCTCCTAAAGCGATTTTGAGGAATTAAATGATGTTTCTTAGGGCCAAAAAAACTCTCACATGTGCAAGACCATCTAACACTAATCTAGACTCACATATCTTTATGTTTTTTTAGGAATTGCATCATTTGGTGTTCATATACAAAATTTATGCCTCTCAAGTTGACCTATTGCATTGACCACCATGTATAAGAGGATGCCACGTCAACCCCTAATACTCATGCATATGGGGCTAGCCACATGTGGAATTTCAAGAATATTCTAGAATTTCCAATTAAATAACTATAGTTTATGGTTGAGGGAATCAAACCTTACCCCTAGTTGGTTATGAGGCTATGTTAAATGCCAAGCCTCTATGAGGATTACGGCTTTCATTCTATGCCATTGAATTTTCTTCCATATTTTGGTAGAGAAACTAGGAGTGGGAATTTAGATAGAAGAACAAAGGGGGTTAAGTTTTTGTACTAACCTTATAGGTCATAGGTCTCAGGTAAATCCAAAGAGAGTGCCTCTTCTTTTGTATTTTCATATTTCCATACCCTAGAAAAGAGAGTAGAGCAACCTCACCTTCTAGATGGGTTTTCACCCATAATGGTTTCCTAGGGAAAAGCTTGTGTCTATTATGGATGCGTGTTTGTGTGTATTTATTTATGTTCTCTATTTCTGTCATTCCAGTTACTCCATTTATTTAAGAAGAAAACCATATATTAAAGAAACTAAAATCTAAAGAAAAAATCAAGCTACATAGTATGGATTTCAGTAATTTTATCAATTTTTTGTGATGAACTATTCTAGTGGAATATTCATGGAAATTTATATTTCATAACTTGTTAATCCATGGGGGAAAGGGAGATCTAGGAAAGCCTCTCTCTAATATTTTTTACCATAAAATAATTTTTTAAAACAAATAAAGTATTTCCTTATCAATTCTTCTAAGGTCTAGTAGGCCAAAGCTAGTCTTTATGGACAATAATTATCATTACAAATGATTTTCTAATGGAGTTAATTATGAATATTCACTACAAAATTATTGTATCACATATTTATGTTTATCTAGCTTAATTATCAAAAGACTTATACTATAATAGTATAAATTTTATATTAAAATTCACCATATCTGTGAAACGTTATGTATATGTAAAATCAAGTCACTAAAGTATGCCAGGGTCAATTCTCTGGAATGATATGCTTTTACATGTGGTGGTGCTTGTGCTTTCTCAATTCTAGAAAAAATGGTTAGAGATAGGTGTAAGTATTTGGCTACTTTCACAAATATGTGCCTAAACCACTTACAACTTGTCATCCTAAGGAAGCTTTAGTACTAGTTGAATGTTGCAATTCAAATTTGCTTCATTAAATATACTCCCGTATTGGAAAAGTGTATGCTTTTCACATTAGGATTGAAAAACATATATAAAATCACAATATTCATTTCTATGTATACAAGTGATGATTTGGTGGGATCCTCCCTAGGTACATTGTACTCCACTCTTCACATATTTTTCCCTCTAAAAACATGAATGGAAGTATAATATGATATGTTAAGTGAGATAATAAATCAACACTATGCACAAGGATCCATCCATATCAGTGATATGTGGACATGGGGAACAACTTCTTCAATCACACCTTGATATCAACTATGGTTTCCCCTTTGGTTTATTGTTGTCATGCTATTATACTATCTCCACTCATTACTAGTTTTCCCCCCTTGTACTTCTATATTGACATCTTTCTAGTTTCGTGTCAATCCATAGTAAGTTTATTAATGCTCACAACCTTTCCTTTATCATAGTTGTTCCATAGTGATGTGGACCATGGTGCTATGAAGCAATTGTAGTTCTTGAATTATTATTTTTTACTCTTCATGCTATCATTTCTTTGAGGAATGTTCTTCATAGATTATTTCTCAATATTATGTCCTTCTTGGGGATCTATTTAGAAGACATTTGTGTTGGAAACAATGTTAATACTGAGAGGGGGGGTTGAATCAGTATTAAGGCTAATTTAAACTTTTATGCCAATTTAGTTTTTTCATTCAAACTTGGAAACCATCCATATAACCATCGACAACATATCATGTGGTAGAAATATGAATTCATTACATAACCAAACACCATGATAAGCATATACATTGGACACAGAGGTTTAACATGGAAACCCTTTCGGGAGAAAAACCACCAAAGCTTGTTTTATTATTGATGTAAAAATAAGAGCACCTAATCTATTACATCAATCTATTTGTGAGGCACCACTCATAGGAAGCACCAAATTAAATCTCAGTCAAACTGTAGACTCAATTAGTTCTTCCAATAAACTTTGCCTGCACGAAAAACATGTCTCTCCATTCCACTTTTGATTTCCATTTAATTCCTCCTTGCGTGAGGGACCCTCAAGTATGGAAAATTTTCTTAAAACTAGGCCCATTAAGCAATCCTAAACATCGTGGTCCTTGCTGCCTTGAATCCTTCCTTGACTTCCATTCTCAATTCACAGTTGTTGACTCGTTCAAGTACGTTAACCAACCTGTAACGGTCTTCAAAATATGGTACAAGTGCTAAGCTTTGCCTAAGGTGCCAAAGCAATGTAAAATATAATTATGCAACCCATTTTCGCAGGCCCTATTAACTATTTTTCTACCATAGGACCAGGTCTCCATGACTATTGGCTAGGCCTTTGGGCACTAAGTCCCTCTACGCCCTTCATGAGCTAAATTCCCTTTGTTAATGGCTCTATGCCATTTGTCTCATTTCTACGCAAAATGACCAAGGCTTGGCGCTAAGGCCAGAGTTCCCAAGCTTGATTATTTTTTCTTGCCCCTTTGTCATTCTACCATGTCCTTGGTTGTATTTATACGTGAACCGGTCAAGGGTCAAGGTTTAATCTGTAGCCCTTTCTATCCTGAAACATTAAGCATGTGCCTCTTTATACACTCGTCGGGGTCATGTTGTCGAGTTGATATGCCTTGTTGGGATTGCCTGACCTCATTCTCATTTTTTGTTGCTCTGCCACAAGGCTGCTTGTCAATCCTCCATGTCCCAATGCTTTATATTCTAGCGCATTCCTTAGCCACTCCCTTTATAAATTGTTGGGTTCATTCCTATGGGATGAGTTGTCTGGTAGGGTCCGCCTGTGCTTTCACTAGCCAAACAAAGGCCTCCCTAGGATGAGTTGTCAGAACGACATGTCCCAGCGCCCACTACTAGGTGCTTCCACTTTCTGCACCTAGAAACATCATTGGTTTCTAACCATAGGGATGAAATAATGCTAACTTCATCAACCCCATGTGTTGCCTCCTGAGTGGTGAGATGTTTCACCGAATTTGGACCATTAGGCTACCAAAAAATGTCAAATGTCCCTACTACGTGTCCTCTGTACAACTATGTCATGATGACGTCATCTTCCACCATCATCTCCTTAGAGCGAATCAAATGTTACCACCTGTCATTCCAAAGGAGAGAGAAAGTGTCCATGAGACCTTGGTTTTTTGAGAAATTTCCTTTGATAATAAAAAGGAACTGGGCTCAAGAAACCATCCTTGACACCACTCTATTTTGGTTTATGGTATTAGGACAAGTGGTCCCAAAGTGGTTCTCCATCATTGATCTATGCGATCAGCAGTATGGGAAACCACATTTCTACACCTCGAGGCCTGATAGGACTTCCATATCAAGGGATGTCAGAATGTTGTCACATGGCCCGACGCCTATCTCTCAACGCTTAACCTTGTGCTCTACTTAAATTTTCTCCGAGTCAGTTCTCTATTGCACTTTGCTTTGATATCCCTCCAAGTAAGCATATGCGGACTTTTTTATCACTTTCAGACCCTCCTGATGCCTTTATCATTGGTTGTCGCTGCCAACCATACCTCCATCACCATCCTACTCAACTCCTCATTGGTTTGTGCTCTGCCAATTCCATGCTCTGAATAGTAGTTATAAAACTCTTTGTTGCAGTATTCACCTCTAATTATCTGATCTGAGACACTTCAACTTCTTTCTTGTCGCATTCTCAACCAAATCTTTCCTTTTCTTAAAAGTATCAAATACATCAGATTTATTTCGAATACAATAAATATATTTTTTTCTAGTTGCATCATCAATAACAGTAACATAATAGCGAGAGTTGCCAAGAGATGATACCTGATCTAGTCCCCATACATTTGTATGCACAAGCTCTAATTATCCTCTCTTCTTTTCCTTTCCAACTCTGATAAATTTGACTCTCCTATTTTCCATAAACACAATTCTCACAGAAATCTAAATCAACATGCTTCAAACCTAGCAACAAATTTCTTGAGTGAATAACTTGCATCCCTTTCTCACTCATGTGCCAAAGCCTATGATGCCATAATGTCATATTCTTTCCTGTGGAGGTTAAATCATTAACAAAATTAGAAATACCCTTGCATAAATACAATGTACCAACCTTTTCTCCTTTTTCTATTATTACGACTCCTTTAGCGACCTTCTAGGTTTTGTCTGTGAATGTAGTTACATAGCCTTCACCATCTAACTTCCCTGTTGAAATTAGATTTTTCTTCAGATCTGGAACATGCCTGTTATCACCCCAAGAAACTCTCCTAGGTTGTATATCAGATATGCTTGGGAACCTTATAAACTCAATAAAATGTTGGATAAAATGGTGGATGAATGAAAGAAATGTTGCATATTCAAGCTAGATAACCACTTCTACTATGCTTAACCCCAGACATGGGTGAACACCCCCAGACTACAAGGCTTTAGACCACCAATTAATCCTAGTTTGAGGATTAAGTGGACATGGAGAATATTGACCACACCAGCAGATGCACAAGACCATGTGATGGCCGGCTGCAACCAGTAAAGAGGCCTGCAAATCTATTTCCTAATGCACAGATAGGATGACAGCTCTTTGGCACTAAAACAATAGAAACCTGCATATACATTCAACAATACTAACTAGATTCTAACATAGAGGTGGGATGACAGCCCCTCTAATGCTAAACATCAAAGCAGATTAAAAATGCATAACAGGCACAGCCTGGACAAAGAAGAAGTAGAAAGTGAGAAATTAACAGCAAAAGAAGCTTGTATTAGCTAAAAATGAAGACCAGACACTGCAGGTATCACAGTAGTTATAGTCTCCAGAAATTGAACCTTACATCAAAATAACATTCATCCCCCTTCATCGTTGATTACATCATTTTTCTGAGTATATATAAAATCAGTTTACAAAAATCTCTGCTAGGCTATGCGTGGAGGGGTCATAATGGACCACCTACCCCTTTAATTATCTAATATGGGTCTCTGCTACAATCTGACTGTGTCTGCAAATGAATTTGACCCTCTCGGATGTTCTGTTGTCCTTCTTGAGCCGGTAGAGTGTAATATGAAACAATATGCATAACTGATAAATGTTGTGGCCGGCTCGAGGCATGTCCTTTTCCTTCTCGGCCATTCTGCTTGTTAAGTGCGGTGGTTGAAGATTAATTGCGCAGAGTGCTGAATACTGGCCACCTTCTTCCTTGGGATGCATGGGACCAGCTATGGACATGGAAAGTATGGCAGAGGCATGAGCAAGGACGAGGAAAAGAAATTAGCCGTTGGATCGTGCAAATGGATGGAGGATATGACTCGGTGGGAGCACGAAGGTAGGAAGACTGAGTATAGGCAAATACACTATCGGAGGTGGAAAAGTCAACATGAGACTTTATACAAAGGAATGGTGAGTCATATCGGGTCCGACACCTGATATCGCATCGGCAGAAATGGAGTGGTCTACATTAACATCAAGCCCTGACCTTGCAACTTGCGATCACCGATGAACATCGCATTGGTAATTCGGAAGTGGGTGCAACAAACTTGGGCTGTTGGATCGTTGGGACTGATCAGACGGCGGAGGAGCGATCGCGATATCGCATCGGTGGAAGACAAAGGGCAGAACCTTAACACACATGGGTGCGATCTGCGATAGTGATCAGATCGCATCGCAATATCGTAGTAGAGAAGACATGGGGCATAATTTAAAACACATATGGATGCAATATGCGATAGCGATCAGATCGCATCTCAATATCGCAGCGGCAAAAGACAAGGAGCGAAAGGAGGCAGCGGGGTTATTGTGCAATTGCGATCAGATCGCATCGCAAGGGGAAAAACAAGGGTAATGGGATTGATGAGTGTAAGGAGAATACGGGGAAGAAGGAAGGAGGAGAAGATTGCTCCAAGCACCCCTTTCTAAGCATAAACACATGGCCAAGCTGGTATTTGGTCCTCCAAAGCTGAAGTATGTAGCAGAGCTAACAATGCCTTACCTCCTTCAATAGCCATTGGTTTCCATTATGTTTCTTTATAAAAATCTTACCCATTCCAATGATTTTATAGGGTTTATCATCACCCAAACGAACGTGTCCGAAATCTCCTTAAATGTAGTCATGAAAATGTTTCCTATAAGGTATGGCATGGAATGAAGCCCTTGAATCGACCACCTAAGCATCACTAATATTTTATAATGAAAGAATCAAAGAATCTTGCAACACATCACTTGTCAGATTCGCTTCATGATTGTTCTCTTTTTATCCATCTCCTTATTTTCCTTTCCGAGATTTGCAGTCTTTCTTCAAGTGTCCTTTCTTCCCACATTTCCATCACTCTATCCCTGATCTGGGTTTGGATCTACCTTTTCTTAACTTACTACAATTTTTTGGGCTCCTTCTTCTTTCCATTTTTCTTCCTCTAGTCTCTACAGCTAAAGCATTACCTGATGTCTCACCTGGGTTTTTCCATCGCATTTCCTCTCTAAGGATAACACCAACAACATCATCAAACTTTAAATTACTAGATCCATAGATAGAGTTACTAATAGCCATAACTAGCCCATTCCAATTTTCTGGCAATGAGCATTGAAATAACAAATCCCTAACTTCATCATCAAAATTTACCCCTACAGAACTTAATTGACTTGTAACCGTGTCAAACTCATTTAAATGATCAACAATAGATCCACCTTTTGACATATTCATATTAAATAGACACTTCATACGAAATACCTTTTTTGAGGACGAGGATTTTTCATATAGTTTGGCCAATTTGCTCATTCAACCTTTTGTTATTTTTTCCTTTGAAATGTTGAATGCCACCAAAGCTTCCAGACATAACTGTATTGTTCCTAGTTCCTTTCTATTAAGAAACTCCCATTTTACGTCCATCATACTCATCGAATTCTTTGTTTTTCTTCTCAATGGTAGGTACATATCTTTATGATAATTATAATCTTCCATAACTGATAGTTTTGGTTGTTAAATTCCTCGACCCTAAACCTACCATCTTCTACCATTTCTCCCACTTGAATGAGGAACCCCTCTCTCCTACGAGTTTATTAGCCAAAGAGACCTTAGGAATTGATACTAGTTGTTAGAAATTAATTAACAAAGCATTGAAATACACAAAATATTGTGAAAACACAAATACATAAATGTATAAACTAAAAGAGACATAAATATATGTGGTTCACCCAATTTGGGCTACCTCCACAGAGAAATATCTAGTCCTTCCTTTTATATTATCCAACAAAATGAAGAGATACAACTTATAGTAGATCTGATGTAATTTCCTCTTTCTCTTACACAACTCTCTCTCTCTCTCTCTCTCTCTCTCTCTCTCTCTCTCTCTCTCTCTCTCTCAGAATAATCATTCACATTCGCAATACAATTTCCTCATATAAATTGAGGGTTTCCTTCTAGGGAAAAAAAACTCTAAATTAACATAACTTCTACACACAGATCATCCACCAAATAAATTGCCTGGATTGACTACGAAATTAAAATATTTTACAAGGAAAATTTTCATCTATTTTTAGCTTTGGGGGCACTACCCTCGAAACCCCACCAGGGGGAGGGGCTCTTAAAATTCATCGCTATGCCACTTGATGGCGATTAAATGGGTGGCATTCCTACCCTATTAGGAATAGGAATCTAATGCAGCTGAAACAAAAAACTATGAATAATCAGGAAGGTAATCAATCTCCACACCCAACATGATGTGCATTCTACTTCAAACTTCTCTTCTCAAGTGTTGATATCATTCATGAGGAACTTGCATTCTGCCATCCAAACTCAGCTACAAACATCCTAAACAAAGATCTATGAAAGAATCAATCATTAGCAAAAACATGCTTTTGTATCTCCTTGTATTTGTTGTAGAGAAAGTGCTTCCTTCACTTGAGCATCTTAATCAATTCTCCCCTTCAGATCATGCTACTTCAAATATGGACTGTTTCTTAAATAATACCAAGTGCACCAAAAAATTGATACAAATTGGATATTGTACCAAGCAAACTCTAACACTTCCTTTTAGAAAGAAATTCCCATTTGCACAAAAGACTACTCCATACAAACCCAGACCACCAATTGACACAACGATAACAATTGAAAGGTAAGGTACATTGAAATATTATACCGATTGTGTTTCATGAACACAATACGCTAGGAAAAATCAAATTCACAAGTTAAATGAAATAAAGGGTATTTCACCCAAGATGCAAACCTTTCATTTACTCAACAATCATTCTTCCTGAGGCTGAGAATTGTTTCTTGCTACTGTTTACTAAAGTAGCTACGCTAAGCCAATTCTCTTTGACATCCTACAAATGCATCCTTACTTTTGATTGGCGACTAATCTTGTGGACCTGACTTGTCTGAGAGCTTCTTGTCATTCCACACTTCTGCTGCAACTCATCCTCTTCTTCCACAAAATAGAGTATTGTTGTGTACTCCCCCTGAAAATTCCAGATGCACCACTCTGACTATTCTTTCTTACTACTTACATCTGACTTATTCGGCCTCTCTTAAGGCCATTCTCTTCTATCACTAAAGAGAAACACAAGATCTACTCCCACAGGTTAGATTTTCCTCTTTCTTCTTCCAGACCTTCAATAATCGAGCCTTGACAGGAGCATTTTCTTCCAACTTTTTCTTTTCCCTTGTTTGGGTTTTCTATTAGTTTTGCAGGGCTAGAGGACCATTTCCTTTCATTCCTCTTTCTTCTCCCAAACCCACTTGCTGCCTTTTTTCTTTTTTTGCAAGATAATGGTAATTGGATTATTGTTGCTTCCATTCTTCACTTGAGGCTTGCATTGATTACATTTGGAGACTATAGAGGACTTTCTTCCTCATTTATTCAGTAAGTCCTTTTGATATAGATCATTAAAGGAAAACTTAGATTTATTTTCTCTTCTATTTCTTCTTATCTTCAATGCCCAACTTACTTCATTTTGTTGCATCATCTAAGATGCATGCCTTGACTTATCATGATTGTAGCCTCCTGCTTTGTGCCCAAATTTTCCACAATTGTACCAATCGACATGATATAGGTGTGGAACAAAAGGATTTCTATTCTCAGTATCACTCCTATCAAGGCCTCTACTACTGCCAACATGCTTTCTCCTGGTGAATTTGTGCATTCTTGGGTTGCTTCTTGTTGTGTAGGTAAATCCTCTCTACTGACAGAGATGATCCTTCTAGCCTAATGAGTGGGTCTAGCAACAAACGAGACAATCTACAAGACACTTTCCCAGATTATAAATGAAATAAGATAAGAGGAAGGAGACCTACCTCACTCTGATGCTATAATGCACTCCTTTGTTGAAGATCTTGATCACTTTCTCCTCAGGCTCAGTCCTTGCTGCTCATAACATTTGAATACCTACACAAGAGGCAAAAAACACAACAAAGCATAAAATTGCAACACGCATAATCAAATGTAACCCACTTAACAGATCAAGGAGCATTAAGATAAATCAAGCATTGACACAAGCATTTATGGAAAGTGAACCAGAAATTGTATATATTAATAAACAAAAGAGGAAGCATACAACCCAGGCCTTGATGTTAGTAGTGCTCCTTGAGTGAATGTCCAAGTCTAAGCTCAAGATATCCAAGCACTCCTTCTCCAAGCCAAAGTGAATAGCATGTAGGCACTATCTCAGCATAAGGGTGAAAATAATTAGATACCAACCATTTGGGAATGGAGGGGAATGAATATATAGGCAGGGAGAGGGAGTTAGGATCTCACCAAAGATAGGGGAAGGTCCTCATCTCAAGGAGGAAGCTCATAGGGATAAGATCAAAGGGTAATATTGGGAGAATTCAACCACATCCACAACAAAGAGCATCCAGATCGTCATTCTAGAAGCCTCTAGATCATGAAGCTTCTCCTCCTCTTTGGGAAAACTTACCTTTTAGGGATCAACCTCAGTATCCAGGCCAAATCCATGCTGGCAGCGCAAGGCTCATGCGGTACAACCTGCCATCAATGCGAGTGGGGAATGTCACAATCATGCTAACCCATAAATTAGGGTTTTGAGCTTAGTTTTTTCATGAAAGGCTCAAGGCACATTTTCATTAGGTATTCAAGGAGGAGCTGGACTACATATCAAGATGGGTACACTGCATAGTTGTCAAGTTTTGGGCACTTTGGGGTATGACACAAGGAAGTGCAAGAGGTGTGACGAAATAATGTGTAACAAATGCCCCCTAAAGCATGAAGGCAGAACGAGGAGTGATGGATGAGATTATTTACGAGCTAGTGCAAGGAACAGAAAAAACATTGTGAGGAGACCTGCAAATCAAGCATGCATATACATATACATATCTGATATCTTTGTCATCAAAACATGAATCCATGGTATGGACATAGTCATATAGATAAAAAGGACCATGTGAAAAGATCCACGGTATGAGCGCAACCATCTGAATGAAAAGGATTGTCTAGAAGTCTAAGATCGACGATATGGATGCAGCCACCCAATATAGAAGGATCATCATCATCATAGATATAAGGTCCCACGGTATCATCACAACCATCCGTATAGAGAAAACATGTATACAATAATGAATAATACATAACTCCCTACAACCTGAGTTATATCAGACAAAAATCAGGGTTTTGTGCTCTATCCCTGTCACACGGAATCAGTCAAAAGTGCGGACACAAACGACCTTCCTAGAAGTCTAAGACATTCTAATGACAAACAAGACAAACTAGAACTATCCTTCTCTAAACATGCATTGTGATATGAGAAATCAAGTGTTTTGTTCTTACCTTTGTCCAAACGCTGTTGTAGAAGTCCAAGCTTTGTTGATCTGGATGAGTTCCTCCTTTTCTCCAAAACCTGCAATCACCAACAGTCAAACAATTAAATAGCACCTGATTATAACATAAAACAAAGCATATTCAACATATAGACCAAGGAGTACATGAAATAACCCATAAACAACAAGTTATTGAGAAGAATGGACCAATTTGCATTAAAGGTAATCAAAAGGAACCATTACAACCTGAGCCTTGGTGTTATGCAAGCTCCTTCCAGGGTCCACAAGAGTCTTCCTCTACTTTGACAAAGCTCACCCACTTCCAAATAGAACAAGCAAAGATGGAAATCTCTCCTCACAAGCTTCTAAATGGGAGTCCTAATTCCTGCAGCATTTACCCTTAGAAATGTATAGCTTTCAACCTCCCCTCCTTCTGGCCCAATGCCTGTATTTATAGTACTCAAGAGGAGGTTAATCAGGTCCACCATCAATGGGATAATCCCCTCTTTGGGTGGGATAGCTCCCTTATTGATGGGATAAGTTCCTCTTTGATAGGAGTGCATGAACCATCTGGAGGCGCCCAATACACGTCAAACAACCTTCTAGAATGCTCTAGAAATGACCACAAGTAACTTTTTAAAGATGAAACTTGCGCATTCTAACCTTTACAGGGGGACGCACCTGTCCCTTTACATACAGAGCGTCTTTGGACGCAGCTTTTGTGAACGTTGGGAGCGTCCCCGCAGGTAAGGTTGAGAGAACCTGCGTCCCCAGAGATAAATACATTTATACAAGACTTTCTCTCTTTTTTGGAGTTTGACATGGAGAGCAGAGGCATAAGACTTGCCTAAGAGGGTAGCATGACTGTTGATTGAGCCATACTAACTGTAAATAGTCATGGTGACATTTTTTAGTGTAACAGATTTCCCCCTAAAGTGCGAAGCCTGGAATAGATTAGGGTTTGTAATATCTAGGAAGGGTGAAGCGCTTCATCATTTCAAGGATTATCCCGTGGAGAGCCTGGTCAGAACCTGCAATTTTCAACACAAAATACATGTATAAGATTATATCATCACTGAGGTAGGCATTCCCATACTCAGATCAAAACTTTAACTAACAGACTAACTACTCTGATACAGGAATGATCTTGCAGTACATCACAATCATAGACTTTTGTAGACACAGTACGGACGCAGCCATCTGTTTATGATTAGTCTACTTAGATAATGAATACAAAACTCCTCGCAGCCTGGATGGTGGAAACTAGATCCAGGGTCTTCATTTCTACTTCCCGAATTGGTACGATTCTAGCCATGCGAATAAATGAGTTGATGTCGAACATGGTAGAAACCACTTGATTACCAGTCGATGATGTAAACTGTTAACAAGCGTGAGAGAGACCACCAGTAATGTCAATGGTTCTCAAAGTACCCAGTACAATCCATGAGATGTGAATGAATGAGTTGATGTCGAACATTTCACGGAATCCTTCAATTGAAAGTCAATGATGTAAACTGACGTCAAAGGCGAGAAACCTGCCATTGATGCATGTAGACTTCAAGGTACTGACGATTTCTAAGTCATCTCTCTAGATAATGTGCTGATGTCGATAGAAAGCGACCCGTTGCAGGCAAGCCCGCAACACGAAATCATTGTTCAAGTTGAAGAAATGTTGCTGTAAGGACTGACTCAGGGATGGTCAAATGGATGACAAGTATTTTGCAGATGAAAGTTTTGCTTGCAGACCTCTTGAACACATAACGACACGACAGATGGCTTGGTGACGAATAGCTCAAAGTTAATCCTCGGAACCTGGTTAAAGACTTTTAAAGTGGTTTGATCAACTGTGAGGTAAAAGATTTCCCAACCCAGGTGAATGAAAAGTGTCGTGTTCAAGAGTGGTAATAAAGTTTCTTTTGAGACAAAAGGTAACAAACAGGTTCATTCTTCTCTCTTTTCCCCCACCATTTCTGGCAAGTACCTCTTTATTTTTAACAAGCTTGAGGAGGATAACATATGCTTGATTATAAGCTCATCCTTCGGATGAGTCCAACCTAGTTTTGATTCGAACCCTAGGAAGGAGTGGTTCGTTCCTGTTTGTAATTGAACAGGTCCTTTACTGTGAAATGTTTAACGAGCCCAGTATAGGAGAAACTCGGCGTTTTTCAATTTTAGAGAGTCTGAAAAACTTAAGAAGACTCCAAGTTGAACTTTTTCGTAGATTTGTGTCCCTCAAGCCCGAAAAAGTATAAAATAATACCTGGGGGAACCGCTTGATCTTGCGACCAAGGAGTACTTTCATAATTAGTGCCACTGACCTGAAAAGTAAAAAGCGATCAAGGACACGTCGTTTTATTTCCGTATCGAGTTTGAAACGACAAAAACCTGGCAATCTTTTCCTGATTTTACGGTCAGAAAAGAGCTATAAGGGGACCGTCTTTTAATTTCGTTTTAACGAGTGTAAAAGAAATGCTCGGCAATCTTTTCATTTTTTAGGAGTCAGAAAAGGGCTTAAAAGATGACTCTAAGGTGTCACTTTTTCATAAGTTTTAACGAGTTCGAAAAAATGATAAAAATGTACTCATGGTTTTCACTTTTTCGTATGTTTTAATGAGTTCGAAAAAATGATAAAAATGTACTCATATGGCCGACTTTCAATTTAATTTACGAGCAGGAAAAGACGGAAAGAACTCGGCATTTTCATTTGTTTTACGAGAATGAAATATAGCAAAATAATCTCGGTATTTTCATGAGTTTAACGAGTCTTGAAAATAACTGAAATTGACTCGAGATAGGTTTCATTTTTACAAAAGCTTGAAACAGACAAAAACTATGCTTCAAAGTAGTTTCATTTTTACACAAGCTTGAAACAGAGAGAAAACTGTGCTTGATGCCCCCTAAGCATAATTGTTAGAGCGCATGCCCCCCAGCTTCATTTCATTCAACCAGTTACGAGATCATTTGAAAGACTCGACCTAAAACTGTAAGAAAATTATACAAAACACTGAAATAACTAACCTAAACATACAACCTAACATCTATGAGGTCTAGTCAAACTCTCAACTTAATTAGAGGAGGATTTGTTTCATTTTTTAACGAGCTTGACACAGGAAAAGAACTATGCTCGGATCCGGTTTCATGTTTATGCAAGCTTGAAACGAAAAACTATGCTTGTTATAAGTTCACATACCCCCAGCATAATGATGCAAAATGAGGTACATGCCCCCCAAGCTTCATTGCATTCAATGAGGTGGATGGAATGAAGCTTTACTTTCCAGATCTTGGAAAGATTTGTGGGAGTTGTTTCATTTTTTAGTGAGGTTGACACAGGAAAAGAACTATCCTCAAAACCCTTGTTTCATTTTTTAAACGAGCTTGACACAAGATAAGGAACTATGCTCATAACTACTTTCTACAATCTACCTAACAAAAAATGTTACTTTAAAAACCTTGATTCATTTTTTAACGAGCTTGACACAAGACAAGGAACTGTGCTCTAAAATCCTTGATTCATTTTTTAAT
The DNA here is from genome assembly GCA_031772625.1 of Pinus tabuliformis. NCBI lineage: Eukaryota > Viridiplantae > Streptophyta > Pinopsida > Pinales > Pinaceae > Pinus > Pinus tabuliformis. The sequence goes on along the minus strand of CM062815.1, from coordinate 110,836,060 downwards.
GAGCTTGACACAAGACAAGGAACTATGCTCATGACTACTCTCTACAATCTACCTACTTAACCTACCCTTGTTTCATTTTTTAATGAGCTTGACACAAGACAAGGAACTATGCTCAAAAAATTCGCATGCCCCCAGTATAATGATGCAAAGCGAGGTGCATGCCCCCCAGGCTTCATTGCATTCAACCAGATGGATGGAATGAAGGTTTACTTTCAATATTTAACTTGAAAAAGGGAGTTGTTTCATTTTTAAGGAGGTTGACACAAGAAAAGAACTATCCTCATACCTGATTCTAACGAGGTTGACTCTCTATCCTACCTGATTCATTTTTTAACGAGGTTGACTCAGTAACAGGAACTATCCTCATAACCCTACTTTCTACAATCTAACTACATATCCTAAAATCTAGCTGATTCATTTTTTAATGAGGTTGACTCAGTAAAAGAACTATCCTCATGCTAGCCTGTTTCATTTTTTAACGAGGTTGATACAGGAAAAAACTATCCTCGTACACACTGATTCATTTTTTAACGAGGTTGACACAGTAAAAGGAACTTTCCTCGTTACAGCCTATTTCATTTTTTAACGAGGTTGATACAGGAAAAAACTATCCTCGTTACATTGATCATGGCTTCCAACTGGAAGAAAGACATGTCAATGGACACACCTTGATCATGGCTTCCAAGAGGTCTTCATCAGAAGGAAGAATACTTCTCTGGAAGGAACACATGTCAAGGGACTCAAAAGGGATAAGAACATCGTGTTCAAGTAATCCCAGAGAGTTTTCCATGTCAATTACCGGATCTAAATCAAAGGAAGATGAGAAAACAGTGAGAGGTTCACTTACATCGGTAACTGAAAGCATGGGACCGGTTGCCACATAATTAACCCGTGGCAGGGTAGATACCACTTTAGAATCAGGAACATTTAGGGGTGTCATATTATTGGTAGTTGAGACAAGACTAGAGAACGAAAGCTGGTCTACAGTCACAATATTTCCATTGTGAGGGAAAGACATCACGCGAAAGAGTGTCGATACGACAGCTTTCATTGCATAAACATAGTCTCGGCCAAGGAGTAAATTGAAATCCAAGGGACCTCGAACTACCATAAGATCAATACAGACAGTTTTACCTTCCAAGGTAATAGAAAACTTAGGAAGGATCCCTAAAGGTTCACTAATGGTTCTGTTAAAAGCTTTCAGATTCTGCGTAATAGGCGCAAGCTGAGGGGAACCCAAAGCTTTCCAAACAGTTGAGGATAAAATACTAACAGAAGCACCTTCATCTACCTGAGTACGATGTATGTCCCTACCACCAGCCTTAACAATGATTTGGAAAGGGATGGAGGAATGAAGATGAGGTTCTGTCAGTCTATTCCAATCAAAGGAAAAGACCTCAGTGCTTGGAGGGGGTTCTATAGAAACAGGTGAAATGCCCCCCGGCATAGAAGAATCTGATGTAACTAGAAGAACCTGAGCGGTATGAAGCTCACTCTCTAAAGGGAAAGTGGGATCGACTGAATGTGAAATTGAATCGACCACTTGATCAACTAATTGATCATCAACCTGAGTGACATGAGTTTCACTCTCCAATGGAAAAGTGTGATCGACTGTACTTGAATTTAGATCAATCACTCCGTCAGTTGACGGTAGGTTGGGAGAAAGTTTATGGTAACCAGTTGGAAATTCTTGCTGTGGAACAGGAAGGTTTTCCAAAAATGTTGAGGCTTCATCCATGTGAGGGCAAATGTGAGTTTGATGACTCCCTTTGCATAACTTACAAGGAAACCTAACTTTACCCTTTTTCCCAGGAACCTGACTATCATTGGTTGATGGATCAATGGAAAGTTGATGAGATTTTTCTAACCATACTTCCAAGACCTTTGGTATACCAGGACAATTGACAAGGAAGTGGTCACCCTTACAAAGCCTGCAAGGGTATTTGGGTTTACGATGCATGTCGGAATTTTCCTCAACACAACTAACACTTACAGCCATGGTTGGTTTGTTGACTTCTTTCTTATCTTGCTTCTTCTTCTTCTTCTTCTTCTTCCCTTTCTTCTTCTTCTTCTTCTTCTTCCCTTTCTTCTTCTTCTTAGCCTCCTGGTTACTAGCATCAAGGCTTTTACCAGGCGAAGAGGAAGAAATGGAGGAAGAAAAATTAGGCGAAGAAGGTAAAGGGTCAACAGAAGGTTGGTGATGTTGAGATGGTGAACTCTGTTGAAGTGAAGCATCCGGTTGAGATGGAACAATTGGAGTATTTTGGGCCAACGAAGTTGAAAATAACCATATCGGTAAACCTATTGTAAATCCAGGTAATGACAAAGTAGCCATATAAGGAGGACCAACATTTCCAAAGTAAGGAAAAGTACTAGGATTCTCATTGGGAGGGGTTCCTAGGTTGATAAATTCCGGAACATTTGCCATTATATTCAACTTCAGTGAATTTTATTAACAATTTAAAACTAAAATTAACAATTCACAATGCACACCTAACAATTAAAGTTCACAATTCACACCTATGGTCTCTAAAAGTAAAAACAAACAAATTAACACGCGCTATCAAATCTAGGAGTCAAACCACACACAAACAGTAAGCTCTCCGGACCGAAAACACTAGTTGGTGATGAAGCCCAACCTCGCAGAATCCAGTACAGAAATAGTGGGTGGAACAGTTACCCCGGCAACCTGCTTAATGAATAGACTGGACCAAGTTCCTCCACTTTAACCGTCTCGAGTGAAGTGAACCCCCCAGAAAATCCAAGTGAGTATAACCGACGTCTGCTCCAGGTACAGTGGGATCTTCCCTCCACCGTCACCTTGGGTAGAATCCTAAGATAATGGTCACTAAGGTTACCAACAGCAACAAATGCACCTGGGGGAACAGTCTACACTCCGACAGCACGCAAGGGCAGAGTATCAAGCTCAATCCCCTTGCCGGCTCCTTGACAATAATCCAAGGTTTACCGACAAGTGACCCCTGGCTCCTCGACAATGGTTAATCCGAGGTTTACCGTTTGTAATACGTGCGTGTCTGGCGTCGTTCCCAACGAGGGAGGATTGATCCCCTCACTGGTTCGGACACGAGCTCGTGCTTCTCCTTTAAGAGGAGCTTTCCCAGAGTACAAATGAAACAGTTGGATTTATCCTACCACAAGATAAGCTACTTGTTTGGTTTTGCTGTCTTGGAGAGTTAATTACTCTCCTACTCCAAGACACTAGCCTAAACTATGTTGGTGTATCAGAGCCCTAGAAATGTAAAAATTACTAGATGAATTTTAATTAAGCGCTGTGTTATTAAGGCTGCTTTTACTCAAATGGGTAAATGGATACGAAACCAATGGTGTTATGACCCGACTCAACTGAATGCAATCGAATATGATAATGCAATCCTTTCAATTCGATGAATCCTAACTAAAGTAAGGAGAGAGTTTCCATTCACTTCCAACAATGCAAAAATTGATCACTAAGAGAAAATATAACAGATTCTCTAATGCACTAATTTTATCAAGAAAAACTAATGCAAATCAATTCCAAACCAATTTTTTTATTTTTATTTTTGTGTAAATTCAAATCAAAGAAAGCTGATCTAAATCTACGATTGATTTTTCAGAATGTAAACTATGCAATGGTAATCGAAGCACAATTCACTTGAAAAGTATGCAAATGTAATCTATGCACATTTTTCATTCATATTCTGAAAGTGAGAATTCTAATTATGCAAATGTGATCTATGCAAGAGAATTCTCAAACACAAGATGATTCTAAGGTAATCTAAGAACCAACAAGTGCAAGTCGAGAAAATTGGGTGAGAGTTCCAAAGATCATAAAATAAAAACACTCAAAGGCGATTAACACTCATACAAGATGCAAAATTGTGAAAGGACTGAGAGAAACCTCCAAGTAATGACCAAAGGAAAACAAATCAAGAATTTCTCAAGAAAGAGACTCAAAACACCCAATTGATGAAAGCTTAGAGCAGGAAAGCCAATGAAACAAGCTTAGGTGAAGATTTTTGACAAGGGACTAATGAATCTGGGCAGTAAAAACTAAGAAAAAACAAAATCTAAGAGCAAAAAATGCAAAAAATGGAATTTTCTCAAATTTTAGCAGGGGACGCAGGCAACCCGTTAGCACAGGTGCGGGCCCGCTCTGTGCACACAGCAAAAGTGCGTCCAGGGATGCACTGTGCAGCACTCTGAGGGTGCGTCCTACTGAAAAACTCAAGAAAAACCAAAATAAAACTAATCCTAAGCTAACCCACCCAGAGACAGAATCACAGAGCCAAAACCAAAAAAATAAACCAATTTTCTCAAAGCAAATTTCACACAAAGGAAAAGACTTTTCTCATCAATGGAATCCCCAGTGGAGTCGCCAATTTGTCACACGGAATCAGTCAAAAGTGCGGACACAAACGACCTTCCTAGAAGTCTAAGACATTCTAATGACAAACAAGACAAACTAGAACTATCCTTCTCTAAACATGCATTGTGATATGAGAAATCAAGTGTTTCGTTCTTACCTTTGTCCAAACGCTGTTGTAGAAGTCCAAGCTTTTTTGATCTGGATGAGTTCCTCCTTTTCTCCAAAACCTGCAATCACCAACAGTCAAACAATTAAATAACACCTGATTATAACATAAAACAAAGCATATTCAACATATAGACCAAGGAGTACATGAAATAACCCATAAACAACAAGTTATTGAGAAGAATGGACCAATTTGCATTAAAGGTAATCAAAAGGAACCATTACAACCTGAGCCTTGGTGTTGTGCAAGCTCCTTCCAGGGTCCACAAGAGTCTTCCTCTACTTTGACAAAGCTCACCCACTTCCAAATAGAACAAGCAAAGATGGAAATCTCTCCTCACAAGCTTCTAAAAGGGAGTCCTAATTCCTGCAGCATTTACCCTTAGAAATGTATAGCTTTCAACCTCCCCTCCTTCTGGCCCAATGCCTGTATTTATAGTACTCAAGAGGAGGTTAATCAGGTCCACCATCAATGGGATAATCCCCTCTTTGGGTGGGATAGCTCCCTTATTGATGGGATAAGTTCCTCTTTGATAGGAGTGCATGAACCATCTAGAGGCGCCCAATACACGTCGAACAACCTTCTAGAATGCTCTAGAAATGACCACAAGTAACTTTTTAAAGATGAAACTTGCGCATTCTAACCTTTACAGGGGGACGCACCTGTCCCTTTACATACAGAGCGTCTTTGGACGCAGCTTTTGTGAACGTTGGGAGCGTCCCCGCAGGTAAGGTTGAGAGAACCTGCGTCCCCAGAGATAAATACATTTATACAAGACTTTCTCTCTTTTTTGGAGTTTGACATGGAGAGCAGAGGCATAAGACTTGCCTAAGAGGGTAGCATGACTGTTGATTGAGCCATACTAACTGTAAATAGTCATGGTGACATTTTTTAGTGTAACAATCCCAACCCGATCAAAGTACGAATTCTAACATGCCAATGAATGTGTCAAATTTGAACATGCTAGAAAACACCTGATTACGGCCAATGATGTGAACCGTTAACAGGCATGAGAGAAACCACTAGTAATGGCTCTCATGGTACGACAATACAATTCATGAATGTGAAAATGAATTTGAAGTCGAACACTCATGGAATCATTCGATCAGAGGCCAATGATGAAAACCTGTCATTGAATGTGAAAAAATTTCCATTAAGGCATGCAATCTCTAAGGTACTGAAAGGGAGTTTCTAAGTCATCTTCCTGGATAATGAGCTGAAGTCGACAGGAAGTGACCCATCGAAGGAGGGCCATAAATATTCCCTCATAATCGACACAAAACAAGAAATAAAGTGGAATAAATTAGTATGATCCAAGATTGTGGCAAAAGGTTATAAAATGTATAGGTAGTAAACTGCAGATATGACTTCTCTTGAACATATCAGTGACACGACTCCAGAATTTGGCAGCATTTGACTCAACAGAGGACCAAGGGCCATTACGATGAAGTGGAATAGTCAGATGAGAGGAAAAATGGATCACCCAAACCTGGAAGGACAAGTGACTGTGTGAGGATACCCCAAACTCGACATGAGAAAGAGATGAGTGCCATGTTCAAGAGCAATGTGCTACCTATACAAGAGATGTTTCACTTTCACTTTTCCCCCACTATTTCTAGTGAGTACCATAATTATTTTTAATCACAAGCTTGAAGGGGATAACATATGCTTGTCGTATAAGTTCATTCTTCGAATGAATCCATCCTAGTAAGTTTTACAAGTCCTAGGAAGGATAAACTCAGTCTCGTCATGGTGACAAGTCTTTCATCATTTAATTTTTTACGAGACTAATAGAAGAGTAACTTGGTATCTTTTTCATATTTAGAGAGTTTGAAAAAGAGACGAGAAAGAAAACTCCATCAGGTCCTGTTACCGGGAATAGTGTCTATGCAGAGCTGCTAATCCCACTAAGGCTGGTAGCTACCTTAGAAACAAACAAACTAAAACTACTTTCGTTTTCCTTTATGAGAGATAGATGAGAGAAGAATAAAGGAGACCAACCTCTGTCTTGCACTTGGTTCCTTGTTCGATTCCTCTCCCTTCTGATAGATCTTTTGCTACTCGCTTCCTTGTCCACCCAGCTTCACAGGGTACCTGTAGAATCAAAGCAACATAATACTATCCAAGAACATAGATCTATTATCATAAACAATATAGGATCAGATGTACATTGATCACACAAATGCATAAAACATTAATCATACAAACATGTGGAGGAAAACTTGAATAGCTTTATTGATAATCAAGAAAGAGCCAAGAGAATTAAAACCAATTGTTCTGACCTAGCATCATCCTCTCAACAAGAAGCCCTTCTTCACCTCATGAAAAGCTTAGATCACCCAACACTATGATATTGCACCAAGAAAACAGCAGCACTTCCTTACAAGATACAAAATTCCAGCCCCTGGATCTCTGGGATGAGGGATCCATATATAGATGTTTGCAAGGGGGGTGAGTCAGCTTTTGAGATTTGATTAGTGTCTTCTCTTTGATAGTTCTTGATTCCACTTGGAGATTGATGATCTCTTACTCATCCCTGGTCGAATTCAGAGAGGCAAGTGTCACAGGAGAAGTTTCTGGAAGATTCCATGCTCCTCCACCTTGCGGATTGACCCTGCCATTTGTCCCTTCTCGCCCATCGCACCCCATATAAGGGATTTTTGACATGCATCGCACATACTATGTGTATTCAGGTGGGATGCAACGCACTTTGCCTATGGAGCAGGTGAAATGGTCCAGTTTTGACCAGTTATGAGTGGTTTTTCATGGAGAACTTCTGGGAGAAGATGTAATCAATTGACCTTGTTCTTTTAGGGGTCGGAACAACACTTTTAGGGACTTAAGAGCCCTTGGTTTATTGACATTTATGATTGGAGTTGCAGTGCCCAAAAATGTCTATAACAGTTGCCCCCTAAAGCATGAGGTCATTAATTTGTCGATGTCGGGTGAAATGCTTTATCATGAGGATCTGAAGTTCTTTCAAGCTGGAAGGAGACCTGTAATAAGATACAATACAATACATTATATTCATAATATTTTCATGATCTAGCTGAGGCGGGCATTCCCATGCTCAGCTTTATAAATTCATTTTTCATGTACATGAGATAGACAATCGTTTGAGTGTAGACTGATGATTCTGGTAGAGCCATCATCCCTTGGATTGGATGATTATCTGTGCAGCAATGATGTACATTTGATGTCTTTATTTTCCTGAATATATATCGCAGCCCAGATGGATGAAACTAGATCCGGGGTCTTCAATCTCATTCGATCTTCACTCAAAGTACAAGTCGATCCATGCGAGAGATGTTTTCGGGTCGAACATGGAAAGACATCGCCTGATTACCAACCAATGATGTAAGTCGTTAACAGGCGCGAGAGGAATCACCGATAATGATGATGACCCTCAAGGTACTACAGTACAATTTACATGGTGTGAATAAAGGACTTGACGTCGAACACCACACAAAATCTTTTGATTGAAGGCCGTTGATGTAAACCTGTCTCCGAAAGTGAGAAACTTTCCATTGAGGCATGCAAGCTTCAAAGTACTGAAAGGGTTGTCCCTAGATCGGCTTCTTGGATAATGAGCTGATGTCGACAAGAAGAGATCCATCATAGGAGGGCCTTAGTGAATCCCACATCAATTACACGGAATGGAGAAAATTATTTTAATGGAGGTGAAAACGATATGGTGATATACGGTTCAGGGTGGCGGTCATGAAAGAATGGAGTGAAAATGTATTATAGTGGGTGAGACACAGGTGAATTCTCTAAGCGACTTCTCTTGGACATATCAGCGACACTGACATGATGGATTGGTAGCATTAACCCCAAATGTGGATGGTGTGATGGAACCATGGTGATGTGACCAGTGAATGGAACAACCCAACCCGACTTTGATGCGGAGTGAAAGTGTCATGTTCAAGAGCGACTTGCTACCAACAAAGTTTCTTCAAGTTTTCTTCCCAATTTTTCCCCAGTCATTGCTGACCAGTACCTCTTTATTTTTTTCAAGCTTGAGGGGGATAACATATGCTTGTTCTATAATTTGCCCTTCGGGCAAACCCATCGCTATGTTTTAATGAGCCTAGCGATAGTGAAACTCGTTCTTGTCTGTTATGGACAAGTTTGTCGCTATTAGGTTTTAACGAGTTTAACGACAAAGATAACTCGGTCCTTTTCAATTTTAGAGAGTCTGAAAAGGAATGTAAAGGAAACTCCAAAAATCCCTTTTTGTCATCTAATCCCTTAGGTTCGAAAAAGTATAAAATAATACGAAAGGGATGAATTTTCGGTAATTTTAACGAGCCTAACAAAACAAGCACTCGATCTTTTTGTGTAATAATCCCTCAGGTCCAAAAAGATTAAAATCTAAAGGAGGGATAACACTTCCGGTCACTTTAATGAGCTGGAGAGGCTAATGGCTCGGCAATCTTTTCATATTTTACGAATCAGTTGAAAAGAGCTTAAAGGAGACTCGTTTTTTGAGGAATGAGTGATAGATTCGGGTAGCAGCTGATTCCAGGTAAGGTTTGGAATTTTCCAATCACGGCAGTGTCACAAGGATGGCTAACAAGATCACTCTTTGCAGCTGTTCCTCAAAAGAGGTAAACAATCAAGTGGAGGTGAATGATCGGCCAATACAGAGTGGAGGTGATGATGAGAACACGACCAAGGCTTCAAAGGCTGAAGTAATACATTCACGATGGTTATTTACCGAAAATTGGTTCATTTTTAATGAGCTTAAATGCTGGGGGGAACACTTGCTCATTGCTTATGTTTATTTTTTAACGAGCTTGAATTCAGCGTTAAAACTGCTCGAGGCAGGTTTATTTTTTAATGAGCTTGAACCCTACAGTAACACTGCTCGTGATAAGTTTGCATGCCCCCAGCATAATAACGTAAATTGAGGTGCATGCCCCCCAAGCTTCATTGCATTCATCTCGGTGGTTGGAATGAAGGTTTAACTTTGAGATTTGGAACGGGATTTGTTTCATTTTTTAATGAGGTTGACACAGTAAAAGAACTATCCTCATGACTCCTTGTTTCATTTTTTAACGAGGTCGACACGAGATAAGAATCGTCCTCGGAATCCATCGTATTTACAGTATTTGATAGAAAATAAAAAACTAAAGGATGATTAAGGTCATCGGAATAATCTTCGTTGTAATCTGGGAGATGGGAACGATGGTGGTAATATTCCCATGGTTCTTCCCCTAACATCATTGACTGAATGATTCCTTTGTCTGTAGAATGTACATGCGACCAAGGATCTGAAGAGGTACCATATTCCTTAGACCTATCTATCCAAACACTCGATGAGCATTGATTTGGGTTTGCCCCCCAGGCCAAGAAAATTGATTGCTACAATATTTCTAAAATGGTGATGATCCATGCTGACAAAATGTTTAGGAATCTTCCGAATCCATTAGATATAGAAGATTTCATATTGCAGGTTTCCACTGTGGCCACTTCCGCCAGATTACTCGAAGGCAGTAGGGAAAAAGTACCCATTAAGGCAGGGTCTTTTAGGAGACCTACTCCGATATTTTGAACCGAATGATTGCTTCCATCGATCATTGGAATGCTTCCCGTAACTTGTGAACTGTTGGAGAGAAATGTTTGTTGGTCGATGATTGTAATTCCTCCTTGAAAGGGAAATGCAATCTTCCTAAAGTAGGTCGACACAACTACGGCCATGGCATATATCCAAGGCCTTCCTAGTAGGATGTTGTAATCGAGGTTTTCGTCGATTACTTCAACATCAATTTCTATTGTTTTTCCCCCTAGTTCAACTTGCAAGTTACTTAAAATCCCATATGGAGTGTATGATCGTCCATCAAATGCTTTTAACATTGTTGATGATTGCGACAAGGGTGGTGAGCCTAAATTTTTCCAGCAACTCATCGACATAATACATGTAGATGCCCCCTCATCAATAATTGTTCGATGAACAGTTTTGTTGAGGGCTTTCACTTGAATAAGGAAATCTAGTTGAGCTGGTAACTGAGGGTCATATCCTTTGTGATTAAAGGATACAAGATTGGAATCCGTTGGGTCAATCCCACCTATTACTGATAATAGATTCTGCTTTTGGGAGAGGCAATTTTGCGGTACCTCAAGTGTCGACATAGCGGACGGCGATTGGGCTAGGTCCTCTACTATATTATAATTCTGTGCTACTTTGGCACGAGGATTAAATGTCGATTTGTGTACTAATCCCTTTGGCGGCTTTATCATTGGTTCAGGAATGATGGGTGGCACAACTTCGGTCAAAGTTGTTGTCAAACTACTAGGTTGTTCATTAGCCTTGTTATTCGACAGCTGTGGATTCCCGTAATCTTTATTCCTTGTCAAAGCATCATTTTGCTGCTTTGAGATAGACAACATAAGCACTTGGGATCGGTAAGCATTTTGATTAGCAACCAGTTTGGTTCCCGGGTTTGGAAACGGATCTGTCAATACTGCTGAGTTTTTTGAACTCTTAAAGAGTTTCTTAACTTCAGCTTTATGTGGACAATATCTCATCCGATGATCCTCATCGCATATCTGACACCCCGCAGGGGGTTTCCTTTGCCCAGAAGGGTTTGCAGAAGGTTTTTCAGGAGATGACTCATCCTGCTTCTTTTTCCTCCCTTTCTTTTTCTTCTTGCCCCCTAGTTTCTTCAGTTGTTTGCCCTTGTCGGTCGACACGACATTTACCTCCGAGGCGAGAAGTTCTTCATTTGCATTTTGATCAGAAATCTTACGGGCTTTCTTAGATGTAGCCTTTGTCGATTCCGTGCTTGTCGTACCTATCACACCATCGTCGGCGTGAGAGTCTTTTTTTGATTTAGGAGGGGGAGGAATGGAAAATTCCAGTCTAGGAGCAATAGGTATTTTATCGTAGAGTGTGCCAAACTGAGTATAGATCAAATCTAGATATTGTGCACGAGCAATAACTTGCTCTTCAGTGACGACTCCTCCCTTTGCCACATCTTCTGTAATGGAAGGTAATAATGACTTAATAAACCATTCAGCTAAAAGCTGATCAGGAACGTACGTTTTTACCATTCTACGACGATGTCGCCACTCATGAATATGATCAGATATGTGAGTGGCCGTCGTCTGTTTGAAATTGGTAAGAAGCTCTGTTCCTGTTTCATACCTTATTGGTAACTGAAAATGGGTTAAAAAGCTTGTGGATAGGGTGTTGAAGTTATCGAATGAAGCTCTAGGAAATTCGATATACCATTTTGCTGCCGGACCAGTTAACGTTCGCTGAAAAAGGTGAAGCCTAATCGAATCATTGTTTAGAGTATTAGATGAACACCACAGATGAAACGTCATCACATGATTCGACGGGTCTTCACCCAGTTTTCCATTAAATTTAGGAATATCTGAAGGAAGTTTATGCGGAATCGCCGGCCACCAAGGGGCGTAAGCAACTGGATCATTCGTCAGCCGGTTTAGATCTGGTAATTCTAGAGTTGCTATAAAGGGCAACTGTTGATTCAGTTAGGCGAAGCATACCCAGGATAAGATGGAATCGCCTGAGCAGTGGGCCTTTGCATACCAGCATAAAGTATTTGATGCTGGTAACTTTGATAAGGTTGATGGGCATAACCATTATAGTATGGTTGTTGATAACCACTTTGGAAATGCAGTTGCCCATTACTTACAAAGACTTTTTGCTCAGGTCCTTGATATAATTGCTGGAATTGCGGTTGTTGAGATTGAACTAGCCCTGGTTGTTGGACCATTTGCTGCTATCCAATACTAGATGATTGACCAAGATGAGGAGTCATAGTACTTGTTTGAGCCTGAGTCGCTCCAGATAGGGAGGCACTAACCTGAGGTTGCGATTGAGTCGTTGAGATAAGAGGCTGTTGTATTGCAACCTGAGAAACTTGGGGTTAACATACAACAGGTAGCAATTGTACTTGCGATGCAGTCACCATAGCAGGTATAGTGGGAATATTCGACACAGGGTGGACTGGTTGCATTGAATATACAACCCTTGGCTGCTGAGGCAGTATTGGTACCCAACCGCTGGATGTAATTCCAGTTTGACCTGAACTTTGTTGTAAACTCTCATATGGTTGTTCTCTGGGAGGGAACAATGAAAAGGCATACTGCCCTCCATATGGTGGAAATCCAGTACTTAAAGGGTAGATTGGCCTTTGAAGACACATTGGATCAATTTGTTGAGTTTCAACATAAGAAATACCAGTTGATAATCCGGATGAAGAAATAGGAACTGACCATGTCGTCGAAACAGTCCCTGATTGGACTCCAGCTTGTTGTTGATAACTTGCCGGGACAGATGGTATACCGGCGAACATCGTTGGAGTAGCAGCAGAAGGCTCTGCTGTTGCTACGTCAGATGACACAGTCCTGGATGTCGACGGTTGTTCAGACATTTCTAGTCTATCCAAAAGATTGCCTAGCGATTCTACAGGAGCTTCCAATGGCGGTAGACTAATTTCTCACGAAGAAGGATATAGAGTGATCCCGACTCCAAATCGCGATGGAACACTAGATGGAGGATCCTCCACAATCTCTTCTATAGCAATAAAACTAGGTGGAAGAGGTAGACCATCAGGTCCGTAAAATATTTCTGGTGCCGAAGAAGGTAGAGAATCTGTAGCGACAGATGTTTAGGGAATAACACCTTCTGAATCAGCTGTAGATGGAGCTGGCTCAGTAACACAAGTGTTTACCTTCACACTAGGATCAGTTCTACTGTCCTTTGGTGGCTGCTGAACTTCTTCTGTAAAGGCAGGGATACCAAAAATGTTTGGAGTAACCGGAGTCTCTGATGGTGTTGGAACACTTCTTCTAACTTTACCAGGGGATTTGGAACCGGTTAAACGAGTTTGCTTTGTCTGTAACAGTTTCGACTCTGGAGACAAAGATGGTTGAATCGTAAGCCTCCGTGAACGACGGGGTTTCAATTGACTTTCTTCCACGATTGCGGATTACTCGATCAACTAAAAATCAAGGGGGAGTATGTTTCCGAATTAGATGAATTTTAGACGCTTTGACACAACTTGTTTTCTCAATTTTTAAGAGTTGAGAAAAAACAAAATATGACTCTAGTCGCCTTTGATTTTTAATGAGCTTGAAGTGACAAGTGATCAGATGGACCTTTTCTATTAAGGAGTCTAAAAAGGAATGAAAGGGACTCCTCTGGAAATCTAGACAGAGGGATTACCAAACCAATCACAAAACTGCAAAATACTTTTTACGGTACAACAGTCAATCTTCCCGAACGCTGTGTTCAGTGCATTGCGATCGATAGGGCGGCAGACATGGCTTCCTATGGATAAAGGATAAAGCCTATTATGGTCTCCCAAAATATACTCGAAGGTACGTGGGAGCACAAGTCCGTACTGGCCCAACAGTGAAAACAACAGTTACCAGGCTTTACGACGCGGAATACGTCTCTAGCCTAGACTTCTAGATGTTGTGCGTTAGGTTCCAAAGCGTTTTTAGATTCATTAAATTTATTTTATGGTTGATCTTGCTTAAGAAATTTTCCTTTCAGGTTCACCGTGTGATGTAGATGTACAATTCCTAAAATGCGATCTAAGATGATAAACAGTCGTTTAATCTTCTTTTTGCAATGAAAATCCTAGCTACTAAGGAAAGAGAGATGGCGTTCTTTCAACAAAGAGCATAGAGCACACACTATATGCACTTTCCTAAATCAAAACAACAAACAGTCTAAATGCAAATGCACATGCATGTATTTGTTTTCATCCTTCTTAATGTGTGAATGATAAAAAGAAAGCTAAGCACAAATTTGAATTATTTTCCAAAGCGACAATTACTAACAAGTTTCTTTTCAAAACAAAACGAGGACAATGACGACACTTTGTTATTTGGAATTGAAAACTTTCTTTCGACACTTGGAAAACTACTAACTCAAATCAAATACAAGAGTAATAGGGTAATCGATTATCAAGAACAATCAGATTCTCTTCGATGACTGAAAACGACACTTGCGACACTTTCAAATCAAGAAACGACAGTACAATTACGCTACTTCTTTGTAAAGGAGAACTAAAAATGACTCAAAAATACATAAAAACATTTACAGTTCTTTTCACAATGGAGGCAGAATAACAGCAAGCAAATGGGTCTCAAACAGAGGTGTACTGACTATAGGCAGAAAAACTCTTGAATAGAGCTGAAAAGAGTGAACACAGAAACCAAAATCTAGGAACAAGACCTTGTCTGTTCAGTGCACCTGTAACACAGTGAAACTGAAATGCAACGCACCTACTACACTCAGGAAGTGCAATGCATTTGAAGTTCACAGAACAGACAGTGCGCTGGACCAGGGGCAAGACTTTGATTGGATTCCGGGTCATAGTTTGCAGTTCAGTTCAGGGATTTATGCCGAGCAAGTGGTAATCAGTAAATCAATCACAGGGGTAGATCTAAGGAGGTTACTAGAGCCACCACTAGGGCAATTAGAAAGCTTGTAAATCAATCGTTTAATTCATAAACAAAACCCAGAGATTGACTGAAGCAACATTGATCTACTTTGCACTTGCATAGCAAATGCAGTTCGAAGGCTAGCTGGCTTGACTTCAAGCTCCGTCTGTAAGTTTATAAAGTAAACAAATATAGATAAACTAACAATCTATTCGCTCCCCAGAGGAGTCGCCATTTTGTTACCGGGAATAGTGTCTATGCAGAGCTGCTAATCCCACTGAGGCTGGTAGCTACCTTAGAAACAAACAAACTAAAACTACTTTTGTTTTCCTTTATGAGAGATAGATGAGAGAAGAATAAAAGAGACCAACCTCTGTCTTGCGCTTGGTTCCTTGTTCGATTCCTCTCCCTTCTGATAAATCTTTTGCTACTCATTTCCTTGTCCACCCAGCTTCACAGGGTACCTGTAGAATCAAAGCAACATAATACTATCCAAGAACATAGATCTATTATCATAAACAATATAGGATCAAATGTACATTGACCACACAAATGCATAAAACATTAATCATACAAACATGTGGAGGAAAACTTGAATAGCTTTATTGATAATCAAGAAAGAGCCAAGAGAATTACAACCAATTGTTCTGACCCAACATCATCCTCTCAGCAAGAAGCCCTTCTTCACCTCATGAAAAGCTTAGATCACCCAACACTATGATATTGAACCAAGAAAACAGTAGCACTTCCTTACAAGATACAAAATTTCAGCCCCTAAATCTCTGGGATGAGGGATCCATATATAGATGTTTGCAAGGGGGGTGAGTCAGCTTTTGAGATTTAATTAGTGTCTTCTCTCTAATAGTTCTTGTTTCCACTTGGAGATTGATGATCTCTTACTCATCCCTGGTCGAATTTAGAGAGGCAAGTGTCACAGGAGAAGTTTCTGGAAGATTCCATGCTCCTCCACCTTGCGGATTGACCCTGACATTTGTCCCTTCTCGCCCATCGCACCCCATAGAAGGGCTTTTTGACATGCATCACACCTACTATGTGTATTTAGGTGGGATGCAACGCACTTTTCCTATGGAGTAGGTGAAATGGTCCAATTTTGACCAATTCTGAGTGGTTTTTCATGGAGAACTTCTGGGAGAAGATGTAATCAGTTGACCTTGTTCTTTTAGGGGTCGGAACAACACTTTTAGGGACTTAAGAGCCCTTGGTTTATTGACATTTATGATTGGAGTTGCAGTGCCCAAAAATGTCTATAACAGGTCCCTTTTCATATTTTTCTTTCGAACCCGAAAAGGTAGAAAACAATATTCGAGAAAACCTCTTGACCATGTTGACCAAGGTGTTCCCTTTTCGTAAATAGTCAATCCCAGACTGAAAAAGGGGTAAACGTATATTAAGAAGACTTCAATTCATTTAATTTAACGAGTTCAAAAAGACAAGTACTCGGTGATTTTTTCATTTTTTGAGAGTCAGAAAAGAGCTTAAAGATGACTCGAGGGGGGTTCCTTTTTCGTTTAGTTTTAATGAGTTCGAAAAAGAGATAAAACAAAACTCATTGAATTGGTAAAAAATGATCACCGTTCCCACCAAAAGATCCTGTAATTGCACAAAGACAACCACACATCACCGATATCAAGAAAAATAATCAAATATTGGTAAAAATGCATTTGAAAACCTATAAATAGACAAAAAGTAAAAACATTTTACCATTTCACTTTGAGTAATTTGGAGAGTTCTTTTTACCCTATTTTCTTTGATTTTTTGGCAAGCGATGTGGGAGATCTGGGACACCATTTCACAAATCGTCAGTTGCAAGTAAGAGCTCTTCACTTTCTCTTATTTTTCATACCAGTTTTACACCATTCCATGGAAATTTTGAGTGTTAAAAAGGAGGTTTTTTCATTTTTATTATCAGGGGTGATCATCACAAGTCTGATCATCAGATCTATGCTAATCACCCCTCAGCCCAAAATACCCTAGTTCTGCCAGTACAAAAAAAATTCGAATAGTCACGCTGGGCACAGAGTGAAAAATAAAATGAGAAATACTCTGTCTTAATCGGTTTTTTCAAAATTTTGATCCATTGAAAGGCTTCTAAATATTGTTTATGGATTATTTTGCAGGAGATTTCAAAGGATATGGCCATCGAATGGAAAGAGAGAGGCCATGAGGTAGAA
This sequence comes from Pinus tabuliformis, assembly GCA_031772625.1. Lineage (NCBI taxonomy): Eukaryota > Viridiplantae > Streptophyta > Pinopsida > Pinales > Pinaceae > Pinus > Pinus tabuliformis. The sequence continues at coordinate 110,818,908 of CM062815.1, read as the reverse complement.
GACCACCAAGCTGCTCAAAGTGAATCATGTGTTAACGCTTTGAGGGACTGTGGGTTGCTTAAGTTCTTTTAGACCCGGGACTTAGAGCTCAGAATGAGTTGCTAGAGTATCTCATAGGATTATGGGATGTCGATCACAAGATCTTCATCATTGGAGATCAAGAACTGGAACTAGAGGTATTTGACATCTACTTCATCACTGGACTGTCCAGGAGAGGAGAGAGGGTCCAACTCTTTGGAGCTTGTACTAGAGGAGAGAGCATTAATACCCTGATCACAAGGCATTGTCTGGATGCAGATACAATCGTGAGTGGAAAGGTTAATATAGCAACCATCGACTACCTACCCTTGAGGATGATTCTACATACCATGGCTCATATAGTTGGGGCTCAACTGTTGCATGAGGCAATGAAATCATAGTTCCAATATGCATTAGACTGCCTCACTCCAATAATATTTAATTGGTGCGAAGGATTGATGGTTAACATGAAAAGATAGCTGACCAAGTGCAGAATAGGATGTTTGAAGTAGTTTGGGTTTGGATCAATATTAGTCACATTCCTCTTAGAGTGTGTGCCTATGTTTCAGTACTAGTGGGTAGAGGTGGACGATCCAGCTCCAAGAGATCCAAGGTTACTCATATGGATTGAGATTATGCCTCGAGGTGGAGGAGGTCAACAAATGCATTTCCCTTCGTCATTCTTTGGTTGATGATGCCAACAACTAATCATGGTATATGACTATGCCTATGCGGGCACAGACTTCAAAGGAGACCCATATCTACCTCTACCACTTGGTGCACAATGGACCAATGCATGTACAAACTTGTTTTTTGGAAATTTTAAGTTCTATGATTTTTTTTTAAGTGTATTTGAGAATTTACTTATGATAGTTTGGTAGATGTGGGACCAGAAAGACCTCCCAGAATGTCTTTGATAGCTCAGTGAGTAGCACGCTCAATAGAGGAATAAGCTCCATACAAGGAAGGAGAAGACCCTATAGTGGAGATGGAGTGAAACCAGGAAGTCCTCCCTCAGGGTATTCTAGAGTACGCTACTATAGATGGCGTGTCGCTGTGGTACCAGAGGAACACAATGGGAGTATCCGCGAGACTTCGTCGATGGTTAGGCTGAGTGATTAGAGATGTCTCATGCTATCATGAGCAGCATGTGGGCGAATAGCCTATTTCTAGTCGTATTATCTACACTATTGTAGCCTTTTAAAGCCATGTGTCTCAGAACACTAATATTTGAGATTTTGATATAACAAACTTTGACAAACTCGATATATATATGTGTGTGTGTGTGTGTGTGTGTGTGTGTGTGTGTGTGTGTGTGTGTGTGTTTCTATTGTCTACTTATGTGTTCATATATCATGTTGATGTGCTCGGTTTTTTAAAAGTGACACAAATGTCTATATAAAACATAATTTGCCAATGCATTTGTTAATGTATTCAATTTAGTGGAATGTGTTGATATGTAATGTAATAAAAGTTCCTTTCTAGTAATCAAACACGTAGATACATGCGCAAAATTTATGGATTTCTTACTTAATAATGTCCATTTAAATGTAGCGCAATGAGTTGTGAATCTAACTTAACAACCAAATTTCTGATTCCGAGAGAAATTGCTTCTGATAATAGTTCAATAACTTCACTGTACTGAACAATATTATTAGTTGTTCGTCCCATTAAAATACCTTGTAAATTGATCAACTTTCCATTAGGGGTGAAGAGTGCCCAAGCTATGGAAGATAAGTTTTGTTTTCTATGAAAAGCACCATCAGCAAAACCAACATAATGGTTTTATGACATCTGTGAGCTGAGTGGAACAAAAGGTAGGTAGAGGAAACATGTATGCAAAGTAAACAATCACAACTAAAAATCAAAATGCACAGTAATGAATTCACACACTAATGTACAAAAGTAATGATACCGAAATCATGCATAATACCTTTTCAGATAAAGCCTGATGTAGGGTTGTGCTAACGCATTACCTTCGTAGTCAACAACTGATATGCACCTTTTTGCAAAACACATTTAACAATGTATGGCCCATGCCACATAGGTTCGAACTTCCCAACTCCCAACTTATCATTGGCTTGGTCATACAACAAGACCAAGTCACCTTCAATGAAAACTCGTGGAGAAACATTTTGATCATAATGAGCTTTAACTCTTTTTTTTTGTGCTTCAATAACCATCACAGCAATATGATGGGTTTCATCAAGCCTCTCGAGATAAAGTAAACGTTCCTCTTCAGGTGAGGTATCGAGGCATAATTCGATAGATATTTTTAACAAAGGAATCTCACACTCGATAAGGAGTGTCGCCTCTAAACCATATGCCAGCTGGAATGGAGTGAAACCAGTGGTCCTCTTAGCGAAGGTTTGGTAAGCCCAAAGAGCTGAAAACAACATTAGATGCCAATATTTTTTATGCTTTCCAATGGTACGTTGAAGCATAGTAGCTGATACTTTATTAACCACTTCTACTTGGCCATTGGCCTGTGGGCAATAAGGAGTTGAGTTGTCGTGATGCAAACCCAAGTGAGTAGTAAGCGCTGTCATCATATACTAATGAAAATTGGATCTGTGATCAGTGATAATGGCTTGAGGGATACCAAAATGGGTTATGACATGGTTAAAGAGAAACTGAGTAGGATTTGTACCGTCAGTAGTATATGTGGGCATCGCCTTGACCCATTTAGTAAAATAGTCGACACCAATGATGATATAGCTATTCCCCCAACTGAGCGAGGGTTACAGGTCATGAAATCAATTCCCCATTTATTGAATGGGCCTACGATAACAACTGGGTGTAAGGGTGTTATTAGGGTGCGCTGTTTACAGTTATATATCTGACATTCATGACACTTTTGAACTTCCAAAATGCAATCTTTGAAGATAGAAGGCCAAAAATAACCAGCGAAGGATCTTTTGAGAAGTGGCATAGCCTGACATGTGACCACCACATGCCCCAGAGTGGCAGTCATTTAGGACTCGTTCAACCTCTTCAAGTGTTAAACATCTGTGAAGAACAGAATCAACACCAACTCGGTACAACGTATCACCAATAATCTGATAAGGTTGAGACTAATGCCGGATGCAGTGACGATCATATCGAGACAACTCAGATTGGAAAGTCTAGGCCTGAAGATAAATAATAATATCTTCGTACCATGGGTCAAGAGTACTGATAAGAAATGAGGTTTCATCATGAATCTACTCAGTAAAATCAGTGGAAGTGTTTACAGAAGGAAGGGCACAGATCAATTCAGAAAAAATAGTGACTTGTTTGATTTGGCGGTAGTAAACTCCAAATAAAGCTCCTACAAGATAAAGATCCATTTAGATTTTTTTCTCCCAAGCCATTGATGGGTCAGAATATAAGTCATGTGGTTACAGTTAGAAGTCACTATGGTCTTCCGTAGAATAATATAATGGTGAAATCATTGGACAACATGGATCGCTGCAAAGGCAAGCTTCTCGACATGAGCATATTGAGTTTATATGTCCATAGAAATGGTATTGTCAGTCGCAACCAAGTACAAGAAATAATTGTGGTGGTAATCGGGGGGACGCAATAACAGAGCACTAATGAGTGTTTTCTTTAAAGGATAGAAATATCGTTGAGAAATTTCATCCCAAATGAATGGGATCCCCTTCTTAAGTAAGCGAGTAAATCCCTTGGCAAGATCAACATAATTAGGGACAAAGCAATGAAGAAAATTGTCATTCTCTTGCAAACTTTGTAATTGGTGCAAGGATGAAGGAGGAGGTAGATTTACAATAGCCTCTACTTTCAGAGGATATATTCAGATGCCTTCTTTAGACACAAAAAAACCCAAGAGACGACCTGATTTGATGCAGAAGACACATTTATGCAGATTTAGATGAATATTATAGTGCTGACAATGTAGAAAGATTGCTCAAAGATGATCTGGATGGTCATGACGCTTAGAAGAATGAGTTGGTACGCCATCTAAATAAGGTTGAATGATGTGTTTCATATCATGAAATTCATATGACATCACTCTTTGGAAGGTAGCACCAGCATTTTTGAGACTGAAAGGGATATTTTTATAAGCAAAAGTCCCCCATGGACAAATGAAAGGGGTTTTGTGTTGATCAATGAGTAATATGTTATTCTGGTTATAACCAGAAAAACCATCCATAAAAGAAAATATCTCACTCCCAACATCAATTTTGTGTTGATGAATGGGTAATATGATAATTTGGTTATAACAGGAAAAACCATCCATAAAATAAAATATCTCAGTCCTAGCACACTCATCAATGATCTGATCAATAAAGGGAGTGGGACAATTGTCTTTAGGGCATGCACAGTTGATATCGCGGCAATCAACACAAACCCAAATTGCTCCCTGCCTTTTAGAGATGGGTACAATATTGGAAACCCAATCTGTCAATGGGATGGGGTAAATAAAACCAACATTTAGAATTTTTCAACTTCTCCCTTAATAGCAGTGACCTTTCTTCGATGCACTAGATGGAGTCATTGACGAATAAGATCCGCATTAGGGTAAGTGGGTATTTTGTGCCCCATTATAGCTGGATTGATACCAGGCATTTCCTCATATGACCAAGTGAAGACATCGCGAAACTCTTTAAAAAGGTCAGTGTAAACCCTGATCTCTTTCGAAGAACAGGATACCCAAATGTGAATGTTCTTGACAATCCCAGGTTTAATGGAAAATATGATTGGCATGTTAGCAGTAATATTTCCCATATTACCTTCAGATAAAACTTCATGCACTAAAACAGGTGTTTGAAGTGGATGCATCGGGTTATGAGAAACAAAATTCTCAAGACATGAAGAAATCTCACTAAGACTTGGAATAAACAAGGAATGATGATGAGCATCATTCCAAGGAGTTTCGTTAAGAGACATAACCTCAAAAATACTCACGTCGGTAGGAAATATCTCGTTCAATGGATCCAGAGAATCCCAAGAACCAAGACAAGGATATTGTGAATACATGTCTATATGCATACTATGAGTAGTATGACTTTCACAAGTATCCACTGAAGCCAAAAGAACTTCCTGATAAGCTTGTTCTAAAGGAATTAGTAGCATAGCATCACTGAAAGAATCAACTTGATCCGAAGAAGGGATTATCCATGGATCATTTGAGGTTGAGATCATGCTGATCGAGGTGACATGTGGAGGTGGGAGAGGAAACGTTCCCATTAAAGTAGAATCTTTGAAAAGACATGCCCCCACACTCTCATAGGGAATATCATATTTTGCACATATGGAACATTTCCATTTGAATAACCGGAAGAGAAAAAGTCCAATTCATCAATGGTGATTATTTTCCCTTCATGAGGAAAACAAAGCACACGAAACAAAGACGAAACCACACAAAACATGGCATGAGTCCAAATTTGTTCAAGTAGAAGGTTGTAATTCAGATTTGCATCTACAATTTCCACTTCTATTTTGACATTTTGCCTTCCAATGTGATGGGTAAACTCATGAGAATGCCATAAGGATGGGATCCTCTACCATTGAAGGCTTCTAAGGTGTTCGGAGACTGATTGAGAGGTGGACAGTCGATAGCTTTCCAACATGAAATGAACATGATGCAAGTGGAAGAACCCTCATCAATGACAATCCGATGAATCATATTCCCTTCTATAATGACTTGAATCAAAAACACAATTTGATGGGGAAGACTAGGAACATGGTTTTCTAGATCAAAAGAGATCAAATTCGAATCTACAGGATCGATGCCTCCTATAGAAGATAACAATGATTTTCGCTGTGTTGGACAATTTTGGAGATCTTCCAAGGTAGGCAACGCCAAAGGTGCTTGAGCCAGATCTTCGACAATATTGTAATGTTGAGAAGCTCTAGAGTTTGGATTATAAGATGACTTTCGAAGCACACCTTTAGGGGGTGGTCAGATGACGAATTCATTATTAGGTCTCTTGATATGAAGAGAACCAGAAAAAGGTGGAGCTGAAGTAGAAGGTGTATCAATGGCTTCCTTTTCCACCATATTCTTTTGAGGAGTTTGATAATCTTTTGACCTAGTGGCAACATAAATAGGAACTGTTCCACTCTTGTAAACCTGAGAACCTGAAGAGGCAGAGGATTGTGGTTGTTCTACCAATTGGGTATGTTGCGATGGAAATGGATCTTTCAGTACAGCCAGTGTCCCTTTCAGTAAGTGACTAACTTTCACACGACGAGACAATCCTTGGTATTTTTCTTTCCCTTTACCCTTCTTTTTACCTTTTGAGGCTTTGTCTACCACAGTAGACTGAACGACATTAGCCTCAGAGGTTTTACCAAGATTCGAAGAGGGTTTCAAAGGAGGATTTGATGCAATATTCAAAATGGATTTTTTCTTCGAAGAAGCTTTATTGGAAGTTTGAGATACTGATCTAATAATACCATCGACGGGAGGTAATTCCGGAGAATTTGAATATGTTGGATCCGAATATGGCCTCGTAGCATCAGGCAAGATCTCATATAACATGCCAGACTGGGAATATATGAAATCTAAATATTAAGCATGGGCGATGGCTTGATCTTCAGTAACACAAACTCCCATTGCTATGTATGCATCAATTTTATTGACGAATGATTTAGTAAACCATTCGGTCAAAAACTCATTAGGTATTTCAAACTTGATGAAGCGACATCGATGTCTCCATTCATGGATGTGATCGGAGATGTGGGTAGCAGTATCATGTTTCAGAGATGTAAGAAAATGGGTACCAATTTCATAATAAATCGGTAGCTCGAAGTGAGTGAGGAAGGTCATGGCCAAAGAATTGAAGTCTAAATAGGTACCTCAAGGTAACATGATGTACCATTTCACGGCAGCACCCATCAAGGTTCGCTGAAAGAGACATAGGAAAATAGAGTCGTCAATGTAGGAATTGGATGAACACCATAAGTGATAATTCATCGCATAGGCCTAGGGGTCTTCTTTAGCTTTTCCTTCGAATTTTTGGCAATCGTTAGGAATCTTAGTGGGAACTGAAGGCCAATAAGGAAAATGAAGTATTGGATCATTAGTGAGCCTTGAGACATCTGGTAGTTCCAATGTCACTATAAATGGCAATTGTGGGTTGAAAGGGATGTAAGGCCTTCGATAAGGCCTAGTTTAAAGATTCCATCCTTGTTGGTAAAGTTTTTTTCCCCAAAGTGGTGTATTTTGACCATAAGGAGCTTGATTTTTCCCCCACTTAGGGGTACCTTGACCATAAGGTTGATTCTACCCCCACAAAGGTTGTTTCTGTCTAGGGTAGGGCTGATACTGACCTGCCATAGGTCACTGAGAACGATAAGGTGGATAAACATTTTATGCGACATATGGATTATACAGTTATTGTCGCAACTGCTAACCCTGGTGATAAAACTGTTGGCCCTACTACTGCAGGGGTTGACCTTGTGGCTGCAAGGGTTGACCTTGTTGATATAAAGGTTTGTTTTGATGTTGTGAGGGTTAACCTTGTTGCTGCAACGGTTGTCATTGCAGATACAAGGGTTTATTCAGTTGTTGGACAAACTGCCCTTGCTTATGCAATGGTTGTTGAAACTATTGCAAAGGTTGCCCCTACTACTGTAAAGGTTGTTGTTGATTAGTTCCTTAAGAAATTCCTTGTCGGTACTGATAAGTTCCAGCTGGGAATTGACCATATGCACTGAGAATAGAATTTTGACTAGGTTGCATATAAGGACCTACTTGTGGAATATAAGGTGGATTTTGAAGTGCTTATGAAGCATATTGAACATAAGATTGTTGGTGGGGTATCTGAGCCAAATAAGGCTGTTGATAATAGACATTACTAGCTCCAGCTGGAATAGATGATTTAGTGGGATTAGGAATACCACTAATAAGTTGACTCACTCCAACCATGTGAGGTTGTGATCCATTCACATGGGTTCCACTTGAGACAAGAGGGATATTTAGAAATTTCCCCCTATGTTGCAAATGAGGTGGTGGCACATTTTGTCGACTTGATGTGGGAATTAAGGAACTTACAGATGTATAAACCGAAATTGTTGGTTGCACTAAGATTGTAGGTTGAAACGAAAGTAACGGTTGTGAGGGAATAGTTGGTCGAATCAAAACTAAAGTAACTATAGTTTGCATAGGGTTATGAGATGTCACATTAGGAATAAATGGACCACAGGTAGGCATAGCATTCGATGAACAAATTGGATTTTGGTATAACGAAGAAGCAATGGGAGTTCCTGAAACTAGTTGAGCAAAGGTCGTATAACCATGTGGAAGTATGGGCCCACTATTTTCAGGAGGTGGTTGACATGAAACTCTTCCTACATAAGCAAAAAATGCTTGTGGAAAGTCGTATTCAGCATCATTATCAACACTAGGAGTGTGAGTAGCTGAGACTTCCAGAGGACCTCAAGGAGAGGTTAGAAACTCACCTTCTGAATCCATAGGTGGAACCAATTGGTGAGGGGGAATCCGAGATGATGGATATAACTCCAAAGGTACACCATGGGTATCATATGGACTATAAGGTTGTTGAGGAGATATCACCAACAGATCAAAAAGCAAATTCGGAGGGTATAAAACAAACCTCTATGGACTCTGAGGGGTTTCTGGATCAAACTCCTAAGACAACGATGAGTCTCGAGGTGAGGGATGAGAAGCAAGGGGTTGGATACTTGGTACAATTCCAAGTTCAAATCCTTGAGCTTCAAGTGACTGTGAAATTTCATGATAAACTCCTTGTGATGACCCTTAAGTATCAGATAATGAAGGGGAACGGTGAGGTGAACGCAATGGTTCAGCCACAATGAATTTCTCTCAAAAGAAAAAGGAGAAGAGATGATTTCATTCAAGGCTTTTAAAATTAAAATTTACAAGGAATTACTCAATGTGAGGTCAAGAAGCAACTACATGGGTTCGACATATTATTGTTGGCAGTTAATTTTATAACTTAAAATAACAAATAAATCAAAAAGGGTTATACTAGGCAAGATTGTTTACCAAGTATCCATGAACTGCAATATACACCTTATTCAAAAGCAAGGACTAGATGTACGGCGACCAATCTCCTTGAATGATGTGTTCAGTGTATCACGTTTACAAGGTGATAGACTCGGTTACATGTGGCTAAACGATGGAAATCTAGTGGGGTCTCTCAATATATACTCGACGATACGAGGAGCACAATTTTGTGTTAGCACTGTCTAATGCGTAACCGTTCAGTGAGAGCATTCCCATATACTTGCCATATTGAAGTGCATCCTATATACCCAAAGTATCGGAGAACCTTCGATATACTTCCATACTGGAACGGGATTTCACCCTCAGGATACAGTGCAGGCAGCTAACTACAACTGCTATGTTTAAAGATGCCAGAACATGTCTCTAGCCTAGACCTCTAGATATTTTTTTAGGTTACAAATGCTCTTTAGGTTAATTAAGGTAAGTTTTAAGTTGATCTTGAATTAGGTTTCAATTTTATGGCTCAACAATGTCACCTAAATTCCTATGATGCAACTAAATGAGAAAAAAGAAAGATTTTCAATCAATGAAGACTAAACTAATGAGGGAATAGAGACAACCAAACAATACATCAATCAAACAAAGTTCATCAAAACATATATCCCTAGATTTTTGAATGCAAGATGTAGAAAATGAAAACTACTCTTTCACTTTCACTAATGAATGAAATGCCAAAATGCAATCTTATGAGAAACAAAATCACTTTCTTTCACTAAGATGCACTAATGTTTTTGTTCTTTTTCTTTCACTTTGATTCAAAATTAAAACTAATGCATATGCAAAGGAAAAAAGGATTTCATAAAAACTAAAATGAATATTTCATTCACTTTGGTTTCGAACAAAAATTGTTTCAAAAATACTTAAATGACAAGATCCTTTCACTTTCTTTTTGAAACAATGAAATCAAAACAAGCATATAATTTCAATTTCACCAAAGAAAACAATTGTAATCTACGTTTAACAATGGAACACAAGTAATTTTCAAAGTACAAATATGATCCAATACTAATGAAAATAACTTCATAAATATGGACCAAAAGCAACTTGAAAATGGTGTCCTGATCATAGTAAAACTCCTAAATGGAGACAATCAATCTCACAAAGACAAGACAAGTGATGAGTGAAGGGTAACCTAGACCCGGAAACCCTAGAATACAATCTAACTTCAATCACACACCAAAAACAACAAAGAGACAATTTCAACCATAAAAGGGAAGCAATCAAGGAAAACATAATGAGATCACACTAGAAAAAAAACTCACAGAGGTTGAGACACACTGAAAATGAGACAAAACACTAATTTTTTTCTATCATCTACCATCAGCGTGCCTGTGAAAGTTAAAATAGCGCTGAAAAGCAAAGCAATGCAACTGTTAATCTAAAATCAACGCTGGCAGGGCTTCGATGAAACTAGAAAATGAGTTGGGAGAGGAAATGAAGGAAAAAATAAAGGCTTCAAAAATCAGACCAGACACAACACTCTCAAGCAAAATCTAGTGACTGTATAAACCTACAGTGATGCACACAAGCTAATAAATTGATGGTTGGTCAAAATAATCAGAGGATTAGATCGAAGGAAGTGATGGAAAGGTTATAACTTCCCCAACTAAGTCACCATTTTGTTGTGTAAGTAAATCCTCTCTGCGGATAGAGATTATCCCTCTAGCACAATGAGTGGGTCTAGCAACAAACGAGACAATCTACAAGACACTTTCCTAGATTACAAATGAAATAAGAGAAGAGGAAGGAAACCTGCCTCACTCTGATGCTATAATGCACTCCTTTGTCGAAGATATTGATCACTTGCTCCTCAAGATCATTCCTTGCAACTCACAGCATTTAAATACCTACACAAGAGGCCAAAAACAAAACAAAGCATAAAAGTGCAACAAGCATAAACAAATGTAATCCACTTAATAGATCAAGGAGAATTAAGGTAAATGAAACATTGACACAAGCATTTATGGAAATTGAACCAGCAGTTGTATATATTAATAAAAAAGAGGAAGCATACAACCCAGGCCTTGATGTTAGTAGCCCTCGAGTGAATTTCCAATTCCAAGCTCAAGCTCTCCAAGCACTCCTTCTCCAAGCCAAAGTGAATAGCATGTAGGCATTATCTCAACATAAGGGTGCAAATAATCAAAGACCAACAATTTGGGAATGGAGGGGAATGAATATATAGGTAGGGAGAGGGATTTAGGATCTTACCAAAGATAGGCAAAGGTCCTCATCTCAAGGAGGAAGCTCATAGGGATAAGATAAAATGGTAATATTGGGATAATTCAACCACATACACAACGAACCTCATCCAGCTCTTTGTTCTGGAAGCCTCTAGATCATGAAGCTTCTCCTCCTCTTTGTGAAAACTTTCCTTTTAGGGATCAACGGGAGTATCCAGGCCAAATTTGCGCTAGAAGCATGAGGCTCATATGGTTCAACCTACCATCAGCACAAGTGGGCAGTGTCATAGTCACACTGACCTGGAAATTAGGATTTTTAGCTCATTTTCTTCAGGGAATTCTCAAGGAAACTTTTCATTAGTTCTTCAAGGAGGATCTAGACTGCATATCAGGATGGGTACACTGCATAGTTGTCAAGTTTTGGGCACTCTTGGGTATGACACAGGGAAGTGTAGGAGGTGTGAAAAAATATTGTGTAACACTTCTACCCAACACATCTTGTTTTCTTGAATGCCATCTACATCTTATGGCTTTATGTCCAAAATTTCCACAAGAAACACAATAAACATGAAAATGATTTTGATAACAAAAGCCACCTTTTCGAGGATGTTTATTGTTTGGAATTGATTCCATAATAGCCATTTTTGAGTCGACTACTTGATGATGAGACTTGTTATATAATCAAAATGTCGACTCAAAAATGGATACTATGGAATTAGTTCTAAACACTAAACATTCTCAAGATACCCTCCATAGAAATCTTCGAGCAATCAGTTAACTTTTCATTGAATGTTTTTTCCTTGAGGGGGAAAGCTCTAGTGTTGGTTCTTGATGTGCCTCCCATGGCAGTTTGCATTACTTCCTTACATTTTTTCTTGTTGTTGTTTGGGCCTCTTCTACTACTCTCGTCATTGATGTTTCTCACCATTCTATTGTTACCTTTTATTCTCTTGCTACTATTGTCGAAGTTCAATAACTTATTTTCATTTGTTGTTGTTGGAACCTTGAACATCCTTTGTTTGGGTAGTTTACCCTTTATCCCTTTCTTTCTTGGATCATGATTCTTCTATAAGTCACAAATCAACCTTGATGAGGGGTGATCTTTGCTTAGCAAGAATCTCATCCAAGGCCTTCTTTCTCTCCTCATGCTTCTAGTATTGAGACTGTATTTTTTTATCTTCCTTTTCAAGGTCTTGTCTCAATTAGACTAATTCATCTTGTAATCTCTCACAAGGGATTCACTTTCATTCAGCTGATTGGTTGACCTCCCATTCATTCTATAGCCTCTTCTTGTTGAGCATTTAAATCTATGATTCTCTTTCTCAACTTCTCATTCTAAAGCTCATATTCATGCAACTGCTCCTTTTGCTTTATTTTTGTTTTTGATAGCTCCTTGATCTCCTTTAGAGTAGAGATCAAATTATTTCTAAAGTAGATCATCTCATTCATATCCTTCTCTTTGCTATGAGAGATGTTATTTGAGTCACCAGAGGGATATAAATTATTCTCTATGTTCATGGATCCTTCCATAGATCTAAGGAGTATTCCATCATCATCACTACTAGGGATACTCCTATTCTTTGTTTCATGGGAAAAATCATAGGATATCTCTTCAATTTATTCATGAGGTTTTCCTTCCTCTTCCTCTGTGGTACCCTCATTAGCTATTGCTACAAGTGTAGGCCTCTCTAAATCACTTCCAAATGTATTTATATATTCAGAATCTTCACATAAACATCTAGAAGATAAATGACCTATCTTTTTATATTTACCACTCAACAATAGCATACCTCCTGAGTAGCATGACCTTTCTTTTTATTATTCATCATCCTCTCAAGTGTGATGAGTAGCAGCTTTTTCATTAAGAGTAAGATCTTCAAATTTTATAGCATCTCTCTTTTGGGATGCTTTCTTTGACTTCTTCATTTTCTTCTTCTGTATATCCCCACTAGAAGAATTTACAGGTTCTGGTTCACTGCTTGAGCAACAAGGTTCATGAATTTCCTTTGTTGTTGCATAGCTCTCTACTCCATGTATACATTACAATATGTCGAGCATTTCCCTTGTTATCTCACAATGCCTTACTTCATCAACATCTGGCTTAGACAACCCTTTCATGATGATTTCCTTGGATTCTTCATTTTTCTCTCTTTTCCCCATTCAATAAGGAGAACCAGACATCAACATCCAAAACCATTAAATAATATTCCGTTCTAACCCTCTAGAGTACATACTCCGATCTATTTAAAAATGGAACTCCTTCTGTTGTTATCCAGCCTTGATTAGCCATTGTTTCCCTTTGATCTACCTTCGAGAGGTTAAGTTGTTCCTAAAGGAACTAGGCTCTAATACCAATTTCTGGAAACAATGTTAATATTGAGAGGGGGGGTGAATCTGTATTAAGGCTAATTTAAAATTTCTGCCAGTTTATTTTTTTCATTCAAACTTGGCAACCATCCATATAACCATCAACAACATATCATGTGGAAAAAATTTGAAGTCAACGCATAAACACACACACTGAGTAGCATACACATTGTACATTTAAAGAGACCCTTCTTAGGCTTTTGAATCATGTAAAAAGGTTAAGTATTGATTCAAATATTAGTTATGTAACCTCCACATCATGTCGGCCTAAGGGAATGTCAAATCGGCCTAAGGACGCCATTCGACCCGATAAGAAACCTATAAAAGGAAGCACATAGAATTCATTTAGAGCATCATTCTCTCATCAAGTTTGAATTATCTTATAGTTGGGAAGAAGTGCGAAAATATCTTATTTTTGGGAAGAAGTGTGAAGTTCTCTTGTAGCTAGGAAAGTCTGTTGCCAGGAAGTCAAAGTGAGTGCGAATTTAGGGAAGGCTAAGGAGACAAGGAAAATAGAAATTTTGGTGTCTCTCTCTCTGTTTCATACCCTAGATTGGGAGATCGAATTCTTCCAAGTTTTACAATTGCCGAAAGTTTCCAGTTGTTACATAGTCAAAGTTGTTGGGAAGAGGTCGAAATTCTCGAAGTTGACTTCATGTGGAGGGAAGGTCTGGTATTGGTCTAGGGTGAAGAGTCTCAAAGAAAATTATTGAAAGGAATAATTAACTTGATTGGGTTTTCACCTCATGGGGGGTTTTTTCCTCGCATGTGCTTACATCTGGTGTCTATTGTTTCATGAACTGTTTCTTTTGGTAATTTCTTGATGAACTAAAGAAAGAATTGTAATAATAATAAACACCACAAGTAATTATAAAGATCAAGAAACTTTTTATTGCCTTTTTGACTTTCCAACATGGTATCAGAGCTTTGGTGAAGAAGGAAGAAAAAGGAATATTCATTTATAGGTACTCTCTCAGGGAAGGAACCAATTATATTTAATGAAGATGTCTAACTCAATCAAGGGTGAGAACAAACTTGAAGAAGAATCTAACTTCAGATCTTAGAAAAAGAGGATTTACCTAATTATTGAGAAGAACAAGGTGTTGGATTTGGTAAGAGGAAATGTAAAGAAGCCTACTGAAGAAGGAAGTGATGTCAACAAAGAAAAATTTAGGGATTTAGAATTGGTGGCTATGAATCTGATGGTAGAAAGGATAAAATAAAATCTTGTCCCATTCATACCTAACATCGAGCATTCTCAAGAGATGTATGAAGCCTTGTCAAAGTTGTCCACTATGAAGAAAAATAGTGAAGTAACAAGTTTGAAGAATGAGCTGAGGATTACTAAGATGACTAAAGAAGATATTGTGGCAACCATATTTGTAAAGATAGCTAGACTCAGGGATGATATCTTGGCCATCGATGAGATTGTTCCAGACAAAGAACTGGTGATCACTGCCCTATTAGGATTGCCGCCCTCTTGGGATGCATCTTCTACAGGTATCAACAGTTGTAGGGTAGCTCCCACCTTTGAAGAATTATGCACTGCCTAAAGTCATGAATGAATTAAGGATCTCAATGGTTGCAAATCCTGAAGGAGTATAAAATTCTTATGTTGATCATCATAAAGGAAAGAGATTGAAGGGACCGAGGAAGAAAGTTGACATGTACAAGATAGATTGCATATCAATGTCATCTGAAAGAAGGAGGATATCTCAATACAAGGTTAGTTAAGAAACAAAGGTATGCTATGAATATATTGATTGAAAGGATTATTAATTTGATGATCTATTATTAACTTTGTTATGACTAGTTGTATTGAATCTTAGTGATTCTTGTTTGGGAGATTCATCTCTTGATAAATCTACCCACCCCACTCATATTCTTGATTGACTGTGAAGAACCCAAGAGAGGTTCTAGAAGACCCTAACCGAAGGGTATGCTAATGTATGGATATTGTGAAATGATTTATTGATGATGTCATGATTGGATTTTGGTATGATCGGGAAATCCTAACTTGTTAGGGATGAGGGATAAGGTCTAAAACTATGGAACCTTTGATGTTTTGGCAATATAGGGTTTTCTATGTTTCTACATTGGAGCCCTAGCACATTAGGGTTTGGTGGAATGTATGTTTCCACATTGGAACCCTATCTCATTGGGGTTTGGTGGAATGTGTGTTCTACATTGGAACCCTAGCTCATTAGGGTTTGGTGGAATGTGTGAGCAAGACCATTATATTGTCTTAAAAATGTTTCATTTGGTATGTGTTTGTTTGTCTGATCAAATCTTAAAGTGTAATCAAGATGATTATGTGTCTAACTCTTATTGATATCTGTGATGTTGGGTTTGATTAACTCATGATATGAAATGTATTTCCATGATGATGAAATCTTGGCATGTATAGATATGTCCTTTTGGTTGGAAACCCTAGCTTGGTCTAGGTCATATGTGTTAATGTTGTTGGACATATGATATGCTTGTGAATGGTTATGAATTCCTAGAAGTTATGAAACCATCTCACAAAAAGATAGAAAAGATAGATCAACACCTTAGAAATAAGCCTCTTTGAGGGGGAAACCTCCTTTACATTACACAAATGAACAATTCTTGGATGATACAAATGACAATACCTCCTTTCTATATATAGGAGTCTAAGGGATCATAATGTAATCAGAGCTGACATAACAATAATAATGTAAGGGCACAACAATAACAATAGTGGGCTTCTATGGGGCATAATAATAACAATATGGGGACTACATGGGCACAACAATATAATAAGGGGGTTGCACTAATAACAATAAGGGGTTACACTAGTAGTATAGGGACCTAACATGCCCCTCTCCTTCAAAAAGTGTTGTCCTCAACGCTTGAGTAGTTCTGGATGCTTTTGTATAAAATTCTCGTCCTCCCATCTGGAATCTTCAGCGGGTAAGTTCTTCCACTTGATGAGATACTCTAATATTGATTTATCTCGTAGTTGTCGGGTTCTTGTTTCTGTGACTGCTTTAGGTTCCAATATGATTTTTCCTTCCTTGTCAAGTTCCAACTATATTGTTTGAACTGGGAGCTTGTCACTTATAAACTTCTTTAAGCATGAAACATGGAAAACTGGGGGCAATCGTGAAGATGCAGGAAGCTCCAATTTGTATGCCATAGTACCAATCTTTTGCAGTGCCTTGTAAAGACCATAGTACTTTGGTGACAATTTATTATCCTTCTTAGCTTTCTTGAGGGACATTTGTTGATATGGTTGTATTCGTAAAAATACCCAGTTGCTTATATCAAAACTTCTTGCGCTGTGATGTTGATTTTCTTGTTGTTTCATTCGATTCTATGCCAAAGTGAGCTTGTCCTTTAAGAGTTGGATAACTTTTTGTTTTGAGTGTCTACCTTAACACCTTCATGAGATACAATATGACCCAAGTATTCCACCTCTTGTACTCCAAAGAAACATTTGGAGGTTTTCGCATATAATTGTTTCTCATCCAATAGTCTGAGCACTCTATCAACATGTTGAACATGATCCTTCCAAGACTTGTTGTAGATTAGTAAATCATCAAAAAATAATAACAAAAATTTTCTAAGGGTTTGAAAATGGAATTCATCAAAACTTGGAATGTAGAAGGTGCATTAGCAAGGCCAAAAGGCATGACCAAAAATTCATAATGACCCTCATGAGTTATAAATGTTTTTTTTGGAATGTCTTCATTCTTCATTCTGATTTGATGATATCCTGCATGAAGGTCCAACTTGCTGAAGTAAATTTCTCCATGCAATTCATCCAATAATTCATCAATGAGAGGATTGAGAAATTTATCTTCAATAGTGATCTTGTTGAGCTCTCTATAATCCAAACACCTGTGCCATGATCCATCCTTCATGTGCACCAATACTACTGGAGTAGAGAAAGGACTTTGACTAGGTTGAATTATACCAAGCTTTAGCATTTCTGCAACCATACATTCAATTTCATTGTTTTCTGCAAAGGGATATATGTAAGGCCTGATGTTTGGAGGAACACTTCCTAGAAAATGAATAGCATGATCATGATCAAAAATAGGTGGGAGGCCTTTGGGAGTCTCAAACACATTAGAATGATTGTCCAAGACTTTTTGAGATCTGGAGAAATAGATGATTTCGACGTGGGAACCTCTAGCGAAAATAATTGTGCAATTACGCCTA
Organism: Pinus tabuliformis; assembly: GCA_031772625.1. Taxonomy (NCBI): domain Eukaryota; kingdom Viridiplantae; phylum Streptophyta; class Pinopsida; order Pinales; family Pinaceae; genus Pinus; species Pinus tabuliformis. The sequence continues at coordinate 110,801,151 of CM062815.1, read as the reverse complement.
TTTGTTCTTTCTTTAGAAGCGTTTTCATTCTGTTAGAAATGATTATCTTTCTTGGTTTCCCTGTGATACCCCTTAATTCAACTTCCTTTCCTTCTGAAGAAAATTTCATGAAAAGTTCTTGAAAATTAAAATCTATTGTACCCAAGGATTGTAGCCATTGGACTCCTAGTACAACATCAACACCACCCATTGGAATGGAAAGCATTGGGCTATTCAATATATACTCTACCATGGATAGCTTGATATTATGGCACTTTCTAGAGTAATTTATGGTTCCTCCACTTGCAACCATCACTTGACACTCTGGTGTTGGATATAGGAAGCAATTCAATTTCTTGGCTATCTTACAATGAATAAAATTATGGGTACTTCCCAAATCAATCAACACTATTACCTTTTTCTTCTTGATATGTCCTTCTATATTTATAGTTTGAGGAGTGGTAATTCTGGCCAATGCATTACAAGATATTGTTTGATTAATTTCTTGATGCTCGATGTGATCTTTCGCTTCTTGAACCTTTTTCTTCTTGATATGTCCTTCTATCTTGAGAGTTTGAGGAGTGGTAATTCTTACCATTTCTTTACAAGATATGGTTGGATTCATTTCTTCTTTCTCCGGGGTTGGTTCCTAATGTATATCCTCTTCTTTTGACATTTCTTGATCCTTTTCTTCCTCCTCTTCACAATCAATGTAAAATAATTTCTTCTCAGCGCACTTATGACCTTTAATATATTTGTTGTCACAATTGTAACAAAGCCCTTTTTCTCTTTTTTCTTCCAATTGTTGAGGTGTCATCCTTGTAGGTTGTGGAAGGTTAGGAGAAAAAACACTTCCATATTTATAGATGTGAGGGGTAGACATCCTTGTTGCCATAATTTTTCTTTCCACTTTTCTTTCCAACCTGAATGCCTTCTCCAATGAATCAAGTTCCCAAAGACGAACCTCATGTTGAATGTTATCCTTTAAAGTCCCTATGGAGACATCAATCCTCTGCTTCTCTGGAATATCATTTTCCCTTATATTCAATTTTTTGAAAGTCCTCAATGTGCTCTGCCATTAACCACTTTTGTTTGAGATTTATCAATTGGCTAAAGAAGGTGTTTCTCTTTGTATCCTCATAATGTGTTATCATTTCCTCTGTGAAAATTGACCACGTAACAAGTGGTTTACAAGAACAAAGCCCTTTATACCATAAAAATTGATCTGGTTCTAAATATGAAGATGCAATACATACCTTTTGTAACAATTTCACCTCATGTAGATCAAAATATTGCTCCTTCTATAGTATCCAATTTACCGGATCCTTGCCATCAAACTTCCTCATATCGCCTTTTCTTGATTTTAGGAGCTCAATCTTGAAACAAATGTAACTATATAATTTCAAATCTCCATGTTCTAAAATTACGTCCTGCAATAGCCCTCTAAGTCCTCTTTCTAACCCCACAAGTCTGATCAAGATAGGATTTTGCAAGGAAGATTTATGTCAAATCTCCCACGATGACCTGATTATAGACTAGTTCCATAGAGCTAACTTGTACGAAGTGCCACGTGTCACTGTTTCAAACTTAGGACTTGAAAGCGATACACAGAAAACTAAAGTCTGTCCACTTTCTGTAACTTCTTATGAAATTTCAAATCTGATGCTCAAAGAGAAATTTATGATGACTTTCCAAAGGTCACCTATTTGGGATGTAATTCGGGAGCTTGCCGAAACCCTATATTTCTTAGACTATATCTCTGAAAATGTAAACAAACAAGATCTGAAATTTGGGCCCAAGCTTCAGCAAGTTTTCTATTCAAATGGGTTTTAATTTCAAGGTCTCAAACTGTGTAGAAAAACAATTATAGTGAAAATTCAACGATGACCTATTTGAGATGGAATTCTAGAGCTTGCAAAAACCCTAACTTCCTCAGATCATAGATCTCAAATTGTAGCGCGAAAAGATCTGAAATTTGGACCCGAGGTCAGACCGATTCCTTCTCAAATGGGTTTTTTTTTAGCTTCTGAAAAATGCATAGCGAAAACGTTATAGCGAAAAGGCCATGATGACCTATTTGGAGCAGCGAAACCCTAGAATCCAAAGCTCTGATACCAAATGTTATGAAACCAGTTCACAAAAAGATAGAAAAGATAGATCAACACCTTAGAAATAAGCATCTTCAAGGGGGAAACCTCCTTTACATTACACAAATGAACAATTCTTGGATGATACAAATGACAATACCTCCTTTCTATATATAGGAGTCTAAGCGGTCATAATGTAATCAGAGCCGACATAACAATAATAATGTAAGGGCACAACAATAACAATAGTGGGCTTCTATGGGGCATAATAATAACAATATGGGGACTGCATGGGCACAACAATATAATAAGGGGGTTGTACTAATAACAATAAGGGGTTACACTAGTAGTATAGGGACCCAATACTAGATATGTGTGTTGACCTAGTCATTGATGGCCATGAGTTTTAGGATTTAATGGAAGCCCTTGTCTGAAATTATAGAATGACGATATCTAGAAATCTAGGGTGTTATAGCTAAACCCTAGTGAAATTAAATTGTCTAGTATGTGTGATATAACAATCTTAAATTTGTTAGATGATTATTGAAAAGTAAAAATCTAGGATTATGTAGTTAAATCATAGTAGTGACATTGTCTATTGTGAAATATAAAAATCTAAGATCTATGCATGTAATGATTGTTGATATTGTGGAAATGGAATTCGAACGTTTTGGAATTAAACCTTAGTCAAAGTAAAAAAATATCTGGAATATGATGATGGTTGAATTTGTGAAAATGAAATTATAGGGTTTTTGGAGTTGAACCTTAGTTGAGGTAGAAATCTCTGATGAATGTTGACTATATCATAGTTTGAGATTTGTTAAGAAATTGTCACAATTTGAATTTTTTTGGTTCAGTTTGATGATTTCTCGGAAATCGAGGGTTTGCAAACTAACCCTAGTGGTAGTTGGTCATGTTAGTGACTGATTGATGGTTACTTTAAAATCTGGGGACTGGAACTAACCCTAGTGGAAGCTAGTCAGATTAATGACTAAGTTGTGATTGAATTTTGATTGATTCTTTCGTATAAAATCTAGGAGTTGTATGGATCCCTAGTGAGAAGTCTAACATATGTATTTTGAAAGGTTGTTAGATGCTTTGTAGTATATATTTGTGAATTGTTTCTAGGATTTTCTACATGTTGTAGGAAGGTATGCCATACCTTTAGAAGACACATTGAAACCCTTGATGGAATAAATGTTGTTATAAAGTAGTTTAAGGTATATGAAAAAGTCCCTAGAAAGATTTTTAAGAGTATATGTATCTTGTTTGTAATTGGTTTTGGGTATCTGATATGTATAAATTTGAAATTCTTCCATGATTTTGATATGGATAACATCACGATTCTATAGATTTGGTTGTACTTTCTATTGAAGTTGTGCAGGTACACAATCTTCAACTTGGTGAAGATGCTCATTGATGTGATAAGCATGATGGGAATAACGATAACTATTATGAAATGGTTGGAAGCCATGAAGGATTATCTCATGTTGAAAGGAAGAAGTTGATCTCTTGGAGGAAGCCTGCATAGATGAGATCTCCCTAACATTAAGAGGGAGTCTGGATAAAGAGGTGATTCCTGGTTGAGAGGGAGGGCATAGCTTGGTGTCAATTGAAGAATGAATTTCAGAGGATATGTTGTTGCATGAGAAGTAGGAAAGGAAAGCATATGATTGAGGAATATTCTGTCAAAGATTCAGTTGATAGTCCTACTTTGGAAACTTTTGAAGCAACATATGTTGTTTGAAATACCCCAGAGGTTGTATTTGATTATTACATTTGAAAGTATATAATTGATTGGGGTTGTGTTTTTACAGGTGAATCTCTCGAAGGATTTGATAGAATGTTGGTTACCAATCAGCTTGATTGGGAGATATTGGTCATTCTTGATCTGTTGGATCAAGGGGTGTTGAGGCTTTGTGAGTGAAGCATTGCCTTGGAGGACATCTGGCTGACACATTGTGTTGATGTCTAGAAGTTGGAAAGGTGGTGTTAATCAAAGAGCTCTGTTTTGGATACACACTTGGATTTTTGGGTTAATGGTTAACAAGTAAGCCCTGAGGGTACCTAAAGGGGATGAAAGCTTGAGTCCATCTTAGTCCCACCTGGATAGATTTCCTTGGTCAGGAATCTAGTCCATGGCATTGCGGTGCCTAAACTATTGAGTGATAGTTTGGATAGCTTTCCCTGGTCAAGAATCTAGTCCATGGAATTGTGGTGCATAATGTTATTCATGGTGCATATAGCTTGAGATCTTCCATTGTATTTGTACATTATAAATACCTTCCTAGTTAAGAGGGAGTGTTGGAAAATGCAACTATGTTTGGTCTTCAATAATGTACTTGAGTCATTATGTAATGTACTTGTCAAAACAATAAAGAAAAGAATTTATATTATTGCTATTGTAACTTATTAAAGCATAGGTTTCATGCTTGGGTCACCATGTTTTAGGTCAAATTCCTCATGGACTTCTAGGATTTATTATGAGTATATAAAGTTATTATACATTTAAAGAGACCCTTATTGGGCTTTTCAATCATGTAAAAAGGTTAATTATTGAGTCAAATATGAATTATGTAACCTCCACACCATGTCGGCCTAAGGGAATGTCAAGTTGACCAAAGGACCCTATTCAACCCCACAAGAAGCCTATAAAACGAAGAACATCGAATTCATTTGGAGCATCATTCTCTCTTCAAGTTTGAATTCTCTTGTAGCTAGTAAGAAGTGCGAAAATCTCTTGTTGTTGGGCAGAAGTGCGAAATTCTCTTGTAGTTGGGAAAGTCTGTTGTCGGGAAGCCGAAGTGAGTGCGAGTTTGGGGAAGTCTAAGGAGACAAGGAAAATTGAAATTTTGGTGTTTCTCTCTCTTTGTTTCATGCCCTAAATTGGGAGATCGAAGTATATTGATTTGGGGTAGCATATGATGTGATCTAGCCATGAAAATTGGTGGAGAGGCTAAAGAAAATGATATCTCCAAGACCCAGAAATCGTTTGGACAGATTGCACCCAGTTTCGGAGATATTAAAATAATTAATATTTTTAATGGAGTTCCTAAGCCTAAACTTAGGAAAAATAAAATATTAATGGGTATTAATATAAAACTGCGTTAGAAGGTTCCAAGAGTCATGGATCAAGCCAAATATAATCTTAGCCATTGATTAGATATTTAATCTCGGCCATTGAAGGACCAACGAGAAAAGTATAAGAGGAGACTTGAGGGTCAGTTGGAGAACACACCAGAGTGATCAGTCATTCATTTTGCTAGAGTGGGTGTTGGGTAGCAGAAGCCCCGCGCAATGGTAATGGGGCACAAAGCCTGAAATTTTGGGTAAAGATAGGGTAAAGACTCCACGGGATGTGCAAAGTGCGATAGATAATAAGTTGAGTCAAAGGGTAGTCCACCCAAAAGTAATGTAAAAAAATATAAGTTGAGTCGGCCCGCCCATGGATTGCGGTCCATGGAAAGGTATAAATAGAGAAAGGCTCTATGGGTAGAGGTAGCTTAGTTTTTGGTATGTAATCTTGGATCTGATATGTAATGGGTTTTTGAGAAGGAAAGTTTTGAAGCATCTGTAAGTCTGAGTCAAGGGTTTGGGTAGTGGATAGAGGCTCTGCAGTTGTGTGCGCAGAGGCCTGGAAGAGTCTGCAGCTGTGTGCATGGACCCCTACAGCTGAGTGCGCAAGGTGGATCTGGATGTATTGGTGAAGAAGTTGAATAAAGATAAGTTGTTTCTGAAATTCTGTGTTAAATCTAAATTATCGCGGATCTGGCTTTTGAATGTTTACTGTAGCTATTTGATCTATGCACATCTGCTTATAAATACCTGGATCTGTGTCTATTCTAAGTGCGCGAACCGATTAAATCTGATAAAAGTTTGCTTAAAGACCACAATAAGTAGATTGAATACATGAACAGTACAATAGTGATTAGTAAGGATTATTCTGGGGTCGGATCTGTCTGAAACAGAGCAGCGCGAAGCTGCAGAACAGTGTGCAAAACCTTAAGACCACATCTAGGCATCCCAAGGGTGCAGAAACCTAGTTCCAGCACCCTCCCCTACTAGCTCAGGTGAGACCACAATCCACGCTCCGCGAGCTATTGCCGAAAGGGCCGGTAGCTGCGGGATTTGTTTGGCTAAGTAATTCTTCCGAACTTGGGTCAGGCCCATATAAGCCAACAAATGGTTCCGTTTCCGAGACCGGGATCTACCTAAGGGGCGTCTGATGTTGGGACGCTGGAACCCTACAAAGAAAGAGATTGAGGAGAGGTGGGATCTGAAACTCCACGAGTTCGCAACTCAGGAAAACAGAAACTTGCGAATATCGGAGGAAGATTGGCTGGACCGCTATATATACACAGATATTCACGAGGCCTTCTTCGCGACATTTTCGGTAGAGCTATATGAGTGGATCGCAAGGTTAGCTGACAGTGTGGGAAGGTGCAGATTGGACAAGCCTATTGTGTGGACTCCGGAACTGGTGCACAGGCTAGAAGCCACCGAAGATAAAATTGTGTGTGCAATAGATCATTGGCTAGATCGGGTAATAGGAGGATTTATCACTAAGTTCGCGATAGATACAACTGTGAGCTATAGTGAAGCAGAAAGGTGATTTCTTCAAGGGCCTTGGGGTAAGTATATCAAATCATTGAATACTTGGATTAAGATTTTGCTGTGTGAAAAACAGATTATGCGCATTTACTGATGTCTAGAGTAACGCGGAGCGGAAGAGGTTACTGTGGAATAGGAGGGGTAGAAAACAGTCCTTTGGCTTCTATTTCATGGGAAAGCGAGGAGGAGCTCGCGAGGTTCTCACCAAGAAGTGCAGTCCGGTTGATCAGGGAGCACTTCCCACTGATACCACCTCCATCCATGCCACCACCCACTTCACCTACATCAAATCCATCCACTCCAACACCAACCCCACCTCCAACCCCACCACCACCAAAAGTCGGGATGGCAAGCGCAGTCTAGCTGCCAACATTTAAGGGTGTAGGAAATGAGGAACTGGGCTAGTTCTAGTTTGTGATAAAGTCTGTATGGGACGCTCAGGGCATCACAGATGATAACATCAAGAAGGCTACCTTAGTTAGCGCACTGCAGGACCGCGCATTGACCTGGTACATGAAATATTCAAGTGATCATCCAAATGAAGGAATAGCAGCAATCCAGGAGGTGCTAAACAAGGAATTTGGGCAACCAAAGTTAGAAGCATAATTGGTTATTGGGTTCAACGAAATTGTAATGTTTCTTGGTGAAATCCCGTGGGATTTGGATCAGAGGTTGAAAAGCACCATCCGCAAGGCCAACATGACACTGTCGGATGCACAACACCGCACTTGGTTTGTCGCCTCATTAACACCCTATCTGAGATCGACTCTGTCGTAACAAAAGATCTCAACCCAAGCTGAAGCACTGGAGGCAGCAATGTAGCTGCATGAAACCCCAATACAGGATCCAAGATTGGGAGGGCAACAAATCCAAGTGCAAATAAAAAAATTATGTCTAGAGATGCGAAGCTTGAAACAAGGATAGGTGCCTAGGATGGAGGTATGGGAAGAAGTGTGGTGTACCAAATGTAAGGGATAGGGCCACGATAAGGACCACTGTCCGGTCTTCGCAAACTATGTGGTAGGAGGGGGACCAATAGCATTGCGACCAGAGGTACAAGCTGGGCCAAGCATGGTGCCCACACTCTGGTGCACAATCTGTCAGGTGGGAGGAAAGCATGCCACGGACAATTGTCACCTATTGCCAAACTTAAGACAACCCCCTCCTCAACAATTATTTTGTAACTTCTGCAGAATGGTGGGCCACGATGAAAGAAATTGCCATAGTTACGAAATGTTGATGGATCGAACACCTGCTTATAGGATGCACACGGAGGCACGCGGACAGGATCCCACTGCACCACTCGCGTGGGGAGGATACCAAGGACGCGGATGAGGCCGCAGGGGAATGGGACCTGGATGGGGTCGAGGACAATTAATTTGCTATAATTGTGGAGGGCTGGGGCATTACACGCGGGATTGCACGAACCTGACCAAAGCCTGCTGTCCTTACTGTTACCAATTTGACTGATTCCCCACACTGATTGCTCAGATGCGGGAAAAGGGGGTGCTTCCGGCTAACCCCACTTAGAATGTCCAAATGATGAAGGTTGAACCTCACCTGGAGGATCCTAACGTAAATATGATGCTCCAAAGTGGCGCCACCACCAGAGAAGATAAGGAGAAGCAGCCAGAGGTGGATGCATGGGTCCGTAAGGCCCCCCCGAAACAACCAGACTTTGACTTGGAGCGTGCGAAGGAAACCTTTATGGAAGCCAAGAAGAACTTCACAGAAGCTTCTATGTCGGAAAGTAAGGATCAATTCAGATCAGAGAAGGATACTTCTATGCTAACCACCTTCTTGGAAACTTGCATGAACTTACTCAGGGATGCTAAAGCGGTAAAGGGGCTGCAAGAATTGATAACTCGATGTGTGGGAGAAGACGAACTGCGAATGGTCTGAAAATTAGGAAAACATGCTTTGCGCACTAGGCGGGAAATGCGACTGACTGTCCAGATCGGAGACTATGAGATGGACCAGGTCGTTTTAGATTTGGGGTCCGACGCGAATGTCCTACCAAAGCAGACTTGGGAACACATGGGCAGGCCTCCACTACAATGGTCACCGATTCAATTACGGATGGCTAACCAACAAAATATTCTGCCCATGGGAAGACTGCACAGGGTTACAGTAGACATCGATGGCGCCAGCACCCAAACCGATTTTGAGGTCATAGAAATTGTGGATGATAGTAACCCATATCTTGCACTGTTAGGGATAGATTGGGCAACGGATATGAATGGAGTCATCAACCTCAAGAAACGAAAAATGATATTCAAAAAGAAATCTCTCCACATAGTGGTCCCATTGGATCCAGCAGAAGGGGTGCGATATACCGAGCCCATGCGCGATGAAGACAATGATGGTGAGTTGGACTGTATCTACCAGATTACAGCGCAAGATCAGGACAGGGTAAATCCAACAGTGAACGGTAGACTCTCATGGGACTGTGATAGTTCTTTCATGTCAGACTCAGATGAAGAGATTGAACAATGGTAGAACCGACTGCATGAAGTAACCACACTCAATTGTAATAGGATGGTGACAATAGGGGCAAAGGAACAGCTGGAGGTATCCACGAAAGCATCCCGCGCAACCGCTACTTTAGAAAAGGGTGTAGCTCCAAAGATGCGAAGGAAAGGGCACAGATGTCGAAGGCAGGTGTGCGCACGGCCGAAAGAGAGAAACAAAGTAAGCATTCCTCGCCAGCATAGGCTACAGGTGTATGAGGTGCAGACATCCAACTAGCTTAGAATTAGTAGTCCAAAGCCACCCCAACAGACCGATGCACCAGCGGCCAGTGCCAAGGTTAGCAGGGGATCAGGGAAGTTGCGAATACCACGGGTTTGTTGGGCTTGTAATAGACGAAAAAAGGAAGCTTAGAAAAGACAGAGTAGCCGCAGGCCCCATAAACTGTGGTTACAACCAAGGAAGCAAAGTCTGCTAAGAAGGGATGGATCCAGTAGAGTAGCCCAGGAACGAGCTGCGACCCTGCTATCATGGCTGCGCCCGCACTCACGGAAGAACATAACCCCTCGATCAGCTACCCAGATGCTTGAGAGGTGCTCGTAGCCCAGGCTAGCAGGGAAGTTCCGAACTCGCACCAAAGGTGTGAGCACCTGACTAGTAGTAGAAACTACAGTCTCAGTGCCTCGAGCAGTTGAAAGAAGGCATGGGACTATAAACTAGTCTGTAGAAAACTGGCACGAAAAAAGGATTCTTTACCAAGTCAGGCAGTCCAAAAGATCGTAGCTGCGCCCCACAGAGGGTGTTACCGCAGGGAAAAGTCAAAATATGACCGTTAGCAACATTACTCCTGACAGGAAGGTCAGATTACGTCAAAAAGGAGTGGGCGGTGGGACATTAAGACGAAAGTCCTGGACGCGATACGCAAAGATCTGTCGATTCGACACCACTAATAAACTGAAAATGGAGGGAAGGGATTTTTTCAAATGTCATAGTTTGTGGTCGGCACTGGACTTTTGGTGCTTTGAACCAACAAAAAGCAGTGAGTATGCAGCTACCAGGCACCCCATTAGTACCATGGTAAGAACCCGAGCACAGCTCGCAGAGGAAATGCAACTAAATCAGGAAGAGCCCAAGGACGTGACTCAAGTTCCCGAAGTTCCTAAGTCTCCATGTACCCTGCGACCCAAGAAGAAAAATCAGACGGTAGGAACAGTCCGTGCCTCAGCAAGATTCAACAAATGCTCGGCAGTTGAAAAAGGCAAAGCAGTCACCACTGAACCCGCGAAGAAGGATGACAATCTGCAAGCCCTGATTGATCAGATTGATGCACAGGCAAAGGAAGAAGAAACTGCGTTCCAACTTCTGTCGTTATCCTTGTATCATTGTCCATGGATCGGGATGACCAAGATACTGAAAGACGTGGACGCTGCAAAGACTATGCTCTAGAGACCACTTCTTCCGAACGACGTAAGGTTCGAAGGGTTGCCGATGGGGTGCATTCCAAACATCAAATTTGAAGATTGGGACCTTGTAGACAGCAACAAGTTCCCTGAACTGGTCGAAGACAAGTTATTGCCGCAGAAGTGGTTACTAGGTGTGGAGAAGGTGGGACTACTAAATCTCAGGTGGATACCTCACTATCACTGCACGACCATCACCATATTTTTGATCCGACAGCTACTATGCCTCATACATGATCGATATCTATGGTTAGAAGAGCCAATCTCGATCACAGCCAACCTAATCCATTAGATTACGCACCTGCCACTTAAAGGGAATAACCCTGTAGACATAGTAGGGACCAGTAGCGAGGGAGGCCTCGCCAAAACAGTGAAGGCGAAATACCATCTGGATAAAGGAAATAGGGGGTATGTCACAGCAAGCATCAACGACCACGCGGTACAAGTCACCACTCAGATACTAGCTGGTAAACTCATGAGAAAATGTCGCGTGGATGACGTGCTAGCCCCTGTCATTGCATTGGTAGGGCAGTGCACCGAAGGGGTTCAGTTCAATTGGGGACAATTTTTATGCGACAAATTCCTGACCAATTGTCAAGAAGCACAGGACAAAGGTAATACATTTCATTACGCATGGTTGCTTTTATCAATCCTTCTGGTTACAAGTGAATTGTCGTAGGAGAGCTAGTTTCCCAGCCTTGAGGATAACCTACCCGAAGCCGTGTGGTATATTTCGCTCTAGGCTACAAAGGACGCAGCAAGGGTTTCTGCGATCCAGGCATTTTGGACCTCCATGGAAGGAAAGATATAGACACGGATTGATCGAAGACCGCGCATGTCCCCCACGATCTACAATAATTTTCAAAGCACAACTGAGTTCAAAGCAGACATGCATCACTTGTATATTCGCGCGTGAAAGGATCCAGAGTGATCATGGGTCACACTTCCGTTCATTGCAACAGATGATGCCATTTATGCAGTATTAGAAGCATGGCCTCTAGAATGGCGCATCCCAGACAACGTTGTTCTCGACAGGCTAGCAGCACAATAGCAGAAGAAGGAATGCTAGCAATGACTCACTCAACTGGCAGAAAAGACACGTTAAGAACAACAAGCCGCTTTGCAGCAGGAGGCTACCATGAGCCCGACAACAGAAGGGAACCAGGAAGATCAAGGAATGGACTTGGAATAGGACCCGCAATAGGAAATGGAGATGCAGGACCACCTCAAGCGGTCACGTGCCAAGGAATCACCGGCTGCCCGAAAAAAGTCCAAAACAGCGAAGGCTCTGGAAAACGAATTCATGGACAGTAGCCAGCCAACAAGAAATGTTCCCACCAGCGCATTGCCCAAACTAATCACCAAACAGACAACTGTGTTGGGGGAGATCAGAGCGCAGTTGCAGGCATTACAGGAGTGACCCCCAGGCTGGGTCACCCGATAGCTAGCAAAAGATACAGTCGCCGCTGAACAGATGTTCAGCATGCACACACCACACACCCTAGCATTGCCAGTAGGTGATGTCCTAGCCACAGCCGCAGGCAAAGAATGTAGCTGGGAATTAAATCTAGCCGCCCTGTCTAGAGAAGTACTATACCTACTGCAAGAGGGAGTAACTCAGGAGTTTCGAGCTAGGGAAGGTCGTGCTTTCCACATCTTGACAGAGCAGAAGACAAAGTTAGAACAGGTCACTCTCCAGCATGATGACTTGGCCGCACAATACCGAGAAGTAGAACAAGTTGTGACGGAGGCATGTAGCATGGTACTAGAGTTAGCCATCCTCGGGGACCTCCCACCAGCTACCAAGATTCAGCACATGGCAGTCGGATTTCACACGGCCCAAGCGGAGGCCGTAGGAGCCCAGGAGGAACTAACGTTACAAGTTGCAAAGCTCCATCTCAAGGCCTGCACACCCACACCCCCGACTGAACAGGAATGCCGCTGCAGCAAAATTCTAGCTGGATTGGAAATAATGAGGAGTGTTGTTCGCGAATTCTTGCGACTACTAGGTCAGTCTATCGAGATACTCACATCCCTCGAGGAGGACCCAACCATACAGCAAGTTGAAACCGAGGCCCGCGAGCTACAGCAAGCCTATGACACTGCTCATGGGGCTGCACAGACAGTCACTATCATGCAGCGGTTGGCCAAAATGAAGGAGGCCCAGGTGCTTAAGGCCCAAGTTGACGCGGTGCAGCAATAGGAAGCAGTACTCAAATAACGTATCTAGCCTTGGCTCGATGAAGCGTTTAGCATATCTACAACTATTGAAGGCAAGGTAACACATATGCAGGTAGTGTGTGAGACCGAGCAAGCAACTGCAAGTGATAGGGATGCATAAGCGGCTCACTTGGAAAAGGTACATAGGCTTGCAACCGAATTTGTTACAGGGACAGGCGATATGTAGAAGTTGCTGACCGACCTCCACGTGAAGATTCCTGCACCAGCTGAGTGACTCAGGATGAGTCATGATGATTTTTTTGGGGATTGTTGGATAGCAGAAGCCCCGTGCAACGGTCATGGGGCACAAAACCCGAAACTTTGGATAAAGATAGGGTGAAGACCCCGTGGGATGCGCAGAGTGTGATAGCTAATAAGTTGAGTCAAAGGGTAGTCCATCCAAAAGTAATGTAAATAAATATAAGTTGAGTTGGCCCACCCATGGATCACGGTCCATGGAAAGGTATAAATAGAGCAAGGCTCTATGGGTAGAGGTAGCTTAGTTTTTGGCATGTAATCTTGGATTTGATATGTAATGGGTTTTTGAGAAGGAAAGTTTTGAAGCATCTATAAGTCCGAGTCAAGGGTTTGGGTAGTGGATAGAGGCTCTGCAGCTATGTGTGTAGAGGCCTGGAAGAGTCCACAACTATGTGCATGGACCCCTGCAGCTGAGTGCGCAGGGCAGATCTGGATGTATTGGTGAAGAAGTTGAATAAAGATAAGTTGTTTTTGAAATTTTGTGTTAAATCTGAATTATCGATCTGGCTTTTGAATGTTTACTGTAATTGTTTGATCTATGTGCATCTGCTTATAAATACCTGAATCTGTGTCTATTCGAAGTGCGTGAACCGGTTAACTCTGATAAAGGTTTTCTTAAAGACCACAATAATAATTAGTAAGGATTATTCTGGGGTCAGATCTGTGCGAAACAGAGTAGCGCGAAGCTATTGAACGGTGTGCAAAACCTCCAGACCACATCTAGACATTCCAAGGGTGTGAAAACCTAGTTCTAGCACCCTCCCCTGCTACCTCGAGTGAGACCTCAATTCGCGCTCCACGGGCTATTGTTGAAAGGGCCGGTAGCTGCGGGATTTGTTTGGCTAAGTAATTCTTCCAAACTTGGGTCAGACCCATATAAGCCAACAGCGGGGTTGCTAAGAAAAGTTGAATCAGTGATCAACAACGAGGGTCAGTGAGTACGAGGTAGAGGGGCAAAGACAGTACTAAGAGACCAGTACAAAATCAAAGAGAGCGAGAGCAGTAGCTAGCTCAGGCTATGTAGAGCCCAACAAAGTCAGCGCAGAGGTGAGAGGGACTGCGTCATCCATGCAAAGGTTGCTGGAGTGACGCAGAGAGTCCCAGAGGTTGTGTAGTGCCTTAGAGGGTTGGCGTAAAGGGTCCTGGGGCTGACGCAATTTAGCAGGAGGCTGGCGCAGAAGCCAGAATGGCCAGCGCTGTGCTTCAGTTGTGCTGGAGAGGGTTGCGTGGGACAGGATTTTTGAATACTTGTTTCCGAATATAGAGGTATTGTTGCTATGTATTTTTCTCTATCAGGTGAGCTGGTTAGGCACTCAATCGTACTCAAAAATACTGCATAATAATATAACCCTCTAAATAGTTGCACCATTTTTCTCGCATTGGGTTTTCCTGGGGAAATTTGTCCAAAAAGAATGGTGTCACTTGTGTGTTTGTTTTCTTTCAACTGATGATCTGTAGATGTTGTGATTGTATTGTGTTTATTTCGGTATTTAAATGTTTTAAATAAATTGTTCAGAATTTACAAGTAGAAGAAATAACCAGCATAATACAGAATAAGTTTCTAACAGATAGACTTATAAAACTTAACATGGTATCAGAGCGTGGTTGCAAATCACAGTGGAGCTGAAGGCATCAGCTGAGAAGAGCATTTGCAGCAGAAACAGCTGTCCCAAGTGACAGTAGTTGATCCTTGCAGAAGAGACGGAGGAAGGGTTGACGCAGAGGGACTGCATCATCAGTTTGGGCCTGAGAGAGGCCAATGCAGAGGCTGAGGAGTGCCGAAACACGCTCATGTAGAGCTACGCAAAGGCCAGGAGGGTTGACGCAGTTGGCTGAGGGTGTTGTTTTTCCGGTGTCGAGATTGTGCAGATCCAAGAGGCTCAATCCTTTAGTTGTTGGGGCAAAGGAAGTTGTGGGCATTTTGCGGGAGCGAAGCTAGTGGGGTATTGTGGTTAGAACAGTACCTAACAAGGAAAAACCAAGGTAGAGGGAGTTGCTGCCGAGACAAATTTCTAGCCATGGAATCTGGATCAGTTTGTAGTTGCATAGACGATCGGAGAGGGGCAACTTGACAGTTGGCAGAGGGATTTCCAGGAGGGAAATCGGGACTCAGAGGGAGTCCAGAAGAGAACTTCCAGACGAGAAGTAGAGAGACTCAGTAGGAGTCGAACCGAGAACTTCCACGCTGAGAGATCAGGATAGGCTGGATAGAGCATCCAACTTTGTGGTCTGGAAGGCCAAGATCTTGTCCATTCTAAACAAACATCATATCAAGGGCTTTGCCTTGAGATTAATGGCTATCCCAGTTGACCCGATCGCTAATAAAAGGTACAAGGAGGCAATGGCTAAGGCAAAGTGCATCATCCTTGATGAGTTCAAGGATCATGTAGTCCAACATATTACCAAGAAGGAAATGAAAAAGGAGATGTGGGACACTTTGAAGACATTGTACCACCATAATTCTGTGCAAAGGAAGATGGTCCTAGAGAATTAGCTAAGGTCATACCAGATGCAGAAGGGAGAGCAAATAGATATCTTCCTCGGTTGGTTGAAGGAAATCCGTGACCAACTAACTTCCATAGAGGCCACGCCAGATCAGGAGTTGATGGTGAGGACCGCACTTAACGCAGTCTCTGAGGAGTGGGAGACAATTTTCCAAAGTATACTGGGCAGGGTGAGTCTTCCAAATTAGGAATAATTGTGGGTGGATCTTCGTCAAGAAGAGATTAGACGGCTGACTAAGAGTAGGAAGTAGTAGCAAAGGGGTCAGGATCAAGAAGGAAGAGGAAGAGGATGTGGCACTGGCATCTACGAGAAAGAAAAAGAATAGGAAGAAGAAGGACCTCTCCAAGGTCAAGTTCTTCCACTGTGGGGAACTAGGTCACTATGAGAACCAGTGTCTAAGGAAGAAGAACAAGGGCGAGGCTTATGACTCCAAGGAAGCGCCAGTGAAGGTAGAGAAAGAAGTCGAGGAGGATGATGATTATGCCATGAGTGCTCATGTACCTCTAGAGAAGAGGTGGGGAGACATCAATTTGTAGTCAAGAAGACTACAGGTGATGAGGGGTAGGATCCTTGAGGTACCCAACCTCTTGGATTATACCTTTCTACGGGAGCCTTGAAGAGGAGTAGCAGGAATGGCGGATGTAGGTAGGGATGGATGCAGATGAAGCGGAAGAGAGTGCTACAATGCAGGAGTCCCCGATCAGCGTGAGGCTAGCAGGTTGCAACAATGCGAGAAGCGCGAGATGTTGGAACGGTGCAAGATGGCACAGAGAGGTGTGTAACGATGCGAGATGCATGGAGTTGTTTCAGCAGCGTAGAGGTTAGTAGAGGGAGAAAATGTTAGCGGAAGAGAGAGCTTCAGCATCAGGAGTGTTTCTATCCTGACAGGGATGTCAAAATTTGGGTGGATTCGCTACTTACTTCTCAGTAATTGAGTTGCAGTGTAGTAGAAGTATGCAGTAGCACGATGCAGCATGATGAGAGGGGAAGCAGTGTTGGGAGGATGGGCTAGCAGTAGCACGGATGCAGAGGGAGCTATAGTACAAATGTACCAGTGGTAGTGGCAGAGCCATGGGTAGTAGTATAGGATGCAACAGTGTAAAGGATGTTGGGCGGGGAGGCCTAGCAGCAGCACAAGGACTGATGCTAGATAATCAAGGTGATGCTCAATGTGGAGTATTACTAGAGCACAATCCTTGCTGAGAGGGAGTGTTCATTTGGGGTAGCATCAGATGTGATCTAGCCATGAAAATTGTTGGAGAGGCTAAAGCACATGAGATCTCCAAGACCCAAAAATGGTTTGGATAGATTGTACCTGATTTGGGAGATATTAAAATAATTAATATTTTTAATGGAGTTCCTAAGTCTAAGGTTAGGAAAAATAAAATATTAATGGGTATCAATATAAAACTAGGTTAGAAGGTTCCAAAAGTCATGGATCAAGCCAAATCTAATCTTATATGTTGATTAGAGATTTAATCTCAGTCGTTGAGGAACTAACGAGAAAAGTATAAGAGGAGGCTTGAGGGTCAGTTGGAGAACACACTAGACTGATCAGTCATTCATTTTGTTAGAGCGGAGCTGCTAAGCAAAGTTGAATCAATGATCAGCAGTGAGGGGTAGTGATTATGAGGTAGAGAGGTAGAGAAAATACTGAGAGACCAGCGTAGAAGCAAAGAGAGCGAGAACAACAGCTAGTCTAGGCTACGTAGAGCCTAGCAGAGTAAGTGCAGAGGCCAAAGGGACTGTGTCATCCACACAGAGCCTACTGGAGTGACGCAGAGGGTCCCAAAGGCTGCTGGAGTGACGCAGAGGGTCCCAGAGGTTGCACAGTGCCTTAGAGGGTTGACGCAAAGGGTCCTGGGGCTGACGTAGGCCAGCAGGAAGCTGACATAGAGGCCAAAAGAGCCAGACCTAAGCTTAAGTTTTGTTGGAGAGGGTTTCATGGGACAGGTTTTTTGAATACCTGTTTCCAGATATAGAGGTCTTGCTGCCGTGTATTTTTCTCTATCAAGTAAGCTGGTTAGGCACCCAGTTGTACTAAAAAATACTATATAATAATATAACCCACTAAATAACAGCACCAATTTTCTCGCATTGGGTTTTTCCAGGGGCATTTGTCCCAAAATAATGGTGTCACTTGTGTGTTTTTTTTCTTTCAGCTGATGATATGTAGATTTTGTGACTGTATTGTGTTTATTTCAGTATTTAAATGTTTTAAATAACTTGTTCATAATTTACAAGTAAACCAACAAAATACAGAATAATTTTCTAATGGATAGACTTAGAAAAGTCAACAAATTCTTCCAAGTGTTACAGTTGTCGGAAGTTTCCAGTTGCCGTAAATTGTTGCATAGTCAAAGTTGCTGGGAAGGGGTCGAAATTCTGGAGGCTGACATGGTGTGAAGGGAAGGTTTGGTCTTGGTCTAGGGTGAAGAGTCTCAAAGAATGCTATTGAAAGGAAGAATTATCTTGACTGGGTTCTCCCCTCATAGGGGATTTTTCCCTGGCATGTGCCTACATCTAGTGTTTATTGTTTCATGTATTGTCGCTTTTGATAATTACTTGAGGTACTAAAGAAGGAAGATATAAAGCATTGTAATAATAAGAAACATCACAAGTAATTATCAAGATCAAGAAAATATTTACTGCCTTTCTGATTTTCCAACACATAGCACATAATCAAAACAAAAACATCAATCATTGAATCAAACTCAAAGCATAGCTATCTCTCACTTTCATACATCATGCTCAACTCATATAGCCTCAATACATTTTCTGCAAATAAATTAGATGAAAAAACTTAATGATGCAATATATAAATTCCATAAAAAAAATGAGACACTACCACAACCAATCTATCACAATCATCTCAACAACAGATATAAGCTCAAATACAAAATTTTCCCCTCCATGCACACTCTGCTACAGCAAATTCACACTCCTCACCACTGGCTCTCCAAAACATTATGAAAATTTTCTCACACAAGAGAACCAAACAAATGAGCAACCTTTCTCCACTTATTTGTAATTTCTAAAGATGATTGAATCAATATATTCTAATTTTGTTATGGAGCTTCGTTCATATTCTGCAAGTGGTCTTTTTTTTTTTGTTCAATGGTTCTTGACTCACAAGAATATATGTCAAAATATCTTCAACAATCTCCAATCAATACCTTGGGAAAATACCATGGTTATGCCAATACCATAGACACATGTACCATGGTAATCTCTGAGTCAATACAACAGGTGAATACCATGGTTATGCTAATACCACAGACACATGTACCATGGTAATCTCCAAGTCAATACCATAGGTAAATACCATGGTAATACTAATACTTTTCATGCCAATACCAAGTGTCGACCTAGACCACACACAAACCAATACCGAGGTAATGATACCATAGTAATATCAATACATGTAATGTTACCAAGGTAAACACCCTACAAATAACAATTCAAGCAACATAATCATCTACAATGCATGCCCATGTTGACATTAATATCAATCATCAATCAATGGAACCAACAACATCAATTCCACATGACAACATCAATGCCAACAATCTCCCCCTTTAGCATTGATGGAAACCCCATCTAAGCCATCCAAAAAACCTCTAAAAAATTGAACTCCTCATCCACTCCCCCTTTGAGATCAATGGAAAAGGGTTGATTTCAACAAAGTAAGCATGGTTGAAAAGGCACTACTCCCCCTGGACACTAGTTGTGTCTCAACAAGCAGCAACAACTATAATCATCAACATAGTGTGGACAACATCATACCATAACCAACAAAAGATGTAGCACATCATATACACTAGTAAATTTAGATCATAATGCATCAATAGACAACAACACTCCTCATGGAAACATGACATCAAACAACAACAGTAATAGATCTCTCTCACTCCTGAAGCAGCAACAACAAACTCTCCATGAACAACACTCTCAACCAGCAGCAACAACACATAACTCAACAACAGCATGAGAAACAACAAAAAAATACCATGAATAACAACACTCTCTCCATCAACAACATCTAATGTGAGCAACAACACATCATAAGTAGCAACATCACTCAACTCAGCAACACCAACCACATCAACCTCACTCTCATCCAAACCAACAACAACATAGTGTAGCAACAACAACAACAAACCATGTCTGATCAATAGCAGAATACTGGATATGCTCCATGTGAGCACCATCATCTTGTAATTAATGCCTTCTAGTTAAAGGATACACCTCAAGAACCAAGGGACTAACTATACAATATGACTGATATACAATATATGACTGAAACAACACCCATCACCCATATGTATGTTTTCCCTCATCAATGAATACTAGACGTCAAGGCTCTCTCTCTAACATTACCAATGATATACAATACAATGTAGTACATGGTTGTATAATGCGATAAAAGGCTATAAAAAGACTATGACATGATATACAATAGCCCGAATATGGTTGTAACAACTCATAACAAACACGAACTAGTCGTGACTCATAACCTTTCTATCACCAACTCATCACAACATGAACTCAATGACATGAACACTTGATTACATGGCTTCATAAGGAAAACACATGATTGATAACTGATGAAGTGCAATATGAAGAATGTGGTTGTTACATTACCAAAACTTAGGACCTAAACATGACCAAAACTTATGCCTCTTCCCAGGACATACTCAAATAAGCTCCTTGACCAGCACTACAAACATTTTGGCCAATCAAAATGATGATGAATGATCAAAAATATATAAATATCATCATGCATACAACCATCCAAGTGCACAATATAAATCCATCATCTAGCAACAAATGAAGTGATAGCAACAGTAACCGATCATCATGAGATATGAAATAGTGAGCAATAATAGAATATAACCATGACATCAACTAAGCAACATAAAACTCCAATATGTTGCAGCAACATAAATATATCGCATGAAATTATAGCAACAACATATGACCATCATCTCACTTCATTCATAATGCATCAAACAACACGTCAATATAATGGCAACAATAAGCATGTCAAAAATATGTGCACCATTTGCAGCAAGAGGCAATCCTCCACACAAAGTAGAAAAAATAAAATCAACACATATCACATCATAATATAAGCCTCAAACTATTATGGAAATGAACCATGGATCCATGAAGTAATAAATCTAATCAACAAAACCTCCAACTAGTACTAGCATATCATGTCACTAGTAATCCTCAAGAATAGATGCATAATGCCAACAATTAAGCAGCAACTAATAATTGTCAACTTGGATCAGCACTAAACACCTCAATCGTTCCAATCAACAAGACATAGGTGATTAATCATGCAATAATGTGACCAACACATCACATCATATGTGGAAAAAACCAAAAACAATAGAAAATCCATAAGCATGCATATGAAGTATAAACACCATCAACCTGAAAATAATCAACTGCATGCAGCTAATACAAGACTATGGAGAATCACATAAGTCTTATAAACTCAGAGTTGTTCTCCTCAACCTCTAATAGCTCCTGCAATGGCCAAAGTTAGATATATATATCATCATGATAAACATGGAAAACTTCTCCAAACAATCTCATGGACCATGATGCCATCAATAAACCATTAGAAAATGAAAGCATGTGAGATGCTCCCCTGCACATGTGCCATCTCTAAATAATATCCTGCAACAAACAATTGTCAATGCTACAAAATCATGCAACATAATTCTCATTCAAACTTTACAATATGGTAGCACTTCTAATGATTTGCATGCAATCCATAATGCAACCATATGCTCCCCCTGAGACCATGTAGGCCTCAGTTTTTAGTGGGAGTTCTTTGTTTCTCCTTTCTTCTCCAAATTTTGTGAGGTTGATCTTTGGCATGCATATTCTTATTTGGCTTCTTGATTGATTGACTTTGCATGACTTTCTTCCTTTGATTTGATTTCCTGAAACACATGGGAAGCTTGCAGTCTTTGGCCTTATGGCCCACATTATCACAAAAATAACATCTAATGTGCCCAAAAAATGTAGGAAAATGTTCAGATCTTTTGTTGATCTAATTTCTACTCCTTGCTCCATAGGTCCTACAATCAACACTTTTATGACCAAAATCATTACATAAGAAACAATACCCATAAAATAAATTTTTATACCTGGAAACTGATGGGACTAATCTTTGAGGATGCTCCTTCTTTGGTTTCTTATTTTTCTTGAAATGATTTATCTTATTGCTCCTGCAATTTGCTGAAATGTGCCCAAATTTTTGATAGTTAAAACACTTAACATTTCTCATATCCTTCCTTGGCAAATTTTTGGGCTCTTGACTTGGCACTCAATTTTGTTGTCGGTTTCCTTCATTTTTGCTCGAACTTTCTTCTTTGGGCTCTTCAACTGCTACCTTATTTGTTCTCTTGATGCTCTTTTATAATTCATATTCTAATTTCTCACAGTGGATTATTCAATTCTTGAGCTGACTATCAATCTCCTCTTTAATTCTCTTTGTTTTCTCCAATTGATTTTTCAAATCAGAAATATCTTCTTTGAAAGTATGCTCTCTCTCTCTTCAAGAATATGAATAATTTTCTTCAGATATTTGTTCTCCATCTTAATATGTTCAATTAACCGTGCTTGAGATTTGTTTTTGGCTTCAAGGGTCACTATTCTTTTAATCTCTTCGCCTTGTGATCCCCGCAATGGAAACACACCTTCCTCACTTCTTAAGGAATTAACTTCAAAACTTTGTTCATCAAACTCTTTAATAACCCCGAAAACATCATCACTAGAATGGCAAGGAAAATGTCCATGATAGGAAATACCATTGGCCATACCTTTTACTAGTAGAATAAGTTCTCCGGGTTTTATAGCATTCTTGGATTGTTTGCAACTTTTCTTTTTTTGAGTTTTCTTCGTCTTATTCTTTGCCATAATCCCATGATCTTATCTCAAGCAATCAAGCTTCACCAAGAGAACCCCACTCTAATACCAATTGTTGGAAATGTATTCATTACTGAGGGGGGAGGGGGGGGTGGTGAATCAATAGTGAATGTGTTTATTAACTTTTAAAATCATTTTCAATCATTGCAACACAATATTCATTAACCCATTAGTATATTAAATCATATATCAACACATGATAACCATAAGAGGTAATAAAGGAAAACATGCACAAGAGAACATAATATTTTTCTGGTGGAAAACCCCCCTCCAGGGAAAAAACCACCCTTTTTGTTGTTGCACTACTCAATATATTTTATTATTTGTTAAGAAAATCATTACATAGAGAGTACAATATGGAAAATATCTAAAAGGAACTATGATCTCCATCTAAAACTCTACAGACACCCATCTGATCAACAAGGCTTGCCCAATACCCATTGAACTTATGAAGAAATTTGTTCTCAATACATGTTTTGCTGGAGCACCCATCCACTTCTCTATGTGGTTCACCTTTCATACATTTTGAAATTGGAACCCTTCAACTGCTTAACATGAACATCACAATAGCAATATCTTCATAGCACATAATCAAAACAAAAAATCAATGACTGAATAAAACAAAAATCATAGCCATCTTTCACTTTCATACATCATGCTCAACTCATATAGCCTCAATACATTTTCTGCAGATAAATTAGATTCAGAAACTTAATGATGCAATATAAAACATGAGACACTACTGCAACCAATCTATCACAATCATCTCAGTAACATATATAAACTCAAATAAAAAAAATCCCCCTCCATGCACACTCTGCTACAAAAAATTCACACTCCTCACCACTAACTCTCCAAACCACTATGACAATATTATCACACAAGAGAACCAAACAAATGAGCAACCTTTCTCCACATATTTGTAATTTATAAAGATGATTGAATCAATTTATTCCAATTTTGTAGTGGAGCATCGTTCATATGCTAGAAGTGGTTTTTTTTTTTGGTTCAATGCTTCTTGACTCACAAGAATATATGTCAAAATATACTCAACAATATCCAATCAATGCCTTGGGAAGATACCATGGTTATGCCAATAACACAGAAAACTGTACCATGGAAATCGCCAAGTCAATACCACAGGTGAATACCGTGGTTATGTCAATACCATGGACACCTGTACCATGGTAATATCCAAGTAAATACCATGGGTAAACATCATGGTTATGCCAATAACACGGACCCCTGTACCATGGTAAAATACTGGTCAATATCACAAGTAAATACCATGGTTATGCCAATACCACAGGCCCCTATACCATGGTAAACTCCAGGTCAATACCACGGGTAAATACCATGGTTATGCCAATACCGCGAACCCCTGTACCATGGTAAACTCTAGGTCAATACAATGGACCCCTGTACCATGGTAATATCCAAGCTAATGCCATAGGCAGATACCATGGTAATACTAATATATGTCATGCCAATACCAAGTTTTGACCCAGACCACACACAAACCAATACCAAGGTAAACACCCTACAACTAACAAGTCAAGAAACATAATCATCTGCAATACATGCCCTGGTTGCCATCAATGCCAACCATCAATCATTGTAACTAGAAAAATCAATGCCACATCACAACATCAATGCCAACAACACCAACATATAGCTCCTTGGATTTATGCAAGCACCCACTTTCAGGAGGAACCAACCCCCAAGCCTTCCTTAGACACCCACTAGAGATGGAAGCACCAACTTCCTGTATGCAGGCTCCAACTCACACTCAATAAGAAACTAATATTGACTGTATTTGGCAGCCACTCTGCCTATTTTTAGCTTTGTTCTCCTCAATAGCCTTTTGGCCTATGTGGCATTATGTCCTTTTCACACTCTACAACAACCCATTGTTTTGCTAAAAAACATACACTTATCACTCGACCCCTTCAATTCCACAGACTCTCTCAGCCTCTCACAACAACCTTGACACACTCTAAGCCCCTTTCCTCTGCATAAGCACTCTCAACCTCTTCTCTACAACCCAGGCTCACTCAACCTTTCCTCAGCAGCGCACACCACACATAAATCTCTCCATACAACTCTCACTCAACAATCTTGCATTCCCCCCAGTTGCTCAATTGAAATCCTTAGTTTTGTTCCACTACTGCACACTGGTGCATGTTGTATTTGTTTTCATCCATGCTACCCAAATGTACTCAATGCATGGATTCTGTTACTGCATAGGAGAAGTCTTCATGATCCATCTCATTTGTTGTTGCATCAAAATTACTTGGCCACTACAGCTGAATTAATTCAAGGAATGGGATTTTGAGTGATCTCCCATACTGAGAATTAAATCGAAGTCAAATTGCAGAATCAAGGAGTTCTTCCATTAAACTATGCCTACAAACACAACATGGTTCTCCATTGCACTTCTAATTTCCATTTAATTCCTTCTTACGTGAGGGACACTAAGGTATGGAGAATTTGCTTGGAAATAGGCCCATTAAGCAATACTGCACGTCATGGTCCTTACTGCCTTGAATCAATCATTAACTTCCATTTTCAATTCACATTTTTTAACCTGTTCAAACCTGTTAACCAACCTGTAGAGGTCTTCCAAATATGGCACAAGTTCCAAGTGTGGCCCAAGGTCCAAAGCATTACCAAATATAACTCTACAACCATTTTTTATTATAGCCCCTTTTTCTTAGGCCCTTTTAACTAATTTTCTACCATAAGAACAGGTCTCGATGACCATTTGCTAGGCCTTTAGGAACTAAGTCCCTCTACGCCCTTCACAGGCTTAATTCCCTTTGTCAGTGGCTCCGTGCCATTGGTCTTATTTCTATATGAAATGACCAAGGTTTGGCACTAAGGCTAGAGCTCCCAAGCCTAACATTTTTATCTTGCTGCTTTGTCATTTTGTCGCACCCTTGGTCTTATTTATATGCAAAATGATCAAGGGTCATGGCTTATCCGTAGCCCTTTCTATCCCGACACATTAAGCCTGTGCTTTTTTATACACCCATCGAGGTCATGCCACTGGGTCAATGTGTCCCATGGGGACCACTCAACCTCATTCTCATTTGCTACCACTCTGGGAAAAGGTTTCCTATCAGTATTCCATGTCCCGACACTTTATCTTCCAGCACATTCCTTAGCCACTCCCTTTATAAACCACTGAGTTCATTACTACGGGATGAGTTGTCCAGTAGGGTCTGCTCGCACTTTCCCTAGCCAATCAAAGGCCCCACTGGAATGCATTGTCAGACGAACATTTCCTGGTGCCCACTATCTAGTGCTTCCACTTTCTACACCTAAAAACATCGTTGGGCTCCAACCAACAAGATGACATTGTGATAACGTCATCAAATCCACATGGCATCTCTTGAGTGGTGACATGTGTCACCCAGATTTGGCCCATTAGGCCACCCAAAAATGTCGAATCTACTTTCCATGTGTCCTCTAGACAACTACATCATGTTGATATCATATGCCACCATCATCTCCTGAGAGCCAATCAAATGCAGTGACCTCTCCTATCGGAGGAGAGAAAAGGGTCCCCAAGAACTTGGTTTTGCAAGCAATTTCCTTTGCTAATAAAAAACCATCGGGCTCAAGAAACCAACCTCAACACCACTCCATTGTGGTTTGTGGTATTAGGAGGAGTGGTCCTGAAGTGGTTCTCCATCGTTGATCTACATGATCAATGGTATGGGGAACCACCTTTCGGTGCCTCGAGGACTGACAAGACTTCCATATCAAGGGATGTCAGAATGCCACCGCGTGGCTCAATGCCTATCTCCTGGCACTTAACCTTGTGCTCCGCTTAACTTTCCTTTGGACCAATTCTCCATTGCAATTTGCTTTGATATCTCTCCAAGTAAGCCTTTGGGGGATTTGTTGTCATTATGGGGCCCTCCTAGTGCCTTTATCATTGGTTGTCCCTGTCAACCATATTGTCACCATCATCCAGCTCAACTCCTCATTGGTATGTGCTCTGCCTTCGTGTCTCGATGACCATCACTCGACACTTTTGCTTTGTGTGCCATAATTATACCATCATAGCAACTCCATCAGGTCATTTTGTAAAGTGGGATCCACCTATGGCCAATGAAAAAGGCTTTCGTTGCTTTGCTAGCACTCCTCGACAGCCCGCTCAATTGCATCCTAGCACTTTAACTTGTGCATCAAACCTATATCGTCAGTGTGACTCTGTCAGGCAAGGCTATTAGGTGAGCTCTTCCTGTACCAATAGAAATCCTTCCCGCTGCTTTGTTGTCTTCCCACATCTTTCAGACACTTCCTTTAGTGCTTTCATTAGCATTTTCGCCAAATTTGGCCACTGGAAAACTTGGTCACCACTTTGACCCAAGGCCACATTTAACTTTGGGGCACCTCAACTTTGACTGGCAATAACCCTTGAACCAAAAGGCCATTTGTAGACTTCCACATACCATTGGAAATCTATTTCTGAGCACTATCCAACTGTGCTACTTCTAGAAGCATTTGAGATAAGATCATGAGGTATAAATTCCTTCAAAGCTTGGGACTCCGCAACCATCATAGACATCATTTTATGGCTTTTCCAATAAGCCTTCTACTATGATGATTCTCTACAAGAGACTGCAATAGCCATGAGACTCCCCCTGAGCTTATGCCAACATCTTTTGCCACCAACCTTGATTCTAATATGGTTGACATCAATTCCAACACACTTGCTAACTATCCAACATATCCCTCCCATCGTTGTTGTCATTAATGCCAACAAACTCATTGCCACTAGTCATCTGAGCAATGCCAGTTGTCCAAAAATTTATAGATTATTTTTATAATTCAACTTGGGACTCTTCATATGATGTGCCTATATGTACTATAATTATTTTCTATGTTAGGGATTCTTCATGTGCCATCTTAGGTCCTTTAATAAGTTAAATTTCCTACAATGTTTTTTGTTTTTTCTTTAACAAAGTTATAAATTTCTTTTGCACTTTAATACTAATTGTACCAAGTCCATCTAACAATACCCAAGAGTAATATCCAATTCATCCATATATATAGCAATTTTCAAACTTTAAAACTTTGAACATTCCCACCCTCAACCCATGTACTTTTGATGTGCTTTGTCAAGATGTCCAACATTTAGCAAAAATCAACCCTAATGGAATTATGTTTTATTGTGTGGGTTTATACAAATAATGACCTTTCATTGATAAAACCATCCATAACCATTTAAGAAACCTTTTACGAATTGTGACTTCATCCAATTTATGCCTTATTTAATACTAGGACAATTAGATTTTCCTAGAAAATATATTTCAATTGGAAGAAAACTCACAAATAACAGTTTAGATTTTGAAGAGATAATTTACTTTTTAATGAATCTCATTTGTGCAACTATGCTTTTTGGGATGGCGAATTTGAAATGGCCATAAATCAATCAAGTAGTATTAGATTTCTTATGTTTCATGAAGTTTTTTCTTTTCAAATTTTGAGAGAAACACAAGCATGTGACATTGATAATCCATTTCAAAAGTTCTTTTTATGTAAAATCTAGAAAAATATGTAGTGTAGATAGTGTAGATCTAAAGTTCATTTATGAAAATATGTAATTTGAAAAACAAAAACAATTCAAATCAAAGTCTAAGTAAAAATTTTGTTGATTTAAATTATTGTTATTTCCACCTATAATGACCATGTGTATTGTGATGCAACTACCTTTTTATAGAATGCCCACATTATAGTGCAACCATTCCTAATATAAATAGAATAACCACAACATTTCAAAATTGAGGTTATAATAGGAAATCACATAAATATGATAAAAGTTATACTAATTTCAAGTTGAAATTCTCACAAATAATTATATCTCTATTTATGAAACAAATTGTTGTTGGCATTATGTTTCTGGTATGGCTATATGTTACAGATGTTGTACTTGATGGCAACACCCGTGGCAAGGCTCTCAATTTGTTGAAAATTAAGAAGTACGCAGGAGAACAGTTCAGAAGATGCGTACCCATAGGTACACCGTGAAGGGACCGCGGCCAGACACGCAGGTCAGCCGTTCAGGAGGTGCGTACCCCCAGTGCACTCACTTCAAGGCAGAGAAAAGCACACGAGGGGTTTCTTATGTTTAACCCTTGGTATTTAACTGACGGTATTTGTGTTATTATGGTTTTGGCTCGTGGTATTGATCCATGATTTTAGGAGGAGCTTGCCTATATAAAGCAAAGGAGATCACTTGGCTAAGTATCTTTTGCAATTGAATATCTTAAGATTTGAAATATTGGGTTAAAAGCTTGATCTATATGTAAGAGAAGTAGAAAGCGAATCTGTGAAGGGTGATCTCTCGAGCGCATGATCAGATCTGGGCATCCGACTAACTTTGCCACACTGGTGGACTGCCAATTCGGCCCTAATCAGAAGTACGCAGGTGTTTGACGGTACAGCTGCGTGGGTACGCTGAGCAGAAACAGGAGAGCTGCGTGGGTACGCAGAGCAGAAGAAGGAGAACTGCATGGGTACGCAGAGAGACAGAGGTTCATGTGCGTACACACAGCTAAAGTGCGCGGCGCGATAGTATCCTTGAGTGCGTGGTTTCAGTAATGGTACGCGGTGCGATAATATTTTTGGGTGCGTACCTACAGTAACAGTACGCGGCGCGACAATATTTCTGGTTGCGTACCTACAGTAACAGTACGCGGCGCGATAGTGTCTCTGGGTGCGTACCTACAGTAACAGTATGCAGCGCGGTTGAAGAAACAGTGCGTGGACACGCAGTGCGGCAGAAGGGTCTCTGCGGGTATACGCAGGGGAGCAGAAGGTGAAGTGCGTATGCACGCAGACCAGAGAAAGAAAAACTGTGTATCTGTCTTAAGACCTTTTGTTTGGCTGTACTTTTCTGTTGATAAGGTGTTCTGGGTTTAGTTCTATTATTGTTGATCTGGTTACTACAGTTGACTGGGTGATTTTCTTATACTTGATGATCATTTGATGTTTATGGATCTAGTTTGAAAATTTATGAAAAGTGGTCCTTGTAAGAAATGAAGTAGGGGGTTATAGCTCCCTTCCAGGAGAGACTGGAAAACGAGAGAGAGTTGTAGCTCTCTGCAGGTTGTAGCCTGCGTACTGGTAAAGGACTGCACCAGTACAAAACCATTGTAAAAGGAGTTTCTAATTTGAAAGAAGATAGAGACATATTACAGCAGGTGGTTTTCACCCACATTGGGTTTCCACCTTATATCTGGTGTTCTTTGGTGTGACTATCTGTTTTTCTTGTTCATGCTCGTTATTTTATGGTACTGATATGCAAAAATAATTCAAAGTATAAATAATGAATATTTGTTAAAAGAACTTGATAATACTGATTCACCCCCCCTCTCAGTATTATTTCCAACAATTGGTATCAGAGCAGGTCCTTCGGAGAAGCTTGATCGCTTGAAGGAAGATCATTCATCATGAGCAACTACGAGAGGGAAGCATCAATCAGGCCACCAATCTTTGATGGGACAAACTTCAATTATTGGAAGGTAAGAGTTACTGCCTATCTTCAATCTCTTGGTACAGAAGTTTGGGATATCATAGATACAGGCTACGCTTTTCCTTCAGCTACACCTACAGATGCGGCCGAAAAGAAGAAATATGAAACAAATGCTAAAGCAGTCAATACTTTGCTCGGATGCTTATCTCAAATAGAATTCGTAAAGGTTATGCAATATAAATCCGCAAAAGAAATATGGGACAAGATTGTCTTGAGCTACGAAGGAGATGAACAGGTAAAGCGTGCTAAAATTCAAACTCTCAGGATTCAGTATGAGAATCTCAGGATGTATAATGATGAAAGTGTGGCTAACTATTTTCTTCGGGTTGATGAGATCGTTAATTGCATGAAAAATTTGGGTGAAGAAATAAAAGAGGCTATTGTGGTTGAAAAGGTTCTAAGATCATTATCCCCCAAGTTTGAATCTAAACTATCTGCAATAGAAGAAAAGGAAAATCTACGAATTCTTACTATGTCTCAGCTACATGGAATTCTAACTGCTTATGAAATGAGAAAGGGAGGTCCATCAGACAGAAGAGAAGCTGCTTTCAAGGCGTCAAGAAAAGGAGATTATTATGAAGCAAGTCACGTACCAGAAGAAGAAGAAGAAGAATCAAATTTTGTCAGAAATCTTCAAAGGGGTTCTGGAAGGTTCAGAGGTAAGTTACCTTTTAAATGCTTTGCTTGTGGAAGAGTAGGTCATTATGCTGCAAAATGTCCTTATAAGGATAAAGGAAAGGAACCTGCTAGATGGAACAAGAAACAGGGTGCAAATAAGAAAAGCTACTACACTCATGAAGATAGTGATGGTCTATCAAATAGTGATGAAGATGAACAAGGTAATGAATATAAACTGTTAATGGCATTTGAAGATGATGATTATATGGATGCTATAGATGTGGATAACCTTTTTGAAGAAATTACTAGACTCAAGAGATGTATAGAAGAAAAGAATATGATCATTGATACTCTACAATTTCAAATTGATGAAAAGGAAAAACATCTTGAAAAATTAGAAGGTGAAATTGTTGCTCTTAGAAAAGAGATTGAGAAAACGAAAGCTATTAATCTTAAGTTTGTCAAAGGATCTGAAACTCTGGATGAGATTATCAATGTACAGCATTCTCCTCTAAACAAGACAGGTCTGGGCTATAATGGAGAAACTTCTCAAGCATCCACTTCAAAAAGTTATCTTGATGCAGCAAAAAGGAATGAGCAAAAGCACAATGGAGACTATCAGGTAAAGCAGGGACGAATTGCAAACAAAGACTATCAGGGGCAATCCGTCTTAAGAGTGAACAAAAGCTACAACCAGCCACAGGTAAAATATTCTCAATTTGGTTCAAGAATGAATGACAATAGAGATTACAATCACTTGGCCGGTAGATTTGATAACCGTAGAAGTTTCTTCAATGGACAATGTTTCTCTTGTCATAACTTTGGTCACAAAGCAGCTCAATGTGTTGCATATAAAACAATCATGACTAGAGAAGCTCAAAAACAAAGAAGTATGACCGGGATTACAAAAAGGACCTATAACAACTTTTCGGCTCTTGAAAATGAAGTTGAATGTTCTATTTGCAATAACTTTGGTCATGAATATTCTGAATGCAGGAGCAGGTTTCAGCAGAAAAAGGAACAAGCCTCAAGCACCAAAACATGGAGAATAAAGGAACCACAAACAGAAAGATGTGGGATAGCATTTTATGTAGAGGGACAGGAAAATCTATGGTACATTGACAGTGGATGTTCGAAGCATATGACAGGTGATAAAGAAAAACTTGAGTCATATTCTGCTCTAGAAAAAGGAAAGAAAGTTTCGTTTGGAAATGATACTCCTGCAACTATAAAAGGAAAAGGCATTGCTCAGTTAAAAGAAAAGGTCAAGGCTAGAAATGTTTTGTATGTTGATGGATTGAAGCATAATCTTCTAAGTGTCAGCCAGATGTGTGATCAAAGAACCGAGGTGATATTCAGATCAAATGGATGTCTTGTTCGTGATCTTGATACAGGTAAAACAGTGATCAAAGGCAAAAGAACTCCAAATAATCTGTACATATTTGAAGAAGGACAACAACAATGCTATTTGAGCAAGGATGATGAGCACTGGTTATGGCATCGGAGGTTGGGGCATCTAAGCTTTTCACAAATAAGGAAAGCATGCAAATATCAGGCAGTTCGCGATCTTCCAGATATCAAAATTCCTGACAACACCATATGCAAATCATGTCAGTTTGGAAAACAAACCAGAACTAACTTTCCAGAGAAGGAAGTATCATCTAGCATGCCTCTTGAGCTAGTACATACATATACATGCGGTCCATTCAGGAAAAGAACACCTCGAGGAGAAGAATACTTGATATTATTCATTGACGATTTCTCCAGGTTTGTCTGGTTAGGACTTATGAAGCACAAAGATGAAGCATTCGAAAAATTCAAATCCTTCAAAGCCTTGGTTGAAAATGAATCAGGTCACAAAATTAAGTGCCTCAGATCCGACAGAGGTGGGGAGTTTACCTCAAATGAATTTTTCGATTTCTGTGAAGAACATGGGATAAGAAGAGAATTCTCTACAGCTAGAACTCCTCAGCAAAATGGAGTTGTGGAAAGAATGAACAGAACAGTCCAACAAATGGCTCGTGCTATGCTTGATGAGTCAGGAACTCCCGCAACTTTCTGGGGTGAAGCTGCACATGCTGCGGTTGTTATTCTCAACAAAACAAATGTCCGGGTGAACATCACTCAAACTCCTCATGAGCTATGGAGTGGTAAGACTCCTTCGGTAAAGCACTTCAAAATCTTTGGGAGCAAATGCTATATTAAGAATACTGATGAGCAGCTTGGCAAACTTGAACCTAGAGCAGATGAAGGCATTCTTCTTGGTTACTCTCCACATAGCAAAGCATACAAATGCTACAATAAAATACTTGGCAGAATTGTTGACATCATTGATGTAGTGGTTGATGAGAAGGGATACATTCCTAGGCAAGTACATCATGAAGACATCGAAGAAGATGAAGGCTACCCTCAACGATAGAATGATGAAGAACCTCAAGAAGAACCAGAGGAGCAGACAAGAATAGAAGAAAAGACTCCATCCAGATATGTTCAGAAGAATCATCCAGAATCTCAGATTATGGGGCAGAAAGAAGCAGGTGTACAAACAAGAAGAACAGTTGCAGAAGCCTCAAGCTATTTGGCATTACTCTCCTCTACTGAACCACAAAATGTGAAAGAGGCATGCAAAGATGAATGTTGGGTGAAAGCAATGGATGAAGAACTTGAGCAGATCGAAAAGAACAACACTTGGGAGCTGGTTCCTAGACCAAAGGATAAGAATGTTATAGGAACAAAATGGGTCTTCAAAAATAAATTGAATGAAAATGGAGAAGTAATTAGAAACAAGGCCAGACTTGTTTGTAAAGGGTATGCGCAGCAAGAAAGAATAGACTTTGAAGAAACCTTTGCTCTTGTTGCAAGACTTGAGGCCATCCGAATGTTCCTTGCTCTCTCAAGTTTTCAAAACTTCAAAGTATTTCAAATGGACGTGAAATCAGCCTTTCTGAATGGAGACTTGGAAGAAGAAGTATATATTGAGCAGCCAGATGGGTTCATTCTTGGAAATGATCCAAATCTTGTATGCAGATTGAAAAAGGCTCTCTATGGTCTCAAACAAGCTCCAAGGGCTTGGTACTATCGTTTGGACAAATATCTTCATCAACAAGGTTTTTCAAAAGGATCAGCAGATAGCAATCTTTATATAAAAGTTGAAAATGACAAATTGCTAATACTTGTTGTGTATGTAGATGACATTATTTTTGGTAGCAATGAAGAAGCTATGAGTCAAAGCTTTGCCTTGGTCATGCAGAAAGAATTTGAAATGTCCTTGCTGGGAGAACTAACATATTTCCTTGGTTTGCAAATCCAACAAAAAGAAGGAGGAATCTTTTTATCTCAAACCAAGTTTCTCAAACAGATTTTGAAGAAATATGGCATGGAAGATGCAAAACCAGTAAGTACACCCATGGTCACAGGATGTAGCCTCAGTGCAAATGATGAATCTGCAGCAGTACATCAACCAACCTACAAATCTATGATTGGAAGTCTACTTTATTTGACAGGTACCCGACCGGACATCATGCATGTAGTAGGAATAGTTGGAAGATTTCAGGCAAATCCAAAGGAGACTCATCTTCAGGCAGTGAAGAGAATTTTCAAATATCTTCAAGGGACACAAAATTATGGCTTATGGTATCCTAGAGATACAGATCTCACACTTCATGCTTATACAGATGCAGATTGGGCCGGAAGCGTGGATGACAGGAAGAGCACAAGTGGTGGTGCGTTCTTTATGGGCTCCAGATTAGTATCTTGGTTCAGCAAGAAACAGAGTTCGATTGCCTTGTCTACAGCTGAAGCGGAATATGTTGCTGTTGCATCTTGCTGCACTCAACTCCTTTGGATGATGCAGACCTTGCAGGATTTTCAAATCACTTGTACACCACCTATCTCCATCTTATGTGATAACACAAGTGCAATCAGCATCTCAAAGAATCCTGTCATGCATTCAAAAACCAAGCACATACCAATCAAGTATCATTTTCTCCGGGAACAAGTGTTTGAACAGAAAGTCAAGTTGGAGTATGTTCCTTCTAAGGAACAGGTTGCTGATATTCTCACCAAACCATTGCCCAGGGAGACTTTTGAATACCTCAGGCAAAAGCTGGGGGTTGTTGATGCATCATCTTATTGTTGAAACTCTTTTGATTGATGGTTGTACGCATGGTTCATCTGGGGTATATGCGTACACGTGCTGGGTTGCGGCACAGGTTCAGGGGGAGCATATAATGCATTGTTGGCATTATGGAGGATGTACAAAAGGAGATCATGGAAGCTGGTCTGAATATAGCTGCAATATGTCTCTATCTCTTTCTTGGTCATTGATGGTGTCTGGTGGATTATGGTTCTTCTTTGCAGATCTGGTTCATATTCAGGGGGAGCATAACCCTTTTCCCTTGATGTCAAAGGGGGAGAATGACGCTGAAGTTTTTGAGGTTGCCATCAAGTCCAAAGGGGGAGATTGTTGGCATTATGTTTCTAGTATGGCTATATGTTACAGATGTTGTACTTGATGGCAACACCCGTGGCAAGGCTCTCAATTTGTTGAAAATTAAGAAGTACGCAGGAGAACAGTTCAGAAGATGCGTACCCACAGGTACACCATGAAGGGACCGCGGCCAGACACGCAGGTCAGCCGTTCAGGAGGTGCGTACCCCCAGTGCACTCACTTCAAGGCAGAGAAAATCACACGAGGGGTTTCTTATGTTTAACCCTTGGTATTTAGCCGACGATATTTGTGTTATTATGGTTTTGGCTCGTGGTATTGATCCATGATTTTAGGAGGAGCTTGCCTATATAAAGCAAAGGAGATCACTTGGCTAAGTATCTTTTGCAATTGAATATCTTAAGATCTGAAATATTGGGTTAAAAGCTTGATCTATATGTAAGAGAAGTAGAAAGCGAATCTGTGAAGGGTGATCTCTCGAGCGCATGATCAGATCTGGGCATCTGACTAACTGTGCCACACTGGTGGACTGCCAATTCGGCCCTAATCAGAAGTACGCAGGTGTTTGACGGTACAGCTGCGTGGGTACGCAGAGCAGAAATAGGAGAGCTGCGTGGGTACGCAGAGCAGAAGAAGGAGAACTGCGTGGGTACGCAGAGAGACAGAGGTTCAGGTGCGTACACAAAACTAAAGTGCGCGGCGCGATAGTATCCTTGAGTGCGTGGTTTCAGTAATGGTACGCGACGCGATAGTATTTCTGGGTGCGTACCTACAGTAACAGTACGCGGCGCGATAGTATTTCTGGGTGCGTACCTACAGTAACAGTACGCGGCGCGATAGTGTCTCTGGGTGCGTACCTACAGTAACAGTACGCAGCGCGGTTGAAGAAACAGTGCGTGGACACGCAGTGCGGCAGAAGGGTCTCTGCGGGTATACGCAGGGGAGCAGAAGGTGAAGTGCGTACGCACGCAGACCAGAGAAAGAAAAACTGCGTATCTGTCTTAAGACCTTTTGTTTGGCTGTACTTTTCTGTTGATAAGGTGTTCTGGGTTTAGTTCTATTATTGTTGATCTGGTTACTACAGTTGACTGGGTGATTTTCTTATACTTGATGATCATTTGATGTTTATGGATCCAGTTTGAAAATTTATGAAAAGTGGTCCTTGTAAGAAAAGAAGTAGGGGGTTGTAGCTCCCTTCCAGGAGAGACTGGAAAACGAGAGAGAGTTGTAGCTCTCTGCAGGTTGCAGCCTGCGTACTGGTAAAGGACTGCACCAGTACAAAACCATTGTAAAAGGAGTTTCTAATTTGAAAGAAGATAGAGACATATTGCAGCAGGTGGTTTTCACCCACATTGGGTTTCCACCTTATATCTGGTGTTCTTTGGTGTGACTATCTGTTTTTCTTGTTCATGCTCGTTATTTTATGGTACTGATATGCAAAAATAATTCAAAGTATAAATAAGGAAGATTTGTTAAAAGAACTTGATAATACTGATTCACCCCCCTCTCAGTGTTATTTCCAACAATTGTAACAAAATCAACGCTAGTAAATATGTAATGATTGTGGTATTTTAAAATAAAAATTATGATAAAAAAATTTCATTTCAAATTAAAATTCTTGTACAAAGATTATAAAAAATAATTAATAGTCTTACTTATATTAAATATAAAAAATTCTTGTACAAAGATTATAAAAAATAATTAATAGTCTTACTTATATTAAATATTTTTTTATATGGATATATTTGTTATTTTGATTTTATCTATTAAATTTTTTATATCACTTATATATATATAAACGAGCCATTCTTCAAAGTTATCACATGATAGAGCTTTCTTTATTATAAGACTCTTTAAAGGAAGATTACGAGATATCTGAAATGCAAAAGAACTCCATTTTCATCTTTTGAACAATGAAAATAACTAGAGACGCTATAAAGATGAATCCAAACATGTTAATAGAGTACAACGAAGATGTCATTATTGTCTTATTTTAATTAAAATGGATTAATGGAAACATGAATGCTTCAGATGTTATATGGTATAACATTAGATGCTCCAGTGGTTTTTAATGTTATATATTATAACATTTATGTTATCTACAATTCCTACATTTTTCACTAAAATCAATTCATTGATTTATTGAAAATTATAGTACATGTACCTTAAAG
This sequence comes from Pinus tabuliformis, assembly GCA_031772625.1. NCBI lineage: Eukaryota > Viridiplantae > Streptophyta > Pinopsida > Pinales > Pinaceae > Pinus > Pinus tabuliformis. The sequence goes on along the minus strand of CM062815.1, from coordinate 110,763,829 downwards.
TTAATATCTGTACATAATTGATAAATCTTAAACTTGTCTCTAAAGTGAATGGCCGAAATGAAAATCTTTAACATAAAAGTTTCGCACTTATTCGAAAAAGCAAAAGGTTAGGGTATTAGCAGAACTTTTGACCATATCCATGTGATGTGCTACAATTTAATAACAATAAATTATAAATTTTCTTCCCTTCGTACACAACTATAATTTGATTAATTTAATATTTCTTTGACTTTAATCTACTGTTCCTTTAGTTTTGATTCCATTGAACGGAAATTAAAAGAACTGCACTTTGATAAGAAGCTGAGGGCCATTGACTCGTATTAAATGTGGGACTAACATAAAGGACCATTTATTAACATAAAATGTTTAGTTTAATTACAAAGTTATATTTGTGTATGTGTGTTTTATTACAAAGTTATATTTGTATATATGTGTGGTAAAGCGTTAAATTATAGGTTAGTGAGGACGTACAAGAAAAAGTGATCAGTAACTGTGGCAGTAAATAGAGAAGTTGTGCGGTTAATAAAGAGGATAGTTTGAAGGATGCAAAAATTATATTAAATTATCAGATTTTTTATTTATTTATTTATTTAATATATATATAGAATGTTTGTAAGGTATAATAGAAAAAAAATAAAATTATAAAATAATTTTATTGAATATTTTAAAAATATGAGATGGTTATTGAATAATTAAATTTATAAAGACATGTGATTCGTATTTTTATTTTAAATTAGAAAGAGAATTTATGAAGAATGGGTAATTTCAAAATATAGATTGCCATTTTTGTTTTGGACTATTACTATTACAAAATGTACAATTATTTCATAAATGGCATAAATATGAAGAATCGGTAATTTCTAAATATCGGTTGTGCCACAAGTAGGTTAATTACAATATGTTCTTGGAGGCTTGAACCCATGTTGTTGAAGAAACAAATTGTTCATTAAATTACTCAAACAACGTACTCTAACTAATACAGGAAATGACTTTCATGATGTTTTTTCTGGTTAATTGTAACCAAAATCCAATAGAGATTTTTAAAACCTTGAGTTTAAGTTGTTTAATATGTAGATTTTGAGTGCCTCTGGGGTTTTTCAGGGTGTTGAATCCATCTATACATTCAAAAATGCATTTTAAACAACAAAAAATCACATTCTTTCTTGAAATTGTTTTACCAGATTTCAGTTAAAAATGGATTTTGTGTATAAGTTAGACTACACCCTAAAATCCTTTGGATTTCCTTGAAAGGAAGACATGGAAATGTATTTTGTTCCCAGTTATTTGTACATTGTCACAAAAAACATGCCAATTTTTTATTGAAATGCAACAATAATTTTATTAAAATTAAAATTCATAAAATTTAGATATATTTTTTTGTGAATATTAATATTAGTTTAAGAAAACAATCTATAAGAAAATGTGTTAACTCCATAATATTAATTAAAAAACAATTTATAAGAAAATATGTTATTTTATAATAATACTTTTTCAAAAAATATCAATATGTTAAAATTGAATTGAATTATATGTTTGTCTCTCTAAATTTTTGGAATAGTGACTTTTCTTCTCTAAAGGACGAGGACGAGGACGACGATGATGATCTCGATTCCATATATATATATATATATGAATTAATATTTGAATCATATTTTATAATTTTTGTGTTCTCAAAAAAATAAATCCCTTCCCTTTACACAAAATGAAAAAGTAAAAATTATCCTTTTGAGAAGTAACATCCACTAGTATCCTCTCCCAATCAGGGGGTTGGAAGTTGGGATGTTATTGGTCGGGGGAGCCCGCCACCTCATCGCCTCCTAGAGCATTTAAAAGGGGGGAGGGGGGAGGGGGGAGGGTGTGGTCAACCCTCCCATGCAACACACATGTAAATTACATACACTACTACAAATTGAAATGCTAGTCTTTACTACGCTCGATTGCTCCAAGAGGAGAGATATTTCTCCCCCACCATAGATATGACAACTCTCTTGAGCATCTGATACAAGAAGGTTTCCATTCAACAGTAAATTCACAGAGCCATATTATAGTCAATGGGATTCCTATCAAGATTGAACATTGGCCTTATGTTTTGGTTATGAATTGAAATGCACCTTCATTCTAAGTGACCTGGACTTTCAATTTGGGGGTCTTCAACATAGACACTAGTAACTGAGAAATGGTAAGGGGACAGGCCTTCAGCATGCAGTGGCCATAAATCTCAAGAAACTAATGACAACATTAGAGCTCGATGTTGAAAAAGGCAAAGGCGCTTGTCTTTCAACAACTAGCACGACCTCATCCGTTCAGATTCGGAGGGTTGGTCAATACAAGTTAATGTTTTATTTTTCTAGTTCAATGATTTCATTCTTTGGTTTCGATTTTAGCTGGTGGATGTTTGCTTATTTTGTTTTGGGCTCAACTAGATTGGGTAAAGGCCTGAATTGTAGTGTCTCTTGGCAAGTATTACACCTTTCCAAAAGTCTTTCATCTACCATCCCTTTTCATTCATCCTCCCTTGTTTGTTTACCTTATCTGCCTTGGAAACCCACAGCCCCCTAGGTTTTTCCTTTTTCTACCTTTATCATTCTCAACCCTTTTAATCCCTAAGCATTTTAGGTAAGCCATCTTGTATAACTATTTTTCTATTGGTGCAGTATGCCTTGACAATGAATGTGTAGTTGTGGGGGATGGAGGCAGATGCCCTTAGGGCAGGCTATGTTCCCAAGCTCATGCTCAAGATGTTGCAATCATCTTCCATCCTACCACCCCTCGGAAATTCATGAGGAAATTTGCCAACTCGAAGACCTAACCACCAACAACCGACAAACTTATTATGATTCCAAAATCTAGCTGGAGGTAGCTAATCGAGTTCCTGGCACTAGCCATATTAGGGGAATATGGAGCCGACACCTTAACTCCATCACCCTCCATTGGCAAATGAAAACACTCCTAGGAAGGGTCTTCAAGGAGAAACATGAAGGCCACAACGATTAATCTCTTCTCTAAACAAAATCAAGTGGGTACAATGTTATCAACGCTCTTGTCTTTCTAGTTGGATGCCACACATGCTCACCTTAAAAGCCATCTTCAGTGTGATTTAAAACCTCCCGCTCGAGCTGGAACAAGCGCTCAAGACCTGGTCCGTGTTACTTATTCAAACTCTTGATGATATACTCTGCCTTCTGGAATTTTTTTAATTTCTTTATGTAGTCTAGTCTACGACACTTGTTAGTAGTTTATCTATGTTAGATAGTCTATGACACTTGTTAGTAGTTTATCTACGTTAGATATTTCTTACTTAAACTCTAGTCAGCGGTCAACATTTCTCTAGTGGTAGATGAAAGTTGGACATTACATGAACAATAATATTTTCGCTAATATATGATGAAATTCTAAAATAATACATACTTTAATTTAAAAAGATAAAAAATAAATAAAAAAATCCACTGATAACCTAATTATTAATTTATTTTTTTTTATATTATTTTAATGAAACTTTCTTTTAAACTCTCCGTTATTTGAGAAAAATTTTCATATAATTTTTAAAAGAAAATAAATTAAAAATTTAATATAAAATTTAGAAATAAAAATAAAACTAAATCTTACTATTGAATAGAGCATTCAATAATGAATTTACAAACACTAAGTTTAACACTTTCCCTACCATTCTTTAAAATTGTACTTCCATAAAAACTTGTAAAAATAAAGAATGTTTCTTTATTTTTATCATCCCTCAGCCCAATATATGAAAAGACCATTTCTACGAACCCACTTACCAAAAGGTATGACATATCCGATAGTTGAGAAGGTAGAAAATTGCTCATGAAAAGAAAGAAAAAATGTCTACAACAACGAGTCTAATCCGTACGATATTATTAGAAAAACAAAAAATTGGTTTCAAATTTGGTTTTTCATGTTACCAATAAAAGATGGACAGAAAATTTGGTATCAATTTGTAAGGATAAACTGACATGGTTTTAGTTGAGTCCAATGGATGTTGGTAAGATGTCAATTATGTTTTGTCATGTAATATGTGGAATTAGAATGTTGTGTGATTCACATTCTTTATATGGCATTATGATTAAGGGGACTACCTACTAGGCATCAATGACCATTCAGGAAATGGCAAGGACTACCTACTAGGCATCAATGACCATTAAGGAAATGGCATCCTCGTCCTGCATGCAATATTAGGTATGATACGATATCACATTTAACATGGCATCTTTGTTCTACTTTCAATGAGTTCATAAAAAAATCATAAATATTTGTTATAAACTTTAATGGGATACAATTTTTATTTAAAATTTATAAAATAGTAAAATATATATACGAGATAAGTTTATTTAAAATTCAAATTATATTTTAATGGGTATAGACCATACAAGATTTAGTATAGATAGTTGTTTTCAAGGTAATTGGGTGATTGGTTAATTTTGTGTGAGCGATAGGTTCAAATCTTCAGGTAAGATGTATTAGTTTATACTAATGGGTTAACTAGAGATATCATTCACATATATAAGAGTTAGAACATGTGAATATTGTTGACTGAAATATGATTTTGTTAGTTGTCATGATTTATAAGTACTTAATAGGGCTCTAAAATATTTATATAGAGCTATTTGTAATGATTTTTACTAAGTTAAATAAGCTTAAAATTTGTGTATATTAGAATACTTTTTATAACATATATATCTTCTAAATTAGTAATAATGATGAATTTTAATAAAAGGGAAGACAAATATTAATAACTTAAAATTAGATTAAAATAATAATTAAAAAAGATATATAATCCACAATTATTTAAAAAACGGATGGTGCGCGGTTAGGTTTCACAAGTTCAAGCCAAAAAAGGAAATATTTTAAGAGGAAAATTTTGGTAAGTCATTGATAATTTTAAATCAGAAATCTCATGAAGGATGGTAGACGAAACATTCCTAATATCATATGAAGATTAAATGAATAAGTTTGTTTTACAATTGGCATTTATGAGTGTACAAATATCCCACGAAGAAAATGTTGATGGAATATTGATTATTGTCTTTCAATCTAAGAAAATGTGTAATATCTTAGTTTAGATGTTTTTTGATGTATTGGACCAAATTATGTAGACATGAATATATTGGCAAGAGTGTAGTTATAAATGTTTCCCATGGGTAGTAGATGGAAAATTCTTATATAAATTGTTAGTGTGGAGCTTAAGGCCAATGCTCTACAACTGAATGACTAATAATGTGTTGTTGACAATTAAAATAATGATACAAGGATCATTGATAAAGAGAACCTAAGGAGCTATGATCCCATAAAAAGGAAAAGGTAAGAGGTTGCCCTATGTCTCATAACTTTTCCATATCCTAACTTTTTTATGATTATTTTATTTTCTCACTTCTTACTAATGTCAATGAGCTAAGTTAAATTAAAGGGGAATCTAAAATTTGAGGACTTAACTCCTAGACTCAAGTAATTACCTCCTACCTTGAAGCAACAAAATCTCACTTTCATGGAATCAAGAAAAGAGTAGATAGAGGTCTCCTCACTACTAATTGTTCAGTCAAGCAAAATAGGAAAATATTGAGCTAGGAAGAGGGAGCTTAAGAAAAATGCACTTATTAAAGGTAAAATAGGTCTTTTCATGGATAAAAAGTAGCCCAAGTCTTTGTATAATCCACAAAGATATGGAAGGATATTATTGTGTGTCAATAGAAACCAATAATGGATGGGGATGTATCCTCTTACATGTGTGTACATTTTTTTTCTTTGAGTTGTCCAAAAAAAATTCAAAATTATGCTAAAAATTAAATATGAAAATGGAGAATGAATTGGACTCTTGCTATACATACTAAAAAGTTAGAAGAGGAAGATTATTCTTGAGGCACTAAAGAGAAAAAAAGGGAGTGACTTGCTATGTTGATGGGTTAGTAGTGTGAGTTTCAAAATCAGTTTGACTGAAATATTAATTAAAGAACTCACAATGGATTTATTATTTTATCTTGGAAGCTTTGGGTAAGGTGAAAAATGACTTGGGAGTCTTGAACTTGTCTCTTTCACCTTGGTAGTTTAATAGCCCAACTAGGGGGTAGATTTCATAGACGAATACCTACGGTTGGGTGGAAATTTTCTCACACTTAATCAATTGCTTGAACCAAATTATTAATAGCATATGTGTTTTATCTCTATTTTGGGATTTTTTTTGTAATATTTGAATATAAAGCTTTATTTCCTATTAATAACTATGTGTATCATACTCTAATACAAGTAGTCTTGAAATCTATGATATGTTCATGTTAAAATAATTTACTTGTTGCACTACCATAATCCATAATACTATCCCATTCAAATAAAAATAACATTAAAACATCCTTTTTTCGTTAATAGTTTATTTGGTTATGAAAACAAGAGTTGAGGAAATAGGAGCTCATTTAATATATTGACCACTACAAAAGGCACCAAGGAAAATAATCCTGAGATCCATTCATTTAATTGAGGTTGTATTTGTGTTGGGGAAAATTAATCGCTTAATAAAAACAACTAATCACGTGAACATTAATTATCAACTTGAGGAGCGTCTTTTTATTTCAAGGTGATGCAGGAGCATCTAGACTTAGCTAGCAATGTGATTGTATGTTCACATGTTGTGGCTAACAAGAGATGAATTTCATTGATTTGAGTGGTTAAAATCAATTCTTAGTAGAGAGGGTTGGATCTCTTGAAAATTATCTTTACTCCAATTATTGTAATAATTAGAATATTGCATTATTTTTAGAATAGGAGATAAGTTGTTAGTATAGGTGTGTATCATAGCTTGAGAATAGGGACTTAATGGTTGAGTTGATAAAAATAGAGATTGAGTTGTCAATGCAATTAGGATAGGATTTGATTCATAAAAGAGGAAAGAATGTAATGACAAAAAGATTAGATGATCGAGAACAGAGTGAGTAAGTGAGAGTTTGAGTGAGAGATAGGGTTTGAGATTGAAACAAAGGTCAGAAAAACTATTGTAATTGAGCCGAGAGGGCCAAGACCCTGTAATTTCCATTTTGTTAAAGAATTGATTGAAGTGTGGTGTGACGCACTGTTCTAGGGCAGAAATTCTCTTATGACTGTGTATCAGCGTTCTGGACCCTAATCAGGTATTTTTCTCTGTTCATACATTTTATTGAATATCACAGTCGATTAATATTAATGATTAATATTGAGCTTAAGCGTTAAAATTTCCTTAAGCGTCTTTATTAAAATTGTGAATTAAGAATGTGGTAGTATTCGATAAGTGGGAAGTGGTATCTCATGCGCCCTAAAGGTGGTAAGCGGTATTCCTAAATTTCACGCGATTAGCTTAAGTGGGTGACACGTAGCACGAGAAAACTACTTTTCTTGCGCGCTCTCGTCCTGATATTGGTAGTGCAAGAATCTGTGCAAGATTACACAATAGTCGTTGGATCAAATAGGTCAGATCAACCGTGGAGATTGTTTGGGCTAGTTGGCACGTGATACGATGCGATATTCGTTGGATCTAGAGAAGTGAGATCAATGGTGCGGATTGAAGCGTTCAGTATGAGGAAAGGTCAAAGTGGGACAGGCGGTGATTGGTCAGGTTAGTGGGATCCTCGGGAAAAATCCACGTACAAGATCCGTCAACACGCAGCTGATTGGTTACAAAGTTAACCAACAGTCTAATTCCAAACTACCACCCCATTTTCGTCAACCTCCTGTGTCATTTTTGGTATTAGAGCACAAAGATTAAGTCTTGCTACAGTAAACCTACCACTGAGGAGAGGAGCTGGCATAGGTCGGGGAATACCTATAGCAAATGCAGTTCTGCTGGATGAGATCCAGAACTTGTGTACAAGGATGGAGACAATGGATAATTCTTAGAGGAGAGCACCTGATGAAGGAGATGCCAGTGCTGTAGAAGAATCTTCTGAGGAAGAAGAAGAGGAGGAAAGTGAAGCTACCAAAGTTCTCAAGATATTGGCTAAAGCAAGTGGAAGACCAAAGGTGGAAATACCTTTGTATGATAGGAATCTCAATGTAGAAGAATTGATGGACTAGATCAGTTCATTAGATAAGTATTTTGACTATGAGGAGGTTGATGATAAAAAGAAGGTGAAATTTGCAGTTACGAGATTGAAGCGTCATGTAGTTATCTGGTGGGATGAATTACAAACGTCCAGAGGGAGAAAGGGAATGACCAAGATCAAACAATGGGATAAAATGGTAAGTAGATTGAAAGCCAAATTTATGCCAAAATATTATCAGTTAAATCTTTTCAGATAGTTACAAAATTTGAGGCAAAAAGGAATGACTGTGAAAGAATAAAAAGAAGAGTTTTAGAAACTGAGCATTAGAGCAGGACATGCAGAGGATGATGTAGAAAAGGTAGCCAGATACATAAATGGGTTGGGATATGACATACAGGATGAAATCAACTTGTTGAGTTTGAAGACAATTGAAGATGCCTATCAAGCAGCTTTGAAGGCAGAAAAGAAGATGTTGAGGAAGAAAAATCAGAGGAATAGAGGAAAAAGTTCAGCAAGAGGTAGAGGAACTACCAGATCAAGATTTCAGCACCCTCAGGGTGAAGCAGGAGGTTCAAGTAGTAGACCACCACAGAGAGGAGAATTTAGTAGAGGAATATTTGCACCCAGAGGAAGAGGCTGAGGAAGAGAAATTTGGTGTTACGCATGTGGAGAATGGGGACATGGATCATGGGACTGTCCTCATAATAAAGTAACAAATCAGAGGAATGTGAATGTGGCTAAGGCAAGGGAAGAAAGACTTAAAATTTCAAACAAGGAAGAATCACCTGAAGTAGGAGAGTCCTTGTTGTTGAAAAGGGTATTGCTTAAGGTAGAGAAAGAGACAAGAGAACCAGCCCAGAGAAAGAGTTTATTCAGAACTACATGCAAGTCCAAAGGAAAATGTTGTAAAATGATAATTGATAGTGGAAGCACTGGTAACCTTGTTTCTATATAAATGGTGGACAAGTTAGGATTAGTGAAAACAGTACACCCTACTCACAAAGTATCATGGCTGGAAAAAGGACATCAACTTATTGTGACAGAACAATGTAAGGTAGAGATACAGATTGGTACTTATAAGGATGCGATATTGTTGGATGTAATGCCAATGGATGTATGCCATGTGTTGCTGGGAAGACCTTGGCAGTTTGATCGGAAAGATATTCATGATGGGAGAAGAAATACTTACACTATGGAGAAGGATGGAAATAAACACACACTGTTGCCATTGAAGGATGAAGCAGACAAAGAAGTGCCTGGAAATAGTGTTATGCTGATGATGGGAAAGAATTGTTGCATGAAGTCAAGAAGGATGAGTAGATGCATTTTGTTGTCATAAGGAGACCTAAGGTAATTTTAACTTCCACAAACTTAGATGATTTATCTGAAGATATCAAAACTCTGTTGAATGATTTTGTTGATATTATTGTGGATGAGTTTCCAAATGCATTACCACCCATTAGGAGTATTAGTCATCATATTGATCTAATACCTGGAGCAAGTTTGCCAAACAAAGTAGCATACAGGTTAACTCCTCAAGAAAATGAAGAAGTTGTAAGATAAGTACAGGAACTGATGGATAAGGGATTAATCAGAGAGAGTCTTAGTCCATGTGCTATACCAACAATACTTAGTCCAAAGAAAGGTGGTGAATGGCGTATGTGTACAGATTCCAAATCCATAAACAAGATTACTATCAGGTATAGATTTCTTTTACCACGCATGGATGATTTGATGGATTGTTTAAGTGGGTCAAAGTATTTCCCTGAAATAGATTTGAAGAGTGGATATCATCAAATAAGGATTAGAGAAGGAGATGAATGGAAGACTACATTTAAAATAATTAGTGGCTTGTATGAATGGTTAGTGATGCCTTTTGGACTCACTAATGCACCTAGCACATTCATGAGATTAATGAATGAAGTCTTGAAGGAATATGTAGTCAAGTTTTTCATTGTTTATCTTGGTGATATTCTAGTTTTCAGTAGAAGCAAAGAAGAACATCTGGAGCATCTTAAGTTGGTTTTAAGAACTCTGCAGAAACTGAAACTACTGATAAATCTGAAGAAATGTAGTTTCATGAAAGAAGAATTAATCTATTTGGGATTTGTAGTTTCTAAAGAAGGTTTGAAAATGGATCCAGAGAAAGTCCAAGCAATTTGGAACTGGCCTGCTCCAAGAAACATATTTGAGGTAAGAAGCTTTCATGGTCTTGCAAGTTTTTATAGAAAATTGATCAGAAGTTTTAGTCAGATTTGTGCATCAATTATTGAAACAATCAAAGAGACTAATAAACCATTCAAGTGGACAGAAGTAGCAGACCAAAATTTTAAGTTATCGAAGAAGAAAATTACAGAGAAACCATTTTTAGCTTTACCTGATTTTGGGAAAGTTTTCCAAGTTGAAATTGATGCTAGTGGAGTTGCAATTGGAGCAATTTTGAGTCAGGAACAAAGACCAATAGCCTACATTAGTGAGAAACTAAATGAAGCTAAGAAGAAGTATTCTTCTTATGATAAAGAATTTTATGCTATTGTGCAAGCTTTAAAAAAATGGAGACATTATTTGCTACCAAAGGAGTTTGTATTATATTCTGACAATCATGCATTATAGTTCATAAACAACTAGCCAAAATTGAACCAGAAACATGCCAAGTGGGTATAGTTTTTACAGAGTTTTACTTTTGTGATAAAACACACAAGTAGTAAGTCGAACAAAGTTGTTGATGCTTTGAGTAGGGTAAATTTCATTGTATAGGAATTAAGAGTTGGTGTTGTAGGATTTTAAGAAATGGTTGATATGTATAAAGATGATGCAGAATTCAAAGATATTTTAAAATATGTAGTAGTACAAAATCCAATAGTTCATAATAGAAGTCAGTGGTTAGATTATTTTATCTAAGGAGGTTTACATTCCCAAATGTTCTATGAGGGAAAACATAATCAAGGAGAAACATAGTGGAGAATTATCTGGTCACTTTGGACAAGAAAAAACCTTTTCTTAGGTAAATGCTTTTTACTATTGGCCAAAGATGAAAACTGATTTCAAGAAATTTGTTGAGAAGTGAAGAATATGTCAACATGCTAAAGGGAGAAGCCAAAATACAGGATTGTACCAGCCATTTCCAATACCAGACCGACCATGGGATGAAATTAGTATGGACTTTGTTTTGGGGTTACCTAGAACTCAAAGAGGGAATGATTCCATTTATGTTGTGGTAGATAGATTTTCCAAAATGGCACATTTCATTGCATGTAAAAAGACTAGTGATGCAACACATATTGCTAATCTATTTTTTTAAGAGGTTGTAAGGTTACATGGATTGCCTATAAGTATTGTGTCTGATAGGGATACAAAGTTTGTTGGGCATTTCTAGAGAACTCTTTGGAAGAAACTAGGTGCCAACCTTAGTTTCAGTTCAGCATATCATCCTCAAACAAATGGACAGACCGAAGTGGTAAACAGAAGCTTGGGAAACATATTGAGAAGTTTAGTGTATAAAAATCCTAAGCAGTGGGATTTAGCACTTTCTCAAGCTAATTTTGCTTATAATGACACTCCAAACCGAAGTACTGGGATGAGTCCATTTCAGATTGTTTTTGGAATGAATCCAAGAGGTGTGTACGAACTCAAAAATTTGGGTAAACAGGAGACAAGAAGTGTAAAAGCTAAAGAGTTTGCAGAGCAGATGCAAAGACTACAAGAAGATGTCAAAGACAGATTGCAAGAAAGTAGTGGCAAATACAAACATAGAGCTGATATGAGGAGGAGAGAAAAAGAATTCCAAATGGGAGATTTAGTGATGGTATACTTGAGAAAAGAAAGATTTCATATTGGGACTTACAATAAACTAAAGATGAAAAAGATAGGGCCATGCAGAATTGTGAGGAAGTTTTCAACTAATTCTTATGAAATTGAATTGTCAAAAGGGATTGGAATATCACCTATCTTCAATATTGCAGATTTGTATCCATACTAGGGGACAGAGTCAGAGCTACAGAAGGAATCTGTAGGAGATGAAGTTCAAACTTTAAATTGGGAAGAACAAATGCCAAAGACTATCAAGAAAGAGGTGGCAGCTATTTTGGAGAAAAGAGTATCCAAAAGAACCAGTGAACAAGTTTATTTTCAATATTTAGTCAAATGTAAGGGACATCCAATGGAGGATGCCAGTTGGATAACAACGACAGAATTACAAAAGTATGGAGTCAATCCTGAAATTTTGACTAAGGATTCTTTTCTTCCCTAGGAGTCTGATGCAGGAGCATCCAGACTTAGCCAACAATGTGATAATATGTTCACATGTTGTGGCTAACAAGATATGAATTTCATTGACCTAAGTGGTCAAAATCAATTCTTAGTAGAGAGGGTTGGATATCGCGAAAATTATCTTTACTCCAATTATTGTAATAATTAGAATATTATATTATTTTTAGAATAGGAGATAAGTTGTTAGTATGGGTGTGTATCAGAGCTTGAGAATAGGGATTTAATGGTTGAGTTGATAAAAATAGAGATTGAGTTGTCAATGCAGTTAGGATAGGATTTGATGCATAAAAGAGAAAAGAATGTAATGATAGACAGATTAGATGATCAAGAACAAAGTGAGTAAGCGAGAGTTTGAGTGAGAGATAGGGTTTGAGATTGAAATAAAGGTCAGACGAACTGTTGTAATTGAGTCGAGAGGGCCAAGACTCTGTAATTTCCATTTTGTTGAATAATTGATTGAAGTGTGGTGTGACGCACTGTTCTGGTGCAGAAATTCTCTTATGATTGTGTATCGGTGTTCTGGACCCTAATCGGGTAATTTTCTCTGTTCATACATTTTATTGAATATCACAGTCGATGAATATTAATGATTAATATTGAGCTTAAGTGTTAAAATTTCCTTAGTCGTCTTTATTAAAAATTGTGAATTAAGCACGTGGTAGTATTTGATAAGTGGGAAGTGGTATCTCGCGCGCCCTAAAGGTGGTAAGCAGTATTCCTAAATTTCACCCGATTAGCCTAAGTGGGTGACACGTAGCATGAGAAAACTACTTTTCGCGCACGGTCTCAACCTGATATCGGTCGTGCAAGAATCTATGTGAGATTGCGTGATAGGCATTGGATCAAACAAGGCAGATCAATGGTGGAGATTGTTCGAGCTAGTTGGCACGTGATACGACGCGATATTCGTTGGATCTAGAGAAGTGAGATCAATGGTGTAGATTGAAGCGCTCAGTCTGAGGAAAAGTCAAAGTGGGACTGGCGGTGATTGGTCAGGTTAGCGAGATCCTCGGGAAAATCCATGTACAAGATCCGTCAATGCACAGCTGATTGGTTAGAAAGTTAACGATTAGTCTAATTCTAGACTGCCACCCCATTTTCATCAACCTCCTACGTCACAAGGAAATCGGAAAAATATATGCATAAAAAATACCAACAGATAACACTGGTTCTATATGATTGTGTTCTATACTATCAATCTCATTCAACAAGAAATAAAATGTAAGACTTGAATAATAAAACTAAAATTAAAAAGAAGAAAGTAAATGACAGGAAAAACAATTATGCTAATCACAACTTGAATCATTGCTAAATTAAACCACACATTGCTGAATTGGAAATTTAATCTATTTCACCCAACATAATTCAAATGCTAATCTAGAGCAGTAAATTAAATGAAATCTAGAAATTGGATGAAATAACAAATATGGAAAATGCAGCAAACAACAAATTAGTTAAAAGAAAGGAAATCTACTTTAAGGAATGACAATTAAAATTCAAATAAACAAACACATAAATACACTAATTTACATGTTCAAGGAAACACCTCATCCAAGGTAGTGGGCCCAACTACCCAAGACTCAATTATGCCTTGAGAAATAATTCAGATCAGATTACAAGTAACAGATGTAGAACTCAGTGGATAGCTTCCTTCATTAAAATATATGAGAGAAATAATTACAGCATAATGAAGCTCTTAGTTTTGCCTCAAATTCAAGAATTGTTCATCTCCCATCTCTCATCTCTAATCTCTTCTTCTACATCCTATCTAATAATTGTCCATCTCATATCTCCTTATTAAACCCCCCCCCTTCTTTGATCTCTGTTTTCATTTAAATACACAAAGAGAAAAGGGAAGTTACAACAAAGTTGATTACAAAATGATTTCCATTACGATTTTGGATTGATTACATAATCTAAATAAACTAGATCAGATATGAAATATCTTCCCATCATCATTCAGCAGGAACAAGTCAAATCTAGTATTGCAATGGGAAGAATTTAGAAAATGGCCACAACTGCAAATCTAAGAAAATCACCTTCAGAGAACCTTTCTTTTCTCTCAATCCAAACCGAATTTTGGAAAACTGCTCATAATAAAACTAATTTTGTTCATTATGCACAAAACCCATGTCTAGGATTTTCAAGATTCATCTTCATTTTCCCGTCACGTTCAACCTAAAACTGTCACTTCTTATTCCAACGAATTTCCGAGTTGGAATATTTTATTATGAGTTGGAAATCAAATTTGCAATCTCGAAAAGATCTTGGAGGCTAAAATCGTGAGTGATACAAATTCATTAATAAACCATCATTGGAAAAATAATGCATAATAATCTTCAAATATAAAAATAAAGGAGAAAAAATAGTATTTATCCATAAGAGCATAAATAATTATAAAATGGAATTATATGATAAAGTATGATAAATGACGTGATAAAGAATGGTAGAAATAGATGAAATAGACGTTAAAAAGTGATAATAATAATGACAAATTAGTGGCCCAACACAGTATCCCAAACTGATTGATATGTATAACCCTCAACTCATGTGCTCTGCATAGCTACATTTTCATTAGTTGGATATTAATTCAGTTGTGAAATACATTATGAAATTTTCGACCTCAATTTGGTGCTATAACAACAACTAAATTCATCACTATTGGAACAAATATAGGCATCTTAATCATGCATAAGCTAAAATCCATTGTTAATTGTTTCATTGGTTTCTCACTCCCAATCTCTTACAAGCACCCATGACTTGAAATTTTCCAATTATTTTTAAGGTGTGAACAAATATATTTCAAATTTGGGATAACAATCAATGTTATTAGTGATGATATGTCCCCCATAACATTAGCATACCATATTTATTATATATGATTCTTTGGGAGATAGCTTGGTTAAGTTGAATCCATGGATGTTATACAACAAAAGTTGGAGTGTTGGGTCATTGTGACACAAATTTTAAATAATAGTTGAATGAACCTAAAGCTAATAGTTTGGTATGTGACATGAAGGAAATTATGAAGCAATAGGCATTGATGATAAGGTAGAAGAGGAATAAATTAGAAGTGCAATATTAGAATAGCTATAGTGATTTCTTCCAAAATGGGGTAGGGCAACAATGATATAATGAGAGCGATGGAAGAAGCTGGTCTAAAAAGCATGAATGAACTATTAAGGTTTTGGTGGCCCCTACACAAAAAAACAATTCTACAAAAATTATGGAACATTTTATTATATGCAATGACAACTTGATGGAAGGTGATCCACTTCATGCTAGAGAAAAGTGTAATGGATATTTTTTTTCTAATAAACATTTTGGAAAATGGTTGATTTGGAACATATCTCTAAAAAGTGGCTCTTTTTTTTGCATATTAGTCTAATTGAGAACATGTTGATGAAACGATTTAGCATAATTTTTGTTCACAACATTTTTAATGTGCCTACAATTTCAAGTGGATCACTAAATAAAAGATACAAGACATTTAGAAGTCAAATTGTAGTCAAAATGGAAAAGAGAAAGATGCACCTCCATTTAAAACCACAAAATTTGAAATTATGTTTGGAAAGTATTGAATACATATGTTGAAAACAAAAATTGTTGCAATAATTTGAATTCATGGATGACATTCTTATCAACTGGTGATTTGATCTCCAATAATTACTTTTATTTCATTTAAGGGAAATCCATAAACTTTGATTTCCCATGATAGCAATGATGAGGGCTTGGTGTAATGATAAGAAGAAATACACTTAGTAATAACTTCCTATCCTATAGCTAAAAGCTAGTGACTCCACCTTTAATATGGTTAAAGAAAATGAGACCAAGCATATAAGTAAGCTTTCCCTTTGTTTCTCCAGTAGAAATTAATGAAATCATAAAAGACATATGTAGCTAGAAGGTTGGATAAGTTCAAGGTGAGTTGATATTTTATCTTATTTAGTTTGTTTCCTTACAAATACATTCATTAACTTTAAATCAAATAAACGTTATAATAAAATGTAGAAAATCTTAAGTAATCACAAGGGCCTATTTGGGTCATCATCACACCCTTATTTGGGACCTATCTCAATAAAATCCTTTTTTCACATTGATAATCATGGTACAACTCTCCAATAATCCTTGTTTGCTAGATCTACTCACCCATTACCTTGTTATCACTCTCTAAAAACCTTTTTCTTGTGGATCCCATCCATATGTATATTAGAAACCATTATCTCATCAATTGCATCTCCACCTTGGAAACTCTATATAAGGAGTTGCAAAACCAACTAGGTAGTGCCCACTCCATTATTTAGAAGAATTTTGCTTGCATCAATACCAAGCTCAGTGAACTAGACTTAGTCCTAGAACTTTTATCCCAACTCATAAAAGTGTACAACCAATTTAAGGACTAACCATCCCAACTAGAGGGAGTTGAATTATCCAATCCCATAGGGAATAACTCTCACCAACTCTTTCATGATCCTATCACTCAAGTGTGCCATTGACTCAAATTATATCCAAAAATATTTTATGGCTTCAACCTTATAGGCTAGGTCACTCAAATGGAACTCTATCATTCAATACATCAAATCACCAACACCTTAATGAAATTTATATGTGTGTATTATATTTAGATCATAAACATTAGCAATGGTGGTGATGGCATAACAAATCCCATAGGAGTTATATTGTTAGGACACAATTTGTCACAAATTATTTGGGCTACCTAACCAAGCTTAAACAATATAGTATTGCTGAAGAGCTCATATCCACCTTTGATCAACTCACTTAATACATTGAAGACATGTTTGATACCTTCTCTAGGTAATGTGTTATTAGTGGCTTGAAGGAAGAGACACGTGCCCACGTTTTAATTTTCCATCCTACTACTTGTCTAGATGCCTCTCAAAAGGCCATGAAAGCCAAAAAGGTTGTAAATGCAAAAATCAAAAAAAGTTTTTAAATGCACAACTTTTAAAAAATGTTATTTATTCCACATCCCCATCCCACCAATCCCTCTCATTCCTCAACTCCTCTTAGGATCAAAAAGTTAACTCATGTTTAAATGGTAAGGCACTAGATTAAATGTCTCTATTACAATTATGTTAAGAAATATTTTCTTGGGGATAACTATAAGGAGAAGAAAACTCTTTTTGGCCATTTTAAAGGAAACTTCAAAGGATGACACTAAAGCTATAAATAACCTCTACCTACACCAACTGAATACATTCTTCCCTTTAATGAGTTGGATATGGAATGCCTAACCTCCCTACATGACCTGACTGATCTTTTGACTCGTGAAACCCTAAAATTAATTAACTACATCAAGCATTGTAAATTTATTATCTTAATTGATAATGTTATCAATCTTAACCTGGTTCACTAACAAGTAGCCCAAGAACCACATAGCTATATCCATGTTGTCAACAATATTTAGATCATGCTTGCTAATGGATGTTCCATGAAATGTGTGGATCATCATGAAAATGTGTGGCTTTATATGTGTGATTATTCCTTGAAAAAACACATGTTTTGTATTGAAATGGGTGGTTGTGGCTCGTTTTTATGTTGAATGATTAAGGACATTAGGATCCATCACCATGAATTTCCAAGAGTTATAGGAAGTGCATCACTACACTTTCTAGTGAATCACACTTGGTATTTGGTTCTCTAGAGATCATTACCTAACATTGAGTGGAAAAGTTTCCTAAAATGGCATTTAGGAATTATGGCACAATTACATGTGACTCAATCCTTTGAAATTCCTTCTCAACCCATCCATCTTGACATGTAGTTAGTTTTCTCCAAACATCAATTAGTTTTAAGAACTCCCTAAATCCTCCCACCCTCACATAGTGTGCGTGGCCATTCTATTATTCTCATAAAAGGTAGTCTCCCACCTAATGCATGCCCTTATCATTACATATATACAAAAAAAAATGAAATTGAAAAGATAGTTCCATAATTTCTAGTTGCTAGTGACATTTACCTTAGCACCAATCCTTGTTCATTGCTAGTTGTCACAGTACTAAAAAAGAGGGCACTTGGTGCATGTGTACTAAGTTTTGTTTCTCAACAAAATAATTATCAAGGATAAGTTCCCCATTCTAGTCATCATGATCTATTGGATGAGTTCAACTTTCAAAGGCACTCATTTATTCACCAAACTTGGCCTCTATTTTGACTATCATCAAATTCACATGAAGGAGAACAATATTCCCAAAATAGATTTTCACACTCATGAAGGTCATTATGAGTTTTTGGTGATGCCATTTACCCTTTTTAACAAACATTACAGGTCCTTCCATAGTTTCATAAAAAACATATTTCTATTGTTTCTACATCATTCTTTTCCTTCTATTTTCTGGTGATATCCTAATAGACAATAAAACTTCACATGCTAATGTCACCCATGTGGGTCAGGTCTTATAATTGTTAAATAATAATGAACATTTTCTCAATAGATTGAAATATTATTTTGGTATGTATGGAGTAGAATATTTGATTCATATTATTAGTAAGGTTGGTTCCTAAGTGGACTTGAGAAAAATGAAGAAAGGAAGGTTTGGCCATGTCTTAAGACTCTTAAAGTTTCACAGGGTATTATGTGTGTCATTGGTTACTAGTAATTGTTTTTCAAGAACTCTGGAAAGATTATTGCCCCCCTCATTACCTTGTTTAAAAAAATTCCTTCACTTGGAATGAAGTCATAGATTAGTCCATCTAGGATTTGAAGAATGATATGTGTACAACATCATTACCTTCTCTAGCAAAATTTGCTAATAATTTTGTTTTGGAATACGATTCCTCAGGTAAAGGAACTAGAGTAGTCCTCATTAGGAAGACCCTTGACTTTTATCACCAATCAACTTTGTCAGAGTAATTTGACAGAATCCACATAATAAAAGGTAATGATGGCTATATTTGATGTTGAGGATATCTAGAATCCCTACCTATTGGGAAATTTCTCCATATTAAATCTAATCATGATACTTTGAAAAACTTCTCAGAGCGAAGGAATTCATCCTTAAAGAAATAGAAAGGGGTCCTAAAATTTTGTGCTATGGTTATGATATCATTTATAAGAATGGCAAGAAGAAGGTGGTAGGATATGTTCTCTCTTGGTATGAAGAGGAAGGGTCCCTTTTCACACTATTTCATGATAGTATATTGATTGAATGAGGTCCACAAGGAATGGTTCATAGTCCCAAAGATCACTCACCTAATACAACAGTTTCCCCATGTATCTCAGGGCTACATTTTCATAATGTGATCTTCATTATAAAGGGAATCTTTATTTGAGAAAATAGTCCACCTTTATCAATAATGTTATCTAAACATTATGCATTTCCGACAACAGATCAATCTAGCTTCCATAAAACAAATGAACAAACCAAACATTCATTTTATTAGGAAGGTGTGAAGAAGGATATTTACACTTTTGTGGAAGAATGTGACCTTTTCCAATCACATAAGGGATAGATTGTGAACAATATAAGAAATATATAATATTTTCCTATTATTCCAACTATATGGACTGGAATTTCTATGTATTTCATTATGGGGTTTCCCTAATCTAGAAATAAGTCAATCATCATGGTTGTGGTTGATCACCTTTATAAATATGCTTAGGTTTTCCTCTCCAACACCCCTTTAAGGATTTCATGGTCACTCAAGTTTTCTTGGATAATATATTTAGACATTATGGTACAATACAATCTATTTTAATATATCATGACCCCACCTTCACTAGAAATTTCTAAAAATTTACATTATGTCATTATTGTAATAGTAAGGTTTCTTCATTAGAACATTGTGCATGTGAATGCATCAAGGATAACCATCAAAATAATACTAACATCGAAAAGAAAAAAATGTATGGATTATATCATATATGATGCAAGTGGTAGCTTTGGATAGTAGAAAGGAACTACAACACCACAAAACAGAATATTTATGTATGATCTATGCATTATAGAAGTGTAGACATTACTTCCTAACCAATAAGTTTGTATTTTATATTAATAAAAAAGAACTCAAGTATATTGTGCATACCTCATTCCATCATGGATACTCAGTAGATGGTTGTTGTTCTTTCAAAAATATGAATGTGGGAACTTTGTAAAACTTAGTAACTCTCAAGTGGGACATGACCAGTTATCAAGAATATATAAAGTGGAAAATAAGAAACAAGGGGAAGTAGATTTCCCTCATGCAAACCTCTTTTAGGTACAAGTAATATGATTGGAAAAATATTTTCCATTTTCTTTCAATAAGGACAAGCACCTCAAGGGATAAACATTACACAAAGAATAAATTTAACATGGAAATAAATGAGATCCAAAATATTGTTTGACCAATTAAAATAATAATTATGGATCGAATTATGAGAATATGTACTTAATCAAGAATAAGTGTTCAACAATAAGAAACTTGGAATTTGATTGAACAAACACATTATGGAGTATTAAGACATTTTTTAACCAATCAAAAAACATAAAAGATACTATGTGTAGGGAACGACGTGCCAAATTATTCAAAGAATGTTTCAGAAATGCCATAAATGTGAACAATGCCAAAACAAGGAATCAATATTGACTGGTCAACAAGAACATTGTTAAATATACTAGCCTAGAATAGTGATTTCCCCATTTGAAGGGAATTTAATGGAGTAAATAAATCATGTGTATAAGCATCAGTCTAAAAAAACCCAATCAAAAATATCCTAGAAGAGTCCATCATAGGAAAAGGAAAATAAGAGTCCAATAAAAGTTTTAATGGAAGGTGATATGATGGTAATATCCAATTAGGAAATGGTGAGGTTTCCAACAAGAACTATCCTAGAAGATTCCATAAAAATTGGTGTGAATGATGATATATTAATATGTTGATGGAATGACTCTAATAAGGAAAAATAGCATTGAAATCTCCAGGAACATTATTAGTAACTAGTTTGCAAAAATCCATTAGATATAAAAATAGAGGAAGGTATTAATGATGTCATAATAGAAGGACTCCTAATTAATACAAATCTAGTGAGAAACATTATAATATAGTACAAAACAACTCAAAAAATCGATCAAATATTGGAGAAAGGCATCATGCAAATGATATCTTGATGGAAGGAACTTGAATGCAAAAATAACAAACTAGATGGTAAAGTTGAGAATTCAACTAAAGATGTAAATCATTATTTTATTTTCTTTTTAAAGTTAATATTTTCTTATTATTTGGCTATATCATGATGATCAACACTATATAAAGGTAAAAAATATTATAATCAAAGAGAGAGAAAATTGGTTGTTATTAGAAAGGAGCCATTGAAAATTTGAGAACAAGGAAGAAAAATACTAGAATTTATTGAAATTATCCATGATTAGAAAAGTTAAAAACTCAATAAAAAATACTAGATTGTAATATGGGGTAACCAATGCTAATAAGTGGTTCCTATACTACATTCATGGTAGGCTAGTGTAGATATTTCATTGAGGGTGTTGAAAAGAACAAGAACATAATGAAGACGGCTTAGGCACTTCAAAGGAACATGGTCAAAACATAAGGAAAGAGCCCATGAAATAAATAGATACATGTATATAGGTAATATTGTGCCAAATATAACCCTATGAAGAATAACTAGCAAGGCTTGATAACATCTCAAGTGGGATGGAAAAGACACACCTCATATCCTAAGAAAATAGAACAAAATTAATAGAAAAGGATTAAAAACATGAAATATTGTTCGATACCAACCCAATTACATTAGTAGGAATTGTTTTTTATTATTATAGGAAATAAAGGCATAAAAATGAATCTCTTGACAAATTTTGTAAATTTGGTAAATAAAAGAGTAAAAGAGCTAGGAAGAGGGACATATAGAGAAATATAGTAGGAAATATTGAAGACTACTAAATGAGTAAGAAAGATGGGTAATTTTTATTAAAAGAATGATTTCAATTATGAAAAGGATGGTACATTGAGATGTATAAGAAAGACAAGGAAATAAGTATCCAATATTGTATTCAAGAATTTATCAATATTGACATATTCCTAGGGTCAATACCAAATTTGATGTACATAGAAAAAACAAACATACAACCTAAAGAAGAAGATGATTTAGTGGCTTAATTAAATATTACAAGTAGAAATAAGAGTAGAAATATAAGGTTATTTCTTAAAATACCAAGGGGTATGGAGTGATGGAACAAAATACTATTCAAAGAAAGACATAGGGAATGACTAGTGTGGTTATAGGAAAAATAGCAAATCTAAATATGGATGTAGGATAATAAGGTAGTCCATGACACTAAGGAGATAAAGATTGGACAACAAAAGGGAATGTGTAGTTTCTTTCTAGAATCTTAAATCAAGAATATGGGAACATTTCATTTCTTTGGTTTTTTTATTAGGGTTACAGTGAGAAGTTTCTTCCATATACGTCACAATGAGATCACTTATGAATCAATGTTATGGACTAGCCAATGAGGTCCACCATCAAGATCAAGACGATGGGACAATGTGGGAGATTAATGTTCTTTATTATTGCTAAACATTACATACAATGGAAACTAAATTGAATGGGGTCAAAACATCAAGGATGAGAAACATTGGTAGATAACAAAGATAAAAACAACAATAATGTTGAATTATACATGTATACTTATTTATTTATTTTTTATACAAAATACTTTTTAAAACCATTGAGGATTTATATTAATATAAGAAATCTATCAATACACCAAAATGTGGGAAAAGAACCTACATTGTTTCTATAAAGACATGATAATGATGTATTTTGATGGTGTAGAATAATAGAAGGAAATAAAGATGAAGATACCAAAATATTTCGAAAATGGGGGGTATTAAAGGTACAAACCATTGGAGAGTGGTTGAAGATACAAGAATATTGATAGATTAGGGTATGGAGATTCCATAGTCACCAATTGTGCTCCCCAAGTGTGTAAGAGTGAGGTATCTATAAGGACACAATGCATGATAGTAATAATGAAAGAAACGAAACATGAGGTATCCATAAGGACAAGAATACTTCACTAGTATAAAGATAAATTTGTTACCATAGGAACAACCACAAAATTGGATAGGAAGTACTTTCTAAAGATAGGGTGGGTAAATTGATTGAGGAAGTTTATCATCTACACCTAAATTGTAACATATCAAAATTATGATTTTATTATTCCTTAAATGTATTGCTATGAAAATATTTGGAGGGGAACTTTGGGTGAATGTGCTGATCAAACTTTAAATAAAATTACAAAAGAGTGCCATAATTGAGCAACCAAGGAATAACACATATAATTCTAAATATCCTCAATGATAAAATACAAGCATAAAAATAAATGGAATGAGAACCAATGAAGAAACAAAATATAGTTCAAATACAGTATATAAAATAAGATCCCATGGAGGAAGAAGGAACTTGATAAAGAAATTAATGAACTCAATAGACAAGTAGATGAGAAAATAGTTCAAAAGAGAACAAATTCATTGAAGAATGGAATAAGATAAGACAAAGAAGAAAAAAATATAAGAATTGTCAAAGGCACAAGAATGAAAGGCTAAAAAGGGAGAAGATTAAACAAATTAAACCTCTATTGTTGATGAGATTGAGTAATGTATCAAAAGAGAAGAACCAATAGAAGAAATAAAAAAGAATTTATTCCTAAAACAAAAACAAAGATTATGGAGCATAAGCAAGCTAGTGAGACATCATAAGGCCCAAGAAAAAAAGGTAAAAATAAGTAGATTCACATTTAGAAGAATAATAGAATAAAATGTGTAAAAGGAATAAAATATGAAACCTAATGAAAGGGATAATAAAAAGCCAATGTATGTATCGATATCTAGTTTTTTATAGAGACAAAGGAGATAAATGAGAAGGAACATTAGAAAAAATATCATGAAAGAAAATAATGCTTGTAATGAAAGAAACATGGAACTAACATTCACACTATACCTAAGGTAGAAAAATCAATATGGCATAATTACAAGTTATATAAAATAAAGGAGGATATGGAGATCATAATATTATAATGTTTGAAGAGAGAAAACAATGTCACAAACACATCAAGACTATCAAGAAAAACAAAATCCATTGTATGGCATAACTAACAAACTAGGAAGTAATAAAAGAAAATTAAAATAAAAAGGTATTATATTAAAAGAAGTAGTAGGGATTGTATAAAAGAAATCCAAAAAGAAGTTATAAATTGAAGCATCTATATAAAATAGGCACTACATAGTAGGTATTCCCTGCCACTTAGTTTAAATATAGTTAAATTAAAGTAAAATAACAATAAAATAAAATATTGCAATTGATAAATGGCTCATAGAACTCAAGGTTTTTATCACCAACCCCATCTATGCATGTGAATGGAAGATTATGCATGCATATAGAGGAACTTTTAAAACAATAACACTAGGCTATTGATGTTGAATGGTGATGTCTCTAAAGAACAATGTGAAGCAAATCTATCCAACATAATCAATTACTATGATTGCTATACTTTTTAAAATCCAACACCTTTTAGCTTCATGTTTTACATAATTTTACGTAATTTAATAACTTGATTCCTCATTACCCTTGTAACTTTGCAAAATTCATAGTAAACTTGATGAATTCTAATATGGAGGCCAACGATGTTAATGTGAAACTAGGAGGAAACCTGAAGCGAAGCTTTTCAATTCATTATTTATTTTTTATTTTTGAAACTTTGCAATTAGTTATATATATATATATATGTGTGTGTGTGTGTGTGTGTGTGTGTGTGTGTGTGTATATGTATATATATGTGTATATATATGTGTATATATATGTCTATATATGTGTATATATATGTATATATATGTGTATATATATATATATATGTATGTATATATATGTATATATATGTATGTATATATATATATATATATATATATATATATATATATATATATATATATATATATATATATATATATATATATATATATATATATATATATATATATATGTGTGTGTGTGTGTGTGTGTGTGTGTGTGTATATATATATGTATATATATGTGTATATATATGTGTATATATATGTGTATATATGTGTCTATATATGTGTATATATATATATGTGTCTATATATATATATATATATATATATATATATATATATATATATATATATATAATAGTTTCTGATATCAAAACTTACCATGTATTAAATACAATTAATTAATTATTTGTTTGTTTTTTGAAATTTGCAATTTATTGTTTATTTTTAAATTATGCAAGTCTTTTTTAAGTCTTATCAATGCATCCAAGTAAAATCATAAAAGATGAGGTTTAAACTCAATATCGGTGATTTTGATGGTAATGGTAAATGTAATTTTGAGAGGACAAATAATATGTATGCTTTTAAGTTTAGCACATAATGAAATAGGTGGACAAGTTAAAAGATGACCCGTTGCGCTTTAATTTAGAGGGTCATATCATCATATGGGTCTACAAACTCTTATGTCATAAGTTTGCAGGCATGTATGAATTGGGTGAACAGGTTAAAAGATGAGTCATTGTGCTTTAAATCAAAGGGTCGTGACTTGTTCGGGTCCATCAAGATTTAGAGATTATAATGGTATGCAAACTATTATGCTCATTTATAATTAATAATTGTATGGTATGTAACCATCATTAGAAAATATGATTGAAACTAATTGAACCAATCAACGTGCAAAAAATAAAATTAAAATATTTGAAAAAAATAATTAATTTTGTTTCGTAATGTGCAACTTTATAATTTATTTTTTAATTTTTGGTCAAACAATGGATTAATTCATGGTTAAGAGAAAAACGAATGTATTATCACCTCCCTTGCGGCAGGGATAATAACGAGTAAAAATAAATGAAGGAGGATAAGGAATTTAAGTAATGAAGTAGAAGAATAAAAATTAAAAGAAATAGAAATTAATTATAAGGTGCAAGGATAATATAAATAAAAATATGGGTAGATCAAATCAAGAAGAAAATGAAGATAGTGAGGGGAATGGAAACATCTCTAATGAATAAATAAGAAGATAAAAAGGAATGAAATAGAGAGTGAAAGACAATATAAGAAACAATTAATGTAAGAATCAAAGGGAAATAAGGAAATAAAATAAAATGTTATACTTTCACATATAACCATATATTACTCAAGCCATAAGTTGATTACAAATCCATAACAATGCCCATCAAATGATAGAATACTATATACAAGCCATCTAACATAACAAACAAGATATATTGTGGGTATCCTTGATACACTATTAATCATTGGGCACAATTAGTATTATAATTGCAATTCATGATGAATCATAGCATACTAATGATTGATCTTAATAAAAAGGAGATAAACACACACACACACACACACACACACATCGTTCTAATGGTACCCAATTGATTGGTTGATTGTTATTACAACTCTACCTTAACCTCCCTACTTTTGGATGCTTAAGAGTTAGTCAATTAATGTATGGGGCCATATTCATCAAATAAATCCATGAGGTATTTAATGTGTGGTTATTCATTGTAAAATGGTTACTTTTATTAAATTAAAATATTACTATGTGATTGGTAACATAAGAAATGCTTGAAGATATGCCTTCGATGGCCTTCTATAATGAGAGTTTAGAGTTACAGAGGGATATGATCAAAGAATAAATTAGAAACTAAATATGTGGACTCGAACTTGAAAAAGTGCTAAGGCGAGATGGCTTCACAATCCATTTTTTTTTAGATAATTTTTAAACATAATAAAATTTGACCTCAAGAGGATGATCCAATATGTTCAAAAGTCTTTTTGGATTGCAGATAGTACAAATTCATCTTTATTTTCACTCATCGAAAGAAGCAAATACCTCTACCTTTTCAAGGTTCAAGCTTATTTCACCTTGTAACACCTCCAGTAAAGTGTATCTCAAAGATAATTGCAAATATGTGGAAACATCTTTTTTGAAATAAGGGTCAATGTATGCATAAGAGATAAATAATGGGTTAAATAATTTTGGTTCAGAAGGTGGCACAATATAGTAAAGAAAGAAAGAAAAAATGTATGATAATCAAATAAGATATCCAGATCCCATGGGGACATCTAAATTAGTGATCACCATTTTATGAAGTATTGTGTAAACCATGAGATTGAAGGTTCAAATCCCTCATGGGTCAAGTCAACAGAAAATGAAAAAAGAAAAAAGAAACATTAAATATGGCTAATTATTTTAATAGAGCTTCATCCTTAATTTGTCTTTGATATTATTTTGAAATATGGTTTATAATCTTCATTTATATGTTAGATATCATCTTGTATATGTAATCCTTGGATATTGTCTTTGGCGAATGGGAGATACACCTCCTTTTTCAAGGGAAGTAGAAGACTCTATCAAGGATTCCCTTTATCATCCCCTCTTTAGATCATAATGATTGAATCATTAAGTGAAAATTAAAAGTAGAAAGAAGACCTAGAAATTTTCCATGGATATAGGTAATTGAAGGTGTCAAAAGCATAAATCATTCTCAATTTGATGATGTAACCCTAGTACTAGGAGGAGTTTCAACCATCATTATAGCTAGATTTAAAAGGACCTTGCACCTGTTTGTTGTAGTCTTACGTGGAAAAATAAACTACAACAAGATTAAAATTTATCGATGGAATGTAAGAAAAGGTGTCATGAAAGCAATTTCAAGAATCTTAATATTCACCCATTAGGAATCATGGACTTCATCTAGAGAAATTAGAATTATAGTACGCTTCACCCATCGTAAAGGTCAAACATGGTAGTGTGTTCTTAACATATTTAAGATAAAATTCCAAGAATAGGAATATCATTGGTTAAACCATAGGATGCGAGTTATCCTTATCAAATTTATGTTTTCATATTTCCTATCTTGCAATGTTTTTCCACTCTTTCCCAACTGGTGTTATACTTCAAATTACTCAAGAGATCTAGAAATTGTTAGGCAAGGTGGATGCGTATTAGGGGGATTTTGAGGTTTAAAATGGGCCTCCTAAGGAAAATAATAAAATAACATTTTAAAGAAAATGAAAAGAAACTACTTTTTTATTATATTTTAAGCGTATCTCCCAACATCTTTTCAGCTTGAACACATATTTTTCAAGTATTTTCATTTTTTTCATGTCGGTTTCTTCAAAAGTATGAAAAGTGGGTACTTTTTGGACGTGGAATTGAATTTCGAATCCAACAATCGTCTACACTTGACATTTTAGTAAACCTATAAGGAGATAAGTCGAAAATACAATAAAAAAGAGTAGTTTTCTTCTTTTCCCTCCAAAATATTTTCCCATGGGGATGAAATCATCATCTTGAAACTATTGGGTCTTTTAAAGTTATTTTTTAGTATTTTTTTAGGATATATATTTTTTAGTATTTTTTTAGGATATATTTTTTTATCTTGCTTAATGGATTGACACCAAATAAGAAAAAATATCCAAAATAAAGACCATGTGGTCATGTGAATTATAGTGTAAAGTAGTGATACGTATATAGTATGTACATGCACGTGCATGCGTGCGCAAACACACACACACACACACATACACACATATATATAATTCCAAAACATAGTTCTCCCTTCTCATTCAAAATTTTGGAAAATAATATGGAATACATATGGTTTTCATAAATCAATAATATTCAAATTCAAATTTGTGTGTGTGTCTATATATGTATATGTGTGTGTGTGTGTGTATATATATATATATATATATATATATATATATATATATATATATATATATATATATATAATAGTCATCCATGATTAGCTCCATGAGAGGGGGCTTTTCCCCCTCTTTCAATTCATGTGAATTATAGTGTAAAGTAGTGATACATATATAGTATGTACGTGTGCATGCATGCACACACAAATACACACACACACACACACACACATATAACTCAAAAACATAGTTCTCCCTTCTCATCCAAAATTTTGGAAAATAATATGGAATAAATATGGTTTTCATAAATAAATAATATTCAAATTCAAATTTGTGTGTGTGTGTGTGTCTATATATATATATATATATATATATATATATATATATATAATCATCCATGATTAGCTCCATGAGAGGGGGCTTTTCCCCCTCCTTCAATCTTATTGTTTCAGGAGTTAATAATAATTTTGGATATACTAGTATTCCCTTTCAATCTCCTCATATTAGACATCATTTTCATAGAGTAGATGGGAAAAGTGGGATTTCTAGTTCTCAGAGAAACATTCACTGGGTTAATCTTGACAAGATAGAAATCTAGGACATTTCCTGCCAAAAGTGATGCAAGATCCATATGAGGTTAAATCTAGCAAGATCAAAAAATATATCCAATATATGCGGGATCATGCTATGGTATGTAAGTTCATTGGATTATGAACCTATGAAAAGAGTTTGATTGGGTGGATCCAAAATAAATGGAATCTCCAGGGTCAAATAGAATTGAAGCTAGGGGAAAAAGGGTTCTTCACAATCATTTTCTCTATCTTCGAAGATAGATTGAGGGTTTTTGAAGGAGGTCCTTATATTTTTTAATAATGTAGGGATATTCATGAAATTTTGGAAGGACTATTATAATCCAAAAAAAGAAGAATTCCTTGTTTCCTCTGTGGGTTTGACTCTTTTCTCTTCCAAAGGAATATTAGGAGGAGGAAACCATTAAAGGCATCAACAATTTCAATGGTATTTTTTTGGAGGTATCGAAGGATAATAAGAGATTTAGGTGTACATCATATGATTATATTTGTGTCTATATGTATACCTCCTAGTCGCTTACAACTTCAATAGATATTTATTATCAAGATAGTATTTGGAAATAGCCTCTAGATTATGAACATGTCCCCTTTAGATGTAGAAACTTTCATGAATACAAAATTTTTATTAGGGACTACAAATTAATGTAAAGGATTCTCTCGAAGAATAACCCTCTCAAAAAGAGAAAGATGATTTGGGAAAATTCCCCCAAAGAAGAATAAATTTGAGTCATCGAGCTCCCTAAAATCTTGACGAAATCCCTATATTTGGTAATAGGTTTGAGTCTCTCTCCTCTAGTCCAAAAGATTATTTAGAGAAAGATAATATTCAATAAATCCTATAAGCATGAAAAACCCATAAGCCCTTACTGAATCCTCTAGAGTTTGTACAAAATTTTCTAAAAGAGTACCAGTAAAATCCATTACTATAGGAAATGGTTCGCTCATTAGAAGAAGCTAAAGCACAAGCCCTACCAAAAGATATGGACCTCAATGACCCATGGATAAATACCATTGTAGAATAATGGCATGGAAAATATGAAGGACATGCCAGTTCATCACACTAGAATTCTTTGCAAGGTCTATCTCTAGTGCAGCGAGGAAGACCAACTGGACTCAATTATTCAAAGTCTTGCTTTGGGGTTCACATGAAGGATTTCAAGGTGATATCCAGGAAAATCAGGGAATCCAAAAATGAGGTCGTTAGAAAAACAAGGAATTGATCTAAGTAAACGATGAATAATTAGTCAACTCACGGAAATCATGCCAATGTCATAAGCATTTCCTCCCTTGAATTCCTAAGTTTTCAATGAGTTTTCTATGTAATAATGATTTTCATAGTTGGTTTTGATTATATGTTATTGATAGGTAGCTTCCTAGTGTCAACCCATCATGATTTGAATAATCTCATAGATTTTTATCCTCCTTTGGAAATCCAAGCCATACGTAACGTTTTTCTCATTAATCAAAGGATCCACTAGCTTACAAAAAGAACATATGGTTTTCATAAGGTTTTTCTAACTAAAATAGTTATCAACCATGTCATAAAAATATTAGAGCCTAGGGATCATCCATTAGCATCAATCCTAGATTAGATAAGGCATATAAAAATCCCGTTCTCTTCTTGCACCTTTTATCATGTTTTATGTGAATGCAACAAGGACAATGATAATTGGGTAAATCAAAGAACTAGGTTAAAATGGGGGAAGTAATGGTGAATAGAACTTTGCAGCACTACCCTATCCCTTAAATTTTATCAACATAAATGACATGTTACATTGTAATAACTTGTCACATGGCCAACATTATTATGTATTGCATTGGAAATATAAACCATAAAACTACACATACTACCTTTACCATCCTCCATATGAAAATGATAACGAAACAAGAAGAACTTTTTTGTTACATGTGTACACCATCGAATTTTCTTCCATATCCCTTATTCCACCTTGTTGTCTAGGATAGTGGTGGGATAATGATTTCATCTCATGGTGCATTTATTTTAATAATCTATGATAATGCAAGTTATTTCCCAGTGTCTTCTTTGTTGTTTTTGTTTCTTGTTGGTATTAAGAATATTCTAGGGAAACCTCTCCCCTAGACATATTTACATGAATATTGTATTTGGAATTCTCAACAAAATGTTGGAGTAGATTATGGGATATAGACTATTGTGTCGTTGTAAAATTGTAGAGAAAATTTGGTGCAAGTTGAAGATAAGTAGCACAACAATAGGAAAAGGTTATCATTCCAATCCCACATAAGTTTATAGTGGAATAGAAAGAAAAAATGAGTTTTAAGAGATTTCAGAGGCAATGTTTTCTCTTTGAATTCGTGAGAAGTATTTCCATTGTAAAAAATAATTGATATACAATTTGATTTCTAAATTATTTGACCTAGAAACTCACATTTCCAGTTAGATGGTAGAAATTATAGAAAATTTTCTTGAAAGGAAAAAATAAATAGAAATGATGGAAGCAAAATATAATCTCCTTAGGAACTTACTTTGAATATTTACCAAGGAAGTCATTCAAGCATATCCTCCCCAAAAATGTTAAAGTGCTTATATAAAGGAGAAAACAAGGGAGAAGAAATAGTTAACCAATTTGATGAGGATATGGAACCAACTAAAGTGGAGAAATAACATGCTAGCTCAATTTTGAAAGATGTTTCCAATTGCTTTGCTCTTTATTAATTTATATGTATTGAAAACTCTTAGAATTCTAGGCATACATCTTAGGATATATACTTATAAAGGAATATATGTTTTTTTTTTATATAAGGATGCAACTATTTTGTGTTTAGTCCTATAGAAGGAATGGATATGAATTATATAAAAGTTAGTTGCATTTTTTGGGAACATAGTAGTGACGTAACATATGTTGTATCATCTTTTATAGTTTTATTATAACATAAAGTTTCCCAATTATTACAAAAAGGTTCACTAGGTGTTTGGCACTCATTGATGATGGGACCAAAAGTGGTTTGGATTTTTATAGTAGGAAACTATTCATAGGGGTAGAAAGGTATGTGATGTTTTGTGTAGTATTATTATTTTCTTTGAGCTCTACTCAATTGGAGGTTTCCCCCTTGAAGAGGGCCACAAATATTGTTGTTTTTTTCTAGCTTATTAATACAAGGGTTATGTTAGTACATGCTTGAAATTTAAAAAATAAAATTAGGTTAGAGATGTGATACAATAGGGTTAAACATGAATATTTGTTATTCAATGATTGGAATGTAGAAAGAAAGCATGCAAAACACCA
The DNA here is from genome assembly GCA_031772625.1 of Pinus tabuliformis. NCBI lineage: Eukaryota > Viridiplantae > Streptophyta > Pinopsida > Pinales > Pinaceae > Pinus > Pinus tabuliformis. The sequence continues at coordinate 110,730,988 of CM062815.1, read as the reverse complement.
GGAATACAAGTGGAATCACCTAGTTTGATACCCTTATATACTTATGATGTTGGTACATGGTGATTGTATTCCATTTATAGAGCTTGTATAAGAATTTTATATTACAAGTACCTTCAAGTACATGGAATTTCCCTTAGGAACACCCAAAATTTCCTATACATAAACTTATTTTCCATCCTATTTCTATAGTACACTGAGAACATCACTCTAGGATCTTACCCTCACATACTAGGGAATAGGGTAGCATGGGTAAGGATATATTTTGTACTCCTTAATTAGCACCGTGAAATATTCATTGCAATACTATTGTTGGAAAAATAGGTATATCAAAGAGCTACAATGCTTGAAACTCCTTTTCTCTTAAGACACTACCAACCTTGGACTTTATAGAATAAGAATTGGAATAAAATAATCTCTTGGAATATCAATAATTTGAGATCTTCATCCATACAACACTAATAAAATAGGAATAAGTTTTTTGTTGGAGTTTAAAAAAAATGTATGACCTCGCCCATACCATTGTGGAAGACCTATGCCAAAATATTCCTTGAAATATTCTTATTATAGTTATAGCTCCCATGTATTCTATCCATTTTATTATGGTGGGTCTATCTCAAAGGACTCCTTATGCAATTTTGTTTACATTGGTATAAATATCTATAAGCCTTCCAGTGGACCCAAGGGCACCATGACATCTACTAGAATTATGACCTTGGAGAATAGAGTCACCCACCTAAAATCAATAGTTTCCAAGATCCAAGACCGGACTTAAAGATAGAGAATCCATAACAATAGGTCTCCAATATTTAAAACATGTAAGCATATATATCTAACAACAATAACAAAATACAACCCATCCTTAGTATACTACAAGTAAGGGGACAATGACAAGTGTATTTGGGGCCAAAGGCTAGTGATGGATCCTTCATAATAGGTAATAATCTCATATAACCTCCCTTTTCAAGAAATAAACAAAATATGTGGCACATAGCTCCTAATGTTAATTTAAACAAGTCTAATAATTATGGACCAAAAAGTTGGGTTATTTAGATGGAACATTACTTTTCCCTTTGTAGTTTTACTATTGACAGATAATTGTAGAGTGGGTATGTTATTCTTATATTTTAATTGTTGTAATGGTGGTAATGAAAAAACAAATCCTATCAGAGGGTATATTTATTGAATCTATTTTTTGAAGGACATATATACTAAATTTAAAATAAATATTATTTTAACAGGGTGATCAATAATGTTATTCTAAACAAACATAGCTGAAGACTTTATTACTTCCTTCAAACAATTAGTAATATACATAAAATTTTTAACATATTCTTTATTCAGATAATGTTTTATCAATGGTATAAGGGAGGATATTAGCACACAAGTCCAAATGGCTCACTCAACTACTTGTTTAGAGGCTTTCATAGAGCTATAGAAGCACAAATGGTGGTAACTACCTAGAAAAATGACCTAGTTTTGTTCCTTGACCGCACCCCTCACTCTTGTGCCTATCATCACTCCCCCTAATTCTTAGCCCTTGAGAGTCCATAGGTTAACCTCTATGGAAGAAACCAATTGTTAATGTCTCTTCCTCTTTTATAATTATGATGAGAAGTATTTCAAAGGGAATAAAGGTAAGGAACATAAGTTATTTCAAGTATATGAACTAATCCAACCAATGTAAATTTTTTTAGAGAAAGCCACTAAAAAGATATATTTTATAGGTACTACACCTCCTCCTCATGAAGAAAGCACCTTATATCCACCTTGTAAGGCACCTCAAATTTTCCTCATATATTTTTTAGAAATTCGAGCTCCCTAAATCTTAAAGTTGCTTGGCTACATCAAGCATTGAAAGGTGATTTTTCTTAAAAACAATAACACCATCAATTTTATTCATCAATAAGTTGTAGAAGGAATCCATTCACATTCTTGTGTAGTGCACAATTATAAAATCATGATAGATAATGGAAGTGTTGAAATGTGGTGGTAAGTGAGAGAATGTGAAACTCCAAATGGCAAACTATTCCTTGAAATCCTAAATGTTTTATATCAAAATGGGATGATGTGATTCCATTCTTGGAGAAACATGGTTGCACACATTGTGTCTAGTTACAATGGATTTAAAGGATTTATCCATGAGGTTTAACAAAAAGGGTTGCACACACACCCTCAAAGGTTTCCAAGTTGATTCCTTAAAATTATCAATTCTCACCATATGGGAAAACTCTTGAAGAAAGGCCACTCAAGCATTACTTCCTAATTCAATGCTATCTAAATTATGGGTATCTCCTCATAGGAACTCTGCCTTAATTTACAATTGTTCTTGACTAAACATCAAGAAGTATTTGAAATTCAAAAGGCTTACATCCTTCATGTACATGCATGATCATGTTATAACAACAATTGTAGGAATTTCATGGCCTAATGTCCATCCTTACCACCACCCATTTTGAAAAATTAATGAAATGAAAGAATCTTCCAAGAGTTATTGAAGGCATGTATGGTATATCTATGTACTAACCCATATCCATCTCTGTTCATCATGGTATTGAAACATAATGAAACTAGCACATATTCCCAAGGTTTCATGCTCTTAACAAGCATCAAGTCAAAGACAACTTTCCCATGCTAGGAATTGATGACCTCTTCTATGAGCTTCATGGTTCCTAGCTATTCATTAAATTTTACCTTTTCTCTAGGTATCACAAATTTTGATGAAGGAGATAGACATTACTAAGTTTTACTTTCACACACATGAAGGAAATTATAAGTTTGTAATGATGCCTTTTGGTTCTTGTAATGTCAAATCCACCTTTTAGAGCTTCATAACCAATATTTTTCAACCAGCTTTTCACAATTTTGTGCTTGTCCTCTTTGATGGCCTTTTGTTTTGTAGTAGTACTCAGGAGGCACATGTAGAAAATGTTGAAAAAGCCTACAACTACTTAAGAGTAATTGATTTCCATTTAAACATTCCAAATGTGATTTTGGTGTTTATGAAGTGGATTATTTGGCACACGTAGTGAGTAGGTGAAATTGGATCCCATGAAAATTGAGTTTATAAACAAATTGGTCATGCATTTAGACTCTAACAATATTTTGGTGTTTCTTAGGGATTGATCTATAAATTATCATGGATATTCCACTGAAACATTTTTTCACAACATAACTTACAATATTTTGAAATATTCTATTGTGTAGTTTGTTATGTTAGATTTCAAATTTAATATAATTATTGTAGTGCGAAAAATTATGGAAATAGATGAAATTGAAGTGAAAGGAAAGAACATGAACACACCATCCATACAAATAAACACAATATATAAACTGGTGTTGAAGCCCTAAAAATCGTTGCGAAAACATGGGGGAAAACCACCCGGTCCGGACCTTGAAAGCAACTCCTTTTCCGTTTGGTATAGTGGCTCCGACTGGGGATAATGGGACCAATTTCCCAGAGAGATTTGATAATGTTGGTGGAATGATATAAAATGTAATGGGAAATGACTAAGCTAAGTGTAATCTAATCTAACTACTAAACACATATATATCTCTTTAACCTAACATTATCTAACTATAATATACCCGGGAATAAAATATGATATGCAATCTAAAATGATGTCTTACAACAATTGGTAATAAAGATCATTTAACTGCCAAAAGAAGTTAAATCATTTAACAATAATTTTTTTGGATAGATAGTTAGACAAAAAGATTGAGAAAAATATATCACATATAAAAATCATTCATGTATTCAAAACAGAATCAGAGCTAACATCATACAGAAGTGAAATAATGTGAAACTTTAATTTTGACTTTCATACACAAAGCAATTAAAAGAAGAATTATTGCTTAGTACATCAATAAAAACATAATCATACGATAAAAGTACCATATATGATAAGTCCTACTCATGTGCTTCAGCATATTGACCCAGTCTCATTCAATCCAACACATTCTAAGAGTACAAAAGTGCATTTCAGTAGAACATTCTAGATATGTAAAGAAAAATAGATCATGTTCCATTCATTTCATCAAAACCTCCTTAAAAGTACATAAGTGTAATGTCTTGAAAAGTGTTTTTGATAAAATTTCTAGACCCCTCTCTAAATTCATGAGAAGGGTTTAAATACTAAACTATATGTCTTAAAATAGATTATTACAAAAATAGTTAACGAGGTTTCAAACAACCTTCCTCGGAATATGCAAAAATAAAACTAAAGAAAAATAAATTAATGACTAACTCCTTTTAACTTGATCTCTAAGGTCGCAAATATCAGTCATTGGCTTGAGCTGAGGCGGTTGGTTGATTGCAGATTTTAACTGCCCAACAAATATGGCATCCGTCACTGGTGGCACCATTTTTTGTGGAGGTTGTCAAACATCTTAGAGTCATCCACTGGCTATTTGGTTTTACTAGAAACTCCCAGTATGCTTCCCAATTCATCTTGTTTAACTATTTGATTGCCTCCTTGTTGGGCGCGGGATCCCCCAAGGGAAGTTTTGGGTCTTAGAGCCCAAATTTTGGCCAATTTTGTAATACCGATGTAAAGACTCTGCATTTTGTGGGTGCAGAGTGCATAGCTTGTTAAAGAGTCATAGGGTTGTCCACCATTATTTTGATAATGTAATGTTGGCTGTAGAAGATCTACCCATGGTCCAGAAGATCTACCCATGGTCGTGGACCATGGAATTGTATAAATAGAGTGAGGCTCTAAGTATTTAAGGCAACTAAGCTAATGAAATCTAATCAGTGATGAAGGATTGAGTCATATCTGAAGTGAAAGTCTAGTTTTGGGTCGTACCATAGGTAGAGGCTCTGCAGTTGAGTGCGCAGAGGCCTAGTAGTCTGCAGCTGAGTGCGTGGACCCTTGTAGCTGAGTGCGCAGGGCGAGTTGAGTCTATACTTATCTAGAAGAATTAATAAAGAGAAGTTTCTATCAACTCCGTGTCTTTATTTCCTGTTTTATGCATCTTTTATATTAGGTTGAATTTCACTTTTAATGCTTATATGATGCGCGACTTTGTATAATTGTATTGGTTAAGTGAATGTAGGTATGAATATCTATTTACGAGAAGTTAATTAAAGATTTGTAAGAAGATAAGTAAGACACTTAGTGTAGTTTGGGGAAATAGCATAGATCACTGTCTTAGCAGCGTGAAAATAATTCAACCCCTGATTAGGGCTGCGTGAAAGTCGATTCTAACAAATTGCGAAGGTACTTAAGGATGGAATAGAACGCGAAGCAACCTGCATGAAGACAGGTCTAGTTGGACTAAACCGACATCACAGACATCTCAAGGGTGCGGAAACTTGGTTCCAACATCCCCCCATACTGCTTCAGGTGAGACTTCAGTCCACACTCTATGGGCTGATCCCGAAAGGGCCAATAGTGTAGGGATTTGTTTGGCTAAATAACTATGAACCTGGGTTAGGCCCCCATAAGCCAACAAATGGTTCCATTGTCGGGACCGGAATCTGCATAGATAGGTGTGATGTCATATCATTGGAATCCAACTAAGAAAGAAATTGAAGGTTGGTTGGATAGAAGAATTTACGAGTTCACGGTGTAAGAGAACAAAAATCCATGACTATCAAAAGAAAATTGGTTAGACAACTACTTGTATACGGAGATCCACGGAATCTTTTTCACATCCTTCCCTACTGAGCTATACGAGTGGATCGCAAAGTTAGCAGATAGCCAAGGAAGGTCGAAACTTGACAATCTTATTGTGTGGACCCCAGAGCTAGTACAAAGGTTAGAAGCATCGGAGGTTAAGATCGCGCGTGTCGTCGATCATTGGCTCGATTGTATTATAGGAGAATTTGTTATTGAGTTCCCGTCGACACCTTAGTCAACTACAATGAGGCAGAGCGACGCTTTCTCTGTTGGAAATAATACTGAGAGGGGGGGTGAATCAGTATTAGCAAGTCAATAAATTTTCATTTCCATAATCAGATTTATATATGCTACTTCAGTTAAGGGAACTCACATGTACACGCAACTGTGTTTAAGGCAACTAGCATATATCCAACAAACTTATGATTCAGTTAATTCAACTTTAATCAGTGCATCAATACTTTATCATCCATATAAGCAGTAACCAGGTGCAGTAAAAATAGAACAGATCATCACGCATAAGAAACACACATGAACACCAAGATTTAAGGTGGAAAACCAATGTGGGACAAAAACCACCTGCTCTTGTCTTCTATTTAATATAAGAAAAGCTTGTTTACAATCTTGTACTGGTGCAGAATCATACCAGTATGCAGGCTATCACCTACAGAAGGCTACAACCTTCTCTCATTCTCCAACTTCTACTGGAAGGGAGCTACAACCCCCTGGCTCTTGTACTAGCTAATATGTTTACTAGTACGTAGGTGCTGGCCTGCAGAAGGCTACGACCTTCTCTCTTTCTCCAAGGACCATGTTTCATAAATTTTCAGACTAGATACTCCTGGAACATAACACCATAATATCAAGGCCACGTTTCATCCAATTTTCATACTAAACCCATCAACAACATTGAAGCTCAAAATAAATCACCACTACAATACAACCATTGCATTAACCAACCATTGAATACTCAATCATCAATCCCTGAATCACTCAACAACTGAATCACTGAAGCCCTGTCATCAAAACACAGTCACCAGAACACTGAGCAGAACCCAGAACTCTGCAACAACCACTAGAACCAACTGCAAATTCAGATATCATATTTCATAATGTATACACTACTCTGATGAGCCGAAAAAGTGTGTATACGTGCTTTTATCAAAGTGAACCCACATACAGATCTGCAAATACTAACTTAAACACTTCACAACTATTTCAGAATTCAATCATATCCAGATTATAAAACATGCGTCAGTACTTAGATCTAGTCTATCAATGATCAAACCACATAATGATAATACATTCCAAGCCTTAAGATCCTGATCCATCATCCATCATCATCCACATAGGTGCATCCTTGGTTCAGATCAAGCAAAGCATCACAAACCCATAACCTGCATACTGGATCTCACACTTCATCAGATATTCAATACTTGCACACCTGGCCTAATGATTTTCTCCTCCTTTTATAGTTTTAGGCCTTTCTCAATACCATGGACCAAAACCACTTAGTACTAATACCTTGGACCAAATACCCAAGGTCAATACCTCGGACCAGATACCTTGGACCAATACCATGGATCAAAATACCATGGACCAAATACCTTGGAAAAAAACTTAGTTTTCCAAGATATACGCGCTTTTCCTTCTGTGAAAGTGTGTGTGTACGTTATATGCTCCTTTTGGTCTGTTAACCCGCGTGTATACGCTCCTTTGTCAAGGTGAACCTGCGTATACCTCTCTTTCTTCATTCTGTGTAGACTGATTTATAATTCTTTGATGTTCTCATGCTACACTGTGATCTTTCATCTAAGTGAGTTTCCATCAAGGACAACACCTTTATCATAATGCCAACAATCTCCCCCTTTGGACTTGATGGCAACAACAACACCAAGTCACTCTCCCCCTTTGACATCAAGGGCAAAGGGTGGACCAAGATATTCTCTCCCTTTGACATACATTATGTTGTTCATGCTCCCCCTGAGTACATGCTGAAATCTATGATTAAGCTCCCCCTTTGTACATGCTAAGATGTACCAATCCGTCCATGCTCCCCCTGAGCACATGTATAGTCTGTAAAAATATTTTTCAAAAGAATAACATGACTCTATACATACATCACCAATGACCTTCCTATCACCAATGACTCATACATCCATCTCCCAACCAAGTGGGGATATACCAAATTTGACTCATCCACCCAACCAAGTGGGGATATACCAAATCTTTATACATGACTAAAATAGAAATTATTACAACATCCTTCCCATGCATAGTGGGGGTACAAATTACATCATATGACTCATGGGTCTTTAAAAGATATACTTGAAATTTAGACCAAAGACCTAAACAAGACCATGATAGTCATCAACTATCATACACCATATATTATCTGCACCATAAGCATCTGTCAGCAACATGAGCAACCTGTATATTTCCATCATCAAAAGAGTCACCTGAAACAAGACAATTATGTCGATCTGTACCAAGATCTTTTAAGATAATGCCAACAATGCATTATTAGAAGCATATTCTCCCCCTGAACTTGTGCCATACTATCATCAAATAGAGCAAATAAGTGACTAAACCATATCCGACTCCTTTTACTTAGTCTGTCCTGCTGCTTTTTCCTCAGAACACCATATACGTGACTGTGCAGCGTCTAACTTGTGTATATATGCGACTTCTCTTCATAATAGGTGCATATGAAAATTGGAATACTGAAGTTTTACATTTTTAGTTTCCCTTGGGTCTGTTATGTCTGCAAACTTAGTTATGCCACATCTTTTTGACAATAATTCTATTTTCTTCAATACCTTGGATTTTGATGATGTATGCTCCTTTTGGTTTAGTGTCCGAAATTTGCTCCTGCATTCCTTTACTTTATGTCCAAACTTGTTACACACATAACATCTTACATGTTTCATATTCCTTTTATTGCAATCAATAGCTTTGTGACCAAACATATTGCAAGCAAAACAATATCCCTTAAAGTACCTGGAACTTGATGATTTTTTTGTGTGATGGTCTTGAACCATTCTACTTCTACATTTGGCTGCAACATGTCCAAAATTATGACATATAAAACATTCAACATCATTCTTTGAAGGAAATAACCGACTATTACTTCCACAGTTAGGAGTAAAAGATTTTCTTTGAAGAATTTCTTTCCTTGGTTGTTGATGGGGTTGACTTTCTATTTCCTTGTTGAGCATCTCAGATTTTTCATTGGAGTTTCTTACCTTACCTTGTGAACTAGATTCACCTTCATGAAAACCAAGACCAGTCTTTATAATGGGCGAATGCTGAACTTTGAGGATTTCATCTAACGTTTCTGATCCTTTAGAAAATCTAAGATTCAGAGTCTTTGTCTTTTCAAGTTCTTTTCTTAGACTTACCACTTCACATTCTAACACTTCATTGTGTTTGTCCTTTTCAGTGAGTTGATGTGTCACTATGTTTATGACTGTATCTTTTTCTGCCAAACTGATTTTAAGTTGACTGATTTCTTTAAGGAAATCTTCCTTTTCTAAGGCATTATTTTCATATGCCATGAGTAGTTTAATTTCTTGATCATCTTCATCACTATTGGACAAGCCATCACTATCATCATGAGTATAATAACTTCTATTACCTTCTTCAGACATCTTTCCTTTGTTATGAGGGCATCTAGCAGCGTAATGACCAACTCTACCACAAGAAAAGCATTTGAAAGGTAGCTTACCTTTGAACCTTCCAGAACCCTGTTGAAGCTTCTTAACAAAATTTACCTCATCTTCTTCTTCTGAAATGTGTCCTGATTCATTGAGTTTTTATTTTCCCTTTGTTGATGCTTTAAATGTGTCTTCTCTCTTATCTGATGGTCCTCCTTTTCTCATCTCAAGGCCAGTTATGATTCTGTGAAGCTGCATCATAGTGATATTCTGTAGATCTTGTTTTTCTTCTATGGTAGACACTTTGGGTTCAAATTTAGCAGACAAGGATCTCAAAACTTTCTCAACTAAGACAACTTCCTTAATTTCTTCACCCAGATTCTTCATACAATTGACAACCTCATCTATATGTAGGAAGTAACTAGCTATGCTTTCATCACTATGCATCTTAAGAGTTTCATACTGAATTCTGAGAGTTTGAAGCTTAGCACGTTTTACCTGAGAGTCTCCTTCGTAGCTCAGAATGATTTTGTCCCATATTTCTTTCGCTAATTTGAGCTGCATGACCTTGACAAACTCTGATTTTGACAAACTTCCCAATAAAATAGTGACAGCTTTGGCATTGGTTTCATAATCCTTTTTACCTGCCGTATCTGTAGGAATTGTTGTTGGAAATGTATATCCTTTTTCCACAATTTCCCAAACATCCATTCCAAGCGATTGTAGATAGGTTGTGGTTCTTATTTTCCAGTAAAAAAAATTGCTCCCATCGAAGATTGGCGGTCTGATGGATCCCATGCTCTCTTGATTATTCATTTTGATGGATCTCCCTTCAAGCGATCAAGCTTCTTCTGAAGGACCTGCTCTAATACCAATTGTTGGAAATAATACTAGGGGGGGGGTGAATCAGTATTAGCAAGTCAATAACTTTTCATTTCCATAATCAGATTTATATACGCTACTTTAGTTAACGGAACTTGCGTATACACACAATTGTGTTTAAGGCAACTAGCGTATATCCAGAAAACTTATGATTCAGTTAATTCATCTTTAATCAGTGCATCAGTACTTCATTATCCATATAAACAGTAACCAGGTGCAGTAAAAACAAAACAGATCATCACACATAAGAAACACACATGAACACCAAGATTTAAGGTGGAAACCTAATGCGGGACAAAAACCACCTACTGCTGTCTTCTTTTTAATATAAGAAAAACCTGTTTACAATCTTGTACTGGTGCAGACTCATACCAGTACACAGGCACCCACCTGCAGAAGGCTACAACCTTCTCTCATTCTCCAGCTTCTACTGGAAGGGAGCTACAACCCCCTGGCTCTTGTACTAGCCGATATGTTTACTAGTACGTAGGCGTTGGCCTAGAGAAGGCTATGACCTTCTCTCTTCCTCCAGGGACCACGTTTCATAAATTTTCATACTGGACCCATCAACAACATTGAAGCTCAAAATCAATCACCACTGCAAGACAACCATTGCATTAACCAATCATTGAATACTCAATCATCAATCCCTGAATCACCCAATAATGGAATCATTGAAGCCCTGTCATCAAAACACAGTCACCAGAACACTGAGTAGAACCCAGAACTCTGCAACAACCACTAGAACCAATTGCAAATTCAGATATCATATTTCATAATGTATACGCTACTCTGATGAGACGAACTAGCGTGTATATGCACTTTTATCAAAGCGAACCCGCATACAAATCTGTAAATACTAACTTAAACACTTCACAGCTATTTCAGAATTCAATCATACCCAGATCATAAAACATGCGTCAGTCCTCAGATCTAGTCTATCAATGATCAAACCACATAATGATAATACATTCCAAGCCTTAAGATCCCAATCCATCATCCATCATCATCCAGATAGATGCATCCTTGGTTCAGATCAAGCAAAGCATCACAAACCCATAACCTGCATACTAGATCTCACACCTCATCAGATATTCAATACTTGCACACTTAGCCTAATGATCTTCTCATACTTTTATAGTTTTAGGCCTTTCTCAATACCATGGACCAAAACCACTTAGTACTAATACCTTGGACCAAATACCTAGGGTCAATACCTCGAACCAGATACCTTGAACCAATACCATGGATCAAAATACCATGGACCAAATACCTTGGAGCAAAACTTAGTTTTCCAAGATATACGTGATTTTCCTTCTGTGAAAGTGCATGTGTATGTTATACGCTCCTTTTGGTCTGTTAACCCCCGTGTATACGCTCCTTTGTTAAGGTGAACCTGCGTATACCTCTCTTTCTTCATTCTGTGTAAACTGATCTATAATTCTTTGCTGTTCTCATGCTACACCGTGATCTTTCATCTGAGTGAGTTGCCATCAAGGACAACACCTGTGTCATAATGCCAACATTCTCAAAGGACCACGAGGTAAGTATGTAAAATCTTTGAATACTTTTATTAAAATTCTGTTGTGCAAAAAGCAGGTTATGTAGTTACCTTGATGTTCGGAGCTACACGAAGTGGAAAGGTTTACAGGAACAAAGGAAATAAGGGTCCAGAAAACAACCCCTTGATTTCACCTCCGCGAGGGGAAAAGGAAGAGCTCGCGAAGGTCTCTTCACAAAGTGCTATCCATATGATAAGGCAAAGAATTCTGCGAATACCACCTCCACCCACACCACCACCAGCTTCACCACCATCACCTTCATCTTCACCCGTACCAACTCCACCACCACCATGATTCAGTATGGCAAACATAGTGAAGTTGCCTATGTTCAAAGGTTTTGGAAATGAGGATATATACCAATTCTAGTTCGTTGTAAGGGTTGTATGGGAAGCACAAGGTGTTACAGAGGAACATATAAAGAAAGCGACGTTGGTTAGTGCCCTGTAGGATTGCGCGCTGACCTGGTATATTAAGTATTCCAACGATAACCCGAATGCGAGGGTCACCGATATCCAAACAGTGCTAAATAGAGAATTTAGTAGGCCTAAGTATGAAGCGCAGTCGATTGTGGGATTCAAATAGATCACGATGCTACCAGGCGAGACTCCTTAGGAACTAGATCAGAGGCTGAAATGTACGGTTTGTGAAGCCAATATAAATCTGACAAATGGACAACATCACGAGTGGTTTGTAGCTTCGCTACTACCACATTTAAGGAGTGTGCTATCACAGCAGAAGATAACAACTCAGGAAAAAGCCCTAGATATTGCTATGAGGCTACATGAGACCTCGATGCAGGATCCTAACTTAGGAGTTCAGCAGATCCACGTGCAGCTGAAAAGTTTGTGCCTTGAGATGCAGAGTCTGAAATAGGATAGGATGGTTCGACCAGAAGTGTGTGAAGAAGTATAGTGTGTGAAATGCAAGGGTCAAGGTCATGACAAAGACCACTTCCCAGGTTTTATAAATTACCTCGCATGAGGAGGACCGATGCCTTTAAGACTGGAAGCTCAAGCAGGACCGAGCATGATGCCTTCTTTGTGGTGCGCAATCTGTCAAATAGCAGGAAAACATGCCACAGATAACTGCCATTTGTTACAGAAGTATACGCAAAATTCACAACAGTTGTTCTGTAACTTTTGTAGGTCGGTGGGACATGATGAGCGTACTTACATAAGTTATGAGTTGATGATGGATAGAACTCCCACCTATAGAGTTCAGGCCGAAACGCGGCCCCTTGACCAGAATGCAGGAATGGTGTGGACAGGATTTCAGGGGCACGAATGGGGTCGAGGCGAAGGAGGACCAGAAGAGGTCGCGGACAGTTGATTTGCTACAATTGCAGAGGGCCAGGTGACTATGCCCACGATTGCATGAATCCAATGCGCCCTTCGTGCAAGTATTGCACATTGTTTGATCATGATATGGAAGATTGTCCTACGTTGATAGCTAGGATACACAACAAAGGAGCACTACCACCTCCCCCGACTCAGAACAGGAGCACTACCACCTCCCCGACTCAGAACAGGAGCACTACCACCTCCCCCGACTCAGAACTTGCAGCAGATGAGGTCTAAGCCGCGCGAGGAAGACCTGAATGTAAACATTGTGCTCCGAAGTGGAATCACGACTGAAGATGACAAAGGAAAACAGCCAGAAGATAGTACTTGGGTTTGCAAAGCTCTGATGAAAGAAGTTGAGTTTGATTTGGAGCGTGCTTGGGAAACCTTCATGGAAGCTAAGAAGAGCTTCGCTGATGCCTCCACTTCAAGAAGCAAAGATAAACCAGCACTGGAAATGGACCCATCTATGCTCACAACATTCCTGGAAACTTGTATGAAGTTACTGCGCGATAGTAGGGTTGTGAAAGGGTTACAAGAAGTCATCAACAGATGCATTGGGACCACGCCAGGGGAACCGTGCGTAGTCCGCAAGATTGGAAAACATAAGACAAGAATAGGATTAGAAATGAGAATAACCGCATAGATCAGAGAATATGAAATGGATCAAGTCATTCTAAATTTGGGATCAGATGCAAATGTTCTATCGAAACAAACGTGGGAGCAAATGGGAAGACCCACTGTTGAGGCCCAAACCTGCACTTCCCTATATACCCTTTCAGCCTTCTTTTTCCATTTACTTCATCCACCAAGCTGTCAAATCATTGCATATTAGTCTAAAAAGAGCTTATGAAATGGTTTCCTAACTATGTTTATGGCTGTTGTTTGATTTAGATTTTTGTTCAAACAGCAGTGGAAACTTGTCACTTTCCGCAGCCAGCCCAAGTTTCTGCAGCCATTTTGTTAAAGGCTATGTTACAGGTGTCCAATGGAGAAACCGGCCACATGGGCAAGCTGCAAGTGACGTGTACATTGTGTCCCCTCAGTTTAGCCAAATCAATCATCAACGGTCATGGTCAATGACGGTCAAAGGAAGGGCCAAACGAGGATTTTTGCGGTGGCACGGCTCTGTTTTGCCCACGTGAAGGTTTGCGTGGCATGATCCTTAGTTCCCGGAGGTATTGGCACACCTGTAGATCAACCCGTGAACTGAATCGAGTAGCCACCACTCCATGGATTCAACTGTCATGATGACCATAACGCTAGATCTCAGGCCAAGAAGATTTACGTGTCTCTTGAAAGCATAAAATCTAGGAATTAGTTGCAGCACTTTCACTTATAAATAATGCGTTGATATACGCCGGATAGTTGGCTTTTGGAGATGTAATTTTGACTGTTGTTATCAGCCCATTGTACTGTGCTTTACTTTGTTTTATTACTGCACTTTAAATATATGAGAAGACAACATTCCTGAATTCGATTTGTGACTAAATGATTGAATGGCCGAGGTTGCAGAGGGCCCCTGTACACCAAAGCTTTGTATAGTTTCTTACTTGCTTTCATTTGCTGTTTTTATAATCATTGTTTGTATATATATTGCGCTGTTCTGATGTTCATTGCTGTCCATATTTCCTTTATGTTTTCTTTTATAACTGTTAGCTGATCAGTGCTTCTTTTATAGGTTTTTGTAGGCAGCCCGGGCAAATTTACATATTTTTGATAACTACTGACATGAGATCATCTTGTCCTTTCTGCTGATTTTCATTTCCTGAGTTTAATTCCAGCACTGTCATTTCTTTCAAGTTTTGTTTTGCTTATTTACTTTTCTACTTACTCATCTGTTTATGATTTCCTTTCTATAGCCAAGCGACTCAATTAGTAAGGAATCAGAATATTACTTGTTGTAGTATGATTTAGTTTGCTTTCCTGCAAGTTAGAGATTGAATTAATTATGTCATTTTCAAGGGTTGAAATATGAATGAGTAGTTAAATCTTAGTTTCCTTTTATGCAATTTAATTTCATGCAATTTAGATATCATATTACTCAGCTTGTTTATGATTACTTCCTATAGTTGGAGTGAGTTGAAAGGTGAAGGGTCAAAATGTGGGTTGAAGTAGTATGATTTAGTTTGCTTTGCTTTCAGTCATTGATTTGCTTTAAGTTCAGTTTTTATTTTCTTTTTCATACAGCAGTAAGGATACTGGGCCATTGTCACTAGTTCACTGTTTTGGTACATTTACTTCATTTTGAGAATTGATTTCATTACAGTCAGTTTGAAACTTTCTTTTTGAGAACTTTTAAGTTTGGAAAATCACTGTAGAAATCACCATTACCATCCATACTTAACTTTCAATTTCGCCATCTCACACTAGGGAATCCACAGAAGATAAACCCAAAAACAAACTAAAAAAACTCAAAAATGACAAAAGACTAAGAAAATGGTTATCTTGCACATATAGTGCACTTCACTTCATTAGTTTACGAATCCCGGATTGACATTTTCAATAGCAATTTAGGACACACTAAATTGACCAAACATTTTGGCGCCGTTGCCGGGGAAGTGAAACTAGGTAGCCAATTTCTAAAAAAAATAATAAAAAAAAATTTCAAGGAAGGAAAATTGATAACCTCTCAGAGTATGCTCTCCTCTTGCACTTAGTGTGACCTGGAGGATCAGAAAAAACAAAGTTATTGGTTTAATAGTTTCTTGAGTATGCTCTCTTCTTGCACCTAGAGTGACCTAGAAGATCAGAAAGAGAATTATTAGCCCGACTTGAAGAAAAATAAAAATGACATGCATAGAGCAAGAGATTCTAGGGGAAGGTTTTTAGCTAGAGCCAAGAGTTCGATTTTCACAACTCCATCTACTTCAAGGAATAGACAAGAGACACCTCCATCATCTCCAACCCACACTCTGTTGTGGGGAAAAATGCCTATGCAGGACGATCCTATCCACCTAAGGTGTGACAGTGCCTTAGCAACAAACAGAGACAGCTATTCTAGTATTCTTCCTTTATGAATTAAGAATGAAGAGAGATAGATGGACTAACCGGTATCTTCCGTTTGTCCCTCGATCCGGTCTCTCTTCTCTTTGAGGGTTCCCAGCTACTTGCCTTCTCGCTCGCCCAGCTTCAAGAGGTTTATGCAAGATCACAAGAAGAGAACACTACACAAGACATGGATTCATATTCATAACTAGTTCAGGATTAGACATAAACTAAACATACTAATGCAATCATACATCAAAGATACATCAGTATATAGGAGAAACCAAGATAGCTTTATTGATGAATAACAAGGTTCAGGAAGAGATACAACCCAGAGGGCTCCAATCCAGCATCTCCTTCCCAACAAATGGAATTCCTATCTTCACCCCCTTCAAAGCATTAAGTACCCAATGATTCAAATCTAAAACCAACAGCAATTCTTTGCAATAACAAAATTCCAGCCTCTCCAGATCTCATGGAGGAGAGATCCATATATAGATGTTTGGAGAGAGGATGAGTCAGCTTGAGATCTGACTAGTGTCCTCTCCCTCTGTCAGTTCTTGATTCCACTTGGAGGTTCTTGCTTCCACTTGGAGATTGGGAACCTCTTACTCATCACAGTCGAATTCACTGAGGCAAGTGTCATTGAGGAAGATTCTGGAAGCTTCCTGGGTCTTGACACCTTTTGGAATGAACTTGCCATTTGGAAATTCTCGCTCAATGCACCCTGGTAGTGCTTCTACCTGCGTTGCAGTGCAGGTAGCTAGTGTTGGCTTTGACATTCAGTGCAGACAGCTAGTGGAGCCACTGAATTGATCCTGAATTGACTTGTTTTTGAGCAGTTTTTGGTGGAGAACTTCTGTGAATTGCTGTGGTTTGTTAGCCTTGTTCCTCTAGGGGTAGGAACAACATGTTTAGGGACTTTGGATCCCTTAGATTATGGACATTTCATGCTCAATGCTGTAAGGCACAAAAATGTCTATAACAGTTGCCCCCTAAAGTATGAGGCCGTTTATCGGGTGAAATGATTTATCAGGGGGATCCGAAGTTCATCCAATGCTGGGAGGAGACCTGTAATAAGATACAATACAATACATTATTTTTCATACTGCTTTCATGATCTAGCTGAGGTGGGCATTCCCATGCTCAACTTTATAAATTCATTTTTCTGTACATAGAACAGACAATCGTCTGGTGGTAGACTGATAATTTTGATGAAATTATCATCCTTTGGGTAGGATGATTATCTGCTGCAATGATGTACATGTCAATGTCTTTATTTTTCCTGAATATATATCGCAGCCCGGATGGATGAAACTAGATCCGGGGTCTTCAAACTCGTTCGATCTTCACTCTAAGTACAAGTCGATCCATGTGAGAAATTTCTGAAGTCGAACATGGAAAGACATCGCTTGATTACCGGTCAATGAGGTAAATCGTTAACAAGCGCGAGAGGAATCACCGATAATGATAATGACCCTCAAGGTACTGCAATACAATTCATGTGGTGTGAATAAAGGACTTGGCATCGAACACCACGCAAAATCTTTCGGTCGAAGGTCATTGATGTATACCTGTCGCCGGAAGTGAGAAACTTGCCATTGAGGCATGCAAGCTTCAAAGTACTGAAGGGGTTGTTCCTAGATCAACTTCTCGGATAATGAGCTGATGTCGACAAGAAACGATCCGTCAAAGGAGGGCCTTAATGAATCCCACATCAATGACACGGAACGAAGCTAATGATTTTGATGGAGGTGAAAACGATCTGTGACATATGATTCAGGGTGGCGGTCATGAAAGGATGAAGGATAATGTACGGCAGTGGATGGGACACGGTTGACTTTTCTGAACGACTTCTCTTGAACATATGGCAACACTGATGCGATGGATCGGTAGCATTACCCCAAATATGGATGGTATGGCGAGACCATGGATGTGACCGGTGAATGAAACAACCCAACCCGATTGTGGTACGGAGGAAAAGTCTCATGTTCAAGAGCGACTTGCTACCATCAAAGTTTTCTTGAGTTTCTCCCAATTTTTCCCCAGTCATTGCTGACCAGTACCTCTTTATTTTTGTCAAGCTTGAGGAGGATAACATATGCTTGTTCTATAACCTGCCCTTCGGGCAAGCCCATCGCTATGTTTTAACGAGCCTAGCGATAGTGAAACTCGTTCTCGTCTAAAGACAAGTTTGTCACTATTTAATGCATTTAACGAGTCTAGCGACAAAGATAACTCGGTCCTTTTCATTTTTAGAGAGTCTAAAAAGGTACATAAAGTTAACTCCAAAAGTCCTTTTTCGTCATCTAATCCCTTAAGTCCGAAAAAGTATAAAACAATACAAAAGGGATGAGTTTTCGATAGTTTTAACGAGCCGAATAAAACAAGCGCTCGATCTTTTTGTGCAATAATCCCTCAGGTCCGAAAAGATTAAAATCTAGAGGATGGATAGCACTTCCTGTCCCTTTAACGAGCTGGAAGGCCAAGGACTCGGCAATCTTTTCATATTTTACGAGTCAGATGAAAAGAGCTTAAAGAAGACTTGTCTTTTGAGGAACGAGTGATAAAACGGGTTAGCAGCTGATTCCAGGTACAGGTTGGAATTTTCCAATCACGGCAGTGTCACAAGGATGGCTAGTGAAATCACTCTTCGCAGCTGTTCCTCAAAATGGGTAAACAAACATATGGAGGTGAACGATCGGCCAATGGAAAAGTGGAGGTGACGGTGCAAGCACGACCAAGGCTTTAATGGCTGATGATATTACATTCACTGTGGTTATTCACCGGGTAGTTCATTTTTTAACGAGCTTAAATGCGGATTGAAACACTTGCTCGATTTTATGTTTATTTTTTAACGAGCATGAACTATACGATAAAACTACTCGATTAACCCAGTCATATGATAAGAGTGTCTCATCAAGATTCTATTTTTTATGGAGCTTCATCTCACTAAGCTTTGCTCCGCATCCTTTCTTTATGCAAGTTAGGAAACGACTAATCCAAAAAACTGATAAATAATCGTTCTTTGCTTGCACTCCAAAAGGTTTGCATGCCCCCAGGTATAAAGTATGATTTCAAGGTTACCCCTACTTCACTTCCGCCAAAACATTTGTTTTACCGAGAGATGCCTACCTCTTTCAGGTTACCCAAAGATTGTTCTGTTAATCTTTCAAACAAAACACTTCTTCGGCGATGTCTACCGAGATAAACAAAGGTGAGCGACGATGCCCGCCAACCCACATAACTTTGACAAAAGAATATTATTCTAGAATAACCCCTCTTCCTAGACGGACGGGGTACAGACTAGTCATATTCTCCCGCGGAAACCTACCCTATACCCAAAGTTTTCCTGCTGAAGCAGACCAGGACGCATGCCCCCTGGGTTCCAGTCATATCCTCCCGGATTACTCGCGCTCATCAGGAGGACGGACCGTGGGTTGAGACACTTCTTGAGTGAATAGACCATTTAGGGATGGTACATGACTATTTGCGATGCGTGATCCGGGAAATGAAAGATGGTCCACGAGCTTGACCACTCTTCCTTCATGCGGAAAACACATTACTCTAAAGAGTGAGGAGATGATGGCTCCCATGCAATATATATAGTCTCGTCCAAGGAGTAGGTTATAATCCAAGGGTCCTTGAACGACCATCACGTTCATTTGAACGGTCTTCCCTTTCAATGTTATGGGCACATTGGGGAGGATCCCTAAAGGTCGACTGGTTCCTTTATCAAAGCCTGATAGATTTCTCATTTCAGGCAAAAGCGCTGGCGAACCAAGCGCTTTCCAAGCAATAGAGGAAAGGATACTCACAGATGCCCCTTCATCAATAATTGTGCCAGCCATTACCATTCTGTATATTTGAACGATAATCCTGAATGGTATGCTTGCTGGCAAACGGGGTCTGCCTAGTTGGTTCCAGTCGAACGAGACAACTAGGTTGCTTGGTGGTGGGACCGAATAGACGGCCGGGTATGACTCTGACGAAGTTCCTTCCTGCGATAAAGGAATAGGAAAATTGCCCCCTTGTTCGTCGGAGTCTGTGTTGATGAAGAGAATTTGGACGGTGTCGTCTTTATTCTCCTCTGTGATGGTATCATTCGAAGATATAACCTCTGAAGGCAAAACCTGGTCAACTGCCACTTCAACCTTTTGACTTTCGTCAGGTATGGAATCAGACGGTTCATTTTCAATGATAGGTGCTTCGGCTGACCACCTGAGCGGGCCAGCCGGGTTCTCAACTGGTGAAGGACTTGGCAGGAGTTTTTGATATCCAGGAGGAAGTTGCGCTCGTAAAATCGGGCGATCTTCCAAAACTCTTTTAGCCTCATCTAAGAAGGGACAACGGTGGATGGCATGGTCGCCTTCACACATTTTGCAGGGAAATCTAACTTTCCCTCTCTGTCCTATGACTTCACTTTCACTAGTTGACGGTGAGCTGTCAACATGGCTATCAGAGGTTGACGCCACCGAATTGTGCAAACAGGGAGACCAGTCCCTTAGTATCCGAGGGATGCAGGGACAATCTCTGTGGAAGTGGTCTCCCTTGCATATGACACATGGCGATTTAGGCCTAGTCAGTGCTGTGTGTGGATTTTTGTCAGACGACACTTGTTTGCCCCCAGTCGCTTTTGGCTCCTTCTTCTTCTTCTCTTTCTTCTTCTTTTCCTTTTTCTCCTTAGGAACTTGGTTTTTTGTTTTACCAGTTCCGTCAAGCGAAGAGGAAGGATGAGAGGAAGAATTAGATGAAGTAGAAGGCTGGTGGGCAACTCTGGTCGGGTCTAACTGTTGATTCGACTGTTCGGGAATAGTGGTGTTTTGAACAACATTAGTTGAGAAGAGCCAGACCGGCAAGCCAATTGTCAGTCCTGGAAGCGACAATGTGGCCATGTGGGGCGCACCGACATCTCCCCAGGAGGAGAAGGGACTAGGATTTCCACCAAGGGGAATTCCTTGGTTGGTGTGCTCCATTTTATCAACTTAAAGATCAACGCAGGAAGAAGGGGTGATTGTTCCGTTTAAAATAAATTTTAACGACGCTTTAGACACAACTTGCTTTTTCAATTTTAAAGAGTCGAGAAAAAGCTAAAGATGACTCTAGTCTCCTTCGATGTTTTAACGAGCCCAAAGTGACAAATGCTCGGATGGACTTTTTCCGTTATAGAGTCTGAAAAAGGCCAAAAGGAACTGCTCTGGAGTTCTAGGCAGAGGGTGTGCCAAACTTTTCGCAAAACTGCAGAATACTTTTTAGGGTACGGGCGGTTGATCTTCCTGAATGTTGTGTTCAGTGCATTGCGATCAGTAGGGCGGCTGACACGGCTTCCTAAGGATAAAGGTTTTATGCCTATAGGGGTCTCCCAATATATACGCGACGGTACGTGGGAGCACAATCGGTACTGGCGCTATCGTCCCTCAGGAGGAATCACCCACCATCAACGAGATCGACAGTCACCAGGCTTTACGACGCCGGAACACGTCTCTAGCCTAGACCTCTATGTTGTGCGTTATGTTGCAAAGCGTTGTTAAGTTCATTCAATTTATTTTAGGTTGATCTTTTTAGAAGTTTGCCTTTTGAGGTTCACCACGAGATGTATGATACAAATTCCTAAATGCAGTCTAAAGATGATAAGCAAGCTTTTATCTTTTCAACTTTGAAAATCCTAGCTACTAAGGGAAAAGAAAGACACCATCTTTTCTCAAAGAGCAATCAGCACACTCTAATGCACTTTTCCTAAATCAAACATGCAATCTATCAAGATGCAAATGCACAATGCAGGTGTTTGTTTTCCGCTTTCTTAGTATTGATGCCTACAAAGAAAGCTTTTTGTACAACTTTGAATTTGTTTTTAAATGACAAATACAAACAAGTTTACTTTTTCGAAATCAGAAAGGGTAGAAGAGATTACAACACTTAACGATTTCCGAAATGAACACTTGTTTCGACACTTAAAAGAGACAAACTCAAACCAATAAGCAAAAGCAAATGTATAATCAACTGTAAATAGCCAATAAACTCTCTCCTAAGATCACAATCAACAGATCTGAATCAAGGGCTACAGGATGATTATTTCACTCATGCAAAGGAAAACTGTAAATGACGCCACAAACACATAAAAACACTCACAGTCTTTTTGTACAAAAGGAGGCGGAATTTAAGCAGAGAAAAGGAGTTATCAGACTGGTACCTATGCTGGTTACAGGCTGCAAAAATCAGAGAGCAAAACAGGGCAAAACAGAGCAGAGAAACCCAGCTGCACAAGGCCTAACTGGATCAGCGCAACCTCAACACAGGGGTTTTGGCATTCAGCGCAGGTAGCCTTCACGGGACCTGCGTTGAAATGTAGAACCTCTTCACAGGGGTCGCGCTGAAGGAGAAACGAGAGTTTCTCACTGGGTTCTGGGTTACAGATTGCTGATTAATCTATTGTTTCAGGCCAAATCAAAGCAACAAGCAAGGTACAATCAAAGGGATGCTTTGAGGGGATACTAATATCTATCACAAAGGATCATCAAATCATTTGTGAATCCATTGTTCAGATCATAGACAAATCATTGGATCAAAGCAGCAGCTGTCTACTTTGCATCTGAGAATAGCAGATGCAGTTCGATTGTTGTTGTTGAGTCTATGAAACAAACAATGATGGAAACACAAATAAAATGACTAAACAAATCTCCCCAGTGGAGCTGCCAATTTGTTGTGGGGAAAAATGCCTATGCAGGACGATCCTATCCACCTAAGGTGTGACAGTGCCTTAGCAACAAACAGAGACAGCTATTCTAGTATTCTTCCTTTATGAATTAAGAATGAAGAGAGATAGATGGACTAACCGGTATCTTCCGTTTGTCCCTTGATCCGGTCTCTCTTCTCTTTGAGGGTTCCCAACTACTTGCCTTCTCGCTCGCCCAACTTCAAGAGGTTTCTGCAAGATCACAAGAAGAGAACACTACACAAGACATGGATTCATATTCATAACTAGTTCAGGATTAGACATAAACTAAACATACTAATGCAATCATACATCAAAGATACATCAGTATATAGGAGAAACCAAGATAGCTTTATTGATGAATAACAAGGTTCAGGAAGAGATACAACCTAGAGGGCTCCAATCCAGCATCTCCTTCCCAGCAAATGGAATTCCTATCTTCACCCCCTTCAAAGCATTAAGCACCCAATGATTCAAATCTCAAACCAACAGCAATTCTTTGCAATAACAAAATTCCAGCCTCTCCAGATCTCATGGAGGAGAGATCCATATATAGATGTTTGGAGAGAGGATGAGTCAGCTTGAGATCTGACTAGTGTCCTCTCCCTCTGTCAGTTCTTGATTCCACTTGGAGGTTCTTGCTTCCACTTGGAGATTGGGAACCTCTTACTCATCACCAGTCGAATTCACTGAGGCAAGTGTCATTGAGGAAGATTCTGGAAGCTTCCTGGGTCTTGACACCTTTTGGAATGAACTTGCCATTTGGCAATTCTCGCTCAACGCACCCTGGTAGTGCTTCTACCTGCGTTGCAGTGCAGGTAGCCAGTGTTGGCTTTGACATTCAGCGCAGACAGCTAGTGGAGCCACTGAATTGATCCTGAATTGACTTGTTTTTGAGCAGTTTTTGGTGGAGAACTTCTGTGAATTGCTGTGGTTTGTTAGCCTTGTTCCTCTAGGGGTAGGAACAACATGTTTAGGGACTTTGGATCCCTTAGATTATGGACATTTCATGCTCAATGCTGTAAGGCACAAAAATTTCTATAACAGTTGCCCCCTAAAGTATGAGGTCGTTTATCGGGTGAAATGCTTTATCAGGGGGATCCGAAGTTCATCCAATGCTGGGAGGAGACCTGTAATAAGATACAATACAATACATTATTTTTCATACTACTTTCATGATCTAGCTGAGGCGGGCATTCCCATGCTCAGCTTTATAAATTCATTTTTCTGTACATAGAACAGACAATCGTCTGGTGGTAGACTGATAATTTTGATGAAATTATCATCCTTTGGGTAGGATGATTATCTGCTGCAATGATGTACATGTCAATGTCTTTATTTTTCCTGAATATATATCACAGCCCGGATGGATGAAACTAGATCCGGGGTCTTCAAACTCGTTCGATCTTCACTCTAAGTACAAGTCGATCCATGTGAGAAATGTTCTGAAGTCGAACATGGAAAGACATCGCTTGATTACCGGTCAATGAGGTAAACCGTTAACAAGCGCGAGAGGAATCACCGATAATGATAATGACCCTCAAGGTACTGCAGTACAATTTACGTGGTGTGAATAAAGGACTTGGCGTTAAACACCACGCAAAATCTTTCGGTCGAAGGTCATTGATGTATACCTGTCGCCGGAAGTGAGAAACTTGCCATTGAGGCATGCAAGCTTCAAAGTACTGAAGGGGTTGTTCCTAGATCAACTTCTCGGATAATGAGCTGATGTCGACAAGAAGCAATCCGTCAAAGGAGGGCCTTAATGAATCCCACGTTAATGACACGGAATGGAGCTAATGATTTTGATGGAGGTGAAAACGATCTGTGACATATGATTCAGGGTGGCGGTCATGAAAGGATGAAGGATAATGTATGGCAGTGGATGGGACACGGTTGACTTTTCTGAACGACTTCTCTTGAACATATGGCGACACTGATGCGATGGATCGGTAGCATTACCCCAAATATGGATGGTATGGCGAGACCATGGATGTGACCGGTGAATGAAACAACCCAACCCGATTGTGGTACGGAGGAAAAGTGTCATGTTCAAGAGCGACTTGCTACCATCAAAGTTTTCTTGAGTTTCTCCCAGTTTTTCCCCAGTCATTGCTGACCAGTACCTCTTTATTTTTGTCAAGCTTGAGGAGGATAACATATGCTTGTTCTATAACCTGCCCTTCGGGCAAGCCCATCGCTATGTTTTAACGAGCCTAGTGATAGTGAAACTCGTTCTCGTCTAAAGACAAGTTTGTCACTATTTAATGCATTTAACGAGTCTAGCGACAAAGATAACTCGGTCCTTTTCATTTTTAGAGAGTCTAAAAAGGTACATAAAGTTAACTCCAAAAGTCCTTTTTCGTCATCTAATCCCTTAAGTCCGAAAAAGTATAAAACAATACAAAAGGGATGAGTTTTCGATAGTTTTAACGAGCCGAATAAAACAAGCGCTCGATCTTTTTGTGCAATAATCCCTCAGGTCCAAAAAGATTAAAATCTAGAGGAGGGATAGCACTTCCTGTCCCTTTAACGAGCTAGAAGGCCAGGGACTCGGCAATCTTTTCATATTTTACGAGTCAGATGAAAAGAGCTTAAAGAAGACTCGTCTTTTGAGGAACGAGTGATAAAACGGGTTAGCAGCTGATTCTAGGTACAGGTTGGAATTTTCCAATCATGGCAGTGTCACAAGGATGGCTAGTGAAATCACTCTTCGCAGCTGTTCCTCAAAATGGGTAAACAAACATATGGAGGTGAACGATCGGCCAATGGAAAAGTGGAGGTGACGGTGCAAACACGACCAAGGCTTTAATGGCTGATGATATTACATTCACTGTGGTTATTCACAGGGTAGTTCATTTTTTAAGGAGCTTAAACGCGGATTGAAACACTTGCTCGATTTTATGTTTATTTTTTAACGAGCATGAACTATACGATAAAACTGCTTGGATCTTGCGTTTATTTTTTAACGAGCATGAACTGTGTGCTAAAACTGCTCGATTTTATGTTTATTTTTTAACGAGCATGAACTATACGATAAAACTGCTCGATTAACCCAGTCATATGATAAGAGTGTCTCATCAAGATTCTATTTTTTATGGAGCTTCATCTCACTAAGCTTTGCTCCGCATCCTTTCTTTATGCAAGTTAGGAAACGAATAATCCAAAAAATAAATAAATAATCGCTCTTTGCTTGCACTCCAAAAGGTTTGCATGCCCCCAGGTATAAAGTACAATTTCAAGGTTACCCCTACTTCACTTCCGCCAAAACATTTGTTTTACTGAGAGAGGCCTACCTCTTTCAGGTTACCCAAAGATTGTTCTGTTAATCTTTCAAACAAAACACTTCTTCGGTGATGTCTACCGAGATAAACAAAGGTGAGTGACGATGCCCGCCAACCCACATAACTTTGACAAAATAATCTTATTCTAGAATAACCCCTCTTCCTAGACGGACGGGGTACAGACTAGTCATATTCTCCCGCGGAAACCTACCCTATACCCAAAGTTTTCCTGCCGAAGCAAACCAGGACGCATGCCCCCTGGGTTCCAGTCATATCCTCCCGGATTACTCGCACTCATCAGGAGGACGGACCGTGGGTTGAGACACTTCTTGTGTGAATAGACCATTTAGGGATGGTACATGACTATTTGCGATGCGTGATCTGGGAAATGAAAGATGGTCCACGAGCTTGACCACTCTTCCTTCATGCCGAAAACACATTACTCTAAAGAGTGAGGAGACGATGGCTCCCATGCAATATATATAGTCTCGTCCAAGGAGTAGGTTATAATCCAAGGGTCCTTGAACGACCATCACGTTCATTTGAACGGTCTTCCCTTTCAATGTTATGGGCACATTGGGGAGGATCCCTAAAGGTCGACTGGTTCCTTTATCAAAGCCTGATAGATTTCTCATTTCAGGCAAAAACGCTGGCGAATCAAGCGCTTTCCAAGCAATAGAGGAAAGGATACTCACAGATGCCCCTTCATCAATAATTGTGCCAGCCATTACCATTCTGTATATTTGAACGATAATCCTGAATGGTATGCTTGCTGGCAAACGGGGTCTGCCTAGTTGGTTCCAGTCGAACGAGACAACTAGGTTGCTTGGTGGTGGGACCGAATAGATGGTCGGGTATGACTCTGACGAAGTTCCTTCCTGCGATAAAGGAATAGGCAAATTGCCCCCTTGTTCGTCGGAGTCTGTGTTGATGAAGAGAATTTGGACGGTGTCGTCTTTATTCTCCTCTGTGATGGTATCATTCGAAGATAGAGCCTCTGAAGGCAAAACCGGGTCAACTGCCGCTTCAACCTTTTGACTTTCGTCAGGTATGGAATTAGACGGTTCATTTTCAATGATAGGTGCTTCGGCTGACCACCTGAGCGGGCCAGCCGGGTTCTCAACTGGTGAAGGACTTGGCAGGAGTTTTTGATATCTAGGAGGAAGTTGCGCTCGTAAAATCGGGCGATCTTCCAAAACTCTTTTAGCCTCGTCTAAGAAGGGACAACGGTGGATGGCATGGTCGCCTTCACACAGTTTGCAGGGAAATCTAACTTTCCCTCTCTGTCCTATGACTTCACTTTCACTAGTTGACGGTGAGCTGTCAACATGGCTATCAGAGGTTGACGCCACCGAATTGTGCAAACGGGGAGACCAGTCCCTTAGTATCCGAGGGATGCAGGGACAATCTCTGTGGAAGTGGTCTCCCTTGCATATGCCACATGGCGATTTAGGCCTAGTAAGTGCTGTGTGTGGATTTTTGTCAGACGACACTTGTTTGCCCCCAGTCGCTTTTGGCTCCTTCTTCTTCTTCTCTTTCTTCTTCTTTTCCTTCTTCTCCTTAGGAACTTGGTTTTTTGTTTTACCAGTTCCGTCAAGCGAAAAGGAAGGAGGAGAGGAAGAATTAGATGAAGTAGAAGGCTGGTGGGAAACTCTGGTCGGGTCTAACTATTGATTCGACTGTTCGGGAATAGTGGTGTTTTAAACAACATTAGTTGAGAAGAGCCAGACCAGCAAGCCAATTGTCAGTCCTGGAAGCGACAATGTGGCCATGTGGGGCGCACCGACATCTCCCCAAGAGGAGAAGGGACTAGGATTTCCACCAAGGGGAATTCCTTGGTTGGTGTGCTCCATTTTCTCAACTTAAAGATCAACGCAGGAAGAAGGGGTGATTGTTCCGTTTAAAATAAATTTTAACGACGCTTTAGACACAAATTGCTTTTTCAATTTTAAAGAGTCGAGAAAAAGCTAAAGATGACTCTAGTCTCCTTCGATGTTTTAACGAGCCCGAAGTGACAAATGCTCGGATGGACTTTTTCCGTTATAGAGTCTGAAAAAGGCCAAAAGGAACTGCTCTGGAGTTCTAGGCAGAGGGTGTGCCAAACTTTTTACAAAACCACAGAATACTTTTTAGGGCACGGGTGGTCGATCTTCCTGAATGCTGTGTTCAGTGCATTGCGATCAGTAGGGCGGCCGACACGGCTTCCTAAGGATAAAGGTTTTATGCCTATAGGGGTCTCCCAATATATACGCGACGGTACGTGGGAGCACAATCTGTACTGGGCTATCGTCCCTCAGGAGGGATCACCCACCATCAACAAGATCGACAGTCACCAGGCTTTACGACGCCGGAACACGTCTCTAGCCTAGACCTCTATGTTGTGTGTTATGTTGCAAAGCATTGTTAAGTTCATTCAATTTATTTTAGGTTGATCTTTTTAGAAGTTTGCCTTTTGAGGTTCACCACGAGATGTATGATACAAATTCCTAAATGCAGTCTAAAGATGATAAGCAAGCTTTTATCTTTTCAACTTTGAAAATCCTAGCTACTAAGGGAAAAGAAAGACACCATCTTTTCTCAAAGAGCAATCAGCACACTCTAATGCACTTTTCCTAAATCAAACATGCAAACTATCAAGATGCAAATGCACAATGCAGGTGTTTGTTTTCCGCTTTCTTAGTATTGATGCCTACAAAGAAAGCTTTTTGTACAACTTTGAATTTGTTTTTAAATGACAAATACAAACAAGTTTACTTTTTCGAAATCAGAAAGGGTAGAAGAGATTACAACACTTAATGATTTTCGAAATGAACACTTGTTTCGACACTTAAAAGAGACAAACTCAAACCAATAAGCAAAAGCAAATGCATAATCAACTGTAAATAGCCAATGAACTCTCTCCTAAGATCACAATCAACAGATCTGAATCAAGGGCTACAGGATGATTATTTCACTCATGCAAAGGAAAACTGTAAATGACGCCACAAACACATAAAAACACTCACAGTATTTTTGTACAAAAGGAGGCGGAATTTAAGCAGAGAAAAGGAGTTATCAGACTGGTACCTATGCTGGTTACAGGCTGCAAAAATCAGAGATCAAAACAGGGCAAAACAGAGCAGAGAACCCCAGCTGCACAAGGCCTAACTGGATCAGCGCAACCTCAACACAGGGGTTTTGACATTCAGCGCAGGTAGCCTTCACGGGACCTGCGTTGAAATGTAGAACCTCTTCACAGGGGTCGCGCTAAAGGAGAAACGAGAGTTTCTCACTGGGTTCTGGGTTACAGATTGCTGATTAATCTACTGTTTCAGGCCAAATCAAAGCAACAAGCAAGGTACAATCAAAGGGATGCTTTGAGGGGATACTAAGATCTATCACAAAGGATCATCAAATCATTTGTGAATCCATTGTTCAGATCATAGACAAATCCAGTGATTGGATCAAAGCAGCAGTTGTCTACTTTGCATCTGAGAATAGCAGATGCAGTTCGATTGTTGGTGTTGAGTCTATGAAACAAAAAATGATGGAAACACAAATAAAATGACTAAACAAATCTCCCTAGTGGAGCCGCCAATTTGTTGTGGGGAAAAATGCCTATGCAGGACGATCCTATCCACCTAAGGTGTGACAGTGCCTTAGCAACAAACAGAGACAACTATTCTAGTATTCTTCCTTTATGAATTAAGAATGAAGAGAGATAGATGGACTAATCGGTATCTTCTGTTTGTCCCTCGATCCGGTCTCTCTTCTCTTTGAGGGTTCCCAGCTACTTGCCTTCTCGCTCGCCCAGCTTCAAGAGGTTTCTGCAGGATCACAAGAAGAGAACACTACACAAGACATGGATTCATATTCATAACTAGTTCAGGATTAGACATAAACTAAACATACTAATGCAATCATACATCAAAGATACATCGGTATATAGGAGAAACCAAGATAGCTTTATTGATGAATAACAAGGTTCAGGAAGAGATACAACCCAGAGGGCTCCAATCCAGCATCTCCTTCCCAGCAAATGGAATTCCTATCTTCACCCCCTTCAAAGCATTAAGCACCCAATGATTCAAATATCAAACCAACAACAATTCTTTGCAATAACAAAATTCCAGCCTCTCCAGATCTCATGGAGGAGAGATCCATATATAGATGTTTGGAGAGAGGATGAGTCAGCTTGAGATCTGACTGGTGTCCTCTCCCTCTGTCAGTTCTTGATTCCACTTGGAGGTTCTTTCTTCCACTTGGAGATTGGGAACCTCTTACTCATCACCAGTCGAATTCACTGAGGCAAGTGTCATTGAGGAAGATTCTGGAAGCTTCCTGGGTCTTGACACCTTTTGGAATGAACTTGCCATTTGGCAATTCTCGCTCAACGCACCCTGGTAGTGCTTCTACCTGTGTTGCAGTCCAGGTAGCCAGTGTTGGCTTTGACATTCAGCGCAGACAGCTAGTGGAGCCACTGAATTGATCCTGAATTGACTTGTTTTTGAGCAGTTTTTGGTGGAGAACTTATGTGAATTGCTGTGGTTTGTTAGCCTTGTTCCTCTAGGGGTAGGAACAACATGTTTAGGGACTTTGGATCCCTTAGATTATGGACATTTCATGCTCAATGCTGTAAGGCACAAAAATGTCTATAACACACTCCTATCCTTAGGATTCCTGGAATTCAAGAGGCAGTATTTGAATTAGGAGACTCTCCCACACCATCCATCGAATCTGAATTAGGAAAAGATCCTTTCTTTCCTTCTACAGGGAGACACATTGTAATTGAAGAAGTAGAATCACCTGAGGAAGATGAGGGAGAAATTCCTCCTCGTTCGCCATTAGTAGAGGAACCATAGGACTCTGAAATATATGAGGAAGCTATCATGATATAAGAGGTAGTTAACGGATTTGGTAGAGGTAGAGGTAGAGGAGGAGGAGGGGGAAACAATGGAGGAGGTAGAGGTAACAATGGGGGAAATAGGGATGGAGATAACTCATTCAGATTTCCTATAGTCGATGAGGATTCTCGAGCAACAGTGAAAAATATTTCACCATCTATCCTCCCAAACTTTCATGGGTTAAGAAATGAGGATCCTGAAACATTCCTATTTGAGTTTGAGGTCGTGTGTCGAACTTATGATTATCTGGAACACTCTCAAAAACTCAAACTGTTTCCTTCAACATTGAAAGGATTTGCTTTGAAATGGTTCATGGGATTACTCACTCAATCCATTAGGACTTGGAATGATATGAAACAAACATTTTTGGATAGATACCTGGACTATTGTATGCCCACCAATCACAAGGATGAAGTATTCAAAATGGTGCAAAGAGAAGATGAAAACTTGGAGGATTTACTTGAAAGATTCCAATACAACCTGAAAAGAGAAAAAATGAGTAACTTAGATGAGGAAACCCTGAAAGCCCTTCTATTAAAATCCATTAGAGATGAATGGATAGATATTTTGAACATGATGGGAAAAGGAGATATATCTCAACTTCCACTTCATGATATAGCAGAGCTATGTGTCCATCTCTCAAGGGGAAAATCTAAAACTGGAAAAGGGCCTAGAGATCCTTCTCTCATCAGAGCAAACAAATCTGCAACTGGATTAGTAAGTAGGGCTGAGATTGGAAATATGCTTGATGAATTCAAAACTGATATCTTAGGGAGTCTTAGTGAGCAACTAGACACTCTTAAGATACACAATAAGCAGAAAGCAGAAGCTGAAGCTTTGGCCATCTTTTTCCCAAAATGTAGAAAGAAACATGCTCTAAGGGAATGTCCCTTGGATGCAAAAGTTGTAGAAACATGTGTGATTTGTTCAGAGAATCATGAGACCAAGGATTGTCCTTCAATTCCTGGGCTCAAAGCTGTCTTTCAAGAAGATCCAAATACAATTGAGTCTCTCTGTTTTGTTGCAAGGAGACCTTGGCAGGGGCAACAAAACCAAGGGTTTAACAACTCTATGAACTTTCAAACCCCACCAAATTGGAATCCTTGGCAACAACCTTGGTCCCAACCTCAAAATCCTTTTCAATCATGGGTACAAGGCATGCAAAATCCTTATGGGAGATTTGCTCAATTTTATCAATATCCTCCATCTTTTCAAAACCAACAAGCTCCACAACTTCCAAATCAAAATCCACAACTATCATTGCCATTTCCACAACAACAACAACCTTCTCAACAGAATCCAAATTCTCAACTCTTGCTTCCATTCCAACAGAAGTCAAATCAACTTCCTTCCCAGCCATTGCCAAACCCCAATAATAAAAACCCTCAAAATGCTTACATGGTAGAAGGTCAACAATTTCCTACCTATATGATTGTTCCTCTCAATGATGTACAACTCATATCTGGTAGAGTTTTAGATAAACCTTCTATAGATGCCCAAAAGCAAAGCATTTCTAAGGAAGATTCTCTTGAAGCCAATAAAGGTTCTGAAGCATCTCTTCAAAACCCAAGCACTCAGAAAGAAAAAGAAAAAGAGTTAACCCCCACAACTCCTATAGTTGGGCAAACTGCATCTTCATCCACACCTCCTTTTCCTGAAAGATTACAAATTGACAAAGGGGTGGAAAAACAAATCTTGTTGCCGGACTATGATTTTCTAGATGAATTGAAGAATGTCTATATCAAGATTTCCTTGTTACAGGCCATTAGAGAGATTCCTATTCTAGCAAAAACAATAAAGGAGTTGAGTCTTAAAAGACTAGGAAGGAAACCTAGAGATACAAAAAGAATCCACCTGGTAGGAAAAATTGCAGATATCATGATGGGAAAAATTACTATGCAGAAGTATGTAGATCCCGGTAGTCCAATTGTCAAAACACATATCAATGGGGTAGAAATTCCAAATACTTTGATTGATTTAGGGGTTGCTATCAACATTATGAGTAGACAGACTATGGAACAGCTGAAACTTCCTAACCTTCTTTTTACACCTACTTTACTACAACTTGCAGATCGATCAATTATCAAACCAGATGGTGTATTAGAAGACATTTCTGTCTCCTTAGACTCTTTGGAATATCCTGTAGATTTCATGAGTTTAACTCCCAAGAGTAATTTAGGAGGACACCCTCTCATCTTAGGAAGACCTTGGCTAGCCACAGCTGATGCTTTTATCAGTTGTAGGTCTGGGGATATGTATATTTCTGATGGTAATTCGACAAAGAAATTCAATCTGTATCCTCCAGCAAAAGCAATTACAGAAATAGGAGATAATGAGTGGGTTGATGATGAGGATACTATACAACCTGTCTTTACCATTTCTGAAGTCAATGAAGATAGTCAAATTCTGAACACATTAGAAAACTTTGAAACATCTTCAGAATATGACCACACACAATTTCAGTTAGATTCTGACATTGAGTATCTATCATCTAGACAAATGTCACTTTTCTCTATGGAAGAGTTTGGTAGTTCCGCCATTGAGATCTTTCCAGGTAAAACATTGAATATCAACAAAAACTTGGAAAGATCACAACAGGAAGAGCTAACCAAAATCTTGCAAAAACATTCTACTGCATTTGCATGGGAGTATACTGATATGAAAGGTATTGACCCTAAGACTTGCATTCATCACATCTACATCGAGGAAAATAGTAGACCAATCAGACAACCTCAGAGAAGGATGAATCCAAACCTTAGGGAGATAGTGAAAGAAGAGCTCCAAAAACTACTCAATGTAAACTTCATTTATCCAATTTCAGATAGTCGATGGGTTTCTCCTTTGGTTATAGTACCTAAAAAGAATGGTAAATGGAGGGTATGAATTGATTACAGGGAATTGAACAAAGCAACTTTGAAGGATCACTTTCCTTTACCCTTTATCGATCAGGTATTAGATACTTTAGCAGGCAAAAAGTATTTTTCATTTTTGGATGGTTTTAGTGGCTATAATCAGATTCAGGTAGCACCTGAAGATCAGGATAAGACCACATTTACCTGTCCATGGGGAAATTTTGCTTACCAAGTACTTCCTTTTGGATTATGTAATGCACCCGCAACATTTCAAAGGGCAGTACTAGGAATCTTTTCTGATCTAATCCATGATTGTGCAGAGGTTTATATGGATGATTTTACAGTTTATGGTAATTCGTTTGAAGAAGCATTAGAGAATTTGGAAAAAGTCCTTATAAGGTGTAAAGAAACAAACCTATCATTGAGTCATGAAAAATGCTTTATGATGTTTACTGAAGGGATTGTTTTAGGACATCATATTTCAGGGGATGGGATTAAATTTGATAGATCAAAATTTGAAGTCATCTCCAAGTTGCCTATTCCAAATTGTCAAAAAGATGTTAGAAGTTTTCTTGGATTTACTGGATACTATAGAAGATTTATTGAAAACTTCACCAAAATAGCATCTCCACTCTTCAAATTACTTACAAAAGACTGTGAATTCAAATGGGATCCTGATTGTCAATTTGCATTTGAAACTTTGAAAACAAGAATATCTGAAGCACCCATTTTGAGAGGGCCAAATTGGAAACTTCCTTTCCATATTTCCACAGATGCTTTAGATACAGCTCTAGGAGCTATGTTGGGCCAAAAGGATTTAGTTCCTTATGCCATTTACTACACTAGTAAAAATCTGACTCCCACCGAGTTAAACTATACTGTGACTGAAAAAGAGTTCTTAGCTGTTGTTCATGCAATCAATAAGTTTAGACATTATATAACAGGCTATGAAACTTTTGTCCATACTGATCATTCTGCAATTAGATATCTCACGAGCAAACCTGTTACTAATGGCAGAGTTACAAGATGGCTCCTACTTTTACAAGAATTCAATATTACTGTGTTGGATAGACCGGGGAAACAAAATACAGTAGCTGATTTCTTGTCTAGAATCCAAAATACTAATGAAGATTCTCCTGTAGAGGATAAGTTTCCAGATGACTATTTATTTGCAGTAACTA
Organism: Pinus tabuliformis; assembly: GCA_031772625.1. Taxonomy (NCBI): domain Eukaryota; kingdom Viridiplantae; phylum Streptophyta; class Pinopsida; order Pinales; family Pinaceae; genus Pinus; species Pinus tabuliformis. The sequence goes on along the minus strand of CM062815.1, from coordinate 110,696,027 downwards.
CTACGACTCCTTGGTATGTAGATATTGCTAACTATTTGGTTACAGGAAAGCTACCTCCACATTTATTTCCTAGTGAAAAAAGAAGAATTATTCAGGAGAGTTCAAATTATTCATGGATTTCTAATGAATTGTTTAAAACAGGGCTAGATTGTGTGATCAGAAGATGTGTTCGGGAAGATGAAATGCCTGACATCCTCAAGGCATGTCATGATGAACCATGCGGTGGACACTTTGCTGAAAGGACGGCCTATAAAATCATTTCTTTAGGATATTATTGGCCTTCCCTTTTCAAAGATGCAAAAAAATATGTCAGAAGGTGTGACAGCTGCCAAAGAGTTGGGAGACTGACTCTTTCAAATGAAATGCCATTACAACCACAGGTACTCATCGAACCCTTTGAAAAATGGGCTTTAGACTTCATTGGACCCATTAATCCACCATCTAAACAGAAAATGTATATATTGGTATGCACTGATTATGTCACTAAATGGGTAGAAGCCAAAGCATTGCCTTCTGCCACTGAAAATTCAGTTGTTCAATTTCTTTTTGAGGATATTTTTACTCGTTTTGATGTTCCAAGAGAAATTGTGATAGATTAGGGAAGTCAATTTACATCTAACTTGATGGAGAAGCTGATGGAAGAATACAAAATCAAGCACAGAAAATCTACTCCTTACCATCCACAAGTAAATGGCCAAGTGGAGTCTACAATAAAGTTCTTGAGAGCATCATCACCAAAACTGTTCATCTATATAGAAGAGATTGGGCAGAAAGGCTTCTTGAAGCCTTATGGGCCTACAGAACTACATGGAGGAATACAACAGGACATTCTCCCTATGAACTTGTTTATGGGAAAGAAGTCCTTCTCCCCATTGAGTTTCAAGTCAAGACTTTCAAGATGGTAGTCCAGTTTGGGATGAATCTATCAGAAGCCCAAAAGCACAGAATGGAGTAGCTGAATGAGCTAGATGAGATCAGACAAGAAGCAATTTTAAGGACTAATCTAGTTCAACATCAAAGAGCTAAGTGGCATGACAGATATATCAAAGAGAGAAAGTTTCAAGAGGGAGATTGGGCGTTACTGTTTGGTTCCAAGTTCAAAGACTTCAAAGGTAAATTTCAGACCCATTGGCTTGGGCCATATGTAATTGACAAAGTCTTTAACAATGGAGCGGTAAGAATCAAAACCATTGATGAATTTCAGATTCCTCTTATTGTGAATGGCCACCGATTGAAAATTTATCATAAGCCACTCTCAAAAGAAGAATTTTTCAAGATGTTCCAAGAGAATTATGCAATAAGGCTGGTGGAGAAGAATCCTTCTTCCTCACCAGCCTAGCCTTTGTTTCTTTCAGTTAAAAATAAATAAATAAATAAATAATCTTGTATAAGCCTGAAAACCAATCATAGATTGGCAGTCTTATACAGAAAATATAGAGTGAAAATCAGGGACACCTGACACTCTATATTTTCCAAAAAAATCCCCTCTCCTTCTTTTTCCATCTTCACTCCACCTCATTTGCCATTCCACCCCATCTCCATCTCATTCACATTTTCGCTTCACTTCACTCCGCTTCATTTTCACTCCATTCCACTCATTTCATTTTCATTTCATCAATAAAAGTTCCTTTCAGGACTATTTTCACTCAGTTAGTTCTTTTCTAACTATCTTTGTTCAGCTAAGTGGGTGCTGTCCCAGTTTCCGCAGTTGGAAGCAGTTTCCGCAGCCAGAAACAGTTTCCGCAGCCAAAAACGATTTCCGCAGCTACCACCACTCTATTTTTCAAATTCACAGTCAAAATGTTAGTACAAAAATCATGAAAATGCAGGTGTAAGTGAGAAAATGCCATGAAGACATGGAGCATCTCCAAGACATCAAGAAAGAATAGTTGGTTAAAAGCTATGAGCAAGAAATGACAAAGTTTCCAAAGGTATGAGCAAAAATTTCTATCAAATAGCAATTAAAGTCATGATTATGCATAGTTATCAAACCATAAAAAGTTCTACTATGTGCAATGATTCGATATGATAGCTCCATTACCCACTCCTATTCCACGATATTACTCCATACACCATGCATTCATTTCTTAACGGTCTCATGATGGATTTTCGGGTTTAAACTCAAGTTGACTGCACTTTCATTTGCCACCTGCGCTCACAATATGTGACCAATCCCTTTACGACTCCTCTCCACCGCATTTCCCGCAGCCATCTATTAAAACGCGTGATCTCCCGTACGCAGCCGTTAATTCAAAAAAAAAAAAGATCTCACCTCCACTCCGTTCACTTACCATTTCATTAAAGATCTTCCTTTTCATATACATGCATTTCAATTTGTGAGCTTATTTGCAATTGCTTATCCTCTATTCCGCCTGTAATCTGAAACATTCCCGTTACCTGCTACTGATTGCAGCCACTGCGTTTTACCATAAACCCTGCAACCAAGCTACCTTCCCTCTGCTAAATCCTCATACGCAATTGCATCCTCAGTTGAAATTTAAAACAGAAAAAGGAATGGGAAAACTACTAAGGGCAGAGCCAGAAGGACCGAAATATCTAGAAGGTTACCCTCAAGCCAAGGATTTTCTGAAGAAAGCCAAATGTTTACACTTCATCCAAAAGTTTAAAGGCTATAACAAAGAAGTAACCAAGGCTTTTGTACGGTCTTTTGATGGTCAAATGGTGGAGATTGGAGATTTGAAGCTCACGGTGATCGAAACAACAGTAGCAGCTGCCATAGGCTTACCCCAGGAAGGTGAGCGATGGTTCAAAAAAAAAAGCGTGGATGAACAGGCATGGAGAATCATGCTAAGAAACCTAGGTATGGACACCACTGTGTTTACTAAAGGAATTCTTGTTCATGCATTGAAGGAAGAATGGGCCAGTCTATTGTTAGTTATCCAAAAATTTGTCACTTGTGAAGGATGCTTTGGTTCGATGTACATGTACCATGCTAGACTGTTGATGAATTTCTTAGAGAATCAGACTCTTAATTTTCCTTATTTCTTACTGTTGAGTTTGAAGAAAATGAGTATTACAGTCCAAAAACACATAGGCAATATAGAACTCATCTATATCATCATGGACTTATAAAAATTCTTATTGAAGACCAACTAAAGATTAACAAAGATACCTGGGAACAATTCTTGATAAGGAACTACTTCCAAGAGCCATCTGAGGCCTCTGAAAGTAGTACACCAAAGACACCAAGAAAAAGTAGGAGAAGAGAAAGAGCACCATAGTCCAAGACTCCCCTACTACAGAAACTCAAGAAATTGGTCAAAAAGAAGAAGAAAACAGAACTAAAGACAAGAAATAGAGGAAAGAAAAAGGCAAAAGGACTATCCAAGAAGTCTACCAATCATCTGAGCCATCCATAGAGGAGGATTATCAACCACTGTCAGAAATATTAGCACATCTTCAGGATTCTATAGCAAAGAAAAAGGAAAAAGGAAAACAGAGCATACAAGAAAAGAGTACTAGTCCACCATACTTAAGGAGAAGCACCAGGCTAAGAAGAAAGGGGAGTAAAACACAAATAAAACGGCCCCACTTCATCGACTTGGGTGGAGAGACACCTGAGAAAACTCCAGCTGGCCGTAGTCCACCTTGTCCTCAGCCAAGCATTGAAACTAGTCCTCCACATGATGAAAGCCCTTCTCAGCCAGAGCTAGAGAGCAGTCCTCCTCCTCCACTAGATTTTGAACTCAGCCCAAGAAAGACACCTGAAGTAGATCCCAATCAACAGGAAATATATGACTACTTGGAATCATTAGAAAAATCAGCTGCAGGTCCGAGTACCACTCTGCCACTAGATGCACAAGTTCAGTCCTTAAAGCAGGAGGTATTTGAATTAGAGGTCCTAAACAGGCATATCAAGCAGGAAAATGAAGCACTCAAGGAGCAGAGCAAAGTAGATAAAATTATTCATGATAACACTATGCTCCATTTGGGACTATGGCAAAAGAAAAACAAGAAACTGAAGAAAAAGTGCAAAAAGTTGAGCAGAGCATTGATCAATCTCAAATTCAGATGTCTAATAAGGAAACCAAGGATGGTGGTAGCACCAAAGAAGAAGAAAAGAGGGCTAGATGTCCTAGCAGAAGCATCAGAACATATGGATTAGAAGGGAATGACTAAATTTTGGTTGCATGAGGACATGCAACACCTTCACAGTGGGGGTATGTTGAGCCCCAAACCTGCACTTCCCTATATACCCTTTCAGCCTTCTTTTTCCATTTACTTCATCCACCAAGCTGTCAAATCATTGCATATTAGTCTAAAAAGAGCTTATGAAATGGTTCCTAACTATGTTTATGACTATTGTTTGATTTAGATTTTTGTTCAAACATCTGCGGAAACTTGTCACTTTCTGCAGCCAGCCCAAGTTTTTGCAGCCATTTTGTTAAAGGCTATGTTACAGGTGTCCAATGGAGAAACCGGCCACATGGTCAAGCTGCAAGTGATGTGTACATGGAGTGTGTCCCCTCAGTTCAGCCAAATCACTCATTAATGGTCATGGTCAACGATGGTCAAAGGAAGGGCCAAACGAGGAGTTTTGCGGTGGCACGGCTCTGTTTTGCCCACGTGAAGGCTTGCGTGGCACGATCCTTAGTTCCCGGAGGTATTGGCACACCTGTAGATCAGCCCGTGAACTGAATCGAGCAGCCACCACTCCATGGATTCAACTGTCATGATGACCATAATGCTAGATCTCAGGCCAAGGAGATTTACGTGTCTCTTGGCAGCATAAAATCTAGGAATTAGTTGCAGCACTTTCACTTATAAATAACGCGTTGATATATGCTGGATTGTTAGCTTTTGGAGATGTAATTTTGACTGTTGTTATCAGCCCACTGTATTGTGCTTTACTTTGTTTTATTACTGCACTTTAAATATATGAGAAGACAACATTCCTGAATTCGATTTGTGACTAAGTGATTGACTGGCCGAGGTTGCAGAGGGCCCCTGTACACCGAAGCTTTGTATAGTTTCTTACTTGCTTTCATTTACTGTTTTTGTAATCATTGCTTGTATATATATTGCGCTGTTCTGATGTTCATTGCTGCCCATATTTCCTTTATGTTTTCTTTTATAACTATTAGCTGATCAGTGCTTCTTTTACAGGTTTTTGTAGGCAGCCCAGGCAAATTTACATATTTTTGATAACTACTGACATGAGATCATCTTGTCCTTTCTGCTGATTTTCATTTCCTGAGTTTAATTCCAACACTGTCATTTCTTTCAAGTTTTGTTTTGCTTATTTACTTTTCTGCTACTTAGACATCATATTACTCATCTATTTATGATTTCCTTTCTATAGCCAAGCGACTCAATTAGTAAGGAATCATAATATTACTTGTTGTAGTATGATTTAGTTTGCTTTCCTGCAAGTTAGAGATTGAATTACTTATGTCATTTTCAAGGGTTGAAATATGAATGAGTAGTTAAATCTTAGTTTCCTTTTATGCAATTTAATTTCATGCAATTTAGATATCATATTACTCAGCTTGTTTATGATTACTTCCTATAGCCGGAGTGAGTCGAAAGGTGAAGGGTCAGAATTTGGGTTGAAGTAGTATGATTTAGTTTGCTTTTCTTTCAGTCTTTGAGTTGCTTTAAGTTCAGTTTTTATTTTATTTTTCATACAGCAGTAAGGATACTGGGCCATTGTCACGAGTTCATTGTTTTGGTACATTTACTTCCTTTTGAGAATTGATTTCATTACAGTCAATTTGAAACTTTCTTTTTGAGAACTTTTAAGTTTGGGAAATCACTGTAGAAATCACCATTACCATCCATACTTAACTTTCAATTTCGCCATCTCACACTAGGGAATCCACAGAAGATAAACCCAAAAACAAACTAAAAAAACTCAAAAACGACAAAAGACTAAGAAAACAGTTATCTTGCACATATAGTGCACTTCACTTCATCAGTTTACGAATCCCGGATTGACATTTTCAATAGCAATTTAGGACACACTAAATTTCGACCAAACATCCGCATTGCAATGGTCTCCAATTCAGCTAAGGATGGCGAAAGAGCAAAAAATTATACCCATGGGGCGATTGCAGGGAATAAATGTGGATATTGAGGGAGCGAGCTTGTTGGTAGACTTTGAAGTGATAGAGATTGTTAATGATACAAATACCTACCCCGCGCTCTTGGGAAATGATTGGGCTATTGACATGAATGGGGTAATTAATCTGAAGAAGCGCAAAATGATCTTTGAGAAGAAATCACTGCGCGTAATTGTACCCCTAGACCCTGCTAAAGGATCGCGCTATATGGAACTGGTTCACGACTATGAGAGTGATGATGATTTAGACTCTATCTATAAGATAACAACATGAGACCAAGACTGTGTAAATCCCACCGTGGATGGGTGGATTACATGGGAGTGTGAGAGCTCCTGCACTTCGGATTCTGATGAAGAAATAGAATGATGGCAGAATCGATTACATGAGGTAACAACACTGAATTGCAATACGATGACCAGGTTGTTGCGCTGTGCATTGACAGAAGTAAGAGATTTTTCTACTTATGATGTTCTAAATGAGGTAGATACCTTCTTGGATGCATTTGAAAGGGAGGTTCCAGAAAAGCAATGTTTCCAGGCCTTGGACTGGGTACTGTGCGCTACGCCCACGAGATGGTGGAGTACACACAAAGGAAGTTTTGATGTTTGGCGCGAATGTAGGAGGATGATGAGAGTATGATTTGGGAATCCTAAGGTTAGGAGGATGATGAGAGTATGATTTGGGAAGCCTAAGGTGCAACTGATAGAAAAGTACAATGGACAGGATGATCTGCACGCACGTCTGGCCAAGTGGGTGCAAGCATATGGAGAAAAGCCACAACCTGAGTGGGCGCACCTATTCTGTTATCCCCTAGATGTTATACCAATGAACTGGTATATAGAAACAGAGCTTCACCATGGGATAGGCGAATGGGATATCCTAAGCGAAGGGTTCATGATGACCTTTAGTTTTGCGGATGAATTTGACGGTATTGAAGAAGCGCTATAAGAAGTGAAAGTAACAATCTTTAGGATTTCGCAGGATCCTTTAGACCTGGCGCAGCATGAATGGGCTACTCAGCTGAGTTACGCACTGGAATGTTATAATGTAACTACTGAAGAAGAGGATGAAGATCCGTGGAAAATTCACATTCTAGAGACGAAAGGCCACTGCGAGGTTCAAGGACCACAAATTGAGAACCTTGACATAACCACGCCGGTGAAGACTAAGCAGGTGAATATTGGTACGGAGGAGGAGCCCAAATTTGCAAAGATCAGAGACTACTAGGATGACACGATAGTGGATAAGGTCACTGAATTACTTTGTGAATATCAGGACTTATTCCCGACCAAGTTTACGGACTTGAAAGTAATAATCAGAGATTTAGGGGTAATGAAGATCACATTAAAACCTGACTTGAAGCCAGTCAAGCAGAGGCCATACCGCTTAAATCTGAAATACATGGAAAAGGTCCATGTAGAACTAGAAAAAATGCTCACAACAGGCATCATTGAGCCTGTGGAAGAATTGGGTAAGCCCTATGATGGTGCAAGAGAAGAAGCAGAAGGATGAGATAAGGATATGCTTGGATCTCAAAAAATTGAATGACGTTTGTGTGCATGATCCATTCCCAACTCTGTTCAAGGATGAAGTCTTGGACAATGTAGGTGGTCAGGAAGCATATTCTTTCACTGATGGGTTCTCAGGGTACCACCAAATCAAAATTATGCTGGAGGATAGGAGCAAGACAACCTTTGCAACTGAGTGGGGTTGCCTTCAGTATACTGTCATGCCGTTTGGATTGAAGAACGCACCGGTCATCTTTTCACGCATGGTTGTTGTGGCATTCAAGGAATATATTCATAAGTTCTTGGAGGTCTATTTTGATGACTGGATTGTATTTTGGTTGGTTAAGTGCCTACGATGTAGGTAATGTTGCCTCTGTGGACAGAGGCAACCCCTCTAGCCCTAGAGTGGGTCTAGTCACAACAAGACAAAACAACAACTAATTTCCTTAAACAGTCATTGTTGAAAGAGCCTACCTCAAACCGGTGGTTGATGGAGCTTTTGTTGTACCACTTCAACTATCATTTCCTTTTCCTCGATGAGTGATTCACCTGAAACAACACAAGAGAACAAAAAAACACGTAATAGAGTATAATGATGAACTATTCACTTACAGAGTCAAGGAACCATAAGCTATCAAGTATAATTTACATATGACATAGGAAATCACCATTGATTGTATTAAAATAAACAAAAGCAAAGCTTACAACCAAGCCTTGACGTCGCAAGCTTCCTCGAAGGGTCCAGCCAGTATGTTTATTCAAGCATTCACTCTCAAAAGGGTCTCTCAAAAGGGTCTCCCAAAAGGCTGATAACTCTCTCTCACACACTCAAAAGCACTAGAACAAGGCTAAGGCAATCCACAACCAATTGCTAGACTATCAATAATTCACACTCAAACTATCAAACTCACACCAAAGCTAGCTAATTTTCTCCAAACCAAAAAACTAGCTGATCATAACAATGGGGAATTCTTTTATAAGAGGAGGAGCCTCCATAAATGAGGGAGAGGGATCTTATCCTCAAGGGAGGTTTCTCAAAAGGCGGAACCAATATCCCAGAGGAGGAAAGGAAAACTTCCTTGACCCAACCACCAGTTCCAAAACCACTCAAAAGCATTATGTTCAAACTAATTTGCCATCTTTGGATCGTCGCGAGTCAAACACTAGGACTCGGAGATGACGTCGCGAGGCAATAGTGTATTCAGAGCTATCGTCGCAAGAAAGATATTGAGGACTTGCAATGAGCCCTAAAATCCGACTTTCGTAGAGAATAGATGTACCCCTGCGATGACGACGTGACGTTATAGTTCATTACAGGAAATCATCGCAGGCAGAATGAGGTTTCCGTGCGATGATCTTGAAACATGGGTAAAAAGGGTCAATCTTCAGGATTAAAGAGCATTTGTTAATCTTCTTGAATGATTGGGAAGATGTGGACACATTTGTTTGAGGTATAACACAGAGAAGATGTCGCTCAAGCACTAACTTTATCTGAGATCAAGGGATACAGGGTCAATGAAATATTACTATGTAACAGATGCCCCCTAAAGCATGAAGGTCGAGAGAGTGGGAGGGGTGAAATGATTTATGAAACCATAACTGAACCAGAACACCATCGCTGAGAACCTGCAGGCGCAAGTACAACTGATATCTATGACAGTGAAAGAAATACATGTAGTCTAGGCATGAGCACAACCATCCAAAATACAAATAGAATTGGTCTGTGGTATGGACGCAACCATCTAGTCGATAATACCATATAAAAATAGAGGTATGGTCGTAGCCATCTAGAAAGACTCAGGCATGGTCGAAGCCATCCAATCAAAGAGTCATGTATGCAATCACAAACAAATCCACGCAACCCAAACTTATGTAATCTTAGTTCGGGGTCTTGAATCCCAACCAATCATAGTACAATTTCGAATATGTGAATAGATGTGCTAAAGTCGAGCATACTAGAAAATTTCTTGATTATCGGCCAATGATGCAAACCGTTAACAAGTGTGAGAGAGACCACTAGTAATGTCAATGGTTCTAAAGGTACTGTCAGTACAATCCACAAAGTGTGAAGAATGATCTGGAGTCAAACACTTGTGGAATCACCCGATCAAAGACCAATAATGCAATCCTGTCGTCGAGTACGAAGAACTTGCCATTGAGGCATGCAAGCTCCAAGGTACAGAAAGGAATATCTAGATCAACTTCCTGGACAATGAGTTGATGTCGACAGGAAGCAACCCGTCACAGGAGGGCCATAATGTTGCCCACATCAATGACACAAGACAAGGAACAAGATGAAGATGAACGAAACAAAGAATCAGAGGAGGGTGTAAGGGTGAAAACTACAGAAGGATTAAACTCTTGAACATATCGGTGACACGACTCTAGAATGTGGCAACATTTTGGTACCAAGGGATCGAAAGTCTGGCAAAGACGAAAAGGATCGAATGGAATGAGTCAAAATGAAAAACCCAAACCCTGAAAGGCCAATGACAATGCGAGGATATCCCAAACCCGACAAGAGGTGAAAGTGTCAATGTTCAAGAGTGACTAGCTGCCATAGGTAACTAATGGAATATTTCCAAATTTTTTCCCCACCATTGCTGGCGAGTACCCCAATTATTTAAAAAAAAAACAAGCTTGAAGGGGATAGCATATGCTTGCAATATAAGTTTTTCCTTCAGACAAATCCAACCTAGTGAAATTTTAACGAGCCCTAGGGAGGAGAAGCTCGAGTCTCATCATGGTGACGAGTCCAATGTCGTCAAGGTTTAACGAGTTCGACATAGGTAAAACTCAAAGTCTTTTTCATGTTTAGAGAGTTTGAAAAAGAAACGGAAAAGAAAACTCCAGTTGGACCCTTTTCGTAAGTTTGTGTCTCTCAAGCCTGAAAAGGTAGAAATCGATACTCGAGAGAACCGCTTGACCATTTCAGTCAAGGAGTACTTTTCGTAAATAGTGTTTACAGTCCGGAAAAGTAGAAAACTTACTGGAGACACGACGTTTTGTAACTAAGAACGAGCTCGAAATGACAAGAGCTTGGCCATCTTTTCATTTTTAAATGGTTGGAAAAGAGCTGAAAGGAGACCTCCATTTTTATTTGCTTTAACGAGTCAAAAAGGGAAAAATACTCGGCAATCTTTTCATCTTTTATGAGTCAAAAAAGAGCTTAAAGAGGACTCGAGATAAATTTTTTTGGTATTTACCAAGCATGTATCAATAAGTACCCGCATCCGACACACCTGTTCTTGCACAGAGAAACCCAAGCATAAGACCCATTCCACAAGGATACATGATTAATGTTTGAAAACCTAAGTCAAAAACCCTAAAAACCATAACTAAAACCCTAAAAACTATAGTAAAAACCCAAAAACCTATAGTTAAATCCCTAAATTTCAAAAGAAAAGCTATAACAAGGCATATGGTAAAAACATAATTCACTTTGTTTTATTTTTAACCGTGGTAAAACTCCAAACAATGCATACCTTGCGAATTTGGGTGCCGATTTCCAGAGCTGTGGTGATTCATTGCGTTCCAAACTCTCTCCAAGTAAGTATTCTTCCTTTTCCTTTATGTTTTGAGTTCATTTTAACTGTAATTTCAACGTTTTGGCTGAGTTTGGGAAGAATTTTTGTTTCAAAGATTCGCCTCGGTTGTCGCAGATTCTCCCCTCGGGGTTGCGACGACCGCGAATTCCCAATGGGCCAAAATCGGCATCATCGTAGGAAAGTGATGTACCCCTGCGATGATCCGAGAAATTGTAAACTGTCCAAATCAGACCATCATAGCTATTTTAGAAACAGTTGTGACGAGCACAGAAAACACAAAAAATTTATTTTTACACCATTGTAGCATATAAAAATGGATCAAACAATTTCTAATAAGAGAATGTTTGTATGTGCAGGGTGAAAAATGGCATTTTCGTGGCAAGAACGCACACATGATGTAGATGACGAGAGAGGGGAAACTGATCCTCAATGCTTGCAGGTCCTCCGGAACTGTGGACTGCTCAAATTCTTCCTAACGCCGCTATTGAGAGCGCAATTAGACCTCCTAGAATTCTTAATTCGATCATGGAACCCAACAGAGGGTAAATTCATCATCTGAGGGCAGGAGGTTGATTTTGACTCCATAGATATATATTTTCTAACTGGTTTATCACGACGAGGGGAGAGACCTCGCATGGGCAGTGTGCGGATCATCAGAGAGTCCTTAGACATGCTGATTTCATGAGCGTGCCCAGGGGCATGAAAATCACCCACCAACGGTAAGTTACAGATTCCAACAGTGAACGATCTGCCACTACCTGTATTTTTGTTCACGATCATGAGAGCATCTGGTTCTTAGGCTCAACATGAGGCAACTAAAACACAACTATAGTTGGCTTTAGATTGCCTCAATCCTACGATGTTTGATTGGGTAGAGGTAGTGTCTCTGAATATGAAGAGGCAGCTAACTAAATGCTAGAGAGGCAAGACGAAGAAGTTTAGGTACAGGTCGATTCTTATACTGCTCATGCCGGAGCGGGTACCCATACTTTAGTTACAGGACATACGAGTAGGGTGGTCTAGACCACAAGAGACTCGAATCACTCGGTGGGCCCATGTGATACCGCAAGGAGGCGGCGGCCAGCTAGTATCATGGGGTCCTGACTTCATGGAGTGGCTACATCATTAGCAGGTGGTGGTTGAGGATTGGCCTTATGCAGGGACAGATTTCAGGGGAGATCCAAACATGCTACTTTCGCCCGGAGAGCAGTGGGACGAGAGAGGTAACATACTTGGGTTGACCGCCAAACTTTTATATTTTAGTTTTTTATTGTTTTTTGAATTTTAAACGTATATGCCCTAATAATTATGCTCAACTTTTGCAGATATCAGACCTGAGAGACTGGTGGGTCTTGCTCCTATGGCTCGGAGGGAGAACAGAGAGCTTGCCTTGCCACCTCCAGGTGGAGATGCAGAGGAGGAGATAGCCCGGAACTTGGAGGGCTTGACCGAGGGGATCCCTGATTATCGAGGGTTCGAGGAGATCCCGAGATAGTACCAACGACACACTGCGGGTGTGTCGAATAGGATTCATAGACTACTCAAATGAGTAGTTTGGGCAGTGGTCTGCTATAGAGAGCAGCACCCAGAGTAGTCTCCTAGGTTTCCTTTTCTGGTGTTTTGAGAGACATGTGTCTCAGATTGTAACCTGAACATATACATTATTTTTTGGACATATACATTATTTTTTGAGTGCCTCGGTGCACAACACACGATATACAAATATCTATGTTTTATTATTGCGTCTGAATACTTGCATATAATGTTTTTTATAAATTGCGTAAATGTCTATCTAATACATGATTGCCAATGCATCAGTTAACGTATTTAACCTTCTAGGAATGTGTTGATATGTGATAAAATCAAAATTTCTTTCCAGTAAGCGAACACATAAATAAAATCTTAAAATTTGAGGGTTTCTGACGGAATAACGTTTGTTAAGTTAAAGAACAACAAGTTGAGAGTCAGATTCATAATCAATGCACGAATATTGAGGTCAATAGCCTCAACCAATAATTCAATGACAACACTATATTCAGTGACATTGTTTGTGGTACACCCTAGACAAACACCTTGAAAGTCTACTAACTCACTGTGAGGATTGTAGATCACCCATGCCATGGGGGAAAGATTCTGGGTACTGCGATAGGCACGATCAGTGAAACCGATATAAAGTGCAAAAGACATCTGCACAAGAAGTAAGAAGACATAATAAACAGCAATAATGCCTACACACCAAGCCAAACATGCACACACTAAAAAACACAGTTATGTACACAGCAGAATGCACGAACGACTCATGCATAATATTTTTTAAGATAAAGCCCATTCTCAGACTCATCTAAAGGGTTTCCTTCGTAGTCAATTAGCTCATAGGCCCCTTTCTGCAAAACGCGTTTCATAATATAAGGCCCATGCCACATAGGTTCAAATTTTCCTACCCCCAGCTTATCATTCACTTGATCGTATAGTAGGACTAAATCTCCCTCAATGAAAGAACAAGGATTAACAGTCTGATCGAAGTGAGTTTTCACTCTCTTCTTCTGTGCTTCGATGACTAAAGAAGCAAGTCGTTGGGTCTCGTCTAGCTACTCTAGATAAAGAAGACATTATTATATAGGAGTAGTAGTCAGGAGTAGTTCGACAGCTAACTTGAGAGAAGGTATTTCGCATTCAATTAGAAGGGTAGCCTCCAGACCATAAACGAGTTGAAACGGTGTGAATCTGATTGCATCCTTCACTGAGGTATGGTAGGCCCATAAGGCGGAAAACAACATCAAATGCCAATTAGACTTGTGCATTCTAATGGTACGCTGAAGCATCATAACCAACACCTTGTTGACGGCTTCGACTTGGCCATTGGCCTGAGGGTAATAAGGTGTCGAACTATCGTGATGCAAGCCTAACTGGGTTGTTAACTCAGTCATCATATGACCACGGAAATGAGAACCGTGATCAGTGACAATAGCCTGAGGGACTCTGAATCGAGTAATCACATGATTGAATAGGAATTGCATAGCTGTCTTACCATCATTGGACAATGTAGGCATCACTTCAGCCCATTTTGTAAAATAATCAACGACAACGATAATATACCTATGCCCCTCAGCTTAGCGAGAGTTACAAGTCATAAAATCTATGCCCCATTTAGCAAAAGGGACAATGGTAATGATAGGATGCAAAAGGAATGGTAGCGCACACATCTTCCGTTGGTAAATTCGGCACACGTGGTAGGAATGGAAAAGTGAGAATGCAGTCCTTAAAAATAGAGGGCCAAAAGTAACCAGCATGGAGGATTTTTTGGGCAGTAGCATAACTAGACATATGACCACCACATGCACCGGAGTGGTAGTCATTCAAGACCCTTTCAGCTTCCTCAAACGTCAAACAACGACGGAGAACTGAATCAATGCCGAGATGGTACAAAGTGTCCCCAACGATACAATAAGGCTGAGAATGGTGGCGAATACGTCGCGAGCATCCTTAGACAAATCGGGACGGAAAGAAGATGTCTGGAGATAGACAATAGTGTCATCATACCAAGGGTCGAGGGTACTGATCAAGAAAAGAGTGTTGTCCGGGATGCGATCCTCTATCCGAGAGGGAGCTGTAGCAGATGGTAACGAGCAAATCAAATCCGTGAAGACAAGTGACTTCTTAGACTTGGTGGCAGTAAACTCCAAATCAAACTCTTGAACGATAATGATCCACTTCGAGTAATTCCCCCCCAGCAATTGATGTGACAAGATGTACGTCATCGGGTTGCAATCGGAAATCACAGTCGTTGTACGCAACAAAATATAATGATGGAAACGTTGGACAGCATGAATGGCTGCCAAGGCGAGCTTCTCGACATAATCATATCGAGTCTTAGTATCAAGGAGGTTGCGGCTAAGATAATAAGTAACGTGCTCAAAACCATCGTCATTGTCTTGAACAAAAACCATGCCAATAGTTCTATCAACAACAGCGAGATAAAGAGTATAGTCACGATGGTAATCAGGTGGACACAATAAGGGAGCAGAAACAAGAAGTGTCTTGAGTTGCTTGAATGAATTTTGAGCAGTTTCATCCCAAACAAAGGGAGTGTCACGCTTAAGGAGACCCGTATAACCTTTAGCAATCGCGGCGTAGTTAGGGATAAAACAACATAGGAAATTGCCTTTTCCCTGCAAACTCTACAACTGATGAAAAGAAGTAGGGGGTGGGAGATTTAGTATAGCTTCAACTTTGAGGCGATCAAGACGGATGTCCTCTTTAGACACAAAAAACCTGAGAAGTTTACCGGATTCGATGCAAAAGACACACTTATGCAGATTGAGACGAATACAGTAGTGTCTATAGTGAATAAAAATCTTGCAGAGGTGGTTTGGATGGTCAGAATGCTTAGCTGAATGAGTCGGAAGGTCATCTAGATATGGCTGAACAATGTGTCAGATGTCATGAAATGCATAGGACATTGCTCGCTGGAAGGTGGCACCAGCATTCTTAAGGCTAAAAGGAAGCTTCTTGTAAGCAAAGGTACCCCACGGGCAGATGAAGGCAGTTTTGTGTTGATCGGCAGGCGAAATATTAATTTGGTTGTAATGAGAAAATCCATCCATAAACGAGAAAATATCACTCCCAGCACAATCGTCAATGAGCTGGTCGATAAAGGGCGTAGGATAATTGTCTTTGGGACACATGTGATTGATGTCGCGGTAATCAACACAAACCTTAATAGTGCCCTACTTTTTGGTCACAGGGACAATATTAGAGACCCAGTCAGTCAGTGGGATAGGGTAAATGAACCCTGCCTTGAGAATTTTTTCAACCTCTCCTTTAATAGTCGTGG
Source organism: Pinus tabuliformis (assembly GCA_031772625.1). Classification (NCBI taxonomy): domain Eukaryota; kingdom Viridiplantae; phylum Streptophyta; class Pinopsida; order Pinales; family Pinaceae; genus Pinus; species Pinus tabuliformis. Next base: position 110,680,054 of record CM062815.1, on the reverse strand, counting down.
CTTTTCTCGGGTGCACAGGGCATAAACGTTTTCGAACTAGTTTGGCACCAGGATACGTAGGGATCTCGTGTACCTCGATACTAGGGTCAATACTGGGCATCTCCTCATATGACCAAGCAAAAACGTTTTGAAACTCTTTGAAAAGGTTGGTATACATCTGAATTTCCTCGGGAGTACAGGTAACTCCAATATGAATATTCTCAACAATCCCCGGTTTGACAGAGATGTCGATGGGCATAGTTTACATAATATTCCCCATATTTCCTTCAGAGAAAACTTCATGAATCTGAATAGGTGTCTGAAGTGGCTGAGAGGGAATACAGGAAGAAAATTTCTCTAGATAGGTACTCATGGCCCCATGGCTTGGGAGAAACGAGGAACGATGGTGATGATCAGACCAAGGAGGATCCTCAAAAGACATAGTCTCTGTCATGCGGAAAGAGTCAATTTTGCAGAAAAAACTGACCTCCCTAGAAGCTAAGGCTTTCTAGTGACAAACAAGACAATCAAGCACTATCTTTCCCTAAATATGCATTTAAAATAAAAGCAACCAGGTGTTTAAGGCATACCTTTAGTCCAACGTTGTTTGTAGCAGCCAAGCCTCTCCGATCTAGATAAGCTCCTTCTCCTTGAAACCTGCATTCACTAACAAGCAAACGATTACATAGCACCTGAATAACTCATATAATAAAACATATTCATCATAAAGACCAAGGAGTATATGAAACAAATTATATATAACAACTTGTTGAGAAAAATGAACTTAATTGTATTAATTGGAAACAAAAGAAACCTTACAACCAGTGCCTTGGTGTTGTGCAGGTCCCTCCCAGGGTCCAGCAAGAGTTCTCCTTTACTTTGATTAGCTCACCCACTTCCAAATGAAGCTAAGAAAGGATGGGAATCTCTCCTCTCAAGCTCTATAAGGGAGTCCTAATTTCAGCAGCATCTACCCTTAGGAATGTTCAGCTTTCAACCTCCCCTACCTCTGGCCCAATGCCTGTATTTATAATGCTTTGGAGGAAGTTAATCAGGTCCACCATCAATGGGATAAGCCCCTCTTTCAATGGGATAGCTCCCCTCTTGATGGGATAAGTTACTCTTTCTTTGGGATGCATGAACCATCTGGAGGCGCTCAATCCACGTCAAACCATCTTCTAGAATGCTCTAGATTCGACCACAAGTAACTTTTTTGAAGTAAAACTTGCGCCTTTTGACCTTTACAGGAGTACGCACCCACCCCTTTATAGACAGAGCGTACAAGTACGCAGGTATTATGAACTTGAGGTGCGTACACGCAGGTAAGGGTAAGAGAAACTGCGTAGCCAGAGTTATATTGATTTTTAAGGACTTTCTCTCTTTCTTGGAGTTTGACATGAGGAGCAGAGGTATAAGACTTGCCAAGGAGGACAGTATGACAATTGATGGAGCCATACTGACTGCAAATAGTCATGGTGACAAATTTTAGTGTAACAGATTGCCCCCTAAAGTGCGAAGCCTGTAGTAGATTAGGGTTTCATATCATCTAGGAAGGGTGAAGCACTTTATCATTTCAAGGATTATCTTGTGGAGAGCCCAGTTGGAACCTGCAAATATTCAACACAAAATACATATATGAGATCATATCATCGCTGAGGTAGGCATTCCCATACTCAGATCAAAAACTTTAACTAACAAACTAACTACTACTCTGATATAGGAATGATTTTGCAGTACATCATAATCATAGACACATGTAGACACAGTATGGACGCAGCCATCTGTTTATGGTTAGTCTACTATATAATGAATACAAAACTCCTCGCAGCCTGGATGGTGGAAACTAGATCCAGGGTCTTCATTTCTACTTCCCGAAATGGTACGATTCTATCCATGCGAATAAATGAGTTGATGTCGAACATGGTAGAAACCACTTGATTACCAGTCAATGATGTAAACTATTAACAAGTGTGAGAGAAACCACCAGTGATGTCAATGGTTCTCAAAGTACCCAGTACAATCCATGAAATGTGAATGAATGTGTTGATGTCGAACATGTCACTGAATCCTTTGATTGAAAGTCAATGATGTAAATCGTCGTCAAAGGCGAGAAACCTGCCATTGATGCATGTAGATCCCAAGGTACTGACAATTTCTAGGTCATCTTTCTAGATAATGTGTCGATGTCGATAGAAAGCGACCCGTTGCAGGGAAGCCCACAACACGAAATCATAGATCAAGTTGAAGAAATGTAGCTGTAAGGACTGACTCAGGGATGGTCAAGATGGATGACAGGTATTTTGCAGATGAATGGTTTATTTGCAGTGACCTCTTGAACACATAGCGACACAACAGATGGCTTGGTGACAATTGACCCAAAGTTAATACCCGGAAACCGGCTGAAGACTTTCAATGTGGTTTGATCAACTATTAGGCAAAGGATTTCCCAACCCAGGTGAATGAAAAGTGTCATGTTCAAGAGTGGTGATAAGGTTTTTTTGAGACAAAGGATAACAAATAGGCTCATTTTTCTCTCTTTTCCCCCACCATTTCTGGCAAGTAACTCTTTATTTTTTTACAAGCTTGAGGAGGATAACATTTGCTTGATTATAAGCTCATCCTTCGGATGAGTCCAACTTAGTTTAGATTCGAACCCTAAGAAGGAGTGGTCCGTTCCTGTTTGTAATCGAACAGGTCCTTTACTGTGAAATTTTAACGAGTCCAGTATAGGAGAAACTCGGCGTTTTTCAATTTTAGAGAGTCTGAAAAAACTTAAGAAGACTCCAGGGTTGACCTTTTTCGTAAATTTGTGTCTCCCAAGCCTGAAAAAGTATAAAATAATACTTGAGAGAACCGCTTGATCTTTACAACCAAGGAGTACTTTCATGATTAGTGTCTCTGACCTGAAAAGTAAAAAGCGATCAAGGACACGTCGTTTTATTTCCAATATCGAATTTGAAACAACAAAAACCCGACAATCTTTTCATGTTTTTACGGTCAGAAAAGGGCTGTAAGAGGACCGTCTTTTAATTCCGTTTTAACGAGTGTAAAAGAAACGCTCGGCAATCTTTTCATATTTTAGGAGTCTGAAAAGGGCTTAAAAGAGAACTCCAAGGTTTCACTTTTTCGTAAGTTTTAACGAGTTCGAAAAAATGATAAAAATGTACTCATGGTTTTCACTTTTTCATAAGTTTTAATGAGTTCGAAAAAATGATAAAAATATACTCATATGGCCGACTTTCAATTTAATTTACGAGCAGGAAAAGATGGAAAGGACTCGGCATTTTCATTTGTTTTATGAGAATGAAAGATGGCAAAATAATCTCGGGATTTTCATGAGTTTAATGAGTCTTGAAAATAACTGAAATTGACTCAAGATAGGTTTCATTTTTACAAAAGCTTGAAACAGAGAAAAACTATGCTTCTGAGTAGTTTCATTTTTACACAAGCTTGAAACAGAGAGAAAACTGTGCTTGATGCCCCCTAAGCATAACTGCTAGAGCGCATGCCCCCCAGCTTCATTTCATTCAACTAACTATTAGCTGGATGGAATGAAGGTTCAGTTACGAGATCATTTGAAAGACTCGACCTAAAACTATAAGAAAATTACGCAAAAAACTGAAATAACTAACCTAAATATACAACTTAATATTTATGAGATCTAGTCAAACTCTCGACTCAATTAGAGGAGGATTTGTTTCATTTTTTAACGAGCTTGACATAGGAAAAGAACTATGCTCGGATTCAGTTTCATGTTTATGCAAGCTTTAAACGAAAAACTATGCTTCTTACAGTTCACATGCCCCCAGCATAATGACGCAAAACGAGGTACATGCCCCCCAAGCTTCATTGCATTCAATGAGGTGGATGGAATGAAACTTTACTTCAGTTTCAGTTTCATTTTTTTAGTGAGGTTGACACAGGAAAAGAACTATCCTCAAAACCCTTGTTTCATTTTTTAAACGAGCTTGACACAAGATAAGGAACTATGCTCATAACTACTCTCTACAATCTACCTAACAAAAACTTTACTCTAAAAACCTTGATTCATTTTTTAACGAGCTTGACACAAGACAAGGAACTATGCTCATGACTCCTTGTTTCTTTTTTTAACGAGCTTGACACAAGACAAGGAACTATGCTCTAAAAACCTTGTTTCATTTTTTTAATGAGCTTGACACAAGACAAGGAACTATGCTCATGACTCCTTGTTTCTTTTTTTAACGAGCTTGACACAAGACAAGGAACTATGCTCTAAAAACCTTGTTTCATTTTTTTAATGAGCTTGACACAAGACAAGGAACTATGCTCATGACTCCTTGTTTCTTTTTTTAACGAGCTTGACACAAGACAAGGAACTATGCTCAAGACATCCGGTTTCATTTTTTAACAAGGTTGAGATAGGAACAAACTATCCTCGTACACACTGATTCATTTTTTAATGAGGTTGACACAGTAAAAGGAACTTTCCTCACGACAGCCTGTTTCATTTTTTAACGAGGTTGATACAGGAAAAAACTATCCTCGCTAGCCTATTTCATTTTTTAACAAGGTTGATACAAGAAAAAACTATCCTCGTACTCACTGATTCATTTTTTAACGAGGTTGACACAGTAAAAGGAACTTTCCTCACAACATTGATCATGGCTTCCAACTGGAAGAAAGACATGTCAATGGACACACCTTGATCATGGCTTCCAAGAGGTCTTCATCAGAAGGAAGAATACTTCTCTGGAAGGAACACATGTCAAGGGACTCAAAAGGGATAAGAACATCGTGTTCAAGTAATCCCATAGCGTTTTCCATGTCAATTACCGGATCTAAATCAAAGGAAGATGAGCAAATAGTGAGAGGCTCACTTACATCGGTAACTGAAAACATGGGACCAGTTGCCACATAATTAACCCGTGGCAGGGTAGATACCACTTTAGAATCAGGAAAATTTAGGGGTGTCATATTATTGGTAGTTGAGACAAGACTAGGGAACCAAAGCTGGTCTACAGTCACAATACTGCCATTGTGAGGGAAAGACATCACACGAAAGAGTGTCGATACGACAGCTTTCATTGCATAAACATAGTCTCACCCAAGGAGTAAATTGAAATCCAAGGGACCTCGAACTACCATAAGATCAATACAGACAGTTTTACCTTCCAAGGTAATAGAAAACTTAGGAAGGATCCCTAAAGGTTCACTAATGGTTCTGTTAAAAGCTTTCAGATTCTGCATAAATGGCGCAAGCCGAGGGGAACCCAAAGCTTTCCAAACAGTTGAGGATAAAATACTAACAGAAGCACCTTCATCTACTTGTGTACGATGTATATCCCTACCACCAGCCTTGACAATGATTTGGAAAGGGATGGAGGAAGGAAGACGAGGTTCTGTCAGTCTATTCCAATCAAAGGAAAAGACCTCAGTACTTGGAGGGGGTTCTGTAGAAACAGGTGAAATGCCCCCTGGCGTAGAAGAATCTGATGTAACAAAAAGAACCTGAGCGGTATGAAATTCACTCTCTAAAGGGAAAGTGGGATCGACCGAATGTGAAATTGAATCGACCACTTGATCAACTAATGGATCATCAACCTGAGTGATATGAGTTTCACTCTCCAATGGAAGAGTGTGATCGACTGTACTTGAAATTAGATCAATCACTCCGTCAGTTGACGGTAGGTTGGGAGAAAGTTTACGGTAACCAGTTGGAAATTCTTGTTGTGGAACAATAAGGTTTTCCAACAATTTTGAGGCTTCATCCATGTGAGGGCAAATGTGAGTTTGATAACTCCCTTTGCATAACTTACAAGGAAACCTAACTTTACCCTTTTTCCCAGGAACCTGACTATCACTGGTTGATGGATCAATGGAAAGTTGATGAGATTTTTCTGACCATACTTCCAAGACCTTTGGAATACCAGGACAATTGATAAGGAAGTGGTCACCCTTACAAAGCCTGCAAGGGTATTTGGGTTTACGATGCATGTCGGAGTTTTCCTCAACACAACTAACACTTACAGTCGTGGTTGGTTGGTTGACTTCTTTCTTATCTTGCTTCTTCTTCTTCTTCTTCTTCTTCTTCCCTTTCTTCTTCTTCTTAGACACTTGGTTACTAGTGTCAAGGCTTTTACCAAGCGAAGAGGAAGAAATGGAGGAAGAAAAATTAGGCGAAGAAGGTAAAGGGTCAACAGAAGGTTGGTGATGTTGAGATGGTGAACTCTGTTGTGGTGAAGCATTCGGTTGAGGTGGAACAATTGGAGTATTTGGGGCCAACGAAGTTGAAAATAACCATATTGGTAATCCTATTGTAAATCCAGGTAATGACAAAGTAGCCATATAAGGAGGACCAACATTTCCAAAGAAAGGAAAAGTACTAGGATTCTCGTTAGGAGGGGTTCCTAGGTTGGTAAATTCTGGAACATTTGCCATTATATTCAACTTCAGTGAATTTTATTAACAACTTACAACTAAAATTAACAATTCACAATTCACACCTATGGTCTCTAAAAGTAAAAATAAACAAATTAACACACGCTATCAAATCTAGGAGTCAAACCACACACAAACAGTAACCTTCTAGACCAAAAACACTAGTTGGTGATGAAATCCAACATCGCAGAATTCAGTACAGAAGTGGCGGGTGGAACAGTTATCCCGGCAACTTGCTTAATGAATAGACCGGCACAAGTTCCTCCACTTTAACCGTCTCGAGTGAAGTGAACCCCCCGGAAAATCCAAGTGAGTCTAGCCGACGTCTGCTCCAGGTACAATGGGATCTTCCCTCCACCGTCACCTTGGGTAGAACCCCAAAGATAATGGTCACTAAGGTCACCAACAGCAACAAATATACCTAGGGGAACAGTCTACGATCCGATAGCACGCAAGGGCAGAGTATCAAGCTCAATCCCCTTGCCGACTCCTTAACAATAATCCAAGGTTTACCGACAAGTGACCCCAGGCTCCTCGACAATGGTCAATCTGAGGTTTACCGTTTGTAGTACGTGCGTATCTGGCATCATTCCCAATGAAGGAGGATTGATCCCCTCACTGGTTCGGACACGATCTCATGCTTCTCCTTTAAGAGGAGCTTTCCCAGAGCATAAATGTAACAGTTGGATTTATCCTACCACAAGATGAGCTACTTGTTTGGTTTTGCTGTCTTGGAGAGTTAATTACTCTCCTACTCCAAGACACTAGCCTGATCTATATTGGTGTTTCAGAGCCCTAGTAAATAAAAAGTTACTAAGTTAATTTTACTTCAAGCGTTAATTTTTATGGCTTTTCTTTAGGACAAAAGGTAGTGGAGATGAAACTGATGGTGTGTAGACTCGACTCAAATCCACTAAAAAGATGCACCTAGGATGATTTAAACTATTTTTCTTTTTCAATGAATTCCCTAGCTAAGAGAGTTGGAGAATGCAAAATTTATAAAGACAACTTTCTTGGCAATGAAAATCAAAGAAACAATCTCTTTATCTTTTCCAAAGCACACAACACATGACCACTAATTCCTTTCTCTTTTCAAAGACTTCAAATGCTACTAAAACAATTTTTTCTTCAAAAGAGATTTTTGTATTTTTTCCTATATTAACAAAGCATGTAAAACTACTTAACAAAAATCAATTTTAAAAAATCTATGAAAATCAAATCAATTTTACCTAAACACAAATCTAAGAGAAATTTACCTAAAAGAAAATCTAATGAGGTAAAAGCCTACAAAATATAATTCCAGGATGTTTTACTCAGTTACAATTCAACCAAGGACTAGTTCATGCAAAATCATAAACCAGTCAAAAACAAAAATAAAAATCTTTTGTTCTTTTTCTTAAGAATGAAATTCACAGCTTAACAAACAAGCCTTCTCGAAATTCCGCAAAGAGACAACACAAAGGTAGGTTTCTCACAAAGGTGGATTTTATGAAAGGTCCGACTCCTAAGAAGACTGAAAAGACCAGGGATATCCAAGGTTTTACATTTTCTAAAGCCAAAGTCACTACAAGACCAATGCAAAAATCAAACCTAGGGCTAGAACTTCTATGAACTTCACTAAAACCCTCCATGCTAATGAAACAAGCTTAGATGAAGACTTCTGACAGGTAACCAGTGGATCTGGGCAGCAAAAAACAAACTATAAACAAAATCTAATGGGTAAAAAAGGAAAAAAGGGAATTTTCTCAACTTTTGACAGGGTACGCAGGTATCCTGTTTGCATAAGTGCGGCCACGCTCTATGTACAAAGCTGCAATGCGTACAGGTACGCACTGTGCTTAACGCAGAGGGTGCATACTGCTAGCAAAACCAAGAAAAATAAAAACTAACTTAACCCTAAGCTATTCCACCCAAATTCACAGTCAAACAGTCAAAAACCAGAAAGAAATCAACTTTTCTCAAATCAAAGTATCAATCAAAAGAGAAATCAATCAAATCCATGGATTCCCTAGTGGAGTCGCCATTTTGTCATGAGGAAAGAGTCAATTTTGCGGACAAAACCGACCTCCCTAGAAGCTAAGGCTTTCTAGTGACAAACAAGACAATCAAGCACTATCTTTCCCTAAATATGCATTTAAAATAAAAGAAACCAGGTGTTTAAGGCATACCTTTAGTCCAACGTTGTTTGTAGCAGCCAAGCCTCTCCGATCCAGATAAGCTCCTTCTCCTTGAAACCTGCATTCACTAACAAGCAAACGATTGCATAGCACCTGAATAACTCATATAATAAAACATATTCATCATAAAGACCAAGGAGTATATGAAACAAATTATATATAACAACTTGTTGAGAAAAATGAACTTAATTGTATTAATTGGAAACAAAAGAAACCTTACAACCAGTGCCTTGGTGTTGTGCAGGTCCCTCCCAGGGTCCAGCAAGAGTTCTCCTTTACTTTGATCAGCTCACCCACTTCCAAATGAAGCTAAGAAAGGATGGGAATCTCTCCTCTCAAGCTCTATAAGGGAGTCCTAATTTCAGCAGCATCTACCCTTAGGAATGTTCAGCTTTCAACCTCCCCTCCCTCTGGCCCAATGCCTATATTTATAATGCTTTGGAGGAAGTTAATTAGGTCCACCATCAATGGGATAAGCCCCTCTTTCAATGGGATAACTCCCCTCTTGATGGGATAAGTTCCTCTTTCTTTGGGATGCATGAACCATCTGGAGGCTCTCAATCCACGTCAAACCATCTTCTAGAATGCTCTAGATTCGACCACAAGTAACTTTTTTGAAGTAAAACTTGCGCCTTTTGACCTTTACAGGAGTACGCACCCACCCCTTTACAGACAGAGCGTACACGTACGCAGGTATTATGAACTTGAGGTGCGTACACGCAGGTAAGGGTAAGAGAAACTGCGTAACCAGAGTTATATTGATTTTTAAGGACTTTCTCTCTTTCTTGGAGTTTGACATGAGGAGCAGAGGTATAAGACTTTCCAAGGAGGACAGTATGACAATTGATGGAGCCATACTGACTGCAAATAGTCATGGTGACAAATTTTAGTGTAACAGTCTCTAGAATTGCTTCATCAGAAGGAAAAGTATCTTGTAACGGATCTGAAGAAACAATATCTCCGAGCCAAGGGGATTGCACATAGGTGTCAAGAGATTTTCTCAATGGAGCAGGATCGGAGGATGAAGTTGATGCTGAAACAATTTCTACATAGTTGAGTTCGGTGGGACTCAATGGCATGACGTCACCCCAAGAGTCGACCTGATCGACGTGGGGAATTACCCAAGGATCAGAACAGAGAGAAATCATGTTAATGGGGGTGATGTTGGGAGGTGGGAGTGAAAAGACACCCATAAGGGCAGGATCTTTGAAGAGTCCAGCACCCACACTTTCATAGGGAACAGTGGTATGCTACACAAATGGGACATTTCCATCTAAAGAAGAGGAGGTGAAGAAGGATAGTTGATCAACCGTGATAATTATCCCTTGGTGGGGAAAAAAAAGGACACGGAACAGAGATGAGGCCATAGCACACATGGCGTATGTCCAGCTTCGACCTAACAAAAGGTTGTAAGTCAAATTCACATCAACAACTTCGACTTCAACCTCAACTATCTTCCCCTCTAGAGTGATAGGCAAGCACGGAAGGATACAAAATGGACGGGAATATCTTCCATCAAAAGCTTCCAAAGTATTAGGAGATTGACTCAACATTGGGGAACCGATAGCCTTCCAACAAGCAACAGACATGATGCAAGTGGAGGTGCCCTCATCAATAACAATACGATGAATATTCTTCGAGTTAATGATGACTTGGATGAGGAAAGCAATATGATGAGGTAATCGCAGTACATGATTGTCAAGATCGAAAGTAATTAAGTCCAAATCGGCCAGGTCAATGCCACCAATGGCTGATAATAGAGACTTCCTTTGGGAGGGACAACTCTGGAGGACTTCCAAAGCAGACATAGCTGAAGGGGCTTGGGCTAAGTCCTCAACAATGCTATAGTGTTGCGCAGCATGAGCATTGGGGTTATAAGAAGATTTCTGGAGCACTTTCTTGGTAGGAGGTTGAATAACTGACTTAGTGCTACGTTGTTCAATATGGAGAGGGCAAGAACTAGATGAAGTAATATTTGAAGGGACTTCAGGTTCCTTTCCGGTGGGTGGAGGATATTCTTATATGAATGGGAATATTCCCAGCCATAAAAACTTGAGAGCCAAAAGTGGAAGAGGAGTGAGGTTGATCGACCACCATTTGGGTTTGTTGAGAGGGAAAAGGCTCTTTAAGCACAGCAGGAGTTCCTCGAGTCCCCTTAAGCAAATGACTAACCTTAGACTGTCGAAGACAGTCTTTGGTGTAGCGATCCTCATCACAGATGAGACAAGGGTACTTGGGTTTGTGTTTAGTACCATCATCGGCCGGAGGCTTAGGAGGGTCCTGCTTCGGTGGATCGGCTTTATTTTTGCCTTTCCCCTTTTTCTTACCTTTCAAAGCTTTATCTGCCATGGTGGACTGGACGACATTGACTTCAGAAGTTTTACCAGTATTAGATGTGGCCTGAGAAGCATTTTCACTAGGAGCAGTAGATTTTTGCATCGTAGGGGTCACGGAAGACTTTTAGGAGGATGAAGTAACGGAACCAATAACACCGTCGACAGATGGCGTTGACGAAGCCTTAGTAGTTCCGGGTCGCGGAGCGTCAGGAAAGTAATCATACAGCGTACCAGATTGGGAATAAACCAAATCGAGGTACTGAGCACACGTGATAGCTTGCTCTTCAGTAACACATGCCCCCATGGCAATATCTTAGGCTATCGGACTGACAAACAAGGTATTAAACTAGTCAGTCAGAAGCTGATCAGGGATCCAAAACTTAATCAAATGACGCCGCCTTCTCCATTCGTGAATATGATCAGAGATGTGCGTCACTGTGTCCTGTTTCAGAGAAGTAAGGAGGTGTGTTCCTGTTTCATAATGAATCGGTAATTGAAAGTGGGTAAGAAATTCCATCGCAAGCGAATTGAAATCCTGGAAAGTTCCACGAGCAAGTTCAATATACCATTCTATGGTGGAACTAGTGAGAGTCTGTTGGAAAAGACAGAGGCAGATAGAATCGTCAAGCCATGAGTTAGATGAGCACCAGAGGTGATAAGTCATGACATGCGCTTGAGGGTACTCTCTAGATTTACCATCAAATTTAGGACAATCATCGAGAATTTTGGTCTGAACTGGTGACCAATATGGATTATGAAGGATCGAATCATTCGTTAGCTTGGACACATCAAGCAGTTCCAAGGTTGCCAGGAAAGGTAATTGAGGATTAAAGGACATCATAGGCTTCTGATAAGAGTCAACATTAGGGTTCCATCCAGCCCCTTGTTGCCCCCATGGGTTTTAGCCAGAAGGATTTTTCCCATAAGGTTTTTGTCCATATGGATTATAAGTATAACCGGACGGCTGACCCAGGTTTTGACCACCAGTAACCCATTGGTTACCAGCTTGTCTGACAGGGGTAGCATAGGGCTACTGGAAATTTTGATAAGTATTGACCCGTGGTTGTTGATAATTTTGATACAGAGCACCCTGAGGTTGCTGAAGTACTTGAAGATTGCATTGCGGTTGAGCTCCAAACTGCGCCTGAGGCCTAGGCTACATTTGATAAATAGGTCGGGCTTGAAATCCAATTTAAGTTGGAGACCAGGTTGAGTCTGGAGTCTAGCCTGAGCCTAGAAACCAAGTGGGGCTTGAGAAACAGTTAGCATTTGAATGCCTGGCTGATTGAGAGATGGATTGATTTGACCGCACTGATGTCCTTGTTGAAACTAGGGTTGACCCAACTGGTTAGAAGGCTGGCCTTGTTGGTACTGAGGTTGACCCATTTTCCCAGAAGGTTGAACTTGCTGAGTAATAGGTTGACCTTGTTGAAACTAAGGTTGGACTATTTGACTAGAGGGTTGAGTTGGCTGGATAGTAGGATGGCCTTGCTGGATTTGAGGCTGGCCTACTTGACCAAATGGTTGACCTGGCTAGACAGTAGGTTGGCCTTGCTAAATTTGAGGCTGGCCTACTTGACCAGAGGGTTGACCTTGTTGGGCAACAGGTTAGCTTGGCTAGAATTGAGGCTGACCTGGTTGACCAGAAGGTTACCCTAAATAAACAAAAGAGGAACTGGTAAGGGCCGAAGGTTGTCCCTATAAGGGTTGTCCTTGTAAGCCCGAAGGTTTCCCTTGATACAGTTGTCCTTGATACGGTTGCCCTTGATAGGGTTTCCCTTGATGTGGTTTCCCTTGAAAACCAGAAGGTTGTCCTTGTAAAAGCTGACCACTATGGTAGGCAGTATGAGACCAGACAACTGATAACGGAACAGAAACTTCAACCGTAGGTTCAGGGGGGAGGGACCCAGTATGATAAATATGAGACCCTCGAGGATCATAATAATGCAACAGATTATGCAGATAAGATGGTGGTTGGGAGCCCAGAAGGTTATGATTCGGGTTTTGAAGAGTAAACATATATTGCTCATATGACCACCCTGCCAGAATGGAACCAGAAGAAAGCGGGACACTACCCATAGTGTTAACGACTCCGGACGCCGAAGATGAAGGACCACCACTAGCAGGTTCAATAGAAGGCCCAATAACAGTGGTAACCACCGAGGATGCAATAATAGCACTAACAGAGGGAGCTGTAGAAGCCACACAAATAGTGGGCCGTGACAGAACATATGTGACTGTGATGTCGTGGATCTGAGGTATGAAAGGTTCTGAGGTTGGGGTTATAGCATGAAACCACATAGAACTCTGGTTGAGAGACATGGAACTCATGATGTCAAACAAGGCGCGATAGCAAAAGGGCAATGTCACGCCAAGACCCGAGTGAAAATGGAAGCCCTCCGAGGGAAGAGGAATTTCTCCTCTTGTCACAAGGTTCTCTTCACTGGTAATGGGGCTCACCTCATCGATGTCGAAAGAAGACATTGCCACCAAAACACCAGGGAGAGTAAACGGGAAGTGTTCTTCTGAAGGTTCCCAAAGAGGATTCCAATTGATATCATAAGGCTCCCCTCCCAGAGCTCGAGAGTCAAGAGGTTGAATACTTGGGATAATAGGAAGGGTACCACCAACAGCCGATACCTCAGAAGAGACAGGGGATGCAGAGTCTTCATCGCTTGGTAAAGGGGACGGGATCGGTGAGTCTGCCAGGATGGCCTAACTCAAAATCCAAGAAAAAGAGATAATCAAGTAGGGTTGCAACTCTACGCGAACCAAGAACACGACCAAGATTAATAAGTAAAATGTGAGTGTGGACAAATAAATTTTATGACATAGGAATGAAACTTGACCTTTTCATATTTAAAGAGTCGAGAAAAAGGACAAAAGATGACTCTAGTCGCCTTCGAATGTTTAATGAGCCTGAAAGGACAAGTGCTCAAATGATCCTTTTACTTTTAAGGAGTAAAAAAGGAACGAAAGTGACTACTCTGGAGTACTAGACAAGAGGTTTACCAGACAATCTCAAAACTGCATATACACCTTGGTGATCAAATGAAAGAGAAATGACCAAGGACTTTCTGTACGGCAGTCAATCTTCCCGAATGTTGTGTTCGTTGCATTACGATTCGTAAGGTGGTAGACTCAGCTTCCTATGGATAATAGGCTGATAACCTAGTGGCGTCTCTCGATATATACTCGACGGTGCGGGGAGCACAAATTCGTACTAGTACCTATTGTATCATAGAAGGAGGAATCACCCAACCTTAGTGAAAACAATAGTCACTAGGTTTAACGATGCCGGAGCAAGTCTCTAGCCTAGACCTCTAGATAAGTGTGCAAGTTCCAATGCATTGTTAGGTTCATTCAATAGATTTTAAGAGTTAATCTTGGATTAAGTTTCGGTTTTCATGCCCTACCGAATGTATTTCAACAATTTCTAGGTTGCAACTACAATGAGTAAAACACCATTCCTTTCGATGAACAACTACCTAAATGAGGGTGAGGAGTTCATTTCCAAGTGAATGCAAACCAAGACAAGCAAACGCAAGAATAGCAGTGCATGCAAGCAATCCAATCACTAAGAAACACAATGCATCAATGCACTTATCCTGTAACTACTAATGAAAGATTTGAAATTTTCTTCTAACTTCTCAATCATGAAAATTCAGTAATGCAAATGTGCTTTCACTTTCGTATGCTATATGAATGCAATATTTTTTATTTTTGGAATTTTAATGACAAACAAACAAGTGCAAGCCTGACTAATCCAAACAAATGTAATCTATGTTTGATAGTGTGGAAATCAAATCAATATGAGAAACTGGTTCAATAACCAAACACTAGAGACCAATCAGAAAAAAAACAAGCAGTAGAACAGCCTCAAACAAATCAATCAGATGGTTGTGGATGAATCTTGGACGGATGAGTAACCCAAACAAACGACTTCTTGATGAAACCTTGAAAAGAGCTAGGTCACACAGTCTGAAAACACAAGACTCAAATAAATGAAACCAAGGAGAAAGTGCCTTAACCAATACAGTCAACACAAGTGTGATAAGAGACAAGAGACAATAGGGGACAAGCAGTGCTGGCTAATCCAGGAGGTAAGGCTGTGAAAAACAACCTTACAAGAATCGTCGCAGGGGTTGAACTAGCAACCTAAGACGAAAACCAAATCGTCGCAAGCAAAAAGCTAGCAACTGAGCGATGTTGTCGCAAGTGTACACCTATCTTCAGCGATGGTCCAATTTCAGGAATCGTCGCACCTCTATGAAAGAATATCCGCAACATACAGCTTGACTAAAGAGGACAGGCGCTACTCATCACAGCTGTTAAGCTATAAATAGGGATGATCTCAATTAAGAGAAAAAACAAAGCAAAAACACTTAAAGGACACCAGACTTATCTCTTAGACAGTGAGAGGGACTACCAGATTGACTCAAGTAACCTATAACACTGATGGCTTAGCCCCAAAACTAAGAGACACTATGTAATTCAATAAAAAACAAATCAAGAGAAAAACAAGAGACAACACACAAAAGACTCCCCAGTGGAGTCACCAACTTGTGATGTAGGTAATGTTCCCTCTGCGGATAGAGGCAACCCCTCTATCCCTAGAGTGGGTCTATTCATAGTAAGACAAAACAACAGCTAATTTCCTTAAACAATCATTGTTGAAAGAGATTACCTCAAACCAGTGTTCGATGGAGCTTTCATTGTACCGCTTCAGCTATCGTTTCCTTTTCCTCAATGAGTGATTCACCTGAAACAACACAAGGGAACAACAGAACACGTAATAGAGTACAACAATGAACTATTCACTTACAGAGTCAAGGACCAATAAGCTATCAAGTATAATTTACACATGACATAGGAAATCACCATTGATTGTATTAAAATGGATAAAAGCAAAGCTTACAACCAAGCCTTGACGTCGCAAGCTTCCTCAAAGGGTCCAGCCAGTATGTTTCTTCAAGCATTCACTCTCAAAAGGGTCTCCCAAAAGGCCGATAACTCTCTCTCTCTCACTCAAAAGCACTAGTACAAGGCTAAGGCAATCCAAAACAAATTGCTAGACTATCAATAATTCACACTGCAAACTATCAATCTCACACTAAAGCTAGCTAATTTGCTCCAAACCAAAAAACTAGCTGATCATAGTAATGGGGAATGCTTTTATAAGAGGAGGAGTATCCATAAATGAGGGAGAGGGATCTTATCCTCAAGGGAGGTTTCTCAAAAGGTGGAACCACCATCCTAGAGGAGGAAAGGCGAACTTCCTTGACACAACAACCAGTTCTAGAACCACCCAGAAGCATTATGTTCGAACTAGTTCGCCATCTCTGGATCGTCGCGAGTCAAACACTAGGACTCAGAGACGATGTCACGGGGAAATAGTGTATTCAGATCTATCGTCGCAAGAAATATATTGAGGACTTGTAACAAGCCCTAAAATCCGACCATTGCAGAGAACAGATGTACCCCTGCTACGACAACACGACGTTATAGTTCATCACAGGAAATCGTCGTAGGCAGAATGAGGTTTACTTGTGACGATCTTGAAACATGGGTAAAAAGGGTCCATCTTCAGGATTAAAAAGCATTTCATAATCTTCTTGAATGATTGGGAAGATGTGAACACATTTGTTTGAGGTATGACATAGAGAAGATGTCGCTTAGGGACTGACTTTATCCGAGATCATGGGATATAGGGTCAGTGACAAATTACTGTGTAACAGTGCCATGTAGTGAGCTTGCGCTTGATGCTAGATACCTGTCGAAGATATCAGATTGTGCTCAACCTCAATAAGTGTGTGTTTCTTGTTCCTTTTGGGAACCTATTGGGGCATGTAGTTTGCAGACAAGGGCTAATGGTAGACCCCGCGAAGATCATGGTGATCCTGAACTTGGAAGTGCCAAGAAGTTTGACACAGCTGCACGTTACTCTTGGACATACGGGGTATTACAGAAAGTTTATCAAAGCTTATTCCTAGATCACCGTGCCGATGGAAAAATTGCTAAAGAAGGATGTCATGTTCTGCTGGAACGATGAATGTAAGAAAAGCCTAGATATATTGAAGGAAAAGATGGTTACTGCGCTGATTCTTGTCTTCCTGAACTGGAAGAAAGAGTTTTGTGTCCATGTGGACACATTGTGTATAGCGTTGGGGGCAGTACTAACACGGGATGGCAAAGAAGGCTTGGATCACCTTATTGCATTTGCAAGTCGCAAATTATCTAAAGCAGAGAAGAACAATTCCACCACAAAGCGTGAGGGACTAGCTATGGTGTATGCACGCCGGAAGTATCGACACTACTTGCTAGGAGGTCACTTTAATAGATATACAGATCACTCCATCCTAAAGTACCTAGTTAATAAACCTGTGTTGGGGGGGCGCATATGCAGATGGCTTTTATTGTTCCAGGAATACAATTTTGAAGTTGTTGTGAAGCTTGGACAATTGAATGCGGGACTAGATCACCTATCACGCATCGAGACAGGGGAAGAACCTACTAGTTTAGAGGAAGGATTACCTGACGCACAAATCTTTGCTATGCACATAGCGGATGGGAATTTTGAAGATATAATACACTTTCTAACAATTGGAACTACGCAGAAGGATAGTTTGTCCAGCAAAAGAAAGAATTAGTGGTGCACACAGCAGATTTCTCTGTCATTGCTGGGCATCTATACAAGATGGGGAATGATGAGATATTGCGAAGGTATGTACCTGAATTTGAACGAAGCAGCATCCTTGCAGATGCTCATGGGGGCGCCACGGGAGGACATTACGTAGGGAGAGCAACCACGCAGAAGATTCTATGCGGAGGGTTGTGGTGGCCAACCCTTCATCAGGATTCAAAATCATATTGTAAGGCATGTGATGTATGTCAAAGAACAGGCAAGCCATCACGGAGGGATGAAATTCCCCTGAATCCACAAACGACGTTGCAGCCTTTCGGAAAATGAGCAATAGATTTTGTAGGACCGATTCAGCCTCAAGGGAAGACAGGCACGAGGTATATTATTACTGTGATGGAGTACTTGATGCGTTGGGCAGAAGTGCAGTGGGTGAAGCATTGCACGGGCGTGACTGCCGCGAAGTTTATGTTTGAACATGTACTGACTCTGCTGAACTACAGAACATCCAACCTTAATGATGGCCTTAGTCACTTTCATGGCCTAACCCTAATACGGACCTAGTAGTAAGATAAGGGTATGACAGTCACCTTAGTATGGACTTAAAAGAAAGGGTATGGCCCGCTGGTTAGAATGGGTAGTATGGGAGGTATTAGTAGTCCAGGAGCAAATGCAGCGTTAGCCGGGTAGTCCAAGATTTTCGAAGATCTTGATGAGCAATCACGATACACACTTCCTAAATGAAACGATCAGTGTGTTGACAGAAGAGTTTCAAGCGTTTCATCAGAAGAGCACATCGTATCACCCACAGACTAATGAGACAATAGAAGTGTTCAATAAAGTACTAGAGACTGCGCTGACCAAGGTATGTAATGCGCAACGAAGTGATTGGTACCTATGCATACTAGCAGTGCTATGGGCTTATCGAACGACGTGCAAGAAACTAATGGGATAGACACCCTTTAGGCTGGTCTATGGAGTGGAAGACATAATGCCTATGGAATACATCATGCCTAGTTTGCACATAGTAGGGCTCACAGGTATGATGGATTGTGGAGCCTTGGAGGAGAGGATCGCGCAGTTGGATGAGGTCGAAGAAGAACGATTTTTGGCTGGATTTCACTAGCAAGTCCAAAAGTAGCGCGAAAAGGCATGGCGTGATCAACATATTAAGCTACCCACCTTTAAGGTGAATGATTTAGTGTTGTTGTATGATAGTAAGTTTGATAAATTCACAAGGAAACTCAAAATGTATTGGCTAGGGCCATATGTTATTAAGGAAATTATAGATGGTGGCACGATGCAGTTGGTAATGCTAAATGGAGAACCCTTCCTAGGAAACGTGAATGACAGTTGTTTGAATCCATACACAGGAGGCATGGCCATCTGACTAGCCTACAGGAGCACAGTCTTAGCACTCCAGGCAGCTGAAAGGAGGCGCGCGACTATAAACTACTTTGCCCAGGAACCGTGTAATGTCAGGATTGCGCATAGTAGCAAAGTGTCACAAGGTTCGTGATAGCGCGAGGACAGCTACGCTGCCACGCGGGTTTGCCGGAAAGTGACCATTGTAGTCACTATTCACAATTTGATGCTTGGTTTGAGGCCCAATAGAGTGGGCGATAGGAATTTAAGGCAAACTTTATGGAATAGATTCTTGAAAATCTACCACCAATCTAGCATTAATGGACCAAATGTGGGGGGAATGGTCGAATTCAAATTCAAAAGGCACTATAAATTACAAATGGCTGTCTAGCAAAAAACACTTGGCAATTTGAGAACTGAGGTGTTGTGTGCTCAGATATTCATGAACTGAGACTTATTTGATATTCTGAAAGCGAATTCATTGCTTAAGCAATTACCCGAGACGTTTAGAGAATTGTGGAATCACACTATGGCAGCACCCGAAGAAGCCATGCAGACTGGAGCAATGTCAGCCAAGGAAGCCGCGCAGGAAAGTGCGAAAGTGGAAGCCCCAGAGAGCGACAGGATAGTCGCTGAGATCCCTAAATCACCCCGCACAATGAGACCTAAGAAGGACAAGTAGGCCATGGTACCTGTGCGCGTATCATCTAGAAATCCACTAAGGACCAAGCTCACAATGGAGGAAAAGGGGAAGGCCATTAATTTGGAGGCCGATGAGGAGGAAGAGTTTGAAGAAATCCTGGTTAAGGAGGAGGATGTAGAGATGGAAATCAAAATGAAGGGTGTGGACTCTCTCACCAGGCTGCCTGCATATGTTCCTCCGTGGAAGGGTAAAGCCAAGGTGCCCACGGATATAGATGAGTGAAAGAGCTCTCTGCAAACTCCGCTGCTCCCAGATGACATTATTTTTGAAGGAGCACACTTGGGATGGGTTCTCGTATTGAAATTTGAAGATTGGGACCTCGTGGACCATGAAAAGTTCCCACATTTAGTGACCGCACAACTAATGCGCCAGAAGATAGGAACGCCGAATGGAATGATAGAGTTGGAGCCAAACAAATGGCTCAGAGGTGTTAAGAAAGCAGGGTTTCTAAACCTGCTCTGGGTGTTGCATTACCACCGCACCCTAGTGACCATTGTTGTCATCAGGCAGCTGCTCTGCTTGGTGCATGATGGGTTCTTGTGGCTGGAGGAGCCCACCCCCATCACAAACCATCTGATTCATAGGATCACATGGCTCCCTTGCGCAGGGGAGGATCCAACAAATAATTCGGAGGGAAAAAGTGATGATTTGGCCATCGCGGATTCCATGAAAAAGAAATTTAAGTTGGAGAAGAAGAAACGAGGGTATGCCATCTCCAACATCAATAACCCTGCAGTTAAGGTCATGACACAGATATTGACAGGGAAGGTGATGCAGAAGTTCCACACAGATGAGGTGCCATCACCAGTGGTTTCACTAGCAGCGCAATGCGCTGAAGGGATCCAGTTCAACTGGGAAAACTATCTATGCGGTGAGTTCCTTGCGAACTGCTGTGAGGCACAGGAGCAGGGAAGAACATTTCATTATGCATGGCTCCTGTTGTTGATAGCACTGGTGGCATGGGAGTTGCCTAAAGATAGCTAGTTCTCATCGATCACACAGGACCTTTTAGAGATTGCAAAGTACGCTTCACTGTGGGAAACCCAGGACACACAGAGGATAAGGGAGAGCGAGATATTTTCGGTGCTCATGGAGATGAACATCAGGATCGGAATCAATTGCAAGCCGCGGTTTTCATCCACTGTCTATAGCAGTCTATAGAGCTTCGCGGAGTTCAAAGTAGACTTCCACCATGTCTTCATTAGGGTGCATAAGGACCCCACGAAGACGTGGCATGAGTTACCATACTTGGCGACTGATGATGTAATCTTCGCGGTCCTTAAGTCTTGGCTGCTGGAGTGGATCGCTCTAGCTGGCTCCATGGTGGAAGCAGAGATGTTTGTTGTGCAGCGGAAGAAGGAAGAAACAAAATTGCAAATGGCACAACTGGCGGAAAAGCGCAAGAAGGAAGAAGCAGTGGCTAAGGCCCAGGCGGTGCGCGACACTACGAAGTTGGCTGAGGAGCAGTAGAAGACAATAGAAGAAGAGCATGAAAGACAAAAGTCACCTTCGCCCAAGCCAGAGACTGATACAGAACAAGGTGGCATGGACCCATAGACAACATCCACCTAGCTAAAACATCTGTGACCATGAGAGCAGGTAGGGTTGCAAAAGAAGATAAAGGCCTCGAAGACTTCGTTCGACCCAATCACCCTCACTGAGAGGGCTCTACGTGATATCAACAAAACGGTGAGGGATGTCACCACGGAGGCCTGCCAGCAGTTTGAGGAAAAACACCAGTTGGTGTTGAGAGATCTCTGGACACAGATACAGGAGTTGCAGGTGCGCACTCCACAGGCTAGCACAGTGTCAACCAGCTTCGTAGTTGGCACTTCAGTTACTGAGGAAAAGTTACACACCAGGATGACCAACACAATAGTGCTGCCAGATGGAGCACTCATGAAAGAAAATGAGACTGAGAGGCCTATGGTAAGCAACTTGAAAGGGGTTGGCTTAAACATGGCTACACTACCTCGGGAGACACTCTGCCTTTTGCAGGATGGAGTCACTACAGAACTTTGGGCTAGGGAGAGTCGCGCTATCTAGGTAATGAGCGAGCAGCGCATCAACATTAAGTAGTTGAGCCTGCAACGCAACGAGGCCATGGAGAAAAATAGACAGATAGTGCAAGCTGTGGAGGAAGCGTGCCATATGGTCTTAGAGTTGGCCATACAAGCAGAGGAACTGGTGGAGGCGAGTGTCCCAAAGTTAGTGACAAGGGTGCGATGTAAGAGCAGAAATGGCCAGGGTTCAACTGGAGTTGAACCTTTAGATAGAAAAATTACAGTTGAAGGCGTAGCCTTCAACTCCACTAGAGGTTAATGAATAGCATGCCACCGCGATCACAACAGCAATGGCGGTGGTCGACAGTGCAGTGATAGACTACATGAAGATGTTTGAGCAATCATTCGAGGTCCTCACCACCCTACAGGAGGACCCCAACATAGAGAGCATAGAGACAAAGGTGCGTGAGCTACAGCAGATATATGATGCAGTAAATGGGACCATGTAGATGGTTTCCCTTACATAGAGGCTTGCGAGGATGCAGTAGGCTAAGGCACTCAAAGAGCAAGTAGATGTCGCTCGGCATAAAGAGGCAGTTTTGAAAGCACCCCTACAGTCATGGATCGAGGAGGCCTATACCATTACAACCTCCATTGAAGCAAAACTCACATAGCTACAAGAAACTCAGGAAAGGATTCAGGGTAGCATTTCAGCGACAGTGGTCACCGAACAAAGCATCCAGGAATTCCAGCAGGTAGCCACTCAGTGCACTGCCAAACTTGCAGCAATCCAATCAGAGTTGGGAGGTCTTCATGTAAATATCTCCACACCTATAGAGTGACTCGAGGGCGAGTCACAATGTTTGTGTTGGGGGACTGTTGGGTGTGGGATCCCCCAAGGGAAGTTTTGGGGCTTAGAGCCTATATTTTGGCCAATTTTGTAATACCGATGTAAAGACTCTGCATTTTATGGGCACAGAGCGCGTAGTTTGTTAAAGAGTCATAGGGTTTCCCGCCCTTATTTTGCTAATTTAATGTCAGCTGTAGAAGATCTACCCATGGTCCGCGGACCATGGAATTTTATAAATAGAACGAGGCTCTAAGTAGTTAAGGCAGCTAAGCTAATGAAATCTAATCAACAATGAAGGAATGAGCCATATCTGAATTAAAAGTCTAGTTTTGGGTCGTAGCATAGGTAGAGGCTCTGCAGCTGAGTGTACAGAGGCCTAGTAGTCCGTAGCTAAGTGCGCAGACCCCTACAGCTGAGTGCGCAGGGTGAGTCGAGTCTGTACTTATCTGGAAGCATTAATAAAGAGAAGTTTCTATCAATTCTGCGTCTTTATTTCCTGTTTTATGCATATGTTATATTGGGTATGAATTTCACTTTTAATGCTTATATGATGCACGACTATGTATAATTGTATTGGTTAAGTGAACACAAGTACGAACATCTATTTACATGAATTTAACTAAAGATCTGTAAGAATATAAGTAAGACACTTAGCATAGTTTGGAGAAATAGCATAGATCGCTACACTAGCAGTGCGAAAAGACTTCAGCCCCTAATTAGGGCCGCGAAAGTCGATTCTAACAGATCGCGGAGGTAATGAAGGTTGGAATAGAGCACAAAGCAACCTGCGTGAAGGCAGGTCTAGTTGGACTAAACTGACATCACAGACATCTCAAGGGTGCGGAAACTTGGTTCCAACATCCCCCCATACTACTTTGGGTGAGACTTCAATTCGCGCTCCGCAGGCTAATGCGAAAAGGGCCAGTAGTGTAGGGATTTGTTTGGCTAAATAACTCTGAACCTGAGTCAAGCCCCCATAAGCCAACACTCCTCCTTTTTTTGCACTGCCTGTTTCCATGGCTGCTCTAGCTGTTTGACATTCATAAGGAACCCTGATACACATTCCTTGACAAGATTGGTGCCATGAAGATTTTCATTAATGGCTTCAATTATGTTTTTTGTTGCTATCGGTGCTGCCCTTTCTACCTGTTTCAATCAAGAATCCCAATCTGTGAACATAATATCTTTATGGGACTCTTCCAGCTTTGCTAGGTCAGCCTTTCTCCCATCCTCTGATTCTTTCCAGGTGATAAATTCATAACCCCTTTTGTGAATTTCATCATACTCAAACCTCATATCGATAACTTGGTTTGTTAATTTATCACTGGCCTCGCAATAAGGATTTATTTGCGAGATTTTCTAGCAAAATACTTCCTTTTGCTACATTATTAAGGAATTAAGTCTGAGTGCTTCTTTGATGAATTCATCAATTTGTGGATTATCTTTAAATTTATCTATCATGGCTTGTATCTTTGAATCCTTTTCTGCTAAGCTGGCTTGGTGTTGTATCCTCATCTATTCGAATTCTTTTTGGAGCTCGGCTACTTGTAATTCTTCTTGCTAATTAGATTTTTCTTGGGCTAATTGTTGTTCTAGCAGCAGAATTTTCTATTCTTTTTCCTTCAACATCATTTGGACCTCTATCGCCTTGTCGATGACTATTGTGGAATAGGCTCCTGCAAACTGCAACAACTTTCTGAGATTCTCAGATGGGTTGATAGGCGAGTCCTTCCATACAATGACCATCAGTTCATTTTTCAGAGTCGTGACAGCCATGGCATCCAATTTTCTTTTCTTCCTTTGTCTTTTGACTACAAACTTGTGGGTACGACTGTAGAATACATCTAACGGAGGTATTTCCTCAATTCTTAAGACAATATCTAAAGTAGGAATAACATGAATGATTTCAATGTCCTGAGTGCCTGTAGCTCCTTCCCCTATTGTTTCTGGATTTTCTTTATGATGAGTTTTCTTGGGAGTTTTCATTTCAGATGTTTGCTCAGGGTTTGTGTCTGTGTGGAGCTTTTTATTGAACTGATCCCATTCTTGTTCTAGGTCAATGGTTGGATCTATACCTAATTTAGTTAAAGTAGAAGTAACCTTTGCTTGTTTCTTTGCTAAGGCTTGCTCGGCCATCTCCTTTGTAGTTTCAGCTGTGTCTTTTTTAGACTCTTTATTTGTGTTTCCTCCCCCATTTTGAGACTGTTTCTCTGAGTGATGTGACTCACGAGTCAACCTCTCTTGGGTTTCTTCTTCAGAGTTTTATTTGGAGCTTCCAACCAAGCTTACATTGGGAGTTGGCTCCCTTATTGGTCCAATCTGCAGTAGATCCAATGGGACCTTTAATAATCTCCTTTTCCTGTACACATGGAAAGAATTAATATCTTCTGGGGTCAAAAGTAGTGATGCTATATGTTGAGCTTATGAAAATATTTCTGTTTGTAGGAAGAGGTCATCAAAGGTGTCCTCTTCGTAGGTAAACTATTTTACTTTTACCGTAGCAGTAAATTCCGTAATAGTGCCATTAGGGTCATATTTCCTTCCCGAAAATCTAGCTAATTTTAGAGACATAATAATATTTTCTTCCTTTAATGCATGTTCATAAACATGTAGTGCAAAAGCACCACACTGTAATGGGAATGTAGGCCAAATGGCCTTCTTCTGCTCTTTCAATCCTTTGCTTAATCCGCCTACCCGTACTGTTTGGTAGGCTATTTCTCTAGCCATTAGTTTGTCGAGGACATAATATGGAAGGATATGTGGTGAAGCAATGCTCCCAAAAACTCTGATGTAGGTGAATGTTTCTTCCCTAAACCATCTAGCTACTGGAAAGATATCTACTTCGGCCTCTTTAGAAAACCTAGGGGCATTTGTATCGTACACTACTCTATGAATGGGTAGCATAACCCCTTAACAGATTTTATAAAAATGGGGGTGGAATTGAGATTCCCACAAAATAGTATGGCATATATGGATGGGAAGTGGGTTATGTATAGTCCACTTCCATCCCCTATTGGGAAATTGAGAACAAAAATAGATTGCATCCATAACAAAAGCACTCATGAAGAAATGGGGAAAAATCCTTAAAGGAGAACTTATTTTCCTTCTATATTCTATAATGGCCTTTGCCAAATTTTCTGATAAAATTTGAGCCCAGTTCATAGTTGTTGCATTAATTTCTGCATCTATTAACATGAGCCATTCCATGGAAAACTGGGTGCTATCGGGTTTACCAAATAACCTACATATCATTGCTGCTACAAAACTACGAGGGGGAGAAATGGATGTCATTGAGTACATACCCATTTTACCCCACTTGAGCTTTCCTTCACTTGATTTCTATGTCTGTGTGACGTCTGGTGGGTACTTGTTTTCTTTGGTGAATTGCTCAAGGAGTTGTTTGTTGTAGAGATTTTTCGGCTTTGGTAACTGGTACATTAGTCATAGGCTATCTACTGAGAAAGGACCCATGACCTCTTGCCTGTGATTCTTGAAGGTTCTGTATATGATTTCTACCTCGTCAATTACCCATTTGACCATATCTATGTATGGTATTATCTTTGGTCTCGTAGCTATTCAGTGGAGGAATGAACATGCAGTTTCGAAATAGGAGGCGTCAGATGACTCTTGAGCATCTGCCATGGCCTTTGTTAACATTGGCCTGGGTTTCTCTTCTTCTAACAAGTTATACATGTCCTCCCATGTCGAAGTTCCTCTGTCCTTACTGCATGTGGTATCAGAGAAAAGCAACACCATTTCTGATTTCTCAGATGCAGTTGCCTTTCCTTTCTTCACCATTGTTTCTAACGATGTTCTCTGTGGAGTTTTCCTGAAATGGAGCAAAACGGAAGTTATTGGATAAAAACAAGCAAGAATGACAATGAGAATAAATGATATAGTTAACCTCAAAAAGGTGACAACAAAGGAGCTTTTAGTCACAACGCAGATGAAAAGATATTGTAACACGTCGATCCGCTCTTTAACATAAATGCCATTAAATTTATTAAATAGCCACTAAGGTCTCTTATCGTTTCCTTTGTTACTCATTAAACTACCGCATCACAAACGGGAAGGAAAAAATTTTATATGGCGGGTTTAAACTGCGAGAATGTCGTTTTTTGCGATTGCAATAAGATTATCACAATATCACAAATCACACTATCGCAATTTTGGTTGTGCAATTTCTTAGAGTTTTTTAATATTATGCGAGATGCGATATACGAGATAAGAGGCATATTCTTTATTGTTTAGAACGTAGTTTTCCCAAATGGGTAATTATTTAATAAAGTGATTTTCACTACGTGTCAGTCATAACTTACAATTTATAACATTTTCTTCTATCGGGTCGGGTTGTATCGCACTTCGCAAGCTTGCACAGTTCATAAGATTAGGATTTTAAGTAAATTGACGTGATGCAATAAGATTGACTTGTTCTATCGTAACATTGCATTCCGCATGTTTTGACATGCTTTGCGAGTTGCGTCCTTTCTGAACGCTGATATGCGATCGCGATAAGACTTATTTTATAGGAAATGCCTTAAGTCTTAGTTTTGAATGAAGATTCTAATGATGTCTAAGTTAAATGTGGTGATTCATTCTATCGCAATTCACGGATTTTGTTTTTTAATTAACTCTTCAACGCACTTCATCCAACAGTATACGAAAAGGCGAGAATTGCTATTCTTAGAGGGTTTTGAATTCATATCTTGATTTATTTCTAAAAGTTCAAAAGAAAGTGCCTATGTACTAAATTTTTCTTGGAGGTTTTTTTACTAAAGGTTCCCCATTTACTAATAGAACATTAGCTATTAAATCAATAAAATGGGGGGGTTATTGAATAACACAACAATTGGCGATTCACTGGAAGAACCAGTTATCTCTGATAGTTTTTTGAAATTTCTAAAACTTCCAAAATAAAGATAGTTTAGAAAATAGGAAATACATGAAATATAAGATAAGTAACATTTTTCTGAATAAGAAAACAAAATCCACGTAATTATCATCCATTTTATTATCCTTTTCAAAATGAAAATTCCTTTGTCTACATTAGTCTTTACTTGCTTTTAAAGATAAAGTAGTGGGCTCTTGCAAATTAGCTTTTAGATGTACTCATTTGTTCACAGGTAGAGCCTCTACTGCCAGCAGGCATCCATAGCCTCAATAGGGTTACCTTTAACCAACAATGATTCAGTATCCCATCCAGATAAGAGTGCAATTTTTAGGGATAAATTCGTATTCATATACTTACTTCCCTTTTCTTTCTTTTCTAAAAAAATTATTTTTCTTAAAAATTTAATTTTTTCTACTTAAAGGTCATTGTCTTGGTTTGGTGGCCAAAATTGACAATGCCATTCACTGGATGTAACTCAATTGAACAAGCTAGCTCATGATGAGACCCCTTGTCTCTTGATTAAAATAATCTCAAGCCATTACCCTGTTCTGATATGCAGTATTGGTAATGTCAGTTTATTACTTCCTTATGATCATGGTAAGTTGATTCATGATGATACCTCTTATCATTTAATTTTAAGCATATTTTAGAATTACACTCTAAAAAAAGTTTACTAAATGAGGAGAATCATTGACTCCTTAAGATTTTTTGGATGACAATTATAGAGTTAAGGATGCTTTTCTGCAGAGAGTCTTTGCTTTCTTATAGATATTTTTCTTGACTAATGGTAGAACAAATCTTTCTTTATAAAGTTGAGTTTTTGCAAAGAACAAGTAATTTTGGTGGAAAACAAGCAAGTTTCAAAGTAATAGAACTTAGCTTATGTTTCAAATGTCAAAATTATCTTCTCAACAATCTCTACTTATACAAGCGAAAATTCAAAATATAAAAGCGATTATTATTATAAAGGCCAAAAGTAAATGCTATTTAACTTTTATTTTGCTATAAAAAGTAAAGGCAATAGTGTACAATGGATAGAAGAGGTTATTTTCTATGAAAAATATTTCTTCAAAATATGCCCATTAACAGGTAGAGAATTTCTCTTGCTTGATAAATCTTGCAATAAAAAGGTGGATGGGCCGATTTGTTCCACAACTTGAAATGGGCCAAGCCACATTCTTTGGAATTTGGTATGCTTACCTTTTTCCTCGTGTGCTTTATCCCACTTCAATAAAATATCTCCGAGCTGAAAGGATTTAGGGCTTACAAAATTTGCATCAAACGAAGATTTAACTAACTGTTGATGATGTGCATGTGTAATTTTGGCTTTGTCTCTTTCTTCTTCGAGCTTGAGGATTTGTGATTGCCTTAATTGCATAGAAGAAGAAGGAGTTTCTTCAATAAATTGAACAAGGGCTAGAGATGGAATAGCTACATTTGTAGGGAGAACAACCTCTTTCCCATAGACCAAATTAAAAGGAGAGGTGCCTATTGAGGCCTTCTGTGTTATTCAATCTGCCCATAGAGAAAATGTTAAAGACTTGTGCTACTTTTTATGACTTTTATCAATAGTTCGTTTGATGATTCTTATGAGATTTTTGTTTGTAGATTCGGCCAAACCATTCCCCCGAGGATAATATTTAGCAGAATATTTAAGTTTAAAACCTCTTTTAAAAGCAAATTCTATCATAGCATTTCCTGTGAAATAAGATGCATTGTCAAACATGAGGGTAGTTGGTAGGCCAAATCTGGTAATAATAAATAGTTCAATGAATTCAATGATGTTTTCATAATTGGCTACCTTAAGTGGAATTTCTTCCACCCATTTTGTGAAGTAATTAGTTGTTGTAAGGATATATCTATGCTTCTTTGAAGAGTGAGGAACGATCTCACCTATTATGTCGAGTCCCCATTGTTCAAATGGCTGTTCAATGTTGACCGGCTGCAATGGTAATACGGGTTTCCTCTATCTTCCAGCAGCTGTTTGAAAATTTTTACATTTCCTTACATATTTGTGTGCATCTTTGAATAAGGTTGGCCAATAATAGCCAGCATGTAGGACTTTATGTTCTGTTGTGTCTCCTCCAAAATGTCCACCAACTGGGCCATCATGGAGTTCCCGCAAAACCTTTTCTGCCTTAGATTTTTCAAGGAATTTAAGCAAAACATAATCATATTTTTTTTCTAAACAACACATCATTGATGATTTCATAGTGCTTAGATTTTATCCTCAAAGCCCTTTTTCTTTTGTAACTAAATTTCATAAGAGCATATCCATTTTTTAAATAAAAGATGATATCAACATACTTAGATTTAGTATTGTTCAGGCTTACTTCACATATTTGTATATCATCACCTGGATCTTGTAGTGTTGGTAAGTTGGATGCTCCTGCTAACATTCTACAAAAACCTTGACCTTTAACAATTTTAGATGGTCTGATCTCAATGTCATATTCTTGCAGTGTTTTTACCTAATTTTCTCTTTTATCACCTACTTCTCTTTGCATTAGTAAATTTCTCACTGGTGAGAATGGGACTACTACTTTCATGTGAGTCTTGAGAAGAAAGGGTCTGAAATGCTTTATTAATTTGAAAATAGTGAAAGCTTGTTTTTCAACGTCTGAATAATTTAATTCAGCCCCCTGCAAATTGGAGCTAAAAAAGTAAATTGGTGCTTCGAGTTTTTCATTATTGACCTATGTTAATATAGTTTCATATGATGTCTCGGAAGCAAAGGTATATAAAATGAAATGATTAGAAAAATTCGGAGTCGCTAAAGAGGGAGCATTTATGATTGCTTGTTTAATTAGATTAAAAGCTTCATGTTCAATATGTCCCCATTTAAAAACTAATTTTTTCTTAATCATAGATTGGAGGGGTAAAAAAATTCATGAAAAGTGAGGGACAAATATTTTGACAAAATTTATTTGACCTAGTAAAGCTTGCAGGGATTTTTTATTATGAGGTAAAGAGATTTCAAAAATTTCTCTTTTCCTATCAGGATCAATAAGAATTCCTTATTTGGATACGATAAATCCAAGGAGCTTTCCTTCACTCAAAGCAAAGAAATATTTCTTGGGATTGAGAGAAATTCCATATCTCTGACAATGCTAAAAGATTTTTTTTAAATCCTTCAAATGAATACTGTGCTTTTTTTAATACACAATTATGTCATCTAAATAAATTACCACTAATTTATTCACAAAACCTTTGAAAACTATGTTCATGGCTCTCTAAAATGTTGCACCAGCATTAATTAACCCAAATGGCATCTTTTGGTAGCCACCGGTGCCCCATTTGGTTCGAAATGTGGTCTTTAGCCGGTCATTTGGATATACGAGAATTTGATTATAACCTGAAAAACCATCCAGAAAAGACATCAGTTCTGAGCTTGCAACTAATTGCAGTATCTATTCCATAGGAGGTAATGGAAAGTTGTCCTTCTGACAAGTTTTGTTGAGATTTCGAAAGTATATATATATATATATTCGAAGTTCACCATTCTTTTTCCTGACTGGAACAAGGTTAGAAACCCACCTTGAATTCCTAACAGGAAAAACTATTTTGGATTTGAGAAGTTTATTCAATTGAGATTTGATCTAATTTTCTAAATTCGGATGAATCTTTCTCAACTTTTGTTGTATAGGCTTTTCGTCGGATATCATGGGAATGGTATGTTGAATGATGGAAGTAAAATATGTCTTAAGATCTTCAAAGTTCCAAGAAAAAACATTTTTGTATTTCTTTAACAAATGAACAAAGGCATATCTTTCATTAGGTGTAAGACCAAGTCCTAGATTGATATTTTTAGGTTTAAGGTCAGTTCCAAGATTAACTAATTCAAACCTCAAAGTTGAACTGTGAAGTTTTGAGTTAGTGGGTTTCTTGAATCTGTCCTTAAGATCATATAAGTCTTCCATCTTAACCACAGATTTAGGTATGGAATTTGTAGTTATTTCTTTCTTAAGTTGGATGTCATGTTGATCTTCATCTATTATCTGGTCATCATAAGAGCCTTCATATGTTAGAAAATTTATAATATCCGGATCATTATTAAAGACTCGCCGGTGATATTGTCAGGAATAGAAGGCCTAAAAATTAATTCAATAGAAAAGAGATCGGGACTATAATCTCCTAGTGGAATGAGCTTGGATGCAATGTTAGCCAAAAGATCGACACTTGCATTTTGGAGTCTTGGGATAGGGGAAATGTTAAATGTTGTAAAATGGGAGGTGAGGTCTTGGACTAATGTTTGATATTGTTTCAAATGTCTAGAGAGACAGTGTATAATTTTCCTCACCTATTTAATTACAAATTTCGAATCTCCAAATACTTGAAGATATTTGATATCAAGGACGGTGGCTTTATACAGCCCTTGAACTAATGCTTCATATCCAACAGTGTTATTTGTGCATTTGAATTCAAGTCTACATGCTAACATAGGATTTTCCCATTCTGGGCTAACTAATATGCATCCCGCTCCAGCTCCATCGTTAGATTTAGATCCATCAAAATATAAGTTCCAAATTAAAGACTCGGCTACAGGTTTATCTAAAGAATTTATACACTTAGAAGCATCTGTTTTAGAATAACTTTAGATTTGCGATATAATAGAATTTTCCGAGAAGGGTGATGTATTTGCATTGAAATTGCCTAGAAATGATTCAAATAAATAATTTCCAATGATATTACTATTGTATGCGACTGCCTCATTTTATCCCTCTAGTTCTATGACAATATACTTATGATGTTTCTCACGGTCGACCCTTATTTGATTTGGCTTACCATTATAAGGAAGCCACATATGGGACCAGTCGGTTGTGAAATAACCATGAATATTTTCTGACCAGTGTCTGCTCAGGATTAAGCCGTAGAATTCTGGGATATCAGCCACAAGAATGTCAATGAATTGACATACTTTCAGGTTTGATGAGAGTTGAATAGTGACTTGATTGAGTTCCCCTATAACTTCGACTTGAGATCAATTTAACTGCACAATGTGAACAATAGATTTTTGGGGTTCTACATTCAATTTCACACAAACTGTTTTTGGTAGAATGTTGGATGAAGCTCCAAAATCAACTAAAAATTTGTGTAGATTTTTATTGAAAAATTCAAAAGTAAAAAAAAATGGAGGTGTATGGGATTTGGATCTTCCTCCTATTAGAGAAATATCAGTTGAACTAATTTTGTCTAATGAGGTAGTAGGAGGCCTTCCCATTTCTTGAGCAACCTACGATATTACAACAACGGGAAGAGGAGAAGTAGGGACTGCTTTTAGTTCTTTGAGCAATAGCTTTTGTTGGTGTTTCAACTTCCTAAGCTCATGGAATGTAATATTTTCCCTAGTATTTTTCATATCTTCAATGATGTTGTATTCCATTTCATCAAAGACTATCAGGGTTTTAGCTGAAGGTGAAGAATTTGATTGAGGAGAAGTGGTTTGATTGGATTTGGGAAAATATTTCTTACCTATTTCTTTATCTTTGGGAGTTGGAGTTGATGCTTTATGTTTTTTATTTGTTTGTGGCAAATCAACAGTGCTTCTACTCCTGGTTGCAACAGGTAATGCTTCTTATGCTTCTTCATCAGGAAGAATGAAATCCCACATTCCTTGTAATTCAACCACTTCTTTGTCATCAATTTTTTCTTCAGCTATTGAGATTTCTTCTTCCTCCGCATCTGATTCAACATTTGATATCATATTTGGAGGTTTAGGATCAAAGGAAGGATTTAATTTGTAAGTTTTTTAAGCTTTCCTTGAAGAAGTCTCAGCTACCTGTTTTTTGATGTCAACCATTTCATTGGACATAGTTTTGAGGACCTCTTGTAGTCCTTCAAGATCAAAAGGATCTTTAGGTGATTTTTTCTTGGATTTGTCCCTAAAGGTTACCTTCTTGGATTTTAGTTCTTCTAATTCATTATTTTTCTCTAAAGCTAAAATGTGTTTTTCTACAACTATGTCTTCTTTCATGTTTTCTGCAAAAGTCGGTTTGGCAGCCCTATCGACAAAAATAGTTGCGTTTGAGGGGAGAACATAAATGTACCATCCATTTTGGAATTCATCACTGGGGTTGGATATCGTTGGGATCTTATTCAATAACTTATTAAAACGTGAATTGAAGTCCTTAATTGGTTCTCTAGGTTCAAGTTTCAAGTTGGAGACATCACTCAGAAGAGTAGTTGTTGATCGGTCACCTCCAAACTTGGTTAGGAACTGCTCTTGAAAGGCATCCCAACTATTAATGGAACCATATGGTAATGAAAAATACCATGATCCTACTGATCGTTGTAAAGTATACGGGAATAATATTACAACTGCATCTTGTTCTACCACTGCATTCAGATTTATGGACAACATGAAGTTGTTTATGTGCTCTTGAGTAGGTAGGCCATCATCAAGGTTAAATTTTGGCAACCATTCCATTGGATGCACAAGTAATGGATGTAATGGTCCTGCCAATCAAACAACTCCTGGATTTTCCCATGGCCTTTGAGCCATTGTGGGTATCTGTGTAGAGGAAGATGTTCCAATAGTTGAAGGTGATTGGGTAGAGGAGGCTTGTGCTCGAGTACCAGTGTAAATCATGATCTAGAGTTGTGAGGTGGATGGAGTGAATGAGGGTGTTTCAGGCTATGATGAGAGAACCTCACTATGAGCTTCAAATTGTGTTTTCTTAGTTTTCCTTCGGTTTGATAGAGGGAATTCAAATGGGGGATCCCAAATTTTTCGCTCTATGATCTAGTTAACCTTTAAGAGGAAGGAAATTGAGAAGAAACACTAGCTTGGGATAACTCAGATTCTTCTTGAGATAAAGAAATCCCCTGCTGTTTATGGATTAAAGACTGAACTTCAAGAGTTTGTATGGAAGAAGATTGATCTAATTTCTTTGGGATCATAGTAGTAGATTCTAAGGATTTCTTTACAACTTCACACGTAGGATTTAGGGATTTAGAATGCGACCGGGAAGTTGGAGGTGATGGTGAGGGAGTGTTACTCTTAGAATGGCTTACTGATTTAGATTTGCTTTCCATTCATAGTTAGGCTCTCCTTCTAGCACCAAAATGTTGAAGCCTCAAAAATCACTGCGACAACATGGGGGAAAACCACCCGGTCTAGACCTTGAAAGAAACTCCTTTTTCGTTTCATATAGTGGCTCCGACTAGGGATAATGGGACCCGTTTCCAGAGAGAT
Organism: Pinus tabuliformis; assembly: GCA_031772625.1. Taxonomy (NCBI): domain Eukaryota; kingdom Viridiplantae; phylum Streptophyta; class Pinopsida; order Pinales; family Pinaceae; genus Pinus; species Pinus tabuliformis. The sequence goes on along the minus strand of CM062815.1, from coordinate 110,645,495 downwards.
TTGATAATGTTGGTGGGTTGATATAAAATGTAACACGAAATAACTAAGCTAAGTGTAATCTAATATAACTACTAAACACATGCATATCTCTTTAATCTAACATTATCTAACTATAATATACTTCGGAATAAAATACGATATGCAATCTACAATGATGTCTTACAACAATTGGTAATAAAGATCATTCAATTGCCAAAAGAAGTTAAATCATTTAACAATAATCATTTTGGATAAATAGTTAGACAAAACGATTGAGAAAAATATATCTCATATAAAAATCGTTCATGTATTCAAAATGGAATCAGAACTAACATCATACAGAAGTGCAATAATGTGAAACTGTAATTCTGGCTTTCATACACAAAGCAATTAAAAGAATAATTATTGCTTAATACATCAATAAAACATAATCATATGATAAAATTACCGTACATGATAAGTCCTGCTCATGTGCTTTAGCAATATTGACCCAATCTCATTCAATCCGACACATTCTAAGAGTACAAAAGTTCATTTTAGTAGAACATGCTAGATATGTAAACAAAAATAGATCATGTTCCATTAATTTAATCAAAACCTCCTCAAAAGTACAGAAGTGTAATGTCTTGAAAAGTGTTTTTGATAAAATTTCTAGACCCCTCTCTAAATGCATGAGAGGGGTTTAAATACTAAACTATATGTCTTAAAATAGATTATTAGAAAAATAGTTGAGGAGGTTTCAAACAACCTTCCTCGGAATATGAAAAAATAAAACTAAAGAAAAATAAATTAATGACTATCTCCCTTGAAATTGATCTCTAAGGTCACAAATATCAGTCATTGGCTTGAGCTGAGGCGGTTGGCCGATTGCAGATTTAACTACCCAGCAAATATGGAATCCGTCAATGGTGGCACCATTTTTTGTGTAGAGGTTGTTAAACATCTTAGAGTGATCCACTGGCTGTGTGGTTTTACTAGAAACTTCCAGTATGCTTCCCAATTTATCTTGTTTAACTATTTGATTGACTCGTCCTTTTCCTGCGTTGCCTATTTCCCCTGCTTCTCTAGCTATTTGACATTCAGAAGGAACCCTAGTACACATTCCTTGACAAGATTGGTGCTATGAATATTTTCATTAATGGCTTCAATTATGATGTTTGTTGTTGTCACTGTTATCATTGTTGCCCTTTTTGTTTGTTTCAACCGAGAATCCCAATCCGTGAACAAAATATCTTTATGAGACTCTTCTAGCTTTGGTAGGTCAGCCTTTCTCTCATCCTTTGGTTCTTACCAAGTGATAAATTTAGAAACCCTTTTGTGGATTTTGTCATACTCAAACTTCATATCAATAACTTGGTCTGTTAATTTATCACTGGTTTCACAATAAGGATTTATTTGCGATATTTTCTAGAAAAATGCTTCCTTTTGCTGCATTAGTAAGGAATTGAGGATGAGTGCTTCTTTGATGAATTTGTCGATTTGTGGATTATCTTTAAATTTATCTATCATGTCTTGTATTTGCGAATCCTTTTCTGCTAAGCTAGCTTGGTGTTGTATCCTCATCTGTTTGAATTCTTTTTGGAGCTGGTCTGCTTGTAATTCTACTTGTTGATTGGATTTTTCTTGGGCTAATTGTTGTTCTAGCAACAAAATTTTTAGTTATTTTTCCTTCAGCTGCATTTGGACCTCTGTCGCCTTGTCGATGGTTACTGTGGCATATGCTCCTGCGGACTATGAGGCTTTGTGAGATTATTAGATCGGTCGATAGGTGAGTTCTTCCATACAATGTCCATCGATTCATTTTCTGGAGTTGTAACAGCCATGGCATCCAGTTTTATTTTCTTCCTTTTTCTTTTGACTACAACCTTATGGGTAGGATTGTAGAATACATCTAACGGAGGTATTTCCTCAATTCTTAAGACAATCTCTGAAGTAGGAATAGCAGGAATTATTTCAATGTCCTAAGTACCTGTAGCACCTTCCCCTGTTGTTTCTAGATTTTCTTTATGCTGGGTTTGCTTGGGAGTTTTCATTTTAGATGTTTGCTCAGGGTTTGTGTCTATGTGGAGCTTTTTGTAGAACTGCTCCCATTCTTTTTCTAGGTCAATGATTGGAGCTTTACCTGACTGAGTTGAAGTAGAAGCAACCTCTGCTTGTTTCTTTGCTAAGGCCTTCTTGGCCATCTCCTTTGTTGTTGGGATGGGGCCCCCTGGGTCAATTTTGGGGCAAAAGCCCAAGTTTTATGTAAAAGGATGGAAAGTCTCTGCAAATTGTGGTCACGAAACGCGTAGTTAAGTAAAGAGTCAAAAATGGTTTTTACTGTCTTTTATGTAAGTTAAGTCGACCTTTTGAAGATCTACCCATTGTCTGCGGACCATGGGATTGTATAAATAGGTGTGTCTTAGAGAGTCTAAGGCATAATAGAAGAATAGAAGTTGTCTATGGGTACAACAGAAGGAATCTAAGCTAGCATAGAAGGTAGAAGAAAGGCTTTGCAACTGAGCACATAGAGGACTAGAGTAGAGTCTGTAGCTAAGTGTGTGGACCCCTACAGCTGAGTGCACAGGGAAGTCTTAAGTCTCTAAGATTAATTGAATATCAATAAAAGAAGATTATTCCAAAAATTCCTCTGTTTTATCTCTTTACTTTTGTTATGAATGAATGTGCTTTATGCTGTGATAAATGATTGTTCCTGTGAAATAATGATTTATTGATGTGTGACTTTACTGGATCTATTATCTGAACGCAATTGATGTTAAGTGCTTATGCGAAGATTATATCGGTGTATGTTAAAAATATAGAACAATTAAGTAGATTTGAGTAAATACTGGGTTAAGAGTAATCTATGATGCGCGTAAGTAGCTAATTCCCCTATTCAGGGTCCGCGAAAGTGAGTCGTAGACCTTCACGGAGGTCTAGAGGCTGATTAAAAGAAGTTACATCGATAAGCCATAAGGGCTTATCGATCTGTCCGAAGACAGATCTAGGGCACAAAATGACATCACGCTGATCTCTGGGTGCGGAAACTTGGTTCCAGCATCCCCCCATACTACTTTGGGTGAGACTTCAGTCCATGCTTCACAGATTGATGCCAAAAGGGCCAATAGTGTAGGGATTTGTCTAGCACAACTAACTTTGAACCTGGGTCAGGACCCCCTAAGCCAACAAATGGTTTCGTTGCTGGGACTCGAACTCGAGTCTCTCAGGTGAGAGATAAGGGTTTGTGTCCGTGTGGAGATTTTTATTGAACTGCTTTCATTCTTGTTCTATGTCAATGATTGGAGCTTTAATTAACTCATTTGAAGTAGAAGCAACCTCTACTTGTTTCTTTGCTAAGGCCTGCTTGGTCGTCTCCTATGTACTTTCATCTGTGTCTTTTTCAAACTCTTTATTTGTGTTTCCTCCCCCATTTTGAGACTACTGCTTTGAGTGCTCTGACTCGTGAGTCGACCTCTCTTGGGTTTCTTCTTCAAAATTTTCTTTGGAGCTTCCGTCCCAGCTTACACTGGGAGTTGGCTCCCTTATTGGTTCAATCTGCAGTAGATCCAATGGGACCTTTAATAATCTCTTTTTTCTATACACATGGAAAGCATTAATATCTTTTGGGGTCAAAAGTAGTGATGTTGTATGTTGAACTTGTGAAAATGTTTCTGATTGTAGGAAGAGGTCATCAAAGGCACCCTCTTCATGGGTAAATTCTTTTACCTTTACCATAGCAGTAAATTCCTTAACAGTGCCATTAGGGTCGTATTTCCTTCTCGGAAATGTAGCTAATTTCAGAGACATAATAATCTCTGCTTCCTTTAATTCATGTCCATAATTGTGTAGTGCAAAAGCACCACACTGTAATGGGAATGTAGGCCAAATGGCCTTCTTCTTCTCTTTCAGTCCTCTGCTTAAACCACCTTCCCCTGCTGTTTGGTAGGCTATTTCTCTGGCCATTAGTTTGTCGGGGACATAATATGGGAGGACATGCGGAGAAGCAATGCCCCCAAAAACTTTGATGTAGATGAATGTTTCTTCCCCAAACCATCTGGCTACTGGAAAGACATCTACTTCAGCCTCTTTAGAAAATGTAGGGGTGGTTGTATCTTACACTGCTCTATGAATGGGTAGCATAAACCCTTGATAGATTGTATAAAAATGGGGATGGAATTGAGATTCCCACAAAATTTTATGGTATATATGGATGGGAAGTGGGTTCTGTACAGTCCACTTCCATCGCATATTGGGAAATTGAGAAAAAAAACATATTGCACCGATAACAAAAGAACTCATAAAGAAAGGGGGAAAAATCCTTATAGAAGAACTTATTTTCCTTGTATATTCTATAATTTCCTTTACCAAATTGTCTGATAAAATTTGAGCCCAATTCATAATTGTTGCATTAACTGCTACATCTATTAATGGGAGCCATTCCATGGAAAAATTGGTGCTATCGGGTCTACCGAATAACCTACATAACATTGGTGCTAGGAAACTGTGAGGGGGAGAAATGGATGTTGTTGAGTACATACCAGTTTTATCCCCTTTGAACTTGCCTTCGCTTGATTTCAAGGTCTGCGTGACATCTGACGGGTCCTCATTTTCTTCGGCGAATTGCTCAAGGAACTCTTTTTTGTAGAGATTTTGTGGCTATGGTAACTGGTACATTAGTCGTAGGTTGTCTACTGAGAAAGACCCTATGACCTCTTGCCTATGATTCTTGAAGGTTCTGTTTGTGATGTCTATCTTTTCAATTGCCCATTTGACCATATCTGTGTATGGTATTATCTTTGGTCTCACAGCTATTAGGTGTAGGAATGAACATGCTGTTTTGAAATAGGACGCGTCAAATGAGTCCTGAGCATCTGCCATGCCCTTTGTTACCAATGGCCTGGGCTGCTCTTCTTCTAACAAGTTATACATGGCCTCCCATGTCGAAGTTCCTCCATCCTTATTGCATGTGGTATCAGAGAAAAGCAACACCATTTCTGATTTCTCAGATGCAGTCGCCTTTCCCTTATTCACCATTGTTTCTAACGATGTTCTCTCCAGAGTTTTACTAAAATGGAGCAAAATGGAAGTTATCGAATAAACACAAGCAAGAATTATAGCGAGAATAAATGATACAGTTAACCTCAAAAAGGTGACAAGAAAGGAGCTTTTAATCAAAACGCAGATGAAAAGATATTGTATCATGTCAAGTCGCTCTTTAACATAAATTCCATTAAATTTATTAAATAGCCACTAAGGTCTCTTATCGTTGCCTTTATTACTCATTAAACTATTGCATCACAAACATGAAGGAAAATTTTTAAGGTGGCGGGTTTAAACTGCAAGAACATTGATTTTTGCGATTGTGATGAGATTATCGCAATATCACAAATCGCACTATCACAATTTTGGTTGTTCGCTTTCCTAGATTTTTTAAGATTGTGTGGGATGTGGGATGCAAGATAAGTGGCATATGCTTTATCGTTTAGAGCATAGTTTTCCCAAATGAGTAATTATTTCATAAAGTGCAATTCACTACGTGTCAGACATAACTTACAATTTATAACATTTGCTTCTATTGGGTCCGGGTTTTATCACACTTCGCAAGCTTGTGCAGTTCATAAGATTGGGCTTTTAAGTATTGACATGATGTGATAAGATTGACTCGTTCTATCACAACATCGCATTTCGCATGTTGTGACATGCTTTGCAAGTTGCGTCCTTTGTGAATGCCGAGATGTGATTGTGATATCACTTTATTTTATAGGAAATGCCTTAATTCTTAGTTTTGAATGAAGAGTCTAATGATGTCTAACCTAAATGTAGTGATTCATTCTATCGCAATTCATAGATTTTGTTTGTTAATTAACCCTTCAACGCACTTGGTCATATGGTATGCGAAAAGGCGAGAATTTCTAGTCTTAGAGGGTTTTGACTTGATATCTTGATTTATTTCTAAAAGTTCAAAAGAAGTGCCTATGTACTAAATTTTTATTGGACGGTTTTTTACTAAAGGGTCCCCATTTACTAATAGAACATTAGCTATTAAATCAATAAAATGGGGGGGTTGTTGAATAGCACAACACCTAGGAAACTCAATATGGGAGAAAACCTAACTAGAAGATGAGGTCTACTCTCAATTCTCTTTTTCTCTCAATTATCAAATGTAACTACAAAGAAAGGAGCACCCATTATGGAGTCTCTGATGAGCACTGGTATTGCAACAAGCATGTTGCAACTCTTGGGGCTACCAACTTTACTTTATCAACCCGGGGTTCATACAAACTTGGAGGTGACATTGCTATATACACAATTAGATGTGATGGGTCCACTTTTTTTCATTGCTGAGTTGGTATATACCACTATTGTTTCTCAAACCAACCTTCTATTTATTCAGAAGGAGTTTGATTACCAATGAAGAAAACGGAATTTTGCACTAATTGAGAGAATTGAAATATTGTCTACTGCAGTAAGGAAAGACTGAAATCAATGCTTTAAACACACCACTCATCTAACTAATTTCTAAGAGATATTGGTTCAGAATAATTCTAGGCTAACATGTGTGTAATCCTAACTATCTTAGGCATGCAATCTGAAATAACCAAACATTCTACTGTTGTGCATATGAGTGAACACAATAACTCTTTTTTCCTTTTTGTCCTTTTTTGTGAAAATGTGAATGCTAAATCTTCTTGGTGATGTGGTAGGTGGGTTAGATATGTTGAGGGAAGGTCAGATGGCTTGGGAGGCAAGTAGGGGTCTTCTCCTATCTTCCTGGATGCTTTTTCCAAAAATTGGCCTCAAAAACCTTAATGTATCTTGTGAACACTCGCCTGATATATGATTTGTAGTAAATGTTCTTAGTCAATTTTAAATGGATCCAAGGCATGATAATTAGATAGAAGCTAATCATATTTTTTGATATCTCCATGGAATGATACATCATTTCCTAATATATGTTGGTAAAGAAATACAACAAGTAGGCTATACAGATTTTGATTAGGGTGGCAATGAGGCAGATGGAAGAAGCACTACTTTTGAATGTTTTAGCTTGGGATCCTCTATGATCTCATGTATGAGTAATAAGCAAGAATCCGTTGCATTAAGTAGTGTTGAAACAAAGTATATTGCAACATGTGAAGTTGGAATATAAGTCATTTGGCTGAGAAAGTTGCTATCATATTTTCTTGAAGGATTGTTGGACCCTACCATCATATGTTGTGATAACCAGAGTAGTATAATATTGAATGATGACCCAATATTTCATGCTATTAAAAATCATATTAATAAAATATATCATTACATTCGAAACTTGGTGCAAGATGAGGTCATGGAGCTACACTACATCTCCACTAATAACAAGTAGTTGATATTTTGACGAAGTCTCTTCCGAATAAGAAACTTGAATACTTGAGAAAAAAACTTTTACTTGTTTATATTTACTCCCTGATTGAGAGGGAGTGGCATAGGACACTATATTCTCCATATGTGGCACACACCATGCTAGGACTAATCGTCATACTTCTAGTGTATCACAATGGGAGGGAGAATGAAGGATTGATAATAATATAGGATTGGTACTCCTTAGAGATTGGAATCCAAGATAGGAAGTAGTCATCTAGACCGATACTCTTTGAGGATGTGGTAGGGCATCCAAGATAAGAGTAGTAAAAAAGGACCAATATTCTTTGAGGATTAGGAATCCAAGATAAGAATAGTCCTGAAAGGATATACCTAGTGAAAATCCAAATGGGGTATGTGTCTTGATAGGTTGGTGTCCATATGTATGCCTCCCAGCATTGTGTTCTAATTTTTTAGATAGTTATAACTTCTCAGTCAAGGCCTTGCTATCCTTGAAATTTACAATGTTGGTTGGCATGCTTACTAGATGGCTTATCAATCCGACTATTCATATGAGAATATTTCAAATTGAGAATTCATGTACCTTGTTATGAATACCTCCTTAGTTAAGAGGGAGAATTAGACAATGTAATTAGGTTTGGTCTTCATAATTGTATTTTTACTTGTATCAATGTAAATTTTATGAAAAAGCAAAAGAAAGAGAAAAATAAAATTTCTTTTTATTATTATTTTTCTAGATAAGAATGCTTTTCATGCTTCTAGGGTTTCTTGAGTCAATAAGAGTTTTTTTAATGAATCAAAGTCCCTTTCAAGTAATTTGTAATCAAAATAAAATATTATTTTTGAGTCCAGAAGAGTCTATTTTACCCCCAATGCCAAGTCATCCCTACGAAGAAAAATTTGGCCTAGAAGAGGCATAATTAGACCACACATGAAAGGCTATAAAAGGAAGATACTTCGTCCTCATTTGGACACACTCACTCACAAGTTTGATATCCAAGAAAAAAAAGTAGAATAGAAGTGCAAAGGTCAAGAAGGAGTGAGAAAGGACTAAAAATTGCAGGTCTAAATTTCAAATTCAAGTTGTAGGGCCGCGATTTCTAGCTGGCAAAGTTTTGATGAAGTTTGAATAAAGTTGACTTTGTGGACTTTAAATTGTTGAGGAAGGTCTTTATGGAGGGATGACTTGGTCCTTGAGGAGGTCTTGGTCTTATTCTATAAGAAGAGAATATTGTTTTTGGGTTTTCCCCTTGGTGGGGTTTTACCCTAGCTTGGAGCCTACATCTTGTGTTCCTTTTGTTCTTGTGATCTTCATGTACTTTATGTTTAGATAATTTCTTGATGAAGAAGATAAAAAAAAAAGTAATTAAAGGCCAAAAAATCGAATAAGTAATTATTAAGAGGAATCAACCCTAATCTATAAATCCCTTGATTTCTCAGCACAATTAATGGTTAGGGTTTTGCTATAAGAAACTATTTATAGAGTTAGACGACTATATAATATATGTTCAACTATTGTTATTGTATTAGAGATCTGCCAAAATTGAGGTTGCCCCATAAAAGAGACCCATGAAGATCATTCTCTTGTTTTGGATGAATAATACAAGGGTTATATTATCCATGTTCAATAAGATTGTCTTTCTTATTTACCTTTTAGTAATTTTTTGTAGGTTAAGGACATTAGAGTTGCCCCCTTCATTAGGTTGACTCCCATTATATTGGTCAATCAAATTCCGATAACTTTGGTTTACAAAATTCACATGCTTACAATTTCCAACATTCCCCATTAAATACAACCTCAAGGTCAATAATAAAATTACAGTAGCATCCCCCCTAGCTGTTGGCATGCCTTCTAAATTAAATTGGGTAAGGACCAATATAACATTATTAATGCTTACAACCAATAAACTAACCAATACAACGTATAGTGATGTATCTAAATATAATGTTGAAGAGTTGTCACCTCCAAAACATTAATATTCACATGATCCTGTTTGAAAAATAAGGAAGAATATCATGCACTAAACTCACAATAGAGAATAATTAAAACTCCTAAACATACACCACATATAATTATGAAGAAACAAGAGAATATGAATAAGTGATGAAATATGAACTTAGAGTCCTAAAATACTATAAAAAAATATTCCCCATGCTATCAAACAAGCTCAAGTTGGTCATCCAATGAATCTTCAAAGCTTTAGTCAACCCAATAATTCAACATTAATATGTTAAACTTACACACAAATCCTAATGTTCCAAAAATATCAAGAATATCAATAAGGATCTCAAAATCCAATGATCATGTCATGAAAGTGATGCTTTTTTCTATAAATCCTAGTAGGAATCACTTATCAATATCCTCTATCTCTCCTTAGTGATATCAATTGACAATTGATGATCCATCTATACACTCACACATCACATTAGCAACAATTTTTGTTACACACCCAAAATTATTAATGTCAAATAAGTAGGCTCTAGTTAAGTAGTTGATTAAACATCTTAAGTTGTTTTTAGACATCCTATAATGTTCAATATCATCCCCTCTTTAACACAACTCAAGGGATCACAGAAGAAATCAATAAGGTTCACAAAATTCCTCTAGTATAAAATGCCCCACATCAACTAGATGCAAAATATGCCAACAACATTATACTAATATATATTGCTACTATAGTCAATTACTCAACATGAATAAATAGGACTATATGACTATATATTTGATGACACATATCTCTATACACATATATTCCAAATATGGCACAATCAATCATCAATCTAGCCATATTCTACCTTGTTATTTAGTATTGGTATGAGCTTACATATCTCATGCCTATTTTACAATGATCTATAAGAGTAACCACCCCCGTGATGCTTAGTTAAGGCACAACAATTACAAATGTCATGGTGATTAGGATGTCAATATGGAACAAATTTATGTTCCTATTTAATAGGAGTTGCACCATATGGTTCCTTATAAACAAAGGCATATGATTTTGTCCTTGTAAATCAATAGAGGATTAATTTGAACTAAAAAACTCCAAATTTGGAACACCATCATCGTTAATCATTAGTTTAGTATATGATGCATTATTTTATTCCTATAACTCATTATATGACCTCCATTTTTAAATTGAATCCCACAACATACAACTCCTACTCTAAATGGAGTCATCTATGAATCAATGAAAATAAAAATACCCTAACCATTCATTTCAAGTCCACTTCTTATATATCCCATTTAACAAAAGAAATGGGACCCAATGACTATGGTATGTTTCCTATATTTAGAAAAAAACATTGCATTAAACTAATCAATGTAAAGAGGAAAGAGAACCATCAACATTGTTCTTCTTATCAATAAAAGCATAACCATTAACAAAAATATAATCAGAACTATCATCTAAAGCATATTTAAAAGCATGATTTGACAAAATACATTATTGATGGAGGATCTTAATAATTATAGAATTTTGATATTAATTGCAACTGCTCAAGATTTCAAACTAAAAACCAAGAGACACAATTCTATTCTACTGTTCTGCGAAATGGAAATCATAATTTAGAACAACATGCATAGACATGCAACAACAAAAATCACAAATACACAATTATTTCTAGGGGAACCCAACTAGGAAAACCCCCTCAACCCTCTTTGCATTAATAAGTTGAATAAAGAAACTATTACAATTGCTAGATCCAACTTTGGGCTCAACCTGCAGAAGAGTAATTGTTCTCTCTGCTCAATGAGAAAATATGGCCAACACTTAGCCCATTATTTTCCCACCAAGCCTCCTATTTCCTTGTGCAAATCCTGAGTAAATTAGCCCCTAAAAGAGAGGAATTTCCTCCAAATTGATTGTGAAATTCCCAAGGATGGATCACTTGACCTAATGCAACACCTGTACACTCAAACTAGTTTACAACTGATGTTACATTGCCTTGTCATCTCCACTTCAACTAAGGAATTTGAATTCCTTGCATGCATTAGCTATTTTGGGTTGATTGATAACTTAACTAATAGATCTCTAAGTTAGACTACTTTCCCACTACACCACTGACTTTCAACTGACTCTATCAATAGTTAGAGGTCAGTTAACTAAATACAACTGAAAATAAATAAACTAGATTACTAAAATTTAGCAATCACACATGCATAACTGAAATCCAAGCCCTCTAACTCGAATTTACTGAGATAACTGAGTGACAAGATCCATGTCACACTAGTTAAATGCCTCCAAGTTGTCCTACTGATGTGGAAATTCAATTTACTGACTTTGACTAGGGATAAAGTCAAATTGAGCCTTTCTTGCTACATTTTTTCAACACTCCCTCTTAATACGAAAGGGATTTTCGCCACCCCTATCCTACAATTATCTAATATAAAATTTCCTCTTGAAAATGCCTTTGTCAAGGTGTCAGCATCTTGCTCCTAAGTTGGAATGTACTTTAACAACACAATTCTCCTCTACACACAATCCCACAAATGATGATACCGAATATCAATGTGCTTGGACATGTCATGAAACACCAGATTCTCAGAGAGCTTAATGCAACTCTGATTATCACAATATATCAATGTGGGATCCATCTCCTAACTAAAAATACCCACAAGTATTTTCCTCATCCATATGGCCTCACATGTTTCTTAAATTGTAGCCACGTATTCAGCCTCTACTAAGTTAAGTGCCATAGACCTCTTCTTCCTGTTGTACCAGGAAATAGTTGCAGACTCAACAATGAAGATAACACCTAAAATATTTTTATTTTTCTGATGGACTTCCTGCCCAATCTACATAGATGAAGCCTTGGAGCTTCACTCCCTCTATCCTCATGTTCCATAATCTATATGTGGTAGTGCCTCCGAGGTACTGTAACACATTCTTTGTTGCCTTCTAATAAAACTTGGTAGGCCTCGCCATAGCTTGACTCATCTAGTTTACTGCATAACACATATCAGGTCTTGTGTTCACAAGATACATCAAAGACCCCACAAGTTTCTTCTAAATGGTATCATCAACCTCTTCACCTGAAGTGGCGTTATCCTTCCTCCAGTTTGTAGCTAGAGGTGTATCCATGGGCTTACAATTATCCATGTGAAATATCTGAAGTACTTAAGAGGCATACTTTCCCTGAGACACTAACAATTCACCATCACCTTTCCATAATTCCAACCCGAGGAAGTAATGCATTATGCCCATGTCCTTCATCTCGAATTCCCTTGCAAGATACTCTTTGCAAGAGTAGATCAACTGATCATCACTTATCAATATTAAATCATAAACATAAAAAACAAGAATAAGCAACTTACCATCTACCACAAGGTGATAAAGGTTCAAATATGCTTCACTTTTGGTGAAGCCCAATCCACTGAGATAACTATCGATCTGGGTGTACCATGCTCAAGGCACCGTATTGATACCATACAATGCTCTCTTAAGTCTGCACACATGTGACTCCAAATCATATGTCGCAAATCCTTCTGGATGCTCTATGTAAATTTCCTCCTCAATAACACCGTTGAGAAAGGTGGTATTCACATCCATCTAGTAGATTTTCCATGCCATCTATGTAACCAATGCTAGAATGGATCTAACTTAGGAATAAATTGCAATTGGTGCAAAATTTTCCTCATAGTCCACTACCTCTATCTGAGAGAATCCTTTGGCACAAATATAGCCTTATACTTCTCAATGCTCCCATCAGCTACATGTTTCACTTTGTAGATCCATCTAGAACCAACCATTTATTTCCCTTATGGCCTTGGCACCACCTCCCATATACTTTTCTTCATGATGGATCCATATTCTTCCACTATTGCATCAACCCAAACAAGTTGAGAAACTTCTTCCTCAAATGAAGAGGGCTTTGTCTCAATGAGTTGAGTCATGAAAGCCATGTAACCAATGTACCTATCAGGTGACCTCCTCTACCGGCACTGTGATGTGGGGGCTCCCACATTCTCCCTTGCATCCTAAAACAATATGTCAGCTTATCTAGTTCTCTTTCTGCCCTCTCTGGGATATTCTAGTTGAGTGGGTGCTTCCACTTTGCCTCCTGTGTGCTTGACTACATGTGGCTACTCCACAACCACTTGAAGCTCATCTTGAGGCTTCTACTTTGGAGCTAAAATCTCTTGCTCTAGTGGGATACTCAACCCTCATTCTGGAGAGCATCTCATAACCTTCTCCTCATCGAACTTGACATCTCTCCTCACAACTATCATCCTTAGTGAAGGTGAATACACTTGCTAACTGTGTGGAGTTTCAGTCTATCCTACAAAAAATCCCAATTATGTTGTAGGCTCAAGTTTCTTCCTCAAATCCTTGGAGACATGACAATAAACTGAAGCTCCAAAAATTATGAACTGAGACACATCAGGCTTTCCCCCAGAGAAATCTTCCTCGATTGTGATCATGCTAAGTATTCTATGAAGACTCTCGTTCTACAAATGAAATTTTGTGTTTCATGCTTCTTCCCATAGATACAATGGCAACCCCTAATCATGCAACATGGCACTTGTTTCTCCCACTATGCTCATGTTATTCCTCTCAGCTACCCCATTTTTCTATGGGTTATGGAGTTCTATTAGTTCCCTTCGAATACCTTCTTTCACAAAGAAATCATTCAAGGAATGCGAAACAAATTCACCTTCACTGTCACTCCTAAGTGCCTTCACCTTATTCCCAGTCCCCTTAGCAACCAATGCCTTGAATTCAACAAATTTTGAGAAAAATTCATCCTTCTTCCACATGAATAAGATCCAACATTTTCTAGAGAAATTATCAATAAAAATAACATATTACTCATGTTTTATTGTGGAGGTTGTAGAAAAGGGTCCACAAAAATCATAGTGGAATCGATCAAAGATTGCATCTGCTCTGCTATCTTAGGAATTGAAAGTGGATTTGACATATTTCCCCAATGTGAAACCATTGCATACATCTTGTTGGTTAATGGAGCCTTTACGGAGACCGATGTTAATTTGATACATGATGTATAAGGAACCATGGTGTAGATAGCCCAATATTGTGTGGCATAGTTCTCTAACACCTTGACTTTGCACTTTTTCAGCCTTACTACTAAATGCAGTGCAATCTCCCATCTCAAGTTTGTATAGGTTCTTCAGTAAAACCCAAATCTACTTTACTTTCCCAGTAACTATGTATCTCAGAAATTCTTTCCCTTTAATAAAAATAACATCATAGCCATGATCCTCCAATACTGTTACAAAGATTAGGTTCTTCTTCAACCGAGGTACAAAAATAGCATCTTTGAGGCGAAGAGGAGATGCTTTCTTCCTCTCAAAGGTGACAATACCAATTCCTCTTGCACTATACCTCCCATCATCCCCTATTTCTATATGCATATGGAGATCCTTCTCCTCCAGGATATTGAAAAACACCCTTACACCCTGTCATATGAAACGAGGCATTGGAATTAAGGTACCACACACTCCCCATAATAGTGTTGGCCATCCATGCTATTAGGGTGAAGTCTAATTCAAATTGTGAACCTAATGCTTCACCTCCTACTCCACTTGAAGGATTCTTGGTAGACTTCTTGTCTGGAAATTTTGTTGCATAGTGTTTCAATTCATGGCAGTCGCATAATGTTATCTTACTCAAGTATTTATTCTTGTCATTATTTTGGTTGGATTCAGGTTTTATCTGGGTCTTCTTCCCTTTTCCCTTCTTCCCCTTTCCAACCAAGGAAAAATTATCTTCATCCTCAACTTTGGATGATGTTCCATCTCTGTTATTTCTCCTGAACTCTTTTTGATCAAATCGAACGACAACCTTTCCCAATTCGGTAATTTTTCCCTTCCATTCACAAAGTCCTGTTAGCTGTGCCAGGATTTTGGAAGGCCTAGAAGAGCTAGGCTCACCAATTCATCTTCTGCTACATTCACCTCGACCCCTCCAAGCTCATCTTTGACTTGTGTAAATCTAGAGATATACTACGGAATAATGTCATTTTTTTGCATCCTGATGTTTCAAAGTTTTCCTTTTAGGGCCAATTTTCTATGGTCACTTTTATTTTTGAATAGCTCAGTTAGTGTCTTCCACATAGAAAATGGTGTCTCTTTGCCATGGATATTTGAGACCACATGGTCTCTCACACCTTCTAGAAGAATTATCCTAGCCTTTGTAACATCCTTATTCCATTGGGCTAATTGTTGTGAATTAGAATACTATGGTTTTTCAATGTCATTTTTAACATATTCTAACACACCATTTTCATTGAGCATTTATTCCATTTGATCCTTCCATGTTATGAAATTTTAGCTACCCTCTAGGGCATACTCCAATCTCATTCCATTGAAAATCGTTCTCTCAATCCTGAAGAAAATCTATGGCATTGAAGCTGCCAAATTGAAATTCCTAAGAGACAATCTAGAAATATTAGTTATAATGTGATTTCAGGGCTCTAATACCATGTAAGAATTTGATATAAATTGCAACTACTCAATATTTCAAACTAGAAAACAAGAGACACAATTATACTCTACTGATATGTGGAATGGAAATCACAATTTAGAACAACATGCATACACATTCAACAAGAAAAACCACAAATACACAGTGATTTATAGGGGAACCCAACTAGGAAAAACCCCTCAAGCCTCTTTTCATTAATAAGTTGAATAGAGAAACTATTACAATTGATAGCTCCAGCTCTGAGCTCAACCTGCAAAAGAATAATTGTTCTCTCTGCTCAATGAGAAACTTTGGCCAACACTTAGCCAATTATTTTCCCACCAAGCCTCCTATTTCCTTGCTCAAATATTGAGGAAATTAGACCCTAAAGGATAGTAATTTCCTCCAAATAGATTGCACAATTCCCAAGGATGGGTCACCTAACCCCTTGGAACACAATTACACAAACTAATTTACAACTGGTGTTACATGGCCTTGTCATCTCCACTTCAGCCGAGGAATTTGAATTCCTTGTGTACCTTAGATATTTTGGGATGATTGATTAGTTAATTGACATATCTTTGAGTTAGACTATTGTCCCACTGCACCACTAACATTCAACAAACTCTATCAACAGTTAGAGGCCAGTTAACCGAATATAACTGAAAATAATTGAACTAGATTACTAGAATTTAGCAATCACACATGAATAATTGAACTCCAAGCCCTCTAAATCAAATTTATGGAGCTAACTGAGTGACAAGATCCAGGTCACACTAGTTAAATTCCTCCAAGTTGTCTTGTTGATGTAGGAATTTGATTTACTTAATTTGACAAAGGCTAAAGTCAAATTGAGCCTTTCTTGCTACATGTTTTCAACAATAATCACAATGATCCTCTTAATCGATTCAAAATATTTCTCATCACATCTTTTTAAAGGGAATTCCAATTTATGTACTTCATGTTTATGGACTTGATTTGGATACTGAAATACTTGAATGGTGTCATCCTTCACATCCAAATTTTTAGGAAGATGATCATGATCATTCTTCAAATCCTAATGATTCTCATCAAATGGAAAACCATTATCATATTGGGGTCAAGTAGCTTCCTTATGAATCACATTTATTGGCATTTGCAATAAATTGGCATTATATTCTAGTTTAGTGTTAGTTTCCTCCAACCTATCAACACACTCCTCAAACCAAGTATTTTCAGTCTACAAGTGAGTAATAATAGCTTACGAAAAAGAAACATCCTCATGAATTTTGTTGTTAGATTATTGAAAATGACAAGTTTTGTCTCATAAATATCTTACATCTTCTATGATTATTTATCTTCATTAAGGGCATCCATGATGGAAATAAATTATTCTAAAATAGGTTCAAATCCATGCTCAATTAATTTTTCAAATGATTCAATTGCCTACTAATTATATTTTCACTTAGTTGAGAAACACTTTCTAATACTTTATGAATTCATAATATGAATTCTTCAAAATATCAACTTGCTTCAAAAATATAAAGCAACAAAAGAAAACAGACCCAAGGATTACTTTATTTCAATTCTATTGGGAAAAACATATAACTTTGTCTCTAAGGCTCAACACACACAAACACACACACACACACACACTTATATCCTCCAAGATATTTAAGACAAAAGAAACATATGAAGGGGAAGAGAGTCTTAGCCTCTCTTTGAATGCCATACAAATTTACAAATATAGTAATGGGAAACTAATATAAGTAATTTCAAAGTTTAACAAAATTAGACCCAAACTTGAAAGAATGGGGATCCACCCATGGTTGGTCAATACACTTGTGTTGCAATTTATGACTACTTCTCAGACACATAACCCACTTTTTTATCAATGATCACCTTTCAACATCAATTCACATGATCAACTAATTTTACTAGTTGATAAGTTAGCCATAGATTATTTGATTAATTCACCATACTAATTTCAATAAAAAAATTCTTCAACAGCAATACGGAAAACTCAAGTAACTTAATCCATAATACTCAGTGGACCAAAATATTGTAGCTATATATCTTTCTCCTAGACAAACAAGGATTCAATCTTGTAAAGGATTACTCTCTCAAGGTTATGAGATATAAACTATCTCCACTCTCATACCTCAAACTATGACCTTAATTCTAGAAAACAAACTTTTATAAAGTGACTTCACTCCATGATTAGATTGCATCAAAATTTTACTTCCACTATTGCACATTTGGTAACACTCAAATCATTAGTGCATCTAATGAAACAGTAACAATATTTTCACCTTGACATGGTTTGTTCAAAACAATTATTAGGGAAAAATTTAGGGGTCGATTTACCATTGGGATAATTTTTCATGTTGTTTTTTCATAAAAATATTCACCACTTTGCATTTTTTTAATAAGATTCACCTAAATTCTATAGGGAAGAATTATTTTACTTTCTATGCCCTCCTCCCTCGAAATTTTCTAAAAATTATGTAAATACTTAAAACTTGATTTTTTTTACACAAAATTAGTAGCAAACATTTTATGGTTGCATTTAAAGAATTAATAAGATTCACCAAGGTTTATACACTTTAAAATAATTATGGATCCTTAAAATTTTCCATGTCAATGAATATTCAAGGCATGGTGAAGTGGCACACACCATCTTGAGAACAAAACCAAACTATGCCATAATTACAAGGGCTGAGTTTGACAAGACAAGATGGGTTAGGGAATTTGACACCATGTAATTATTTGATTAATTTAAACATAAAATATGAGAGTGAGATTATTTGGCCTTACTCTACCTTTCACATAGACCATTCATGTGTGTGTGTGTGTGTCTAGAGAGAGAGAGAGTACTTCAAAATTAACTAAAGCCTCAAATTAATCTATGGTTTTCACTTCTTGTATCAAATACAAAAGTCACAAACTTCTCATATAGATATCTCAAAAAATCACTGATATAACATAAATATTGTATAAACTCACTTGGAACATCCTACACATTTTTCGCCTAATCAAAACCACAATTCAACAACAAACCAATAAAAAGTAAACTTTCCTACCAAATAAGATTACATTGACTATATTAGTGAACACATTATCATACTAATGTTATAAATCCACATCATGCTACAACAATCACATAATCCATTTTAATCATCACAAAACATAATTGTAAGACCATGTTAGAGTTTCACAAATAAAAATATCTTACTCTAGCCATAACTAGATTGAAAAAAGATAATAGTCTTTATCAAAAGAGAGAACACCATAGTTAAATCATCAACATAAGCGAACAAATGTCCCATGGGTATCCCTCATAGTTGAATAATCATTTAGCACAATTCAAATAATAATTGTAATTCATGACAAGTCATGCAATACAATCTCATTGTGATTTCTTTAAATTCAAATGAGGCTAAAGCATCTTCAATATTTATAGGCTTGGTTTCTTCACTTGAAATCCCAAGTGTGGGGATATAAGACATAGGTAGCTGCATAAATTGATCAATACACCCAAGAAGTCAAGATACATATGTCTAAAGTGTGGAGATAATTGGTTTATCATGTTTTTTCATTAGTTAGCCCCTTTATTTTATCAACTCCTAGTCAGTTAACTTGTCAACTTTAGCAAGTTAGGTTTAATGGCATCACAAGATTGCCATGTAAAAAGAGGAGAATGGATAGAATGAGAAAAGAAAAAATAAAATAAAATAAAAGACAAAAGGAGGAAAAAAGAGTATGATAAGAGTAAATTATAAGAAAAACATGAATACAATATTGAATTAGAAAAAATAAAACAAGAAAACAAATAATAATATATAAGATCAAGAGAATGGACCAAAATAACTAGACATAGTGATGTGACTAATATCGCTAAGAATAACATTCAGAACCCAATGGAAATAAAGGAAAATTTCTAATATAAATTGGCTTGCAAATTCAACTAATGCAACAAAGGGAAAAAGAGAAAATGTGAATTACATACAATTCTTGTAATTGAAGCAAATGGTAAGAAGGTAAAAGAGATGACTCACCTTCAAGTGTATTTCAACAAAAGATCATGTATAATGAATAAAAACATGGTAGTACCTAAGGTGTCTGATAAGAAAACAATTCTAATATAGACATTGGATTATGAAGTCTATGAGGTAGAAACAAAGACTTAAAGAGATGAAATTTTTCGTAAGGGAAAATTAAGCGACACGATTATGGAAAAAGAGGAATGATGATTTCCAATAGGAAATAAGACAAAAAGGTGAATAATATCAATGACCTAAATAACCAATTGAGAGGAATAACATACTTGATCATATTTGTATTCCCAAATACAGAATAAGTTCAAAAGACGACACCAACAATGTGTGAGTGAAAAAACAACATGTAGAAATATGATAAACACTAAATAAAAACCATAAAATAAGATAGTTGTTGATATGTGCAAGACATGGACAAAAGAAGGTTTATATAAGCTAATGAAAGAAGACACCAACAATGTGTGAGTGAAAAAAAAACATGTAGAAATATGATAAACACTAAATAAAAACCATAAAATAAGATAGTTGTTGATATGTGCAAGACATGGACAAAAGAAGGTTTATATAAGCTAATGAAAGATGTAGAAGAGGATGAAAAGCAAAGATAGGACATCAAGATGAACATGAAATCCCAAATGAATATCTAAAATTAGATGGTAAAATTGCAAGAGTAAACAAAAAGCTTATCAAGATAGAACCAAAAAATTTATAGTAAAGAGAAGATTGAACTAGGAAAACTAAGGATGAAAGTAAGAATGTTAGAACCAGTTACTTTGTAGGAATGAACAAATGTCAAATATAATTAACTCTAGGAGATAACAGAGCTATAATGAAAAGTGATTATCAAAATATTCATACAAAAGAACGGATTTAATCAACTCGTAAAATGCTTAGAACTAGTAAAATAAATGTCAATAATAGAACAACAATTTACGGTTAGCTTGAATTGTCAAGATTAAAGGAATAGGATGAAAAAATAAATAAATAAATAATACATAATATATTGGAAGATACATGTCAAAATAAAGGGGCAACTCATGATGGTTATGGCAATGATTATATACTGCTATTATTTTCTAGATATTCAATTTTCTAGCAATGAAACTCTCTATTAAAGATATAAGAACCAAAATTAAAACAAGCTAAGAGAAAATTTACTAACATTAGCAGTGAAACCAAGACCATTGATATTGGATGACTAGGATATGATATAGGTCCTCAATGAAGAAAAATATGATATATAATTGGAAGAGGTACCCCAGTTAGAAGCTAAACATGATGAGGATCCAAATGTGGAAGAAGAAGTACAACCTATGGATGTGTCATGGAATAGAATCAGAGAAAATATTGAGGTACAAGACTATGCAATTTTTATAAAAGAGAATTTTAGAAAGTTGTAAATAGGCTACCAAGAATATTAGATAAAATACTCTTGGGGTGAAATCCCCTACTTTTATTTAAAATTTCTTTTTTTATTTTAATCAAGACAAGCATAAGATGAGTGTTTTCTTAGTCATTGTATAACTACGGAAACCATCAAAATGTATAAACACAAAGTTGTAAAAAATAATTGTAACTAGAGATATAAGAGAAACATTTACTTATGCTTATAATAAGTATCATCATATGACTATAATAAGAAACATTAAAATAAGTGTTTGGTTATGATTTGTTGAAAAGTGAGTTTATTGCTTGATTCTTGAGATCTTTTCCACTATAAGTTCTTATTCGTGTTTACTTTGATGTTGTTCTTGTCATTTCAATTAATAATTAGCTTTGGTTTGTTGAATTTGTTACCATTATTTAACTATGATAATAGTCATGATTATTAGACTAAGTATTTATGCTATTTGAATAATTGTGACTAATTTAGTATCCAACAATCACCTATAGTTTAACATCCTTAGGCATACACCTCAAAGGAAAGGCATTTGTGATTTTAAGGTCTTAAATTGCAATCTTTGAACCAAAGGCCTAGAGATAATATTATACTAGCTACCTAAATTGAATAATGTGCTAGCCAAGGTGTTTCATACCTATACAATGATGTATAAGGTATTCTCCCTCCAAACTTTTATCTCACCATGGTTAATTGTCCCACTCACCATCTTCTAAATGATAGGGGATACTTTGAATTATAATATACAATATCTTCGATTAGATTTTCCTATTAAGCTTTATTTATCTTTGAAAATTTATTGTCTTTCTTATTTTTTAATATTTACTATGAGTGCAATTCTTAGCGATAGTCATTTATATGTCCATTTTTTTTAATAATGTTCACATGTATAAGGGATTTTCAATTTCCTTCATTTTGTTGAGAGTTGTTTGCATGTACTTACTTTCTCTCTTCCCTCTTCTTATAAGTTAATTCTTTAGATTTTTGTTTCTTTAGATTTTTGTTCACCAAGATTGTCAAAACTTCGCACTTCTTATTAAATTTTTATTACTATGAAATTTAAGAAATAGGGTTATTAAACTAGCCTTAAATTTTTATTGCCATAAAATTTAGAAAATGACGTTATTGAATTAGCTTTATCGATGATATACACTTCAAATTTGATTAACCTATTTTCCAAAAAATGATGTAATCCCCCCTTGTACATCATAATAACTTTCAAAAATAGTTTGTAACCTCTATTGATTTGAAAACGTCAATATATTTGTATACATTTTATCATTCCTTTACCTTTACCTTTATTTTTACGTTGTTAAAAATTTGCTTTTCATTCATCTCTTATAATGGAGAATTTTTATTTTAATAATTACTTCAATGCATTCATAAATGTTTGATCAACGTTTCGAACTTATTATCGTGGTTCATTATCAAGATAAACCACGATGATGAACCATGATAATAGGTTCAAAATTTCGATCAAGCATTTATGAATCCGATGGATCTAGAAATCAAATTACAACAAGAAAATGATCATAAAAGTCTGAAACCTGAAATTATTTCAACCTTTTCGCAAATTATAACTAGCGGTTAGTTTAATAACCTTAAGCTATAATTTTCCTTTCAATTCAAGCCATGGTGGCCAAAAGAAACTTTATATTTTCATATTCAACTCTTAAACCTCACATATCATCCACTTTGCCATCGTATCAAGTGAGTAATTTTCATGACTTCTATTTTTGAAGAGCAATTAACAATTGATTTCTCAAGGTTTGCATATTCTCCATATTTCATTCCATTAAGGAAAAGAAAGCTTGAAATTATGATTTCTATTGTTGGCTTGTATGGGCCTGACCCAGGTTCAAAGGTGATTTAGCCAAAGAAATCCCAGTACTACTGGCCCTTTCGGCAACAGTCCGTGGAGCGTGGACTGAGGTCTCACCCGAAGTAGTATGGGAGAGTGCTAGAACTAGGTTTCCACACCCTGGATATGTCTAATGAGCTTCTGGCGGTTCGCGGTTTGACCCTACACACACGTCGCTACGTGCATCTATTAGTCCCTCGAACCCTGTGATGCTATATTGGCGCATCCCTACTCAGGGTGCGATCTGTGTTATTACCCAAGTTCCTCACTATTAACCTGTTATTACCCAATTTCTTAACTTATCTGTGTAATTCTAGTGATAATTAACAGTATATCCAGCATTCATATAAGTGCGCGCGATAAACAAAATAGTATAAATGTATAGAATGCAATATACAAGTAGATGCACAGAACTTGGAATCAACTTCTCTTTATTATTCTTCGTTCAAGGTTACAGACTCGACATCGCCCTATGCACTTAGCTGCAGGGGTCCATGCACTCAATTGCAAACTCTACTAGTCCTTTGCGCACTCAGCTACAGAGCCTCTTCTTACTACTATGGCCCAATACACTTAGACTCTTACTCTATGCTTGAACCATTCGTATTCATCTATCTCCTTTTCCTTCACTATCTTTACAACTTATAGCCTCACTCTATTTATACAATCCCATGGTCCGTGGACCATGGGTAGGCCAACATGAAATTACATTACATTACAAAACTTAGGGTGGATAGCCCTATGACTCAACCTATACTTCGCGCTCCATGCCGTAATTCGCGGAGTCTTACAATACAGTTGACCAAAACCTGGGCTTTGAGCCCCAAAACAGGTTGTGGGGGGATCCGGTGCCCAACAAGACCCCAACACAAACATCATGACTCGCCCTCAAGTCACTCTATTGGCGCGGTGATCTTGGCATGGAGTCCCTCCAACTAGTCTCGAATGGCTCAGAGGTCCACAGCGCATTGTTCTGCAGTTTGCTGGACCTATTGCATGCACTCTTCTTATGCTTCCTTGTGAGGATCAAATCCCTGCCTTAGTGCGTAGAGCCCCTGCATCTGTGTGACCTTTCCCTCGATATCTGCCATAATGGTGAAGGTCTCATCAATCCATAGCTGGATGCACACTTTGAGAAGTGCCTCTTTTTGTCTTGCGGCATCCACCTGCTCTTTCAGTGCCTTTGCTTGCTGCATCTTTGCGAGTCGTTGAGTGAGGATGATTGTTTGTGTAGTTCCCCTTACATTGTTGTACTTCTCTAGAAGCTCGCACGCCTCTTTTTCCAGACACTATATGTTGGGGTCCTCCTGCAAGGATGTGAGGACTCCAAAGGCTTGGTCCAACATACCAGTATAGTCCTGCACTTCACATCCAATTTCTTTCAACCCTATTTGGATAGCACTAATGCACTACTCTATAACTTCCGAGGCAGTGGATGGCTGTGCCTTCAACCGCAGCTCAGCAATCTGGAGATTTAGCTCTAGTTGCACTCATATTGTTTCCTCGCATGCGTTTCGGACTCCACTTGCCAAACAGTGGATCTGCATTTTTGTTGGTAGGTCCGTGATGATGAACAACTCTTGGACACGCTGGCATGCTTCATCCACTGTCTGTACTAACTGCTGGTTTTGTGACACCAGTTCGTCACGCTACAGGCTGAGCTGTTCGATGTTGATCTTTTGCTCACTCATCACCTGAATCGCGCGGCCCTCCCTAGCTCAGAGCTCTCCTGTTATTCCATCTTGCAGTTGGTATAGTGTGTCTCGCAGAAGGATAGCCAATTTAAGGCCAAGTCCCTTGATCCTGCTAATCATGGCTCTGTCGATCTCATTCTTTGTTGTTAGCGCCCCTTCTAGTAGCACTATGGTATTGGCCATCCTTGTGTGAAGCATCTTCTTTGCTGCTGATGTGCCTGCTGCGACATAGGTGGCTACGGTTCCTTCCTATGGGGACCGCACCTGTAATTCTTGTAGCTGCGCCCTTAGGGCCCCCAACACAGTCTGCTACTCCGACATGACTTCGTGGAATGCTTCCTTGGTGACCTCATGAACTGTGTCGCCGATGTCGTAGAGGTCACCTTCCGTTAACATGATCGGGTCGATGGCCAATTTGGAGGCCTTGACCTTTTTCTGTGGACCCAATCTCACTGTGACATGCAACCTTTTGAGTTGGGTGGAAGTTGTGCCCGGGTCCCCGCCTTCTTCTGCAAGGTTTGTGTCTCCTACCTCCTATCCTATAGAAAATTCTTGGCCCTCCTCTTCTTGTGTTGTTGTGGCCCTTGTTGTCTGTGTTGCTGCTGCTACTTCAGCGGCCTTTGCGTGCTCCGCGGCTACCTGTGCTACCTCGCAGACTACCCTTACCTTTGATGCAGCTTTTTCATTATGCCTCTTCTTGGCCAACTACGTGATGTGCAACTTGGCTTCATCCTTTCTTTTCTATGCTATTGTCCTATCCAAATCTGCCGAATCTAGGACACGCCACTCGGGAGGCCATGATTCTAACACTATAAAAATTGCATCATCAGTGACGATGAAGGGGAGCTTGGTCCAATACTATGCCAGATCCTTTTGCACCTTGATGTAAATATTTTGCATGTCTGCCTTGAATTCTGCAAAGCTCCGCAGACTCTTGTGCACTGTGGGGGGCAGGCGCGGCCTCCTATTAATCCACATTCGGATGCTCGCCTCCATGAGCACATAGAAGATCTTTGTCTCGTGAATCCACTTCGCATACTTGGTAGCCCAAAGCGACGCATACTTTACGGCCTCTGGTAAATCACACTCAATGCTCGGGAACTGACTGTCCTCCGGCAGTTCTACCACTTCCAGCAAAATGGACAAGAGCAACCACGCATAGTGGAAGGTCTTACCCTGCTCCTAGGCTTCCTTGTAGTTGATCAAGAATTCCTCGCAGAGGAACTTGGCCCAGTTGAATTGGACCCCCTCTACGCATTGTTCAGCCAACAAAACTACTAACGCTGGTACTTCCTCACTGTGGCATTTTCTCATTACCTTCCTGGCCAAGAGTTGGGTGCCTATGCACACCCCTTTATCCTTGATACTATTGATGGCGTAACCCCTCTTTTTCTTCTCAAGATTATATCTTTTCTTCATGGCTTCCGCGAGAACCAAATCGCCACTATTTCCTACTATCGTCGCAGGGCCCTTTCCCTTACAGGGAAGCTGAGAAATTCTATGGATGAGATCTACCATGATGGGAAGAGGCTCTTCTAGCGATAAGTACCCATCGTGCACCAAGAAAAGCAGCTGCCTGATGATGAAAATAGTGATGGGCGTGCGGTGAAACTGTGGTATCCACAGTAGATGAAGCAATCTAGCCTTCTCCACACCATGCAACCATTTTCACAGCTCTAATGCTATAACTGGCCCCTAAGTGCTCTGCTTCATGAGGCTCTCCGTCTCTAAGTGTGGGAACTTCTCGCTGTCCATGGGGTCCAATATTCAAACTTCATTGTGGGCATGTAGCCTAGGTGCGAGACCTCAAACACAATTCCATCAGGGAGGAACAGGGTCTGGAGTGCGTTCTTTGAGGCATCCAGATCTTTTGGTATCTTGGTTTTCCCTTTTCACGGAGGGACGTACTCGGGCAATTTCACTGTAGAGCACAATGGCTGGATATCCTCTTCCATGTCCTCTTCTTTCTCTACCTCATTGATGAGAGCCTATAGGTCCTCCTCCTCATCATATGTCTCAATGGTGACAACCTTGCCCTTTTCTTCCATTGAGAGCTTACCGAACCGCGGATTCCTCGGGGACATGCGGACTGGTCCCACTGCTTGCTTATCTTTCTTGGGTTGCAAAGTCCGAGGCGATTTCAGGATTTTCCAGTGCAACCTCAATGCCTTTGGGAACATCGTGTACCACGGGGTTCTGCGTGGCCTCGTCGACAATTCCTTCTGCAAAGCCCAAACCTCTCCTAGTAGCCACGATCTTGTTTGAACTATATGTGGTCATTCGCGAACTTAGGAGCTCAAATATCGTTCGATGCTCAACACTTTGTGCTCTAATCAACTGCTCAAATCTCAAGTGAACACGTGTTTCTCGTGGCTAGCCCCTAGAGTTTTATAGTGCCTTTTGAATTCAAATTCGACCGTTCCCCCCAATTCTGGGCTATCAATGATTTCTTGGCGGTAGATTGTCCCAAATCTTGCCCTTAATTCACATCTTAAATGCCTGCCACCGACTCCATTTGGCCTCAAATCGGACATCCCATCATGAACAGTGACACCAATGGTCACTTCCCAGCCTACCCACGCAATAGTGCAGCCCCTTGTGCGCGGGCACAAACCTTGTGACATGTTGATTCTACGTGCCCCTCCCTTATCACGCAACTCCCAAATAGACTATTTTATACTACCACACTCTCTTTCAACTACCTGGAGCACTGAGACTATGCTTCATATGGTTAGTTAGGTGGTCACAGGTCATCTTGGGAAAATCACCATAACTTTCACTCTGGGCATCTTGGGAAAATCATCATAACTTTCACTCTGGGCATCAGATTGAATTTTCGTAAGAAGTTATAGAAAGAGGACAGACTGTAGTTTTCATGGGTATCATTTTAAAAACCTAAGGTTGAAAAAATTACCTGCAGAACGTCGTACAAGTTCACTCTACTGAACCAGTCTATACTCAGGTCATCGTGGGAGATTTGGCATTACTCTTCATTGGAGAATCCAATCTTGATCAGACTTGCAGGGTTAGAAATATTGCTTAGAGGGTTACCACAAGAAAAATTTCAAACTTGGGAGATCCAAAATTATAGAGATACATCAGATTCAATATCAAGCTCTTACAAAGTGAAAAAAGATGTGTAGTTTTTTTAAAATTTTTGCATAAACTTGGTTTGAAAAATTAGTTTGAAGGAATTCAAAGGGCATAGTGAAGCATTATTATCGGTAATTGATGCCCCGAAGAAAGAAAATGGAAACACCTAGTAACCAACCTAAAAACTCTAGCTTGACTCATGAAGAAGAGGAAGAAATGCAACATGATATATCAAAATTACGAGACTAAGTGCAACAAATTTCACTCGCACAAAAAGTAACTGAAAATAAGATGGATGGTTTAAAGAAAGGCGTAGAAGCTAAGATGGATGGCATGGAAGCTAAGATGGATGGTGTGGAAGCTAATATGGATGATTTAAAGAAAGGCATGGAATATTTGCAAACAAATTTGAAGACAAATTTGACAAAGTTTCTACAAGAAATGCTTACTAATGGCGAAAGGGTAGGAAAGGGAACTCATGATGAGAACAAAATAAATGTCAATCATGATTTCATAGACTCTAACATTGTATCAAAGAACCACCATGTTCCAAAGATCGATATGAGGAAGTTTGATGGTAAGGATCGCAGAACATGGATACTACAGATGGAGCAATTTGTCGATCTCCATAATGTGCAAAACACACAAAAGGTACGCATTGCAACTTTATATTTAGAACCAAATCAGTTTGTATGGTATCGATGGCTTTGCTCTCGTAAACAAATTGTCACTTGGGCTATTTTTACAGATGAAATGATAGCACATTATGAGGATACAAAAAGCAACACTTTTTTAAGCCAATTGATAAATCTCAAACAAAAGAGTTCAATGATGGAGCACATTGAGGACTTCCAAAAATTGAATATAAGGGTAAAAGATATTCCAGAGGATCATAGGATTAATGTGTTCATAGGGAATTTAAAAAATAACATCCAACATGAGGTTCGCCTTTGGGAACCAGATTCATTGGAGAAGGCATTCAAGTTGGCAAGAAAAATGAAAAGCAAAATTATGGGAACAAGGAAGCCTACCACTCATAATCATAAAGATGGAAGTGTTACTGCCCCTAGACATCCACAACCTATAAGGTTGACACCACAACAATGGGAAGAAAAAAGAGCAAAATAGCTTTGTTACAGTTGTGATAGCAAATACAATAAAGGTCATAAGTGTGCAGAGAAGAAATTATTTTACATAGATTGTGAAGAGGAAGAAGGAAAGGAATAAGAAATGTCAAAAGAAGAAGATATACACCAGGAACAAACCCTAGAAAAAGAAGAAATGAATCCGACCATATCTTGTAATGCATTGGCTGGAATTACCACTCCTCAAACTATCAAGATAGAAGGGAATATCAGGAAGAAAAAGGTAATAGTGTTGATTGATTCAGGAAGTACCCATAATTTTATTCATTGTAAGATAGCCAAGGAATTGAATTGCTTCCTATATCCAGCACCATAGTTTCAAGTGATGTTTGCAAGTGGAGGAACCATAAATTTCTCAGGAAAGTGCCATAATATCAAGATTTCCATGGGAGAATATGTATTGAATAGCCCAATGCTTTCCATTCCAATGGGTGGTGTTGATGTTATACTAGGAGTCCAATGGCTACAATCCTTGGGTACAATAGCTTTTAATTTTCAAGAAAATTTCATGAAATTCTCTTCAGAAGCAAAGGAAGTTGAATTAAGGGGTATTGCAGGGAAATCGGGAAATATAATCAGCGCTAACGGAATGGCAAAGCTTCTAAAGAAATAACAACGAGGCATAATTGCACAATTATGTTCACTAGAGGTTCCCACATCGAAATCATCCATTTCTCCAGATCTCCAAAAAGTCTTGGACAATCATTCCAAGGTATTTGAGACTCCCAAATGCCTTCCACATATTCGTGATCATGATCATGTTATTAATTTGATTCCAGGAAGTGTTCCTCCAAACATCAGGTCTTACAGATATCCTTATGTCGAAAAGAGTGAAATTGAACGTATGGTTGTAGAAATGCTAGAGGTTGGTATAATTCAACCTAGCCAAATTTCTTTCTCTGCTCCAATAGTATTGGTTCACAAGAAGGATGGATCATGGTGCATGTGTCCAGATTATAGGGAGCTCAACAAGCTCACTATTAGAGATAAATTTCCCATTCCTGCCATTGATGAATTATTGGATGAATTGCATGGATCAATTTACTTCACCAAGTTGGATCTTCGTTCAGGATATCATCAAATCATAATGAAGACTGAAGACATTCCAAAAACAACATTTAGAACTCATGAGGGTCATTATGAATTTTTTGTCATGCCTTTTGGCCTTACTAATGCACCTTCTACATTTCATGGTTTGATGAATTCCATTTTCAAACCCTTCCTTAGAAACTTTGTGTTAGTATTTTTTGATGATATACTAATCTACAACAAGTCTTGGAAGGATCATGTCCAACAAGTTGACATGGTGCTCAAACTATTGGAGGAGAAACAATTATATGAAAAAATCTCCAAATGTTTCTTTGGAGTACAAAAGGTGGAATATCTAGGTCATATTGTATCTCATGAAGGTGTTAAGGTAGACCCTAGAAAAATTAAAACCATTAAAGAATGGAAAATCCCCACATCCATAAATCATCTACGAGGATTTCTTGGGTTGGCAGGGTATTATCGCAAGTTTGTTAAGAATTATGGGAGGATAGTAGCACCTCTAACAACATTATTGAAGAAAGATGCATTTTCATGAACTCCAAAAGCAACGGAGGCCTTTGAACAACTTAAAGAGGCAATGTGCCAAGCACCAGTCTTAGCTACACCGAACTTCAAAAAAACCTTTATTGTGGAATGTGATGCCTCAGGAAATGGAATTGGTGTTGTTTTAATGCAAAAAGAAAGACCCATTGCTTTCAAAAGTCGTCCAATCAAAGGAAAGTATTTACACAAAGCAATCTATGAGAAGGAAATGTTAGCAATACTACATGCACTTAAAAAATGGCGACCCTACCTAATGGGAAGACACTTCAAGGTAAAAACAGATCATGATAGTCTTAAATACTTTTTAGAACAAAGATTATCTTCAGAAGAGCAGCAAAAATGGGTCACAAATATGTTGGGTTATGACTTTGAAATCATCTACAAAAAAGGGAAGCAAAATGTTGTGGCAGATGCACTCTCAAGAAAGGATGAGGATGTGGAAGCATTTCTTTGTGTCATTTCTATTATCCAACTAGATTGGATAAATAAAGCAAGGGATGAATGATAGAATGACGAGGAAGTGTGGGCACTCGTTCAAAAGATACAACAAGATTCCAATACATCTGATACATTTAGATGGAAAAATGATTCGTTATGGTACAAGGATTGGTTATACATATGTAAGAATTCCCAACTCAAACAAAAGATTCTTAGGGAATTGCACACCTCTCCCTTAGGAGGGAACTCAAGATTTCTAAAAACCTACCAGAGGGTTAAGAAGGATTTTTTTTGGGATGGCCTTAAATCAGATATTCAAAAGTTTGTGGCGGGCTGTTTGGTTTTCCAACAAAATAAAGTTGAAAAAATTCAGACCCCAAGACTATTACAACCTTTATTGTTATGAAACCAGCTCACAAGAAGATAGAAAAGAGAGATCAATGCCTTAGAATTCAGCCTCTTCGAGGGGGAAACCTCATTTACATTACACAAATGAAAAATTCTTTGATGATACAAATGAAAAGACCTCCTTTCTATATATAGGAGTCTAAGGGGTCATAACATAATCAGAGCCGACATAACAATAATAATGTAAGGGCACAATAATAACAATGGTGGGCTTCTATGGGGCACAATAGTAACAATATGGGCACTACATGGATACATCAATATAATAAGTGGGTTGTACTAATAACAATAAGCGGTTACAATAGTAGTATAGGGGCCTAACATGCCCCTCTCCTTCAAAAAGCGTTGTCCTCAACGCTTGAGTAGTTCTTGATGCTTCTGTATAAAATTCTTGTCCTCCCATGTGGAATCTTCAGTGGGCAAGTTCTTCCACTTGATGAGATACTCTGAAATTGATCGATTTCGTAGCTGTCGGGTTCTTGTTTCCGTGACTACTCTAGGTTCCAATATGATTTCTCCTTCCTCTTCAATTTCTGGCAATATTGTTTGAATTGGGACCTTTTGCAACTTTTGAATAAGTGGCCATACTTCTTCATCCTTCTTCCATTCATCCCTTGCTTCATTTATCCAATCTGGTTGGATAATAGAAATAGTACAAAACAATGCTTCCACATCCTCATCCTTGAAGAGTCTTCCCATTCGGTAAGGTCGCCATTTTTTAAGTGCATGTAGTATTGCCAACATTTCCTTCTCATAAATAGCTTGCTTGAGATGTAGCAGTAAAAATACCCAATCACCTACATTAGAAAAGAATTTCACTACGATTTTGATCTACCTATTGTTTCGTTTGATTTTTCACCGAAGTGGCGTTATCCTTTAAAAGTTGGAGAACTTTTTGTTGATGCTCAATGTGATCTTTCACTGCTTGAACCCTTTTCTTCTTGATATGTCCTTCTATCTCTAGAGTTTGAGGAGTGGCAATTTCTTCCAATCCTTTATAAGATATGGTTGGATTTATTTCTTCTTTCTCAATGTGATCTTTCACTTCTTAAACCTTTTTCTTCTTGATATTTCCTTCTATCTTGAGAGTTTGAGGAGTGGTAATTCTTGCCAATGCTTTACAAGATATGGTCTGATTCATTTCTTCTTGCTCTTGGGTGGGGTCCTGGCGTATATCCTCTTCTTTTGATGTTTCTTGATCCTTTTCTTCCTCCTCTTCATATTCTATGTAAAATAATTTCTTCTCAGCACACTTATGACCTTTAGTGCATTTGCTATCACAATTGTAACAAAGCCCTTTTTCTCTTTTTTCTTCCAATTGTTGTGGTGTAACCCTTGTAGGTTGTGGAAGGCTGGGAGAAACAACACTTTCATCTTTATAGTTGTAAGGGGTATGCAACCTGGTTTCCATAATTTTTCTTTCCACTATGTCACAAAGCCCTTTTACTATTTCCAATTGTTGTGGTGTTGCTCTAAAGAAGGTGTTGCTCTTTGTATCTTCATAATGTGCTACTATTTCCTCCGTGAAAATTGACCATGTAACAAGTTGTTTACGAGAACAAAGCCCTTCATACCATAAAAATTGATCCGGTTCTAAATACGAAGATGCAATACATACCTTTTGTAACAGTGGTACACCATGTACATCAAAATATTGCTCCATCTGAAGTATCCAATTTACTGGATCCTTGCCATCAAACTTCCTCATCTTGCTTTTTCTTGATTTTAGGAGCTCGATCTTGAAACGACTGTAACTCTGTAATTTTGGATCTTTCAATTCTAAAATTGTGATCTGTAGTAACCCTCTGCGTCCTCTTCCCAATGCCACTAGTCTGATCCAATTTGGATTCTCCAAGGAAGAGTTATGCACAATCTCCCAAGATGACTTGATTATAGACTAGTTCAGTAGAGCGAACTTGTACGACGTGCCACGAGTCACTGTTTCGACCTTTGGATCTAAAAAATATATACAAGAAACTACACTCTGTCCTCTTTCTATACCATCTTACGAAATTTCAATCTGATGCTCAAAGAGAAAGTTATGACGATTTTACCTAGCTCACTTGTTTGGAATGTAATTCAGGAGTCTGCAAAAAGACCAACTTCCTCCGATCATATCTCCGCAAATATAGCGCGAAAAGCTCTGAAATTTAGACCCAAGATTCAGCACGATTTATTCTCAAATGGGTTTTTTTTTAGCTTATGAAACATCGCAGAAAAAATGTTATAGCGAAAATTCCATGATGACCTGTTTGGAGCAGCGAAACCCTAGAATCCAAAGCTCTGATACCAAATGTTATGAAACCAACTCATAAGAAGATAGAAAAGAGAGATCAACGCCTTAGAATTCAGCCTCGTCGAGGGGTCAACCTCATTTACATTACACAAATGAACAATTCTTTGATGATACAAATGAAAAGACCTCCTTTCTATATATAGGAGTCTAAGGGGTCATAACATAATCAGAGCCGACATAACAATAATAATGTAAGGGCACAATAATAACAATAGTGGGCTTCTATGGGGCACAATAGTAACAATATGAGCACTACATGGGTACATCAATATAATAAGTGGGTTGTACTAATAAAAATAAGGGGTTACAATACTAGTATAGGGGCCTAACATTTATCCATTCCAAGCCAACGTTGGGAGGAGGTTTCAATGGATTTTATCACAGGTTTACCCAAGTCTGAAGGAAAGAGTGTTATCATGGTGGTAGTTGAAAAACTTACCAAGTATGCACACTTTTGTGCATTATCTCATCCATTTAAAGCGAGTACAGTTTCTACTGCATTTATGGAAACAATTCAAAAGCTACATGGAAACCCAAAGATTATTGTAAGTGACAGAGATCCCATTTTCACTGGAAATTTTTGGACATAATTATTTTCTTGTCTTGGTACTCAGTTAGCTCATAGCTCACCTTATTATCCTCAATCTGATGGGAAAAATGAGATAGTAAACAAATGTTTGGAAGGATATCTTTGTTGCTTTGTATCTGATAAACAGGGACAATGGGTCAAATGGTTGCCTCTAGCTGAATGGTGGTATAACACTTCCTTCCATACTGCAACAAAAATGACTCCATTTATGGCACTTTATGGATATCATCCACCATCCATCACATCATATTTAAGAAAAAATTCTAAGGTTCAAGCAGTGGAAGATCACATCGAGCATCAGCAACAAGTTCTCCAACTCTTAAAGGATAACCTCACCTTGGTGCAGAATAGAATGAAACAGCATGCAGATCAACATCGCAGCGAAAGAAGTTTTTATGTAGGTGATTGGGTATTCTTACGGCTACAACCATATAAACAAATGTCCCTCAAGCAAGCTAGGAAGGAGAATAAATTATCACCAAAGTATTATGGTCTGTACAAGGTGTTGCAAAAGATAGGTACTATGGCATACAAATTGGAGCTTCCTGCAGCTTTCTGAGTGCACCCATTTTTCCATGTTTCATGCTAAAGAAGGTTATAGGTGACAAGCTTCCAGTATTGCCAGAACTTGATGAGGATGGAAAAATCATATTGGAACCTGAAGCAGTCAAAGAAACAAGAACTCGACAGCTACGAAATTGATCAATTTCATAGTATCTCATCAAGTGGAAGAACTTACCCATTGAAGATTCCACATGGGAGGATGAGAATTTTATACAGAAGCATCCAAAACCACTCAAGCGTCGAGGACAAAACTTTTTTGAAGGAGAGGGGCATGTTAGGTCCATATAATAATAGTGATTCCCCCATTACTATCATCGTTGTATCCCTTATTGTTATTGTTGTGCCCCTATTGTCCCCATATTGTTATTATTATGCCCCATAGAATCCCTCTATTGTTATTTTTGTGCCTTTATATTTTTATTGTTAGTTCAGCTTGGTTATATTGTGACCCCTTAGACTCCTATATATAGAAAGGAGGTTTTGTCATTTGAATCATCCAAGAATTGTTCATTTGTGTAATGTAAAGGAGGTTGCCCCTTCGAAGAGGCTGAATTTTAAGGCATTGATCTATCTTTTATATCTTTTTGTGAGTCGGTTTCATAACAGTTTTTGTCTGCACAATGGATACTTCGGATGTAGTCCTAGATACTTCAGTTTTCCTAAGTGAAGCCCTTGATGCATCTGGAAATCTAGGAGATGGATTTGGAGTGCTTTGTTGCAAAATCCTTCTTTGAATTGTTCTTACATGAGTTGGCCTTGTCTCTGTGAGAGGAGCAGAAGAAGAAGAAGGTGGTGATAAATTGAGCTCTAAGTTTATTCTTTCTACAACCAGCCCAACTAGAGCATCTTCCACAAATCCTATGATTCCTAAGCTTCATCCCCATTGTCAAAATCAAGCACAAAATCCTCAATATCTTCATCATGTGTGATGGACTGTCCAGGCATAGATGTTTGATAGCCTTGAAAATACCAATCTCCTTCATGGATACCCTTCCAAGGCCAACACAATATGTATGATATGTTGAATCATAGTGATCATACAATAATAAATGATCACCATCACTAGCCTCATTACAATCTAAGAAAACTATATTTACATAGGGATCAAGAAATCCCATTACTTCTTCTTTTGAAGGTGGATATACCTTCCAAATAGAACCAAATCATATAATAAAATCGCCCTTAAAATGCTGAACCAACTACTTAAACTTCAACCCTACGTATGCAAATAAATAATCATGCTTCGTAGGAAATATAGTAAGATAAAGGCAAGGAAATATCTTTAAGAAATCCAACAAGGTGTTGCAGCTAGAAACATATATCACCAAATTGTAAATCACCAACAAAAAAAAGGATTGATAGAATAAAAGGATGAAATAAAATGAACTAGACCCAGGGGAACTCAAATGTATGTCTTTAAACATGAACCTATAAATTCAAAGAACCCTGATAAATAAATATTATTTCTGCAAATATAACATAAACTACTCCAAATAGTTATTGGGAAAATAACTAAATTCTAGCATTCAAACAAGGGCATAAACATGTTGTCAAATGGCAAAGATGAAAGCATTTAAAAACATCAGGGCCATGTTGCAAATCCAATTCCTATCATTGAAATCAAGAAAACTACCATTGGAATCTTAGGCTTGGATCCACTTCTCTATTGAATCTATTCATCTACTTGTCTAATCTATCTGTTATAACTGCACCAAATGGTGCCACATGATAAATAAATTGTAACTTGAAGAGATATTTTCAAACAAAGGCTATCTGGTGTACATTGCAAATCCAATTCCTATCATTGAAATCAAGAAAGCTACCATTGGAATCTCAGGCTTGGATCCACTTCTCTATTGAATCTATTCATCTACTTGTCTAACATGATAAATAAATTGTAACTTCAATAGATATTTTCAAACAAAGGCTATCTGGTGGACATTGGAATGAGTGATGCAGGAGCATCCCCAGTCCATTAGTGTTCTTGTATCACCAAAAACATGTTTAAATTCCAGCATCTCGTTCACATTTAATCATCAATTTGTGCTTGTGAGACTTATGTGAGCCCACATCTTTCACATTTAATCATCAATTTGTGCTTGTGAGACTTACATGAGCCCACATGATATCACTCTTAGCTTCACTGACTCCGACTTTAAAAATAACATTTCTAAAAATAGCTAGCAGGAAAGGCAAGATACATTGTACTTAGTTTATTCACCCATTACACTGGAACCGTAATAAAAACAAGGGGAGTTGAGATGATGGATTGCTGCTACCAGATAAATAAGCCAAAAAAAAATAGATAACGAATTAACAGAAATACAACAAGGTGCGATGGCATCCCAAAGTCATCAAATGTCAATGTCATCCCTGCAAACAGTAACAAAGTTCTGCACAAATGTTATAAACTTAAAAGAAAGGATGAAAAAAATAGTGAATTTTGAACCAGAGATCAGAGGTGTGTGTACTCCTCCCTGTGTGGAAGAAGACTAAAAGTGGGTTGGAAGGTTAGAAATGAAACATATCTGGGTGCCATTAATGGATTTAAGATCCAATGGCGGGGTTCGATATCTGCTACTAGTAAAACCTTAATTCACAACTCTCTTCAATCTCATTTTCCCTCCGTCCCTGTGAAAAGTGAAAATGTGCTACATGTGAAAAGTCAAAATATGCTACTCGTAAACTTAAAAGCAAGGATGAAAAAAATAGTGAATTTTGAACTCAAAGTGTTTGTACTCCTCCATGTGTGGAAGAAGACTAAAAGTGGGGTGGAAATGCAGCGAGGTTAGAAATGAAACATACCTGGGCGCCATTAATGGATTGAAGATCCAATGTGTGGAAGAAGACTAAAAGTGGGGTGGAAATGCAGTGAGGTTATAAATGAAACATACCTGGATGCTATTAATGGATTGAAGATCCAATGGTGGGGTTCCATATCATTTAATGGTGGGGTTCCATATCAGTCTGCTACTCATAAAACCTTAATTCACAAATTTTTTCAATCTCGTTTTACCTCCCGCTCTGTGAAAAGTGAAAATGTGTGGCTAGAAATGAAACACACCTGGGTGCCATTAATGGATTGAAGATCTAATGGTGGGGTTCCATATTAGTCTGCTACTGGTAAAACCTTAATTCACAACTTTTTTCAATCTCTTTGTACCTCCCGCCCTGTGAAAAGTGAAAATATGCTACTCTTTTCCCTCTTCCTTGTGAAAAGTGAAAATTAATTCACAACTCTCTTCAATCGCATTTTACCTCCGGCCCTTCGAAAGTGAAAATATGCTACTAGTTTTCCCTCCGCCTTATGAAAAGTGAAAAATTAATTCACAACTCTCTTCAATCTCATTTTCCCTCCCACCCTATGAAAAGTGAAAATATGCTACTCGTTTTCCCTCCACCTTATGAAAAGTAAAAATTTAATTCACAACTCTCATCAATCTCGTTTTCCCTCCTTCCTATGAAAAGTGAAAATATCTACTTGTTTTCGCTCAACCCTATGAAAAGTGAAAATATACTACTTATTTTAGAATGTAAATGAAGATTGGAATTTGGAGGGCTTTGTTACATCAAAATTAAGGCTGAATTTTTTCCAAAAGTTAAAATTTCCCTCCCTAAAAAACAGTAAATACAATATTTATAGAGTATAGAGTAAATGTGTAGGTGTAATGTGAATATGTAAACAATTCTAAATATGGTCTTAGCTAAATAAAAGTGAAAAAATCCAAATATTGGCTCAATTAATAATAAAAATAATAAAATTCAATTTGTTATATTTTGATTTTGTTATTAAATTGTGAATAGTTTTTGTTACAATACCATGGCATATCAATACCTCAAGCCCAAAAACCATAACTTATTTCACAGCCAAAATATTTTATAACAATATGACAAGATTCTTAACCATGGATATTCACCCCCCACTTTACAATGGATATTATTAACTTGTAAAAAATTGGTTTTGTTATAATACCATGGGCCAATACTATGGCTTATCAATACCACATGCTCTAAAAACATAACTTATTTCACAATCAAAATATTTTATAACAATATGAAAATATTCTTAACCATGGATATTCATTCTCACTTTACCATGGATATTATTAACTTGAAATAGAATTTGTTACAATACCATGGGCCAATACCATGGCTTATCAATATCACATGCCCAAAAAACATAACTTATTTCAAAATCAAAATATTCTATAAGAATCCATCGATATTCACCCCCACTTTACCATGGATATTATTAACTAGTAAATAGGCTTTGTTACAATACCATGGGCCAATATTATGGATTATCAATACCACATGCCCAAAAACCATAACTTATTTCACAATAAAAGTATTTTAATTTAATTTAATTTTATAACATTTTTTATTTGGAACTAATAGGAAAAGGGTTGTAATTAGTTTTGATATATATAAACCCTCTATCCTCACGACTACTTTTGTATTTAAAGATGTGAAATTTCATATAATACAAATATTAGTAAGAACCAACATAGATCTATCTTAACCAAGGATCCAAGTGATGATAGCAAGTAAAGTGAAGGGAAGACAAGGGGCGGGAGATAAGGACAAAGATAGAGGGTGGAGAGAGAGAGAGAGAGAGAGAGAGAGAGAGAGAGAAAGAGAGAGTGAGAGAGTGATGGGGGGAGACGGAGAGGAGGTAGGAAGAGAGAGAGGGGAGAGAGATAAGAAGAGAGGGGGGAGAGTGATATGGAGTTGGAGGGGGAGAGAGAGAAGAAGAGAGGGGGGGAGAGAGATATGGAGTTGGAGGGGGAGAGAGAAGGATGAAAGAAGTAAGGCATAGGGAGATAGAGCTAGAGAGAGAGAGGGAGTGACAAGGGATAGATGGATAGAGAGAGAGGGAGAGAAGAAAGGAGGGAAGAGAGAGAATATGTGGGGATATAGATAGGGAGAGAAGGGAAAGAGAGAGAGAGAGAGGGAGGCACAAAGATGGAGGGAGGAGAAAGAGAGAGAGTGATGGGGGGGGACAGAGGGAGGTGAGAGAGAAAGGTGAGAGAGAAAGGGAGAGAGAGGCAGAGAGGAAGATGGAGGGAGAGAGAGATAGATATGGAGAGAGAGTGTGTATGTTTGGGGGGTGAGATAGAGAGAGGGAATAAGAAAGAGACACATAGATACAAATATAGATATTATATATTATTATATAACCAGCCTAGATCCATCTTAACCTAGATCTATCAAGTGCCAAAAAAGAGGTTTTCACATCGAGAGATTGGATCCCTCTTGGTGCTTGATAGATCCAGGTTAAGATGGATCTAGGCTGGCTTAATAAGTTTGTAGTTGTATTTGATTAACTAACATTTTTTGTTATGGTTTTGTTTGAAAACATTTTTTCCATATTTGGTGTATTTATGATAATAATAATAATAATCTAATTTTAATTTAATTTTAAGCTTACCTTTTTTATGCACTGATTTTGTTGTTAGTTTATAGAGATAGACATGTTATACTTTTGTAATTTGAAAAGGAAACATGTGCTCTTAGCTTGGTTGTATTAAAAACATAAGTGTTCTTGTATACTAGGTGGGTGCAAACAAGAGAGAGTATATGGTAAGTGGATTAAATAGTTAAAAACAAATTTTATTTAAGGAGAAAGTTACAAAAATCTAACAAATAGGCTAGGATTTGGATATTACTATTTTGGGACATCTAAAGTTGAAGGTACATTTTATGGAGGTGTAGTCTAAGCCCTTGGGTGTAGGGCACATATTATGGGTATCTTGGACTTTGGTGTGTGTTAGTGGTGTCAAATAGTGGTGGAGAGTCCAACCAATGAGTAGGCAAAGTTCTTCATTTACAAGGTTGGCATCAATCAAGTATTCTCCCTCTCTACCCAACTCTAAGATGTGGAGTGTGCATAATGGACTTATTATTGTAACAAATTACAAATATTTGATTATCTTTAAGCTCAAGGGCTTGAAGTGGTTGCCTCAACCTACAAATCTTTAAAGGAACTATGTGTTTTCAATTAAACCCTTGTGGTCAAGGAGTTGCAAAATGAGGAAGGCCTTATGGTTATTTTTAAGGGGTTGTAATGACCCTCGTGTTGAGTTGTGTTATATTATTTCCACGAATAACCTACATAGTGAATCGGGGGGTTAGAGGGGGGGCAGAGCCCCCCCTTCGTTGTGTTGATTGTGCAGCGGAGGTGACAACCGCCCCTATCCAAGGGGTTTGAGGGGGGTAGGTAGACCCCCTCTACGGGGTCCGGGGTAGTGCCCCGGGAAATTTTTTTTTGGACCCTATATTAGGTTGGGTGGACCTACCTATGGTTTTTGGTACATGGTTTTGGACACGATGGTTTTTGGTCCATGGTATTGGATGCTTCGGCATGTATAAATATGTATTGTAACATTGAAAGGAATATAATGAAAAATCAAGCTGGTAGTCCCGGTTTTGGGATCTAGGGGAAAATCTCTGTGTATATGTGTTTTATGTGTTATGCTCTCACATTGCTTATTTTTTGTGTTTTAGAATTTGTATGCAGGTAATTTATGTACGGGGTTAAAACCTACATTTGGTATCAGATTTGTTTTGGCTTCAAGGGGACACCTTTGTTGCTGAGGGGTTTCACTCGGGCCTATGGTAGACCCTGTTTAGTGGGAGATATGTGGGATCAATTCTGGTGGTGAAAGAAGATGGCGAGTAGTGGAAAGATAGAGATCAATAAATTTAATGGTCAGAGTTTTGAATTATGGAAACTCAAGATGGAGGATCTGTTGGTGGATAAAGATCAATGGATCGCGGTAGATCTAGGTACTAAACCAACGGGAGTGTCCGATGAAGAATGGAAGAAGTTGGATCGGAAGGCAAAGAGCACAATACAATTGTGTGTCTTAGATTCAGTATTGTTGAATGTATCAAGGGAAGCTACGGTGAAGGCTTTGTGGGACAAGTTAGGGACTTTGTACCAATCTAAGTCTCTGGTAAATAAACTGTTCCTACGGAAAAAGTTGTATAACCTAAGGATGAAAGATGGAGACTCGGTGACAGAGCATCTAAACGCATTTAATACTATGGTAAGTCAGTTATTATCTGTTGATATTAAAATTTCATATGAAGATAAGTGCATCAGTTTGTTTTGTTCTCTACCAGATTCGTGGGATAGTCTGGTTATTGCAATAGGTAGCAATGCAACTGCCTTGTAGTTTGATGAAATAGTCTCATCCTTACTGACGGAGGAGATGAGACAGAAAAATATTGAGAGCCAGAATGGTGATGCCTTGTCTATATGAGGACAGTCCCAGAATAGAAACAAAAATAAGTCATTGAGTGGGAGATCTAAATCTCCAGGAAAACCTGCAAAGGTGGTGTGCTAGAAATGCGGAAAGGAAGACCACTACAAAAGGGACTGTAAATCTAAAGCTCCTGACAAAGGAAAGGGATCTGATGATGCTTCTTCTGCAGAAGCAAAAACCACCTCAGATGAAGGTGGGGATGTGTACTTGGCTTCTTCAAGTACACATGTAGATCATGAGGCATGGTTGATTGACTCAGGCGCGTCCTTTCACTTCACTCCCCATAGAGAGTGGTTCTGCGAGTATGATAAATACAATGGTGGTGATGTCTTCTTAGGGGATGATAGCAAGGCTAGAATCGTTGGTCACGGAAAATTAAAGTTGAAGTTGCAAGGTGGAAGGGTTAGAACACTTCTGGGTGTTCTGCATATCCCTACATTAGCTAGAAACCTGATTTCTATAAGCAAGTTGGATGATGTAGGCGTAAAAACAGTGTTAGAGAAGGATACCTACAAGATGGTTTGAGGAGCATTAGTATTGATGCGAGGAGTTCGGGCTAGAACTCTGTACAAGTTGCAAGGTAGCACTGTTGTTGATGGGTGCAACAGTTTTGTGGTTCCTAAAAGTGGAGCAAAAAATCTAGTGGTCTCTGGAGAGAAGTCCATGTTGTGGCATCAAAGGCTTGGACATATTGGAGAGAAGGGCCCTTGAATACTTCATGGTAAAGGTATGGTAGAAGGTATGAGTAATAGCTCTCTGGATTTTTATTTCTATGAAAATTGTGTATATGGGAAGCAAAATCAAGTGAGTTTCCCCTCTGGCGGTAAGAGGGTGAAACAGAAATTAGAGCTTATGCACAGTGATGTGTTTGGACCTGTGAAGGTTCCATCACTGGGTAATTCTATGTACTATGTATCATTTATAGATGACTTCTCAAGGAATACATGGATATATTTCCTTAAGAAGAAATCTGAAGTCTTTGATAGGTTTAAAGAATTTAAGGCTCCAGTGGAAAACCAGACAAAGAAGAAGATAAAGGTGCTGAGGACAGATAACGGTGCAGAGTTTTGCAATAAGGAATTTGAAGAATTCTATAAGAAATGTGGTATAGCACGACATAAGACTACTCCATATGCACCTTAGCAAAATGGAGTTGCAAAAAGAATGAACAAGACGTTGATGGAAAGGGCAAGAAGCATGCTTATTGGTGTCGGGTTAGGACAAGAATTCTGGGTAGAGGCGGTGGAGACAACATGTTACCTGGTCAACAAATCACCTTCATTAGCATTGGAGGATAAGACTCCACAA
Source organism: Pinus tabuliformis (assembly GCA_031772625.1). NCBI lineage: Eukaryota > Viridiplantae > Streptophyta > Pinopsida > Pinales > Pinaceae > Pinus > Pinus tabuliformis. The sequence continues at coordinate 110,602,059 of CM062815.1, read as the reverse complement.
GAGGTATGGACTCGTAAGAAACCCTCTCTTTCACATCTAAGGGTATTTGGATGTGATGCATATGTACATGTTCCAAAGGAGAAATAAACCAAGTTGGATAGTAAATCTGAAAAGTGCATCTTTATTAGCTATAAGGATGGTTTAAAGGGTTATAAGCTTTGTAACCCAGCAACAAGGAATGTTGTGTACAGCCGAGATGTGGTGTTCAGAGAGGTGAAAGATGTTATTAAACATGAAATCCAACCAAAGGAACCTGAGAAGATAGAGCTTGAGCTAAAGGAGGAAGAATCAGACTCTAGAGCAGAGGAGGAATTAGAAGATGAAGAGCCACAAACAAGGAAAATTTTAAGGATGGAAAATTTTCTTGAAGTTTAAAATATTGACGAATCTCACTAATCCCTAATATGCAAATTATAAATGTTTATTGATATATTTGTAAAATTAATCAAATTTATAATTATTTTATATATAGTCTCTACATAATGTTGGCGATTTTTAAGGTAAAATAATTTTATATTCTAAAATTTGGGCGAATCGTCTTTTATAAAATTGGAAATTGGCGAATCTTTTTTGTGGAAAAATCATGGAAAATTAGCCCATTGGGCGAACATTAGCCCCTAAAATTTTCCATGGCCACAAACTCCAAGTGTAACAAGATCAGTTCGAGAAAGAAGGCAGCCAGAAAGGTATATTCCATCTGCTTTCTATTCAAATTTTGCTTTATCTATTATTGATGATGATCCCAAAACTGTGAAGGAAGCAGTAGATTCATAGGATGGAAAACTCTGGAAAGAGGTCATGGTTGATGAAATGGCATCTTTGCACAAAAATGAGGCTTGGGATCTAGTGGAGTTGTCGGCTGGAAGGAAACCCATTGGAAGCAATTGGGTGTTCAAGAAGAATACAAATGCAGAAGGAAAGGTGGAGAAATACAAAGCTTGGTTGGTAGCAAAAGGTTATTCCCATGTGACGAGAATTGATTTTGGTGATATTTTTTCTCATGTTGCCTAGGTAAGTTCTATTAGATTACTTTTATCGGTTGCTGCTACTTTTGATTTTGAGGTAGAACGGATGGATGTGAAGACAACATTTCTTCACAGGGATCTGGAAGAGGATATCTACATGAAGCAACTTGAAGGCTTTGCAGTGAAGGGTAAGAAAGAACTGGTATGCAAGTTAAAGAAGTCTCTGTATGGGTTAAAACAGTCACCAAGGATATGGTATCAAGAAATTTGATACATTTATACGGGGACTTGGCTTCACCAGAAGCAAAGCAGATCACTGTGTGTATTTTAAATTAATTGGTGACCATGTTATTTATTTGGTCTCATATGTGGATGATATGTTGCTGGTTGGAAATGAAAAAGAAATTATCCAGGATTTGAAGACCCAATTGTCCTCCAAATTCGACATGAAAGATCTTGGTGCTGCAAACTATATTTTGGTCATGGAAATTAAAAGAGATTAAGCAAAGAGGAAGCTCTGGTTAAACTAGAGGAAGTATGTCGAGACAATACTGTAGAGGTTTAATATGTAGGATAGTAAACCGGTGAAGGTTCCTATTCTTGTAGGTGTAAAGTTATCTGCTAAACAGTGTCCCAAGACACAAGAAGAGGAAGAGGATATGTCTCGTGTTCCATATGAAAGTGCAGTCAGTAGCTTGATGTATGCAATGGTCTGTACTAGACCAGACATTGCACATGCAGTGGGAGTATTGAGCAGGTTTATGTCAAAACCAGGGAAGGAACATTGGACAACAGTGAAGTGGGTTCTCAGGTATTTGCGTGGCACTAGTGATTATGGTTTGTGCTACCAAGGAAGACCAAGATTGGACAGAGTTTTTGATATCCGTGGCCTTGTTGATGCAGACTGGGCTGGAGATATGGATCATAGAAGATCTACAAGTGGGTATGTGTTTAACCTATTTGGAGGTGCAGTCAATTGGATGAGTAAGAAAAAATCTATAGTGGCACTATCAACTACAGAGGCAAAATACATGGCAGCCACTCATGCAAGCAAGGAAGCAATTTGGTTGCAGATATTATGTTCAAGTATGGAGTTAGTACAGGGAGATATAAGGATAGACTGCGACACCCAAAGTGTAATTTTCTTGGCAAAGAACCCTGCTTATCATTCAAAGACAAAGCACATTGATGTTTAGTGTCACTTTGTGAGGGATATGATAGAAGACAAAAAGTTGTTGTTGGTAAAGGTGGACACTTTGAATAATACTGCAGATGCATTGACAAAATCTGTGAGCTCTGAGAAGTTCTCCTGGTGTAGAGAAACAATGGGCGTTTCAGGGTTGGAAAAATGACTAAGCTTTCCTGTGGCCCCCTATGGAAAGAAAACTACAAGTGGGAGAATGTTGGGTTGAGTTATATTCTTTCCCCGACTAACCTACACAGTGAACCGGGGGGTTCGAGGGGGGATGGAGCCCCCCCTTCGTTGTGCCGATTGCGCAGTGGGGGGGTCACAGGGGGGTTTGAGTGGGGTGGGTAGACCCCCCCTACGAGTTTTGGGGCAGCGCCCCAGGAATTTTTGGACCCTATATTAGGTTGGGCGGACCTACCTATGGTTTTTGGTCCATGGTTTTGGACACAATGGTTTTTAGTCCATGGTATTGGATGCTTCGGCATGTATAAATATTTTCTAATTTAGTAACCGGAGAACCCACAGTAAAAACCATTTTTCGTCAACGTTTCAAATCCCAACAGGGATCCATCATCAGGACATGTATAAATATGTATTGTAACATTGACAGGAATATGATGAAAAATCAAGATGGTAGTCCCGGTTTTGGGATCCAGGGGAAAATCTCTGTGTATACGTGTTTTATGTGTTATGCTCTCGCATTGTTCATTTTCTGTGTTTTAGAATTCGTATGCAAGTAATTTCTATACGGGGTTAAAACCTACACCTCGTCTTGTGATAAATATGTAGATATGATGCTAATGGTCCTGATATTAGTACATTCACATATATAATGTAAATATTTTCCTATCACCTTGCATTGTATAAATATGATAAATATTTTGTGGTTACCCTGATGTACATGTTGAAGTTCCACTTGCATGATTATGGGAAACACTTCTCAGTTATCCTTTTGTACACGAGGAAGATCATAATTACTCTATGCCCACAAATATAATAGTGAATAGTGTCTAAATAAATCAAAACCCTAACCATTGACCCAATCTCCATTGTTTAGGCTTCAACCAATGGTCCTTCCTTAAGGTAACCACTTATAATTATTGATAGCACATTTTTCTAACTCAATGAACCTTGTATTAACTAGGGGGAGTTAGATGGAACCTCAATGACTTCAAGGTGAGGGTAATAACCAAAGTTCAACATATACCATAATAACCTATACATATGTCTTTATACCAGGGGGAATGATACAAGTATAAGGAACTCTATTAATGGGGGGGTTAAAGAGCATATAACTCGACTCATATAGTTGAAAGAGAAAAAATAATTTGACCCAAGACCTAAGAAGAGACTCACGGACACTCACAGGCATAATATTTACAGGCCTTGATGTAGTGAAAGAGGGTAGGGAGATATTTTGCAACCTATTAGCACACATGAATGGATTTTTCTCCTCCCTCACACCTTGTCGATTCTAGAATAGACCTAGGAAGAGGGAAAATGACAGATGGGGAGAAAATGGCAGGAAAGGGAAAATCCAGTTAGCCAAGACCTAACTAACTAGAAGGATGGAGTGAGAAGTAGAAAGAGTAGAGAAATTGGGATAAGGAGAATAGGAAGCAAAAGAGCACGGTGAGAAGAGAGTAAGGGAGAAGTAACTGAGAGTGAACAAGATGAGGAGAGGGCAATCAAAGGCAAGGAAGTCACTGGGTAACTACTCGAAGGGTGTTGTTGCAAGGAGGGTGTCACACTTTGACATCTTGGGATTTGCACCATGAAGATAACAAACTGAATTTGGATGTCAGAGGTAAGCCTCCATCATGTTGTTGAACTGTACATTTGAAATTTACGGCATCAAACTACCACTTCTCTGCATCTAATTAACAATCAAGTTCTCGGGTCTAGCACAATGGGAAAATCACTACCATGAATCTCTCTAGAGAACTACAATTTCCCAAAGATCTTATAGTCATATATTTGTTGTTTAGTTTTACAATCCAATATTTAGGAACCTTATCGTCATGCTTATGGCTTAGCCACCTTCCAAGTAATGCGATAAAAACACCTAGTAATATTTTCACATTGAACACTATACAATAAACTTAACCCTAATATCTTAGTGAAGAACAAGTAACTAGCTAGAATCTGGAAAGGTTTTTGGATTGACTATTAGTGAAACTCATTGTAGTTAGGTGTGCTAATGTGTGCTGAGTGTTAGCGAGTGCTAGGGAAACACAAGGGAGCACTAGGTCAAAATGCATGGAAATGAATGAATAAGAGTGTATGACAAGGAGTGTCAATGAGTTCCAGGTGTGGTAAGAGGGAAGTGACATGGTATGCTAAGCAGCACTAAGTCATTCTAGCGTGCTAGAGTGACATGCAACACATATGTGCTAGGTGCCAAGGTGTGCCAAATAGTGCTAGGAAGTGTTAGGGAGTGTTAGGGAAACACAAGGGAGCACTAGGTGAAAATAATGCATGCAAATGAACGATTAAGAGTTTGTGACAGGAAGTGTCAGTGATTTTAGGGTGTGCTAAGGAGGTAGTGAGAAGGTATGCTAGGCAGTGCTAAGGTATTCTAGAGGCCAGGGAAACATGACAAGATGTGCTAGGTGCTAAGGTGTTCCAACGCATGCCAAGGAGATTTATGGAGTGTTAGGGAAAAACAAGGGAGCACTAGTTTCAAATGAATTGAAATGAATGAATAAGAGTGCATGACAGGGATTGTCAGCGAATTCTAGGTGTGCTAAGGAGGAAGTGATAAGGTATGCTAGGTAGTTCTAAGGAATGATAGAGTGCCAGGGCAACATGCCAATATGTTCCAAGTCCTAGGGTGTACCAATGTGTGTCAGGGAGTGCCGCGAGAACACAAGGGAGAATTAGTTCAAATTGCATGGAAATGAATGCATAAGAGTGTGTGATAGGGAGTGTCAGCAAGTTCCAATTGTGTTAAGGAGGGAGTGACGAGGGTATATTCTAGGCAGTGCCAAGACATGCTAGAGTGTCAGGGTATGTGAGGGAGTGGTAGGGTCTGTTAGGGAGTGGTAAATCATGACAAGGAATGCAGGGGATGATAATGTGTGTCATGTAGTGCCAATGGATTGTTATACGTGCCAAATTATATGGCATGTGAAGATGTAAACTATGTTTCTTAGTTGTTTTATGGGCACGATTGGATGTGAACCTTGACTTGGTAACTTGTTAAGTGGGATGAGTTAAGATTGGACATGAGAAGCCTAAGATGATTTATAGTCCATTAGGGGAACAAAGCATAGTCTAGTTGTAGTAAATGTAACTTGGTAAAGTTGTTGTAGTCGAGGCAGGACTTGGTTGGGTTCCTAAGTCTAAAAGAAAATAAGGGTAGTTATGAGCGCATGATAATTAAGGAGTGTCATGGCATGCCAAGGAATGAAAAGGCATGCTGCCATATTCCATATAGTGTCAATGCATGTCAAGGAGTGTTTGGGAGTGTCAGGGAATCACAAGGGAGAACTAGGTCAAAGTGCATGGAAATGAATGAATAAGATATTATGCCAGGGAGTGTCAGTGAATTCTAGGTGTCCCATGGATGAAGTGTGTTAGGAAAATTTCATATTTGGACTTGTAGGAGGAAAGCCTACGATTGTGATAAGAGGATGGAAAAAGAAGTTTGAGACAAAGGAGACTTTGGTCTAGGCACAACACTATTTTTTCAATGACTTGGTTAGGTTCCCAAGTTACAAAAAAAGTAAGGTTATCTATGAGGGCATGAAAACTAGGAAGTGCCAAGGTGTGCAGGGAATTTTAGGAAGTGCTAACACATGTTAGAATGTTCCAAGGAATGTTAGGCATGTCAAGACATGCCAAGTGCTAAGGCATGCCATTGTGTGCTAGGTTCTAGGATGTGGCACCAACACATGCTAGGGATTTCCAAGGAAACACAAGGGAGGACTCGTTTCAATTACATGTAAATGAATGAATGTGTGTGTGTGATAGGGAGTGTTAACAAGTTATAGGTGTGCTAAGGGGGGGGTGACAATGTATGATAAGCAATGCCAATAGATGATAGAGTGCTAGGAAATCCTACTAAGATATCACAAGTGCCATGGTGTGCCAATGTGTGCCAAGGAGTGTTAGGGAGTGCTAGGGAAACACAAGGGAGCACTAGGTCATAATGCATGGAAATGAAGGAATAAGAGTGTGTGGCATGGAGTGTCAGTGAGTTCCAAGTGTGTTAACGAGGAATTACAAGGCACACTTGGCAATGCTAAGGAATGCTAGAGTTCTAGGGCAACATGCCAAGATGTCATAGGTGCTAGGGTGTAACAACACGTGTAAGGGAGTGATGAGTGCTAGGGAAACACAAGGGAGCACTAAGTAAAAATGCATGGAAATTAATGAATAAGAATTTGTGACCAAGAGTGTCAGCGATATCTAGGTGTGCTAAGGAGAGAGTGACAAGGTATACTATGTAGTGCCAAGGAATGCTAGAGTGTTAAGGCGGTAGGCCAAGATGTGTCAGGTGCTAGGGTGAGCTAGGGAGTGTTAGGGGGTGTCAGGGAAACATAAGGAAGAACTAGATCAAAATGCATGGAAATGAGCGAATAAGAGTGTGTGAAAGGGAGTTTCAATGAGTTCTAGGTGTGTTAAGGAGGGAGTGACAAGGTTATATGCTAGGAAATTCCAAGGTTTGTTAAACTACCATGGCATGTTAGGAAGTGCCACGGTGTGATAGAAAGTTTCAAAGCATTCCAAGGAATTTAGGGGATGTTAATACATGCCACATAGTGCCAAGGAATTCTAAGACATGTCAGGTGTTATGGCATGTTAAGATGTAAATTGTGCTTCTTAATTTTCTTAGACCAAGGTTGGATGTGATGAGCATTGTATTGGTAACTTGTTAAGTGGTATGAGTTGAGATTGTACATACCCTCAGATGAGTTACAAGTAGTTATTAGGTGAACAAGGCATATGTTGAATTTCCATGACACATGAGAATCTGGACTTGGCCTTAGAATTTTTTATGCGAACACACTCAAGTGCCACAACACATCTACTATGCAGAACAAAATCTGCCATGAAAGAAAACTTAATGGATTGAATGCACATAGTTTAGGGTCTTCCACATCTTCATATGTTAATGCTTATTATTGTGATATACAATAGCCATTTATATGTTTGGTGTAAGACTCCTCTGGAGATTTCCATCCAACAAAAACATCTCTGTGGTAAGAGGTGTACTATCAAAGGTTGCTCCATCAAAAATAGAAACCAAAAGGGACCTTAATGTGCACGCAGATGAAGAATTAAGAAGATTTTTATCTATGAGTGATGATGTGGAGGTATGGGACAAAATTACACAGGTAATGAACCTTTTTGTCCAACCAATCAAGATCTAAAAAGAAAAATGTGTGATTATATATACATGTGTGATAGTATTTGGAGAAATTCCAACCTAACCCACAAATTTGTTGACATTTTGCTGGATATAGACTGTAATTGTTCCTAAAGTTAATAAACAGGCAAAATAGGACTGACATTTCAATACAAAATATAAATTGATAGGAACAGGGCCAAATTGTGAAAGTGTAAAAATTGGTATGGTTTAAAGGGACCGATCCCTTTGAAAAGTATTAAATGTGGCAATGAAGGTTGAGCCTCATTCTAGAACCCCTTTGGGCATCCATCTTAGAAATTGGCGTAGGATGCAACACTTTAGAATAATTTTTGTAGCAGTGATATCAACACTTGTATGGTGACATGGGGTTGGAGTTGGCTTGTCAAAGCTCATTGGTCTACTTTGGAGCTTCTCTAGGGTAATGCCTTAGATGCTTTGGAGTACAAGGGCATGAATTGATATTTAGTTTGTATTGAAGAAGCTTTGGAGGCTAGATACTACAGAAAATCCCCTTGTCCTGAACAGGGAAGCACATGCCACTGAATAAAGTAACAGCAAGTACACATATTTGAAAATCAAATCACATCACTATTTATTACTCTTTGAAACAAGAAATAACTAAAAATTTCAAACACTACTATTCACTTTTCCTTTAGTCTAGAAGGTACAATGAATCTGGAAACATTTACAACAATGTCTCAGCTTTCTTAACTCCTAATCCTAATGCACCTTCCTTGCATGGATGGACAAGACAATTAAAGTCTGCCTCTACTGAATATGATATGAGATATGAAAACATGCTTCCTTAGCTAAGGTTGAGAATTAATAACTAGGGAAATGCTCCTTTTAACTGTGCATGCAAAAACTAAATAAAGAAAAGAGTTTCGCTACTCTAGGTGCCAGAAACGAATCCACTGCCTAAGGTAAGTGCTTTGCCCAGAACAAGATATTAAGGACTCAGAAACTTTGTTGCTTCCTTCAAGTGAGGTGTATGCCAAACAGAACTAAGCTATATTGCACTATCCTCCAAATTCATTCACCTTTAACAGAAATCTTGTGCCTAGAAAGAGACAATAGACCAATATCCAACAGAATTCGCTAACCAGCCAGAGACTCTTGTGCCCAAATAGAGAGATAATAAGGGAATGTCAACTAGGGTGGAATCTTTCACCACCGAAATTGAAAAGAGATAGAAGGGGTCAAAAACTATCACCCCTAATGCTCAAGAACAAATGAATTAATCCATAGTTGGTGATCCAAAATTAATTCAATCCTTCTTTATTTCTAGATTTTCCAAAGGGGTTTCATATTCTTAAGTGATTGAGTAAACCTTACTCCAAACACCAAATTTGCATTTTTTAAGCCAAGTTTCCCAAAAAATTGTCAAAAAATGGGTATTTTGGGGTTTTTTTCCCCTTTGGAGGACTATAGCCTACAGGGATGGATAGGATATTATGTCCCACTTGTCCTCAATTTGTAGAGGATGTTACATGGAACCTAATAAAAGAAACAGTGCTTTAGTTTAGGAGGTAATAACTAAATTCTTATTTCTTTCCACACAGGACATACATATTGCAAAAATGATCATGGGGTATAAATACTGCAAAAGGCCTAAATCTTACTAGCATTATCATAGTCCAAGAATAAAAACCCTTTCACGTGAAACAAGGTCAGTACCACTTACTACAAGCACAAATGACAAATTCAAAAACAATATACGGATTGAATGATGAATCCTATTAGCACACTTTAAGTTGAATAGCCCTTGAGTTGTAGTGTCAATCAAAATTTCTCAGGTTGGATCATAATTAAGTACTCAATGTTGTTTTGGGTCCAATTTGGGGAAAAGGAGGAGCTCTTGGTGACAATGGGATGATCATTCTTTTCAGAAGGGAGCTCTGCTATACTTTTCAACATACAAGCCATTCATTCTAGTGGAGGAGATATAGAGAAGCCTTTAATAAGAACCTTTCCAAAATCAATTTGGAGGAAAATCCATTTTCAAAGCCTAAACATAATTCTAGATTCAAACAAGAGTAGTCATTTTTCAGAACAATTATTAATTCCCAAGAAATTGGAGCTAAGCTGACATGTTGACCATTTATTCTTCTACTGGACAAGGAAGCATTTTTGAAAATTCTTTGACCCTTTGATCCAGTATTTGATGTAAATCTCTTGATTAGAAATGTAATAACATATGCAATTTATATTAAGAAAAAGGGAAAATTAGAGGGCGAGTTAATAATTATCTCTAAAAAACTATCAATAGAATCCTAACATGTTTGAAATGGAAAAGGTTAACTCCATGGTTATTTTTTTCATTAGAAACTTTGCTAATTTCCATGATTGAAGCATGTATTCATGCCTTGAAAGAAGCTCACAAATGTTTTTGATATTGGTTGAAGCAAAGAAAATGTGCAAAGTTACACTCACATAGAGGTATGGAAAAAATGTATGTGGAGCTTGTTGTCCCAGACTCCACACAAAGAATGGACAAAAGGTGACAAAACCAAGTCAAAAGGCATGTGTAGCTTTTGTCATGTAGAGGTAGGTGTTAACTCCACACTCTACAACAAAGGATTTGCGGCGCAAGTGACACAAAGGTTTGCATGCAGAACTTTGGATTAAAAGGAGTGGAGCTTGATGCCACATGTCCACTATTATCCCACTTTTCTTATGAGTTACAAGAGATAAAAATAATGAGATATGGTAGATATGGAGTAGATACTATTGTTATTAAAATTTAATAAAAAATATTACTATGTCTTCCTCGACATAAAACAACCATCTTCCATAAAATATTTTCTTCATGAACCTGATTTAAAATGAATCTCTTTATTTAACACGCCCAACTGCAAATAGAAACGATGTTGATGGGCCAATTTCAGTTCAGAAAATTCACAATTAGTTTGAATTGTAAGATCTCCTATTTTCAGTTCAAATTTCAGTTACAAGCAGTGAAACAGGACTCGTCGATCAATCATGATTAATCACGAGTCAGAATCTGCTTGCTCTCCAAACGACCTGATCCAAATCTTTGTGATTCAAACTCAAATTGACCAAGTTTAACTCATGGTCAACGCAAGTTTGACTTGAGACTTTCCAATTAAAGCAAATTCCTACGATTGATTCTGATTTATTTGATTTTTGGCCTTGACTCAACGAGCATAAATTTTTCAAGTTTAGGTATGCCACATTGCTAAAAACTAAACGTCGGTCATTCCAAAATTTATTTCTCATTTCTCAAGCCTGCAACTCATACGTCGAGACCTTCAGTAATCAATCACTACTCACTATTACACAGTCCAAACTCCATATCAGGGAACCGCCAGTGTAAGCCTAAGTCCAGACTCCATATCGAGCAGTCGCCAATGTGTGCTCTATTGATACTCCATATCGACCCTCGGGCAGTCGTGCATCACCTTCAGCATGTGTTACCTTCAGCCTTAGCCGCTTAACTATTCAACAATCGAGGTACGTTGGCACTTGGCTTAAATAATAGGTATATTACTATATTGAAGTTTCAATGTCATTTTCAATGGTAAGTTTCAAGTTTCACTGTTCAGCAATTGAATGTTCAGCATATTCCTTTGGTTATGACTTTTCAACCCTATAAATGGGGATTAAATAGATTTTAAAAATACACTAAGAAATGGTTTCATACGAACTACCGACCAAGTCATCAAGCATTCCTTCCTTGGTCGATGTCTTGTCGACTCGAAAGGCTTTAACAATGCATTCACAACTTTGGGTATTTTTGTTCTTCCAGAATCTATTATTGATGTATTGGTGTAGTTGTCTTATGCTAAACGAACTTGTAAATTCAAGATTACAAAGCAATATATGTTGATAATATTTCCTTTAGGTATCATTTCCTCATATATACCTAATTGTGTTTCAAGGTCATAATAATATATTAGGTCGAAATCTGCTTGTGTTCCTGGACAAAATCCTCTTTGATCCTTAACAAAACCTCATGTCCTTTAAAACCAACCCTCTTTTTTGCGAAGTTATATATGGCATTTTTAATTTTAAATGTTTATTATTTTTACAGAAGCCAAATTAAATAGAAGGCACAACTCCAAATCTAAACAAAAGCCGCAATTTAAACACAAGTCCAAAAAAACAACAATGCCGAGGGAGAATGACTTTTCTTGGGCTTATTGTGACAAGATTCTTGGAGACCCTAAGCTTTGTAAATTTTGCAAAGCGAAATGTAGTGGAGGCATTTATAGATTCAAGTACCACCTTGCACAAATACCCAGTTATGATATAGTTCTCTGCAAAAACATTGACGAAAATGTCAAACACAAAGCAACCTTGGCCATTGATATGTTGAGTTAGCATAATGCAAAGAAAGAAAAGAAAAAAAAAGAAATAGGAACTCCTAGAGTTGACAATTTTTCTTCCACTACCCCATTGTCATCTCCCTCTGTTGAATCCTCAATGCAGTTCCCAAGTTTCCCACACATGCCTCTAAGTCCAATTCAAACTCAAGACCAAATCAATCCTCCTTCATTCAACATTGGAGTTGGAAATATAAACACCTTTTTTTCTCCCTGCACAAAACCCGGTTCCCAACCTACCTTGGATACCACTATTTGGAAAAAAAATATCCATAGTCAGGAAAGGAAGGCCATTTCTAACTTTTCATACTATTCTAACGTACCTTTCCATTGTGCCATAAGTCCTTATTGGCAAGCTCTAATTGATGCAGTTGCTATTGCAGGTCCAGGGTTCAAAGCCCCTTCATCAAAGAGCATTAGGACAAATTTTCTATTAGAAAGTGTTCAAGATGTCATGCTTGTGCTATCTGAGTTTCGTTCATCATGGGTAGAAACAAGGTGCACCATCACGAGTGATGGATGGATAGATCAGAGGAATAGAACTTTAATAAATCTCCTTGTATCTTGTCTACTAGGTACAATGTTTCTCAAATCAATGGATGCCTCAAACAAGGTTAAGACTGCACAACTTATTTGTGAAATGATGGAGGAAGTTGTTCAAGAAGTGGGATAAGAACATGTTGTACAAATTGTCACTGACAATGCAGCTAATTATATTGTTGCTGGTAGAATTTTTGAGATTAGGCACCCCACTATTTTTTGGACCTATTGTGTTGCCCATTGCATAGATTTAATGCTTGAGGACATTGGTAAGATTCATTGGATACATGAGGTTGTGGAGAAGGAAAAATTCATAACCAAATACCTATACAACCACACTATTGTCCTAAACACCATGAGAAAATACACTGAAGGTAAAGAAATTGTTCGACCTACAGTGACTAGACTTGCAACAACTTTCATATCTTTGCAATTTGTGGCTAAGCAAAAGATAAATCTGAAGAGGATGTTCTTGGGACCTGAGTGGATGGCATCTAAACAATCCAAGAACCTTGAAGTCATTTAAGTTGTTTCACTTGTGTTTAATGACGGTTTCTAGAAAAATGCCAAAGATATTATTGATGTGATGGAGTCCCTTGTTAGAGTTATCAGGTACTTCAAGTCTTTTAACTTTTTCATGTTTTAAGTTTCATTTCAAGCTTATTTTTATTTTCAATGTTTCATATTTATTTAAATTTGAAAGCTTGAACTTTCAGGATGGTTGATGGTGGCAAACCTGCTATGGGTTACATTTATGAGGCAATGGATCTCGCAAAGGAGACCATAAAAAGAAGATATGTGGATGAGGAGGCAAAGTATATGCCTCTTTGGGGCATTATTGATGCAAGTCGGGATAGGAAATTGCATTCCCCCCTTACATGTTGCTATGTACTTCTTAAACCCATAGTATTTTTATGATAAGAGCAAATTTAATGAGGATGTGGAGGTTCGCAGAGGACTTATGACATGCATGGAAAGGTGCTTCCCTGATCCAGAATTTGAAAGTCGTTTCTTTTCCCAACTATAGGATTATAGAGCACCAGCTAAATAATTTGCCTATACTAGTGTTATACGAGAAATGTATAAGATGTTGCCAAGTACCCTTTGAGGCTTGAAGGCTTCATCAATTCATTAAATTTGTTTAAATTTTATTTTGTATGTTAAATGTTTTATTAAATTTTGTTGTCCTTTTAAGTTTTTATTATTTAGTATTTAGTACGTCTACTCACGAACACTTGCCACTTTCTAGGCCTTTGGTGGAAAAACTTTTGTAGTGATACGCCATATTTGAAGAGATTCTCCATTAGAACCTTGAACCAAGCATGCAATGCTTCAGGTTGTGAGTGCAACTAGAGCATGTTTGAGAAAATACATTCTAAGAAGTGCAGCTAATTGAAACAAAAGCGCTTAAATTACCTTGTATTTTTCCATTACAATATATGACTTTGCAACAAGCAAATAATAGGTGAGAGCTTGAATTTGAAGGTTTCATAATCTGATTTGCAATTTAAAGTTTAAAATTTAAAGTTCAAATTCAAACTTAAATTCACATTTCAATGTCTCGTGACAATGATAGGTTTAGATCATTCACCAATAGACCTTGAAGAGATAGATTTTCAAACTAAAAACGCAACAGGTTGGGTCCAATTAGAGGAGGCTCCTCTTTTAAGCCTACATGACTTAAAGAACTTTAAGAGCCAAGCAAGCGAAGGAGTAGGAGGAACCATTTCTAGTTCTCACTCTTAAGAGTCTTAGACTCTTAGTTACTGATTTTTTTCTAATTAGTATGTAGTTGTTTTTAAAGTTTTAGAAGCAGTTGCTTCTAGTTCTATGTAGTCACTAGTTAGGAGTCATGACTCAATACTTTGGATCATGTTTGGACTCATAAAATATATGAGATGTGTATTCATTCACGAAATTCTGGACATATATTGATATTATGAATTGTTTGGACATGGCTTTACTAAATATCAATGAAAAATGTTTTTTTAATTCAATATATGTGTATATTTTTATTTATTGAATTCACTGATTTTTTCTCGATTTTTCCCCGATCCGATTAAAACTCTTAGCTCTTTTGCCTCGTCGATTTATTTTCTATTCCAAGTCTGGTAACATTCACTACAAGTTTCATTATTCACTTATGAGTGCTAAGGTGTGCTAGAGAGTGTCAATGCATGCTGAGGAGTGTTAGGGAGTACTAGGACAACACAAGGGAGCACTAGGTTAAAATGCATGGAAGTGAATGAATATGAGGGTGTGTCGGGGAGTGTCAATCATTGCTAGCTATCATGCCAAGGAGGGAGTGACAAGGTCTGCTAAGCATGGGTATGGAATGCCAGGGAATATCAAGGAATGTCAAGAAGTGCTAGAGTGTGCTAGGTAGTTCTGGGGTGTGCTAACATGTCCCAAATAGTGCCAAGGCATGCCAGGTGCTAAGACATGCTAGGATGTGTAGGGTGCTAGAGTATGCCAATATGCGTCAAGGAGTTTCAAGGAAACAAAATGAATAACCAAGCTAAAATGCAAGGAAATGAACACATAAGAGGGTTAATAAGTCAAGACTTACCCTTTTTCAAAAGGGGCATGCTAGGCACACTAATAATATGTTCCAATACATGCGAAGTGCCAATGTGTGCCAAGTGCTAATGTTTGTCAATGCAATATTATGCCAAGGAGTTCCAGGGCATGCTAGGGACTACAGGGAACGCCAACACATGATAGGGGAGTGCTATGCTATGCTATGGCATGCTAACATGTGCTTGGGCATCCTACTCATGGCAAGATGTTCTAGGTACATAGATGTTGCAAGTACAAAGATGTTCCAAGACATGCGAGGTGCCAAGGAATGTTAGTGTATTGTTCCAAAGAATGTTAAGGTGTTCCATGAGTGTTGAGGAGTGCTAGGTCTCTCTCATTAATAGAAATGACAGAGCTTGATTATGTATTAAATAATATAGTTCCTACACATACTAGTGGAACTTTATTTAAAGGAAATTTGCTAGATAATAAACCTAATAGAAATGAATCATGTGTTGACTCGTACAAAGACTATATTCTTATGACTTGAGGGAAATGATACACACTGATTACTTCTTAACAAATTGACTAACTATTATAACCACTATGACCTTGGACACAATGAAAAAGACTCCAAAACAATGGTCTTAAATCATTATATTTTGACAAAAAATATAGTAACAGGTACATAGCGTCATCAATAACTCATTGGAATGATCAATGATGATGAACATTTTTTGACCATCACCAAAAGTAACCAAAAAGAGCATTGGTGAGGATCAATAAAAGATCGTCACTAGAAGTGTCACCAAAGAGAGAATTAGTGATGGGCCTTTAACGACCCTCACCAAAAGTGTCACCAAAGAGAGAATTAGTGACGGGCCATTAATGACCCTCACCAAAAGTGTCATTGAAAATGGATTTGATGACAAAACTTAAAGGACCATCACTATATACACTTACAACAATGATCTTTTAAAGAACATCACCATATGTAACATTGGTGATGGACCTTAAAGGTCCATCACAGGCATGAAGCATCATAAAAAACTCACTTGAATGATCAATGATGACGAACATTTATTGATCGTCACCAAAAGTAACCAAAACGATTATTAGTGATGCTCAATAAAAGATCGTCACTAGAAGTGTCACCAAATAGAGAATTAGTGATGGGCCTTTAACGACCCTCACCAAAAGTGTCACCAAAATGAGAATTAGTGACGGGCCTTTAACAACCCTCACCAAATGTGTCATTGAAAATGGATTTGGTGACAAACCTTAAAGGACCATCACTACATACACTTACAACAACGCTTTTTTAAAGACCGTCACCATATGTGACATTGGTGACAGACCTTAAAGGTCCGTCACAGGCATGACCCTCACCAATGACCTCTTTTATTGTAGTGCAACTTCTCTTTATTATTCTTCATTCAAGGTTACAGACTTGACACCACCCTGCGCATTAGTTGCAAGGGTCCGTGCACTCAGTTGCAGACTCTACTAGGCCTCCGCGCACTCAGCTACAGAGCCTTTTCGTACTACTACAACAAAATACACTTAGACTCTTACTCTATGCTTGAACCATTCATATTCATCTATCTCCTTTTCCTTCTTTATATTTACAACTTAGAGCCTCGCTCTATTTATAAAATCCCATGGTCCGCGGACCATGGGTAGGCTGACATGACATTACATTACATTACAAAACTTAGGGCAGACAACCCTATGACTCAACCTATACTTCACACTCCATGCCCGCAATTCGTGGAATCTTACAATACATTTGACCAAAACCTGGGCTTTGAGCCCCAAAACATGTTGTGGGTGGATCCGATGCCCAACATCTATTCTTCATATTTTTTATTAATTTCAAATTTATCCTTCATTGAAGTTATTCTCTTCTATGAGTCTCCAAAGGTATTTACAAAGATTACCCACCTGTTGCAAATTTCTTTCAAGTTTGGGTCATACACATACTTTGGTAACAAAAGTTTTGTGATTGATTTAATTAAAATCGTATAAAATCTAATACTATTTGATATATTTTCCCTAATCGGTGATAATATCTCTTGATGAGACTATTTGATTGGTTTATTATTAATTATGTTGTTGAATTATCTACACAAGTCATAATAACATGTAGAATCCTTAAGTGCACACATTACATGAAAATAATTTAACTCCTTATAGTCTTTAAAACCTACAATTCATTATCAACACACTAACCTACTATGTCATTCAAATTTTGTTTTTCTCACTCGTTAATATATACCCCTTCTCTTACAATAGTGGTTAGAAATAACCATCACCTATAAAAACCTATCCTACATTGAAGCGTAACTTGTCTCTCTATGTGAGTTGATGGTTAAGCTCATTAGGATTTCATTCAAAGTGATTTTCTTTATGTTTTTCCCATGTTAGATGCTTATTAAACTTTATCCACTATATAATGGTTTGAACTAAATTAGTTGAATGAATATATTTGTAAGATAATTAGATTGTTTAATCACAATAAGATATTAATCACGTGAGAGCATATGACCATGTGTCATGACCACGGTCTTAACCCACCACTAAAATAAATGTGGAACCCTGGTTGTTTATTGAAATCACTCTTTGAACCCACAAAATACATAGATACCTAGATTATTTTCACAACCCTTTAACTCCAAATGCTAAACCATTAAGGTCACTGTTATGACCTTAGTCTTAACATACCACTCTAGTATAAAACATTATGGTATTGTGTGATAATTAAACCTAGTAGACATTTTTTCAACCTATAGACTATTCAATTTTAATTGTAATCAACAACATTTCTTGTCATACTGAAACACAAAATATCAGATTGTTCTAGCATGTTGGTCCATTTCTGTACCCTAGTAGACAAATCCTCTTTTGATGGACTTTAAAAACCATCCACAATTGGCGGTGTTGTCACCTACTTTGCATCTCCTTGCATTCATGCTCAAGAGACCCTGTTTTTATAAAGGCCCGGCAACAGGTTCCATGTCTGAGAAGGAGGACCTGAGAGGAAGCTTAAACATCAGAATGGAGGGAAATAGATTGTGTATCGAAGGCAAGGGATGATCTCTCAAGGACTTGAAGGTTAAGTTTCACTTTCTGTTCCCCTTGTGACATGTGGTAGCAAGTGATATGCAAATAAAATTGTTATCGGACCTCAGGAACTTGGAGAAAACTTACTAGTAAAAAGTGCGCAACTTTTGGGTGGATCAACGTCCATCTCCACCTTGCTGCTTTCTGGAAACAATCTTGGGGTGGCAACCTACGCAAACAATAAGTCCCTCCACCACTCTGGAGTTGAATAGTCAACTTTCGATCCAATGAAGGAGATTCATTCTGGAGGGGTTGAAGAGATCTCCATCTCACCATTGCTCGACCTCTAGAACCAGGTGTGGACCACGCCAGCTAGCAGGGTTTCATTCTTCAGCGCTATAAAAGGTAAAATCCAAAGGTCATAATGGTAACCCATTGTTTCTCCCTCGCTCCTGTTCGCTACCTCACCCCATTCACCGAATCTTGTCGCGACACGTGCCAAGCCCCATGACTTCATCATAATGTCACCTGGCTGTTGGCCCCCACTACTTATAAAACGACTTCCCCCACTCAAATTTTAAAAAATCCTTCATTGTTTCACGGTGCTCCTTCTACCTGTGACCTGCTCAGAACACCATTTGTGCACCCCCATCATCCCATTGTCATTTTCGTCCTCCTGTGCGACGACCAACTAATCTGCTCACCTATACTTCGTGTTTTTTACAGGGTAAAAGTTTTAAAAACCAAGAAATGACAACCTCAACTTCTTCCAAGCCCTCAAAGGCTCCAAAAACCTTCAAACCTAAACCCTCATCGAGCCTTAACCCCCTCATGGATATGGAGGCACAAATCGCTAACCTAACTTGCTCCTACGACCTAGCTAGCTTCTATGTTGACCTGTTTGAATAGCATGTCAGGGGGGAAGACCCTTTCCGAGTGGTGGACTCGGGTCTGTACTACTAGATTGCACCCACCGTGCATTATTTCCCAAAGTTTGTCTCTTGGCTGTTTATGGCCTACGTCAACAAGAACAATTATTTCACTTCTTCCAAAGGGGTTAAGATCTTATAAATCACCCCAACATTGATTTAGAAGGCCTTGATGTACCCTTCTACCCCAAAATTAATGTCGTTCACTGAAACTACCTTGACCTACTATTACTCGACTCTCCTAACCAATGAGCAACAACCCTTGTTGAAAATGATCCTATCCCCTAGGCTAGATACCTTACCTGTTGTTGGTAGTTTTTCCCTCTCCTTCTTTGCAGATCTAGTTCAACCTATCTTGTCCATTATTACTCATATGTTGGGAGAAGAATATGCCACCATAGCCAATAAGGCCACCTTAGGCTTCCTCAAGAAAATGTTGTAGCCTGATTGCATGCTTCACATCCCAGCTTACCTGGCTGAAGCCATTAGGTTCCAAATGCATCACTTCTCCACTCCCTCATATTTCAGATATTATGCCTTGTTTTTTAATCTTTTTCCTATACTCTCATGTTGAATAATTTGAGTGTTTGAGCCTAAACTTTGTCTCTAGGGACAATAATGGGAACTCAGTTTTTGATTGGGATGTGGCTGTAAGAAAAAGACTAGATTCTCATAACTTTCCATAGTTTATCTCCACCTATATGGCCATCGCCTGTATGATCATTCATGGTGTGCCTCCTCCCAGATTTCTCCCCCAACAAAAAGAAGTCCTTTATCTAAGAAAGAACACTAGGGTGGGGGACTAGTATTTTTTTGAAAACCACACAGAGATCATGATCTATGGGTGTGAAATTCCCCCCTACCACCTACATGTATTCATGCTAATGAGGATATTTTCTTTAGAAATCATTAGGCAAAGTCTAGATACAGACCAGCTCCACTTTTTCCCTACAGAGAAGGGGCATCTATTCAAATTAGGTATGCTAGTTGGACCTTTTGTTATTAATGCCAAGCAAGCCTCCATAGTTGTTGAGGCCTTGATCAAGGATATGAATATTGACATAGGAGAGGTCTGGCACTACGATCCTCATGGCGCCATTTCTCAGAGGAGAGAAAATATAAATGCTTCGACTTATTTGCATGAGTCTAAACCTGAGATAGAATGGAAAGCTAAGTCTGAATCATGGCCTCTTGACATAGAGATGGAGATTGACACACTGACTGATAAAGGCAAAGCATAGAAGAGGCCTGGGGTCTAGATTATAAATATCGAGATGGTAGGGGCTTCCTCATCCAAAAATACTAATACTCAAGAGGAAGAAGAAGAAGAGCTGGAAACAAGCCTAATGGAGCAAGGTCCAGATCAACCAGGTTTGCATATCTCATTGGAAGATGTGTCTCATTCTGTTGTATCATATTCTTCACAGGTAGTTGTTTTAAGTGCAACTTCTAGCACATCATTACCAAGGTCAAGTTGGTCTGCATTCAAGGCCATTGAATAAAGCAATAAGAAAGTAAGAGAAGAGATGCAGCAGTAGGTAGAATCTCATTCAACCCCCTATGACACTAGGCTACTGGCAGTAATGGATTTGGAGAGGAATCAAATGAATTTTTCCTTGCAGCATCCTCAAGCCCAATCCTTGTCCCCAAGATCCCAATTCAAAACTCTGGACATGTCTTTGGATATGAGAAGTATTCCCCTCCTAGAAAAAATCAATTTCCGCAAGAAGGTTGGGGAAACAGTATACAATGAACTGAATAAGAATGCCTTGACCATCATCAAGGCAAAAACACTACTGGAGAAAGATGCACATAGGTTGAAGCAAGAGAAAGACAATTCTCGTGCTCTCCACATACAAAATGAAAACTTCAAGGATTTGGTGGTGAATCTTGGGGTGAATCCTGAAGATAGGTCAAATGTAGAGACTTTACTCAAGGGTTCCCAAGAAAATATTCAAGAGCTAAGACACAATCTCAAGATGTCAGGAAGTGAACATGTCCAAACCAAGGACCTAGCGTAGGTAGAGGCAGAAAAAGAGATTTTGGCCAATGAGATCATTGATAGGAACAATGAGGTCGTAACCCTCAAGAAAATGATATTCAAGCTGTGGTAAAAGATTGACTCACACATTTGCATGGTCATCATCCCTGTAGATCCCCAAAATCATACTGAACTCTAGCTTTTAGAACGAGAGTTAAAAAATGTACAAAGAGATCTAGAAACTGCCTAGAAAAACTTGGCCCTGAAAGAGAAATAAGCAGAGATCAACAAGACTAATGTTGAGATCCTCAACAAGGACTTACAAGAAGCCAAGAAATATATCTTAGAGCTGAAGGGAAAGTTAAAAGGGAACATTTTACTATTGCAAGCCTAACAACTAGTATGTGATGAGATTATTGAGGAGATGGAAAAGAATTGGGAATTCCTAAACATGATGCATGAACAAAAAAAACAATTAAATATTTTGAATACTCCATCATGACAACTAAGGGTGATGGGGTAAAGAACTCCCATATTTCCCAAAAGTTCATCAATTTTGTGAATGAGAGGCCACTTTGTGAGTTGAGGCCCATTGATGTAGTGGAAAGAGTGGGGGCCATCATGGAAATTACTAATATGATCTGAAAGGAGGAAGCCAGAGTGAGAGATGAAGAATGCGTAGGAGCAGTGGCAGGGAAAGCGGAGGCTTTCAATCAGGAGTTTGAAGCACTGATAAGGGTAGGCTTTTTGAGCTGTTGGGAAATGGGTGAGTTAAGCTCCTAGGATCAGTACAAACAATGACTGGTAGAGGCCAAAACCAGAGCAGACTCCTCCCATGGAATACACCCACTCTAAAGGGGAGAACAATGGTCAATTATCTCAAGAAAGAATTTCAGTTGCTTGGATTGATAAAAATGTTGTTCAGGTCCAGGTCGGACTACTTAGACCTCACCAATTGAAGATCTCCCATTAGTTGTTTTTGCAGTCTCCTCTCTCAAATCGAGTACTACTCTAGAGTTGTCAGTAGTTCATCGATCCACTTATGCTCCAGATCATCGACCCCTTGATGCAGCCACCACCTCCTTTTCAGCAAAATTGAAGATATTGTAGATTGTGTCAATCCTGACACTTTTACTTTTACTTTTATGTAACTATTTTATTCCCCCAATCAATTAAAGTTTTTGTTATAGATAGTTGTGCTATGAGGCACACTTAATTTTCGTATGATGATTCTTTGGAACAAAATCAAGATGGAATATTTTTGTAATGGGTTTTCCTTTGGGATCCCTATAAATACTATGAGAAGAGACTCTAAAAGGGTTCAAAACTTTGTGAAATTTTTCATTCCAATAGAGAAGCTCTGTGCATTATGGATGTATTATTGCTCTATTGAAAATTAATACAAGCTTTTGGCGATTCCGGCTCACTTGGGTTTATAGTATGTGTTATGAGTATGTGTCTTCATATGTGTTTTATTTTATTCTCAGATTGTATTATAAGTATCATTGGATGTTTTTCTTATGAACGTATGGATTCGTTGAAGTAAAATATTGATGTATAGTGCTTGTATGCACGTGAAAATCAAATCTTTAAAGAGCATACTACGTATATTTTCACTTCATTCTTAATCTCTTCTTTCGTCGCTTCATTATGATTTTTACTATACATAATTATTATGGATAAGCCCTGTTATTGAATTTCCTCCTAAGTTTAATTGCTTTATTCCATATACTAAAATGATTTATTAAGCTGAAAACCCATGTGATGTAGGTATTTATACAGTTGCATTAATGTTTCTATGAGTTGATTTTCATTTGATGGTTATATGCTTCTTCTAGAGGAGAGTTTTCATTTACCGTTTTTCCATGAAATTTGAATATTGAGCATGTGTCACAGCTCTTGCAAATCTGCAAGCACTCATTTAAGATTTCCTAGGAACTGGTATTCTTTACAACCCGAGGGCTATCTCTAGGAGGTTTATTTCCAGCCACAACATCTCCTGGCATCGTTGGCTAGTTAGCAAAGCAATAATTTGATGAACAAGTAAAAGACCACAAACTTGGCATAGACCAAGACCCAAGGGTGATAAAATTGGTAAAAGAAATCCTTGGTGAGTACAAGCAAAAATACCTTGACCTGTTTAAGAACTACATGGATGTATTTTCTTGGTCTTATGGGGACCTAAAAACTTTTTATACCACTATTATCCAACACAAGATACCTTTAAAAGGAGGAGTGAAGCCTTACAACCAAAAGCTTAGGCAAATCAATCCTTTAATACTTCCATATATTGAAAAAGAAGTGAATAATTTATTAGAGGATAAAAGCATTGTACCTTTGACATATTCATATTGGGTGACCAATTTGGTCCCACTTAGAAAGAAGAATGGAGAAATAAGGTTTTGTATTGATTTTAGGAACCTCAACAAGGCTTCTTTGAAAGACAACTACCCCCTACCCAAGATGGACCACATTTTACAGAATGTGGTTGGGTCAACAAGAATGTCTATGATGGATGGTTTCTCTTGGTACAACCAAGTTGTTATACACCCATATGATCAGAAGAAAACTACCTTTACCACCCCCTAGGGAACATTCATGTATGCAAGAATGCCCTTTGGTTTAATTAATGCTGGAGCCACTTTTTAGAGAGCCATGTACATTTATTTTGTGGGAGAAAAGATAAGTTTGTGGTTATATATTTAAACGATATTACCATTTTCTCAAAGACAGATGAAGAACACCTTGAGCACCTAAGGCTTACCTTTGAGAAATGCAGGAAGTATGGGTTTTCTTTGAATCCCAAAAAGTCTCAGTTTTCTCTAAGCGAAGGAAAACTACTTGGACACATAGTGGCCAAGGAGGGAGTGAGAATTGACCTGAAAAGAGTGCAGGCCATTCACATAATCTCATTACCTTGGATTAGGAAAGATATTCAAGTGTTCTTGGGCATGATAAATTTCCTAAGAAGATTTGTGTCCAACTATGAAAATATAGTTAAGGAGATCACTGAGATGTTGAAGAAGAAAAAGGAGGTAAAATAGACCACAAAAGCCTGAGAATCATTCCTAAGGATCAAAAAGACCCTAGCTGAAGCACATGTGTTAGTCAATCCAGACTATCTAACACCGTTTTTTATATTTTCTTTTGCCTCCCCTGACACAGTGGTAGTTCTTCTATTGCATAAGAACAATTAAGGACATGAGCAACGTGTGGCATTTTTTAGCCAAGTGCTAAGATATGTTGAGCTGAAATATGACATACCGGAAAAACAAGCTTATACCCTTGTAAAAGCCTTGAAATATTTTCAAGTGTATGTATTGCAGTCAAGAACAATAGCTTATGTCCCCACGAGATCAGTGAAATATATTCTGGTGCAAGGAGACAATGACGGCTGGAGGGGCGAATGGATTGCCAAGATTTAGGAATATGATTTGGAAATCAAGCCCACTAAGTTGATAAAGGCACAGGGGTTGGCTTTGGCCATGGGGGCTTCACTGGGGGAGCAATACCATAACACATGGGTTCATATTGGGGGATATATATGGAGGAAAAAAAGACATTATATATTGTGCGATATATAGGGGGTAAATGGTTTTTATATTGATAGGTATAAAAAATAGAACTCAAAGTTATTGAAAAAATATAAAGGGATATAAAAAATGTTAATGAAAAATGGATACCTACAATATCTAGTCAAAGTAGGGGTTTTTTAAATTGGGAAGGTGTATTAGGTTTATATTGGTAGGGGGTTAAATAATGTGATTTTTAGAGGTATTTTCTAATATGTGGTCAAATTAGGGGTATTGTTTAGTATTCCACGAATGCACGCGATATGTTAGGTGTTCAATGAGTGAAGCCCTTGTGGGTTGGCTAAGATGATGTATGGATCTAATTGCATAGCTTTGGGAATTAATTTTTTATTAGAAGGAGAAAATAAAGACATGGGTGAAGAGGAGCAATGAGTGGTCAAGAGCCCAACTTAAGAAATTCAGATGAAGTTTACCCTATCTCATTGGTACAAACATATAGTTCACTACTTGATTTTCCCAAGATGCCCAGTGATTTTTGACAAAGGTAAATACCATATCCTAAGACTGTAGGCCTAGATATTTGTCATTTCAAGTGGCCATTTGTATTGGAAGGATGTTGTGGGAGTTTTGTTGTTGTGTCTAGTTGAAGAGGAAGTGAACAACACAATGGATAAATTTCATCGTTGCATTTTTGGAGGGCACTACAGTTGGAAATATATCGCACATCAAATCCTCAAGGTAGGTTTTTATTGACCCAAGATGTTTAGGGAGGCCTATTCTTAGGTCAGGGCCCATGATAAGTATCAAAGATTTGTTGAAAAATAGAAATGGGCCCCTTTGCCCTTGATCCTTGTTTTTGTGGAGGGGCCCTTTAGACAGTGGGGATTGGACTTTATTGGAGAAATACACCCACCATCCAGCAGTCAACACAAATAGATTCTCATTGCACCTGACTATTTCACCAAGTGGGTGGAGGCTATCCCAACCAGGAATGCAACTGATGCAGTTGTCATAAAATTTATGGAAGAAAACATTCTGGCCAAATTTGGGTGTTTGAGGAAGATAATCACAGATAATGCCCAAGTGTTCAAATCTACCAAGTTTTTGAACAGAAATACAACATCCTTGTAGGCCACTCTACTACCTATTATCCACAAGGGAATTTCCTAGCTGAATCCTCCAACAAGACTCTTGTGAAAATCCTGAAAAAGACCATATCAGAGAATCAGAAAAATTGGAACTCACAACTAAACTTTGCCTTGTGGGAAAACATAATCACAACTAAGAGGTCAACTAGTAAATATCCATTTGAATTAGTGTATGGGAAAGTTATTGTTTTTCCCATACAACTAGAAAATATGGTGGCTAAATTACTGCAAGAGGTTGAAGAAGTGCCCAATCCTCTAACTAGGAGGATCAATCAACTTGTGGAACTTTAAGAAACCAGGGGAGAAGTGACTCAAAACTTAATCAAAAAACTAGAAAAGATGAATTTTCTTTTTGACAGAAGTGCCAAGGATATATTGCTACAGCTTGGAGACCTGGTGCTTATGTGGGATGTGATAATATAAGACGAAGGGAAGCATGGAAAATTTAATCCCTTATGGTTTGGACCCTTCAAGATTGTTGAAGAAAAGGGAAACAATACTTTCCTGTTGGAAAACCTGTAAGGTGAAGTGTCTGAGATGCTTGTGAATGGGTAGTTCCTCAAGCTTTACTTCCAACACTAAGAGGTTTATTTTTCACCCATTGTACATACTGGTGAGCCAGTATAAAATATCAGTAGTAGTGTCAGTTATTCATATATTTCTGATTTTCTTTTATATACCTGAATAAAATGACTCCATACCCAATGGATAGAAGACATTAACTTATAGGTTCTCAAAGAATTACTGAGAATACAATGTCCCCAATTAGAGCTGATGTTTTCACCTACTCTACATCTCCTTGCACTCATGCTCAAGAGACCCTATTTTTATAAAGGTCAGGCAACAAGTTCCATGTTTGAGAAGGAGGACCTCAGAGGAAGCTTAAATATCAGAATGGAGGGAAATATATTATGTATCGAAGGCAAGGGATGAGCTCTCAAGGACATGATGGTTAATCTTTTCTATCGTTTCCCCTTGTGAAGCGTGGCAGAAAGTGATAGGCGCATAAAATAGTTATTGGACCTCGGGACCTTAGAGAAAACTTACTAGTTAAAAGTGTGCAACTTTCAGGTGGATCACCGTCCATCTCCACCTCACTACTTTCCGGAAGAAGTCTGGGGGGGCAACTTCCATGAACAATAAGTCTCTCTACCCCTCCAAATTTGAATATTTAACTTCCGATCCAATGACAGAGATTTATTCCGGAGCAGTTGCATAGATATTCGTCATGTCGCTGATCGGCCTCCAAAACCAAGTGGGGACCACACCAACTGGTGGGGTTTCATTCGCCGACACTATAAAAGGTAAACTCTGAAGGTCATAACGGTAACCCACTGTTTCTCCCTCACTCATGTCTTCCACCTCATCCCTCATTGTCAAATCCCATCGTGACACATGTCTGACCCCTGAAGTCATCATGACATAACCTGACTATTGGCCCCCACTTCCTATAAAAGGAATTCCCCCGCTCAAATTTTAAAAATTCCTTCTCTATTTCCTGGTGCTCCTCCCGCATATGACCTTCTCAAAACGTCATTTGTAAACCCCCGTTGTCCCAATATCTCGTCCCGGTGTCATTTTCGTCCTCCTCTGTGGCGACCATCTAATCTACTCACATGTACTCCATGTTTTCTGTAGGGTAAAAGTTTTAAAAACTGATAAATAACAACCTCAAGGTCTTCCAAGCCTCCAAAGGCTCCAATAACCCACAAACCCAAGCTCTCATCGATCATTGGCCCCTCATGTATATGGAGGCACAAATCGTTGACCCAGCCTACTCCTACGACCTAGCTAGCCTCTGAGATGAACTGTTCGACCAATATGTCAGGAGGGAAGACCCTTCCTGATTGGTGGACTCGGGTTTGTACTACCAAATTGCACCCACCATGCATTATTTCCCATAGTTTTTCTCCTAGCTGGTAGTGGCCTACATCGACAAGAAAAACCATTTCATTTCTTCCCAAGGGGTTAAGATCCTAGAAATCACCCCACCACTAATTCATAAGGCCTTGATGCACCCTTCTCCCCCAGAATTAATGCAGTTCACTGACAATACCTTGATGTACTATTACTCCACTCTCCTAGCCACTAAGCAACAACCCTTCTTGAAAATGATCCTATCCCCTGGGCTAAATACCTTACATGTTGCTCATATTTTCTCCCTTTCCTTCTTTGCAGAGTCATTTCAACCTATCTTGTACACTATTACTCATCTACTAGGAGACGAAGATGCCACCATTGTCATTAAGGCCACCTTAGGCTTCCTCAAGAAAATGTTGCAACCTGGTTGTGTGCTTCACATCTCATCTTACCTGGCCAAAGCCATTAGGTTCTAAATGCATCACTTCTCCACTACCTCATATTTCAAATAATACTCCTTGTTGTTTTATCTTTTTCTATACTCTCATGTTGAATAATTTGAGTGTCTGGGCCTAAACTTGATCTCTAGGGACAAGAAGAGGAACTTGGTTTCTTCTTGGGATATGGCTGTAAGAAAAAGACTATATTCTTAGAATTTTTCATAGTTTGTCTCCATCTATATGCCATTGCCTATAGGATCTATGGGTTTGAACTTCCCCCATACCACATACTTGTACTCATGCCTATGGATATATTTCTTTAGAATTCATTAGGAAAATTCTAGCAACAGACCAGGTCCACTTTGTCCCTACAAATAAGGTCATTTATTCAAATTAGGAATGCCAGTGGGACCCATTGTTGTTAATTCCAAGCAGGCCTCCGGAGCTGTTGAGGCCTTGCTCAAGGAGATGAATTTTGACATAGGAGAGGTCTAGAACTATGACCCTCATGGAATCATTTCTCAGAGGAGAGAAAGTATAAAGGCTTCAACTTATTTTCATCAGCCTAAACCTGAGGTGGAATGGAAATCTAACTCTGAATCATGGCATCTTAACACAGAGATGGATATTGACACTCTAACTGATAAAGGCAAAGCATAAAAGAGGTCTGCGGTCCAGAGTACATATATCAAGATGGTAGGGGCTTCCTCATTAAAAAACAATAACATTGAGTAGGAATAAGAAGAAGAGTTGGAAAAAGCCTAGTGGAGAAGGTCCAGATCAACCAGGTTTTCATATCTCATTGTAATATTTGTCTTAGTATGTTGCCTCATTGTCTTCATAAGTAATTGTTTTTGGTGAAAATTCTAGTACATCAGTTCCAGGGTCAAGCTGGCCTGCATTCAAGGCCATTGAATAAAGAAATAAGTAAGAGAAGAGATGTAGCAGTAGGTAGAATCTCATTCAAACCCCTATCACACTAGGCTACTGGAAATAATGGATTTGGAGAGGAATCAGATGAGGTTTTCCTTGTAGCATCCTCGAGCTCAGTCCTTGCCCTTAGGATCCCAATTCAAAACTATAGACGTGTCTTTGGTTATGATAGGTAGTCCCTTCCCAAAAAAAATAAATTTCCACAAGAAGGTTTGGGAAATGCTATGCAACGAGATGAATAATAATTCCTTGACCATCATAAAGGAAGAAAGACTACTGGAGAAAGATGCACACAGGCTGAAGTAAGAGAAAGCTAATTCTTGTTCTCTCCACATACATAATGAAAACTTGAAGGATCTGGTGGTGAAGCTTGAGGTGAATCTTGAAGAGAAGTTAGTTGTAGAGACTCTGCTCCAGGGTTTCCAAGTAGAGATTCAAGAGCTAAGACACAAGCTCAAGATGTCGAGAAGTGAACATGTCCAAACCAAGGAACTAGTGCAAGTAGAGGTAGAAAAATATATCTTGGCTAATAAGATCATTCGCAGGAGTAATGAGGTAATAGCTCTCAAGCAAATGATAGTCAAGCTACAACAGAAGATTGAATCACACATGTGCACAACCATCGTCCCTGTGGATCCCCAAAATACTACTGAGCATTTAACCAAGACCCTTATTGAACTCCAGCTTTCAGAAGGGCAGTTAAAAAATGTAGAAAGAGATCTAGAAATTGCCCAGAAAAACTTGACCCAGAAGGAGAAATTTGTAGAGATCAACAAGAATAATTTTTATATCCTCGTCAAGGACCTACAAGAAGCCAAGAAAAAAATCTTAGAGCTGAAGGGAAAGTTAAAAGGCAACATGTCACTATTGTAGGCCAAACAACTAGTATGGGATGAGATTATTGAGGATATGTAAAAGAACTGGGAATTCATAAACATGATGCACAGACAAAAAATAGCAGTTAAATATTTTGAATACTCCATCATGACAACTAAGGAGGATGGGGTAAAGAACTCCCAGATTGACTAAAATTCCATCAAGTTCATGAATGAGAGGCCACTGAGTGAGTTTAGGCCCATTAATGTAGTGGACAGAGTGGAGTCCATCATTGAAATTACTAAGATGATCCAAAATGAGGAAGCCATAGTGAGAGCTGAAGAATTTCTGGGAGTAGTGCCAAGGAAAGTGGTGGCTTTCAATCAAGAGTTTGAAGCGTTGATAAGGGCAGGGTTTTCTAGCTATTGGAAAATGGGTGAGTTAAGCCCCTGGGATCAGTACAAACAACAATTAATAGAGACAAAAACAAGAGAAGACTCCTCCCATGAGAAGATTTCCACTCTAAAGGGGAGAGCAATGGTCAATTATCTCAAGAAAGACTTTCAGTTGCTTGGATTGATAAAAATGATGTTCAGGGCCAAGCTAGACTACTCAGACGTCACTAGTTTGAAGATCTCCCATCAATTGTTTTTCCAGACTCCTCTCTCCAATCCATTATGGTAGAGGTGTCAGTAGTTCATCAATCCACCTACACTCCAAATCATTGACCCCTCGATGCAACCACCACCTACTTCTCGACAGCATGGAAGATATTGCAGATTGTGTCAATCATGACACTTTTACTTTTACTTTTATGTAACTATTTTATTTCCCCAATCAGTAACATTTTATTTTATAGACAGTTGTGCTATGAGGCACGCTTAATTTTGGTATGATGATTCTTTGGAACAAAATCAAGAGGGAATATTTTTGTAACGGGTTTTCCTTTAGGAGGCCTGTAAAGACTATGATAAGAGACTCTAAAAGGGTTCAGAACTTTGTGAAAATTTTCATTGCAATAGAGAAGCTCTATGCATTATGGATATATTATTGCTCTGTTGAGAATAAATACAAGATTTTGGCAATTCCAGCTCACCTGGGTTTATATTATGTGTTTTGGTTATGTGTCTTCATATGTGTTTCATTTTCTTCTCACAATGGGTTTTCCTTTGGGAGGCCTATAAAGACTATGATAAGAGACTCTAAAAGGGTTTAGAACTTTGTGAAATTTTTCATTGCAATAGAGATGCTCTATGCATTATGGATGTATTATTGCTCTGTTGAGAATAAATACAAGATTTTGGCAATTCCAACTCACCTGGGTTTATATTATGTGTTTTGGTTATGTGTCTTCATATGTGTTTCATTTTCTTCTCACATTGTAGTGTAAG
The DNA here is from genome assembly GCA_031772625.1 of Pinus tabuliformis. Lineage (NCBI taxonomy): Eukaryota > Viridiplantae > Streptophyta > Pinopsida > Pinales > Pinaceae > Pinus > Pinus tabuliformis. The sequence goes on along the minus strand of CM062815.1, from coordinate 110,571,028 downwards.
TATCGCTAGATATTTTTCTCATTAATGTATGGATTTGTTGAAGTCAAATATTGATGTATAGTGCCTGTATGGACATGAAAATCAAATCCTTAAAGAGAATATTACGTATATTTGCACTCCATTCTTAATCTCTCTTATCTTCTCTTAATTCTAATTTTTACTATACAAGATTCTTGTGGATAAGCCATGTGTATTGAATTTCCTCGTAAGCTTAATTCCTCTATTCCATATAATACAATTATTTATTAAGCTGCAAACCCATGTGATGAAGGTCGCTATACACTTGCATTAATGTTTCTATGAGTTGATTTTCATTTGATGGTTCTTTACTTTTTCTCGAGGAGGGTTCTGAATCACTATTTTTCCATGAAATTTGAATATTGAATGTGTGTGAAAGCTCTTGCAAATATGCACACACTCATTTAGTATGTCCTACGCACTGGTATTCTTTCCAACTTGGGGGTTGTCTCTAGGAGGCTGATTTCCAGCCACAACATACAACACTTTCCATATGTTATACCAGAATATGCCATACCGAAGTGTTCTAACATGTTGGTTCAATCCAATACCTCGATACCTTGGTATGGGGCCCCAAGGGCTAATCCCTTGGCTCTTTGCAATCAAGGCTCATAGCCATTCCCTTTGGTCTTTTTGGTCCAAAAACAAATACACGTGAAAACCTTGTTGAGCCCAGTCTTGGTATGAGTCCCAAGACCTTTGGGTCTACCACTTTAATCCACTATGGACCAATTATTATTTGTCACATGGTCCATCTGCCATATCATACACCACATGCCACCCTCTAACACTTCCATGTGTCACTTGCCAAATCCTTGTTAGTTGGCCAAAAACTTCATTTTTACTTGCAATGTGTCACTCGTTGTTGCATCCACATCATTAGATATGCTGCATATCATCCATGTGGTGCCACATCACATATATGCCAAATCTACTGGACATCAACCTTATTCTTTTCATGTTTATACAACATGACATCCGATGTCTAACACCCTGATATCATCCCATCTTATATAGGTATGCATTAAGATGCTAAACTTATTTGGTACTTTATAATTATAGTTTAATCATGGATTAGTGAATAGGATTAATAAAATAATGTTGGAAACAAATTTATTTGAAATTAGTGTTTTTTTGGCCTTATTTTTATATATGGCACCGCACCCTTATTTTCATACATTGACACCTCTTGAGCTTATATGCCAACTTCACGCCTATTGGGACCCCACGAAATGAATAAGAGTCATTGATCCCTCTTCGTGGATCGAACATGTTGGTACTTCTTCTAATGAGATCATGCTTGAGGAATCTCCCTGACTTTGACATGAATGACAACACAATGTTCAACACAACCTATTCATTTTAATTATTTTCTTGTAAATTTTCCAATCAAATAATTGAGAAATTATTTTCCTATGTAACCAAAAACTTACCTTCCTAATACCTCTTAGTTAATTTTTCAATGATTTTCCATGATGGGGGTGTGAATAGTGGTAGGTAGGTAATTTTTGTGTGTAATGGACCGTCTGTACACTTGTCCCATTCCATGCCTAACATGGAAGCGCACAGGTGAAAGGGGTTAGGATTCACTCCCAACATTCGTTCATTATAAATATTTGTTCTTTCCTATAGGGTGGTGGAGGTTTGTTATGTGTGCGAGAAGAGGTGAGGTTTACTCCTCTACCTCTTGCACATTGCATCATCTTGCAATGTATTTTGTTCGATTTTGGTTGCATGTTGTTGAGTTCAAGTATGGTTAGTGGGAGCTCATGGTATGTCAGGTTCAAATTCAGTTGATGCAACTATGGAGTCGGTGTTCTTCATCCTATATTTTCATTCTATAGAACTTGGTTTGGTATTTTAACTGGTGGTTATTTATTTACCCTCGCCCTCTTTTGACAATGAATATAGAGCTATTTTGATGAGTACATGGACATGAAGCTCACAACTATGGTGGTTTTGGTTGAAGAAATTTTGTTGCACCTTTTTTATCTTTATAACTCGATGCTCATCTCTCATAATGACCTTCTATATGACCTTCGCTTGGTGAAGTGGTCATCATGTTCAAGCTTTGCATCTTTAGGTGAAGTTCCATGCAACTAGTACACTATGTAAAATGGGATCTGAGTCTCCTTTTTTTGGATCACATTTGATGTTATGTGTTTGTCTTTGGATATGAGCTTTTGGATTATGGACAATATCTTGGATCTATTCATCCACGGTTGTGTTTGGGTACTGACATGTTTGCAACTCGGTTAAAGTTGTTGTTGTTATTTTGTTTTGGCCTCTTGGCAGTTCGAAAATTGGTTTATGTTTGTTGTGAGGAACTATGCTCTCGCATTGGTCATGATGAGTCCTAGTGCCTGAATGTATTAAGCATGCCTCGACTCTCTTGTGATTGAATTATGTTCCTAGATCAAATTGAATATGGACATAAATGACATGTAATATTTTTGCAATAATATAATTTGTTACCATTCACAAAAGAAATCAATGATTAAAAACATATTTTCTATGTAGCTTAACACTTCATCTTCCCATCCCATGCCTCTTGTTTCTAGTTAAGTTTCTTATAATCCATCATTTCTTGGTTTTGGAATTTATAAAGGACATACTAAAATGATTAGTCAATGTTAATGAGAGACTCATTAACATCTAGTTTGTCAACATTAATGAAAGGCCTATTAGTGGATGATCCATTTTCTTATTAGTTTCTCAATGTTTAGGCCTTGTTGGTTTTTTTTTTCCATTTTTTAGTTTTGTCTTGTTTCCCAAATTAATAATTGTCATATTTGATTATGAATTTTTATACACAGCTAAAATTAGTAATTAGAAATATCATTTGTTTTCAATCTTCCTTGCATCTATCTAAGTGGACAAAATAATTTTTCATTATAAGAAAAAAATTTCATTATTTAATATTTTTATCCTTAATTATAAGGTATTTAAAATAGATATGTATAGAGAAATTACATAGGTTATCTAAAACAAATATTCATAAAAAATTACAAAAAGGTGTTTACAAAGCATATTTTATATATATAGTTAAGAAATATTCTTTATCTTAAACTTTATCATTATCATTGTAATTGTTTTTCTTTTAAATAAATTATTTTTTTAATTTGAGATAAATACATATATATTGTTATGGAATTACCCCAAAAAGATCATTTAAAAATAAATATATTTAAAATATTTCATTATAGAAATAAAAATATCCACAACTTCAATAACATCTAAAATACTATCCATCAAGTAATTGAAAACAAATTGTGAACTTAAATGTCTCATATATTGATAGGCTACACTTACAAAAGGACTTCATAATCTATTTTAATCATTAAATAGAGAATATTATAAAACCACTATATGACCATCTTGTACTTCTTCTAAAGAACCATAAAGCGCATATAAATCATTATCATTATCATTAAATATGATTCTATCATCACTCTAATATATCGTAAAGTCCATATCTCTCATGGTATTCGCTATCCTCTCACGTAGTTCAAGTTCTATTCTCAATAAATAAGGATGAAGTTTGGCCATCACATGCCATCAACCCAGTGTATGTGTAATTTATGCAACATGGAACTTAAATCAAGAAAACACTTCATTTTATACATGATTGGTGATGAAACTATTTATATATCCTTGAACTTTGAGATCCTAAGTTCAATATGAAAAATATAGGCGTGTGTCATTTTTAATTAGAAAGGTTTCTTAATATTAGAGGAAGTTGCTACATATCCCACATCTAGCTCCATTTGGAACATTGTTTTACTATCATAGGAAAATGGAAGAGATAGACGAGCCTTATGTATCTTCAAAAAACCATTTAGTATTAAATATCATTTATAATCTAAAATATAAGCTTGGTTCAGTGGAAAAATCTATTACAACATATTATTCACTTATTATTTTATTTTATATTTTTTCATAAATTTTTGGGTGTGATATGGAGTAGATCATTACATTGTTTTCATCCATCTCAATTCTTTTAGAGTAGAAAAAATGGAGGAATCAACTCACAATACCACTTTTACCGACAGACATAGTGGGCAAATTGGAGTCTGAAACCTTCTAGGAGAATTTTGAGGCATAAAATGATGTTTTTGGGGTGTTAAAACTTTACCTCTTTAATGTGACACCTCTTTTTCATATTCTACACACAAATTCCTTTCCAACAACACAAGAATCGCCTCAATGAAAGTCAGTATACAAAAGTTATGCCACTCAGAAGTTGACCTTCTTGTTTTAACCACCATAAGGCGAGGGGATGCCACATCAAACCCTATACTCATGCTAAAGGGGACATCCACGTGATTATTATGAAGAAGACTCTAGAAGGGTCCATGTTGTAACTCTATCTAAGTGTTGAGGTAGTTAAACCTAACCACTAGTAGGATATTGAGTTGTGTTATAAGCGGGCCACTAGGAGGAAAAGGGGTTTTATTCTTTTCGAGGGTATCTTGTTCCATAGATGAGAAGAGTTGCAGAGAGGGATAGGGATAAATCACAAAAAGATTACTTGTGCATTGTAGTAGCCCGAGCCACATGCCATACTTATTTTTACTTGCAACCATGTTCTATTCACGAATAAAGAGTAGAGCTACCACATTTTCCAATAGGGTTTTCTCCCAAAAGGGTTTCTCATGATATATCTTGTGTCAAATGTGGTTCATGGGTTTTTATTTCACTCTTCTTGATTTTATATATAAATTTTAATTTGCATTTATACACAATAAACACAAATCTAAACAGAAATAAACCCTAATAATGTATATTTCAAATCTTTTAATTATAATTTATAAGATCTATTGTGATGAAATGTTCACTCGAATATCCACTGCAGTTTACAGATCATATTGGTATCAAAGTAAGTTTGTTTGGGTATATTGTGGATATTTACAGAGGATCTATATCGGTGAATCCAAAAGTCATGAGACCCAAGTCATGATCGACAAATCTGTGAATAATCGTCTTGATCTTGCAAAGAAGATATTTTCATGGTTGGAAGCACAAGTTGTAGATATAAGTTGTAATGTGAACCTGCTCATTTCATCCCTATGCAATACGCTTGAACTATTTAGAGAGTATGTGGGTTCTAGTGCAGAGGACCAAATCAAAGTGGAGATCAAGAGATCAGGAAGAAACATAGTACCAGTCGAGGAAAGGACCTAAAGGAGATCAACCCAGTTTGAGTGTCATGAACCATTTACAATTCATATTCAAAATGGATGTGAAGGTTCATATCAAGGCATACCATGGTGATATTGATTCTTTGAAGCTAAATCACTAGTTACAATAATTAGAAGTGTATTTCAATATTCATCATATAGAGGAAGAATAGAAGATTTTATTTATGGGCTGAAATTACAGGGCCATGCCCTGACCTGGTGGGAAATCCACATGAAGACCTTGAGGTTGGAGGGAGATCCCCCAATGACTAAGTGGTAAGATTTTAAAACCCTCATAAAGTCACAATTTAACCCTATCAAGTATGTATAGGACTAGTGGATCTAGTGGCACTACTTCAGGTAGAAGCAGGGGTAGAGTGTATAGGAGTACACCATAGAATCCAAAAAGATGTCCATAATGTTGGGTATCTCCCTAAAGAAGCTAGATGTACTCATAAAGTATCTTTTGGGTCTACACATCCATCTATAGAAGCAAGTGATGTTGTTCAAGCCTAGATAGATGCACGAGGATTGTGTATAGACATAGTGCCTGGAGAACATAGCCTAAAGGAAAGGAAATCAAGTGGATCGAAGTAGGAGCAACATGTTGCTTCTAAGGAGGGGAAAAATAAGCGGAAAAGGTAAAAAGACAGTAAACATAGCACACTAGTGGAAAGACCCTAGAAACCACTACAACCACTGTAATATTGGTCACCATATAGAGGATAAGTGTTGGAAGTTGCATCCAAATATTAACCCAAAGAACAAAAACTAAAGATAATAAGAAGAAGAATCTCATGGAAACTAATTTGAGAAACCAAGTTGAAAGTAGCATGGATGTGGATGATAAGATTGTCTGTACATTAGTACAAAAGTTGGTGAATCTCAATATCCTTTAGCAACATGAAGAGAAAGAAATTACTAAATTGTTAGTTTTTTAGGATAGGATGTGTTCTAGCCATAAAATTTTATGGATAAGTTAGAATACAGGAGACCTCCAAAACCCAAAAACAGTTTCTGGAAATTCCGCCTAGAAATGACTTAATTAGATTATTAACCAATTTTTAAATATTTCCTAAGTCTAAACTTAGGGAATATGGTTAATTAATCAGTGTTAATTAATTCAAGGCGAGAATCATCTAGAAACTCACATGGATCAATATAGAGATGATCCTAGCCATTGATTAAGTTTTAATATTGGTCGTTGGTGCTCCAACATAAGATTATAAGAGGAGGTTGTAGAAAATCTGTGATAGGTTAACCTGATAATGCAATATAAATCAAAGCAGAATACTATAACCTACTTCTACTATCAATTTGCGTAAGCTTAAAGATCGAGCTGAACAATATAACCAGAAGAAGAAGAATCAATGGCACAATACACATGAAAATACTTTTGGGGAAATCCTCAAATACAAACCCTGCACTATTGTATTATCATACATGGTGGAAATACATAGGAATTATACAAAGCCTTAGCTCTCACAGCTAGCCAGCTCTCAGTACAATCCTCATAGATGCTCATAGGAAATCTTGGCCTCTCTCCAGCCTTCCTCTCTGCCCTTCAAGCTCTTATTTCCTTGTGTTGTTCCTTGTGGATGATTAGCCTATTACCAAGTGGAAAACCAACCTTCAAAACTGTGCAATCCTCAAGGATGAATCCCTGACTACATGCATGAGTTTTCTCCATGAGAAAACACATGCAACTAATAGTACACTGTCCTTGAACATTAATCTCAACTGGGTCTTTCTCATAATAGACATGCATGAGTTTCTGATGAGGGAATCTTCGGTTAACTGGAGTAGCACTAGTTGAGTGCATTAATGCATCAACTGACTATTAACTCACTATTAGTTCCTCAAACAGTTTGGAATTAATTTAACTGGACTTAACTCAGTAAATTGAGTTAACTAATTACAACTCAAATATGACTCAATCTTATCTCCTTAATTTAAGGGATAACTCTTGCATGACTTCAGAAATACTTCTAACTTGAATTTCTCCAACCAATTAATTTAAAATAAAGTAATTAATTATTTCCAAGTATCTGTTAAGACTAAATTCGATTTTAATTCACAACTTAATTCAAGGACAAATTAAATTGGAATATTCTTGTTGCCATATTTCAACACTCCCTCTCAACAAGAAATGGATTATCTGCCACCCCTATCCTATCTCTATGGAACTCGAATTTACACTTTAACAATGCCTCTGTCAAAATGTCAGCATCTTGCTCCTCTATTGAAATATACTACAAAAACATGATCCTCCTCGCTACACAGTCTCTGAGATGATGATACCGGATGTCGATGTGCTTGGACCTATCATGAAATACTAGATTCTCAAAGAGTTTGATACAACTCTGATTATCACAATAGATCACAGTTGGATCCATCCTCTGATCAAACAAACCAACTAGGATTTTCCACATCCAGATGGCCTCACATGCTGCCTGACTTGCAGCCATGTATTCTGCCTCTGCTGAGATGAGTGCAACCGACCTCTGTTTCCTGCTGTACCAAGAAACTTCCGTTGACCCAAGGTTGAAAATCCCTCCTGATGTGCTCTTCCGATCTGATGGACTCCCTGCCCAATTTGCATCAGTGAAGCCCTATAGCTTCACTCCCTCTGTCCATATGTACCATAATCCATACTGAGATGTGCCTTTGAGGTATCTCAATACATGCTTTGCCGCCTTCCAAAACATCTTGGTAGGTTGAACCATCGCTTGACTTAGTTGGTTCACCGCATAGCACAAATCTGGTCATGTGTTCATTAAGTACATCAATGAACGCACAAGCTACCTGTACACAGTAGCCTCTACCACTTCTCTTGAAGTAGCAACCTCCTTCCTCCAGTTACCTGCTAGAGGAGTCTGCATGGTCTTGCACTACTCCATGTGGAATCTCCTGAGTATCTCGTTGGCATACTTGCCTTGAGACACAAACAACTCCCCATCCTTCTACCACACTTCCATGCAAAGGAAGTAATGCATGAGACCCGTATATTTCATCTCGAATTATCTTGCAAGTTCCTCCTTGCAAGACACAATCAACTGATCATCACCAGTCAATATGAGATCATCAACATAAAGTACGATGATCAACAGCTTACCTTTCACCACGATGTGGTAAAGGTTTGCATCCACTTCACTCTTTCTGAAGCCCAACTTGGTGAAGTAGTTGTCTATCCTAGTGTACCAAGCACGAGGTGCTTACTTCAGCCCATACAACGCTCTCTTGATTTAGCACACATGTGACTCACTATCGAAGGTCTCAAAACCTTCCGGCTACTCTATGTACACCTCTTCCTCAATCTGGCCATTGAGGAATGTAGTCTTCACATCCATCTGATGGATCTTCCAACCCATATGTTCTGATAGTGCCAACATAGATATGATAGATGAGTACCTTGTGACAGGACCAAAAGTCTCATCATAGTCAATCCCCTCAACCTGTGAAAAGCCATGGGCAACAAATCTTTCCTTATGCTTCTTCGCACTACCATCAGTAGCTTGCTTTACCTTGTAAAGCCAATGGGAACTCACAACTGACTTGTTCTCTTGTCTCAGAACCACATCCCAAACACTCTTACGAACTATGGAGTTATACTCCTCCACCATAGCATCAACCCAAATCAGCTGCTGCACTGCTTCCTCAAAGAAATATGGCTCAATCTCAACACATTCCACAGTAAGAGCCATGTATCCAGTGTACCTCTCAGGTGACCTCCTTTGTCTGCGTTGAGAAGATGATGCTCCCACATTCTCTCTCGCATCCTCCAACAATCTGTCAGCTTCTCTTGTGTGCTTCCGTCCATCTCTGGAAGACTCTTCTTGAGTGGATGTCTCCACTCCTGGAACCTCTGCATGCAGCTGCTCTGCATCAATCTGAGGCTCCTCCTCCTTAGGAACCAATAGTTCCTCCACAGCCTGTAGTTGGAGCTCCCTCTAAAGGGAAACTTGCATGGCCTTCTGCTCATCAAACTTGAGATCTCTACGAACCACTGTCCTTCAACTGGTAGGAAAGTACACCTGATAGTTGTGAGGTGTATCAGTGTACCCCACAAATATCCCCAACTCTGTTGTCGGCTCAAACTTCTTCCATGCATCCTTTGTCACATGGAAATATATCGATGACCCAAATATCTTGAAGTGACCCACATCTAGTCTCTTACCCGAGAAATGTGATGCAGGCTTCTATTTTGCAAATAGACTATTGTGTTGCATGCATCAGCCCACAAGTGAAGTGGTAGTCCTTGTTCATGTAGCATTTCCCGTGTTGCCCCTACAATAGTTCTGTTCTTCTTCTCAGCCACCCCATTCTTCTGTGGGTTATCAGGTGTTGTCAACTCTCGTTTAATTCCTTCCACTGCACAGAAGTCCTTAAACTCTTGAGAGACATATTCTCCACCATTATTTCTTCTTAAGGCCTTGATCTTCTTCCCTGAATCTTTCTCGACCAAAGCTTTGAACTCACAAAACTTTGTGAAAGTTTGGTCCTTCTTCTGCATGAAATAAATCCAACATTTACGAAAATAGTCATCAATGAAAATCACATAATACCTTTGCTGTGCTATGGATGTCGTCGAGAATGGTCCACACAAATTAGTATGAACTCACTCTAAGATAGCCTTTGCTCGACTGTCTCGATCATGAAAGGAAGACTCAGTGTACTTTCCCAAGGTACAACCTTTGCATGTGTCAACTTGCTCAAGTTTACCTTCGGGAAGTCCTATAGATATCTGCTGCATTATCTTCAAAGCCCCATGATGCAAATGGCCCAACCGCCTATGCCACAACTCGCCAATGTCTTGGCTTTGCACCAATTCTTCTTTCATACTCAATGCTGCACAATCATCTACCTCTAGTTTATCGAGACTCTTCACCTGAATCCCTATCCTCTTGGTCTGACCCTGGCTATGTGTCTTAGGAATGCCTTTCCTTTATTGAAGACAACATCGTAGCCTTTGTCCTCCAACATCACAACCGATACCAAGTTCTTCTTAAGTCCAGGCACATACATCACATCTGTCAAGGTGAGAGGAGCTCCATGCTCCCTCTGAAAAGCAACCATGCCCACTCCTGAAACACTATACCTTCTTTCGTCACCCATCTCTATGCGCATCTTGAGGTCTTTCTCCTCCAAGGCACTGAATAAATTTTTATCACTGATCATGTGGAAGGCTCCACTAACAAGATACTAGACACAACCCATCATCGATGACACCATGCATGCGATGAGGGTAAAGTCCATTTTGAACTGAGAGGCTAATGCCTCACCTTCCAATCCTTCTGAGGATCCCTTCTTGGACTTCTTCGATGGGAAATTAGTAGCATAATGTACCATCTTGTGACAATTAAAGCATATTACTTTAGACATGTCACCCTTATTCCCTCCATGAGAAGAATTTGATTTGAAATGGGAAGCCTTCCCCTTCCCTTTTCTTGCCTTACTTGCTAAGGCCAGATTTTCTTCATCATCATTCTTGGATGAAGAACCATCTCATGTGCTCCTCCTAATCTCCTCCTGCATGAGATCTAACCACAGTTGTTCCCAATCCGGCAGTTTCTCCCTTCCATTCATAGAGTCTTGGTAGTTATTCCAACTCTTTGGAAGGCCAAGGAGAGTGAGGCTCACCATATCATCATTGACAGTAGTTATTCCCATACTACCAAGCTCATCTCTACAGGTCGTGAGCTTGTTCAGATATGTGGAAATAGTATCGCCCTTCTCCATCTTAATTCTTCGAAGCTTATCATTGAGCGCCAATTTCCTCTAGTCGCTACTGTTCTGGTAGAGGTCCTTCAATGTCTTCCACATTGAAAATGGAGTATCCTTCCCATGGAGACTTGAGACAATATGGTCTCGAAATCCCTCAAGGATGATCCATCTCACCTTCACCACACACTTATTCTACTCAGCAAACTCTTGTGCATTAGTTGAAGTTGGATTTAGGATTTCTTGATCAATGAATTCCTTCAAGCCATTGTCTTCTAATATAGCCTCCATTCTATCTTTCCATGTTATGTAATTCGAGCTACCTTCCAAGGTATACTCGAGTCTCAAGCCATAGAATTCCATTGGCCAACGTTGAAGTATGATATGAATTTGATTTGCACTTGCAACCCCGAACTTCAAACTTAGAATTCTCTTCTCAGTATATTGTTCACAGCTCTGATACCATGTAGAAAATCTGTGATAGGTTAACCTGATAATGCAATATAAATCAAAGCAAAATACTATAACATAATTCTACTATCAATTTGCGGAAGCTTAAAGATCGAGCTAAACAATATAACTAGAAGAAGAAGAATCAATGGCACAATACACATGAAAATACTTTTGGGGAAATCCTTAGATAAAAACCCTGCACTATTGTATTATCATACATGGTGGAAATACATAGGAATTATACAAAGCCTTAACTCTCACAGCTAGCTAGCTCTTAGTACAATCCTCACAGATGCTCACAGGAAATCTTGGCCTCTCTCCAGCCTTCCTCTCTACCCTCCAAGCTCCTATTTCCTTGCGTTGTTCCTTGTGGATGACTAGTCTATTACCAAGTGGAAAACCAACCTTCAACTCTGCACAATCCTCAAGAATGAATCCTTGACTGCATGCATGAGTTTTCTCCATGAGAAAACACATGCAACTGATAGTACACTATCCTTGAACATTAATCTCAACTGGGTATTTCTCATAATAGACATGCATGAGTTTCTGATGAGGGAATCTTCAGTTAACTGGAGTAGCACTAGTTGAGTGCATTAATGCATCAACTGACTGTTAACTCACTATTAGTTCCTCAAACAGTTTGGAACTAATTTAACTGGACTTAACTCAGTAAACTGAGTTAACTAATTACAACTCAAATATAACTCCATCTTATCTCCTTAATTTAAGGGATAACTCTTGCATGACTTCAGAAAGACTTCTAACTTGAATTTCTCGAACTAATTAATTTAAAATAAATTAATTAATTATTTCCAAGCAGCTTGGTGAGCTCCAGTATTGTAGCAATAATGCTACAACTCCTGGGGCTTCCTGTCTCTTAATTTTATCAACCCGGTAGTTCGTACAAACTTGGAAGCGACGGTGCTATATGCACAAGTACTAGCTCTTGTCGCAGCTGTCACTTGGTCAGCTGGCACAAGTCCGCTAGGGCTCAAGCTAACTTCTATAGGCTCTCAGAAGAAGCTTGCTAATTGATGGACGAAAGCTAGCTCAGAGAAAACTAATCTACTTGGCAAAAATGAACTGAAAGCAAATCAAAGCATGTAAACCTAGGAAACCCTAATTTGACTAGTCTAACCTCTACAATGCAAAGAATGTGAATAAAACTTCTACCAATGCTGTCATTACTTCTAATAAGTGAAAATGCATGAATCTAATCTACTTGCATCTTAAAAGACATGTTTTTGTATTTTTTCTTTAAGTGGATGGAGTGATTGTGATTTTGTGCTTATTAGGGTCTGGTTGTGCAGATGGGATGGAGAAGGAAGGAAAGCATGGGAAAGGTTGGGGAGGTTAGGAGAGGTCCCTAGGGATCCTTAGCATCCATCCACAGAGGTTCCTCGCGTTCATAGGCTCAGCAACCGAGTGAGTGGCCTCCTACAGGATGTCTGCAGGGGTTTCTACAGGAAAGTCCTGTAAGTCTTCTACAGGATGTTCTGTAATTCTTCTACAGGATGTTTACGAATTGCATTTTTGAGGATGGATGGTTGATGGAAGATGCATGGATGGTTATGGAGGTAGGATGGGGGTCTGAAGTGACCTGGGAACTGATGGATGGAGTGATGAGATGATATGTGGAAGGCTGATTTGGCTTTAAGGTAGTTGAGACAACAATGGAGAAGAAGGTAAGGTTACTTGGCAAAAGAGAAGATAGGAGATGAGGGAACAGACTTGGTGATGGAGGAGCTGATCTGAACGAGGCTCAGATGAACGAGGAGGTGATGAAGATGATAGAGATGCCCTCAACAATGCTCATTCAAACGAATCAATGAATTCTTGCAAACAAACCAAGTCCTAGCTAACTTAATCTAATTGTCAATGAAATAAATGAACAGCAGCTTTGTTTGGAAAGAGAACCATATACATCACGTGAGCAAGAACATTCCAAAATATCTAAATGCATAACAAACTCCTACCAATCGATTCTAAGCATAAAAAGCTACGTTACCCATCAAAACCAACTACCATAACAAAGCAAGATCTAAAGAGTAGATTTTTATTATGAGAATGCAGCAAACACATAAAGATACACAAGGGAGGTACTGGGCGCTTGAGATGGGCCCAACCCCAAGAACTACAGCCTCCCAAGAGCGATTTAGAGCTGGTGCAAAGCTGGATCCATCTTTATTAATCAAGAAATGAAAAGTACATCAAAACTATCCATAAGGAGAGCTTGAGAATGAGCTGAAAGCAAAGCTAATCCATGGCCTAAAAATCGAACTACAAGCTAGCTAACTAATGGCTAAAACAAAATGACTAACTAGCTACCAAAAATGACTACCAACTAGCTAAAAAAATGACTAACCACTAGCTAACCAAAATGAGGCCCCAAGCCTTCTTATTTATACAATTTGAGGACCCAACAGTCCTCCTAAAAGTTAGGGACTTGGCTGCCCAAGACTTGGAGTTAACAGCAGTCCAACTTGACTTGCTTGGCTGCCCTTGTGCTCATTGATTTGGTGGCCTTTGAACTCCGAGCTGATGGTGGAGAATTCGAGGTAAGGGCCCATAAATGAGGGGGACACCTTCCTACAAATCCTCTAGCTTGTTCTCCCACGAATTTGGCTGCCAAGTGCTCATTAAGACCTTCAAATTTGTCTCCAAGTTGACCAACAAGGCTACACAAAGCACCCATTAGACTTGTTGGCATAATGACTAACCAAATTCACTCTATTAACATAAAAATAATCAAAAACATGCAATAAACAAATGAGAATGGTGGACTAAGTCAAATTAGGAGGTTAAATGAGCCCAAATAATTGTACATTTTTGGGGCTCATCATCACCCCCCTACTGAAAGTGTTGCTCATCCTCTGAGCAACCAAATCTCTCTCCTTGTCTTTGATGGCCTTGGTGACTTTCTTGGCTAGCATTTCGGCCGATTTCTCCTTTGGCTTCCCTCTTTTCAACCTTTCCTGTAGAAACTGTTCTGTCTTCCTGTAGAAACATGTGCCTCAAATTGACCTGTCCTCCATTTACTTTCATAGTTGGAAAGATCATAGGCAATGAAATATGTATTATGACTTACTGCTGAAAAATCATATACCCTGAATTGATGCTGAAAAATCAGATGCCCAATATCAATGCTCTCTTTTCTATACGCTGTATTTTCCTTTCATAGTTGGAAAATATCACACAGGGCAGCAGAAACAATATAATGTATTGTTGAATTCAAATGCCCCAATTCAGGTGCTGAAAACAGAGCTTTCCTTAAGATCATTGATATGAAATGTAACAAGAATTGAAGACAATATGCTGTATTGACAAGTGACAGAAGTAATTGCAAGCATAGGGAAGTGGCATGATAATGCAGAAAGCTGAAATACAGTGCTGGCAGACTTCAACATTAACTCTTAGGACCCATATTTTGGACTAGAATGCCAGAAGGTAATATTTTTCACTTAAGTATATTTGATCCAAGTCAACATAGAGATAAATACTGCCATTATACCTGCTGTTGCACAATCACCTTTTTGCATCATGCCTTCGTTTCTTCGCTTCTTCCAGATGCTTGGGTTGAATATCTTTGCATGGATTGATTTCCTATGAGCTTCCTTCAAGACATTCTTATGACTGTCTAAGCCTTCCATGTATCTCTGAGTCTCTGGATTTACTAAATTCACAGATGTGCTATGCTCTTGACAGGGAATTGGTCCAGAAAATGAGTCAGCTGAAGGGGAATCCCCTCTGTTTCTTACTTTCTTTGCACAAGGATCATTGACAACACCCAATGTATCTCTGCCAATTTCTTCCATGTGAACTTGATGGTGGTCCTTTTGATCAGAAATGGAAGACGTAAAAACTTGGGCTTCTCTGCTTTTGAAAAGACTCTGCTGCACTTCCCTGTAGACGACATCCTGTAGAAACGGGAATTTTTTTTTTTTAAGGAACTGAGGAGATCTCGAGAATAAAAGGCAGAAATCGGTAGAGCACCATTGTTTAACTGATCTGGATGGTGGACATGCGCTTCAGTTGACCGCAGTTGAACAAAGAGTGGTGAGAGTCAGCCAAGCATCATTTAATTTCAACGTGATTTTTGGTGAGGTAGTGAAGTGGCCAAGTATACGTTGGCCCCATGCAACTGTTGTCTCCACTGCGGTGTTTAACTAGTTGTTCTCTGCTGTTAATCTCATCCATCAAGCACGCTGAGGTCTAACTGTCCATCACTACCCGTTTTCAATTTTCTCTTGAGTTGGCTGAGCACACGTGTCGTATCCACCCACCAAGCGCTGTTGAACTAGATGAGGGTGTCCAGTTGGCTGGCCACCGATTCCCTTAACCACAACCATCTCATTCGTTCATGCAATGCTTCGAATTACATTCATGCAACAGAGGAACAAGGTTAAGTCACGTACCTGCAAGTCGTGCGTGGTTGCTTTGTGAAGCGTCTTGCTGCATGCATGTGTTGATCTTCATTTGCTGCATGTATGGTAGCTTGATTGATGATTTATGGCTGTTTTCTCTTGTGCAGGTGCCCTTTGGACGGATGCATGCAACAAAAGTTCATTTCCACGTTCAGATTTGCACATTCAAGCTATTGTTGTTGCATCTTCACCAAACTAGAACTTCTTTTTGCCATTTCTCCCAAACGGCAAACCGGATTGAGCTGAAACTTGGTGGGCATGTTCCTACCATCATTATGCATCTCCCATAGCAAATTCGTGATCAATGGATGCACGGATTTCGAGAAAATTTGGAAAATGGTTGAAGATTTCAGAGCTCAATTTCTCGGAAACCGTGCATCGGAATTGGCTGAAACTGCTTGGGTAGGCTACTATCACCCATATGCATCTCCCCATGAAACAGGTTTTCAAACGGATGCACGGTTATGGAGAAAATGCAAAAATGGCTGATGGGGATGGAGGCTGATTTCTTGGAAACCATGCATCGGAATTGCATGAAACTGCTCAGGCATGTTGTCATCAACCTTGTACAATTCCCCATGAAACGGTTTGTCAAATGGATGCATGGTTTTCAAGTTATGACAAAAACAAATTCTGCTTTATGGATTTTTGCTTCAAGGTACTTTGCATGTGCTTGCATGGTATGACAAAATGAATTTTGGCTGTGATGCAGGTATGGAGATGATGGAGGAGGAGTTGGAAGATTGCATGAGGCTTCTGAACCCTTGAGGAAGCTACCATGCTCGCCAAACCAATTTTTGAAATGCATGCCTAGTTTCCCACAATTTCTACAGGAAGATCCTGTAGAAGCACAATGAGAAGCACAAGGAGGTGAAAAAATGATGGATGAAGGCAAGGGATGGACACACAAGTGCTTGTAGGCCTAATCAACAGATTCCCACCATTAGATTCACTTTTGAAATTGGATTTGGCTCGTCCAAAGGTTCTACAGGATGTTTCCTGTAGAAATTCAGAGCTTTCCTGTAGAAGACACAGTTTTGAGGAAAGAAGCTTAATGACATGAAAAAAATGATGGAAAAGGGGGGAGGAATGGAAACATGGATGTGGGTAGGCCTCATGGACATTTTCCAAGCCTTCAGGTCCTCCTCGGAGATCAATTTGGCTTTTTTGTAAGCTTCCTGTAGAAGATACGAAACTTCCTGTAGAAGGCACAAAAACTCCTTTGTCTTTGATTTGAGTGCTCCTCCTGTCATGAAACGTCCTTCTTTAACCTGCAATGTCATTGCTGCAACATGAAATGGAGATTAGCTTTATTTTTCTTTTTCTTTTTCTTTTTTTTTTTTTTTGAAAAACAACTAGGGCGCCTCATGGAGGTTTTCACCCTAATTGCCTGCCTTGGGCGCCTCCAAGGGAGGTTTTCACCCAAAGATCTTTTTCTCTTTTCCTTTTTTTTTTTCCAACCCATTGACCACCTCATGGAGGTTTTCAATCAATGAGCCAACCTAAGGCGCCTCCAAGGAGGTTTTCACCTTAGATTTCTATCTTCCTTTTTTCATTTTTTTCTTTTTATTTTTTTATTTTATTTTTTTATTTTTTCTTTTTTCTACCCTACCCTACTTGAAAAACAAAATCATTTTCAAGTATAAGAATACTTCCAATGGAGCCATGTGCACATCGAGATTAGAGACAAGATTATGTAAAGGCTCGGAATGCATGCTTTGAAAACTATCCAACTTTCAGAGACAACATGATCTGACTTTGAAAGTACAAAACATAGCTGAGGAAGAGAGTACTGCTGCAACTTAGTGACCTTCTGAAACCATATCTCAATATAGCTTTGATATCCTTGGTTCTTTTGCTGATCTGGATCATTCTTTATGTCACCTTCTATCATGACCTTCGGATCTTCCTCTTTTTGTTGATCTTTCTCTTGAGTACATGGAAGATTTGATGGTAACCATGAGGGATCTCTCTCGATCTCTGATTTAGATGCCTTCTCTTCATCAAGTGCAGCCCCTGGTTCTTTGATCTCCTCTTTTGAATCTTCTTTTGCTGGATGTGATCCTTCAATGCTTTCAAGATGATCTCTTTTTTGCATTACTTTTCCTGAGCTTTGGTGAACATCATTGAGCTCACGAGGAATCATTTGCACATGTTGTGCCTCAGATTTGCAATGGGGTTGAGCTGCTCCATTGCATGGTTTTGGAAATGGAGGTACGGGTAGATGAGTGGAGGTGTGAGTTTGAGATGGAGATGGATGGCATTGTGGTTGGGTAGGCATTTGGGGTTTTCTTGGTGGAGGAGGAGGCGATGGTTGTGGATGAGCAGGTGGTGGAGGAAAATGAACGGGATGGGAGTTGTACTGGGGCCTCCACTCCTGATAAGGTGCATTCCACTGAGGTTGTGGCTGAGCATAAGAGTGAAATGAATGAGCAACTGGCTGGGCATAATATGGATCTGTGAAGGAACAAGGAGGATATGACCAAGGAGGAGGTGTAGACCAGGAAGGATGAGCAAGGGGACCCCAAGAAGGCATGAAGGTGGCTTGATAAGGGTCATAATAGGTCTCGGGTGTCCCTTGTAGTTCCTGCTGGTAGGGTACGAGTCCATGTGGCCTCCTTTGGTTCATATAACAGAGTGATTCAGTGGCTCCCTTGGCTCTTTGATATGTAGCTTTGATTCTGGGCAAGGAAGGGCACTGATCTGTAGGATGGTATTCTTCACAGATGAAACACACTTCTAGAGAGTGCATTGGACATTCGTTCCAAGGATGCTTTCTAGTGCACCTAGGACAAAAAATGGCCAAAGCCCTCTTGGCTTCTTCTTGCTTCTTTTGGATCCGCAAGGTATCCAATTGCATGGCAAGAAACTGCCTCATATCACTCTTGAAACCTTCGATCTGATTTTCAAATTCATCTTTGGACAAGGGACTGCTCCAATCATTTCTGCTTGTAGCCATTTGCTTCAGAGGAGTGTTTCTTTCTTCTTCTCCCCTAGAGGTTCTTCAGATATGTCTTGTTGTCCACCCAGGGGTTCTTTCATCACAGCCATCGAAGAAGTACGTTGGTTGTGTGAAGCAGTGGGGGGGTTGTGCAATCATTTTTCTAACTTATCTCTACTCCTACAAAGCATGAAACGAAATCTTTTTGGTTTTTTTCTTTTTTTTCTACTTCTACTTGCAAAACTGAAAGAGATTGAACTGCAACTAACTATCTTGCTGAAATGAAAATGCGGAATTGAAATGAAAGCAGGAAAGGACTAATCTATTTTGCTCAAATGAAATTGCAGGAATGGAAAGGCTAGTCTACGCTTGCAGAATTGAAATACTAATCTACGCTTGCAAAATTGAAATTGCGGAATTGAAAGGCTAATCTAGGAAAGCAGGAAATGCTAATCTATGAAAGCAGGAAAGGCTAATCTATGAAAGCAGGAAAGGCTAATCTATGGAAGCAGGAAATACTAATCTATGAAAGCAAGAAATGCTAATCTACTTTTGCATAAATGAAATTGCATAAGGGAAATGAAATAAACTACTTAGCAGAAGGTTGTAAAGGAAAATAGAAGAATAGCAGCAATCACCAATACTCTGCCGCTTCCCCGGCAACGGCGCCAAAAAGATGGTGAGCTCCAGTATTGTAGCAATAATGCTACAACTCCTGGGGCTTCCTGTCTCTTAATTTTATCAACCCGGTAGTTCGTACAAACTTGGAAGCGACGGTGCTATATGCACAAGTACTAGCTCTTGTCGCAGCTGTCACTTGGTCAGCTGGCACAAGTCCGCTAGGGCTCAAGCCAACTTCTATAGGCTCTCAGAAGAAGCTTGCTAAATGATGGACGAAAGCTAGCTCAGAGAAAACTAATCTACTTGGCGAAAATGAACTGAAAGCAAATCAAAGCATGTAAACCTAGGAAACCCTAATTTGACTAGTCTAACCTCTACAATGCAAAGAATGTGAATAAAACTTCTACCAATGTTGTCATTACTTCTAATAAGTGAAAATGCATGAATCTAATCTACTTGCATCTTAAAAGACATGTTTTTGTATTTTTTCTTTAAGTGGATGGAGTGATTGTGATTTTGTGCTTATTAGGGTTTGGTTGTGCAGATGGGATGGAGAAGGAAGGAAAGCATGGGAAAGGTTGGGGAGGTTAGGAGAGGTCCCTAGGGATCCTTAGCATCCATCCACAGAGGTTCCTCACGTTCAGAGGCTCAGCAACCGAGTGAGTGGCCTCCTACAGGATGTCTGCAGGGGTTTCTACAGGAAAGTCCTGTAAGTCTTCTACAGGATGTTCTGTAATTCTTCTACAGGATGTTTACGAATTGCATTTTTGAGGATGGATGGTTGATGGAAGATGCATGGATGGTTATGGAGGTAGGATGGGGGTCTGAAGTGACCTAGGAACTGATGGATGGAGTGATGAGATGATATGTGGAAGGCTGATTTGGCTTTAAGGTAGTTGAGACAACAATGGAGAAGAAGGTAAGGTTACTTGGCAAAAGAGAAGATAGGAGATGAGGGAACAGACTTGGTGATGGAGGAGCTGATCTGAACGAGGCTCAGATGAACGAGGAGGTGATGAAGATGATAGAGATGCCCTCAACAATGCTCATTCAAACGAATCAATGAATTCTTGCAAACAAACCAAGTCCTAGCTAACTTAATCTAATTGTCAATGAAATAAATGAACAACAGCTTTGTTTGGAAAGAGAACCATATACATCACGTGAGCAAGAACATTCCAAAATATCTAAATGCATAACAAACTCCTACCAATCGATTCTAAGCATAAAAAGCTACGTTACCCATCAAAACCAACTACCATAACAAAGCAAGATCTAAAGAGCAGATTTTTATTATGAGAATGCAACAAACACATAAAGATACACAAGGGAGGTACTGGGCGCTTGAGATGGGCCCAACCCCAAGAACTACAGCCTCCCAAGAGCGATTTAGAGCTAGTGCAAAGCTGTATCCATCTTTATTAATCAAGAAATGAAAAGTATATCAAAACTGTCCATAAGGAGAGCTTGAGAATGAGCTGAAAGCAAAGCTAATCCATGGCCTAAAAATCGAACTACAAGCTAGCTAACTAATGGCTAAAACAAAATGACTAACTAGCTACCAAAAATGACTACCAACTAGCTAAAAAAATGACTAACCACTAGCTAACCAAAATGAGGCCCCAAGCCTTCTTATTTATACAATTTGAGGACCCAACAGTCCTCCTAAAAGTTAGGGACTTGGCTGCCCAAGACTTGGAGTTAACAACAGTCCAACTTGACTTGCTTGGCTGCCCTTGTGCTCATTGATTTGGTGGCCTTTGAACTCCGAGCTGATGGTGGAGAATTCGAGGTAAGGGCCCATAAATGAGGGGGACACCTTCCTACAAATCCTCTAGCTTGTTCTCCCACGAATTTGGCTGCCAAGTGCTCATTAAGACCTTCAAATTTGTCTCCAAGTTGACCAACAAGGCTACACAAAGCACCCATTAGACTTGTTGGCATAATGACTAACCAAATTCACTCTATTAACATAAAAATAATCAAAAACATGCAATAAACAAATGAGAATGGTGGACTAAGTCAAATTAGGAGGTTAAATGAGCCCAAATAATTGTACATTTTTGGGGCTCATCACAGCTGTTAAGACTAAATTCAATTTTAATTCACAATTTAATTCAAGGACAAATTAAATTGGAATATTCTTGTTTCCATATTTCAAGAGAGGTCTATGTGGTGATGGAGAAGACACTTGACAGGCTTGATTTATGAGCAGATTGATTTCTATAGTAGCAAAAGTTAGTTATTGGAGCGAGAGCTAGAGATCGAAGAAGTGTGGGAGGGGCATGGACAGTGATCCATAGAAAATATTTCCAGATCCATGTTACAGATCCATTTGTGCACATCAACCCCAACATACAGATCAGTACTATTAGGTCCCATCAACCCCTAATTCAGTTGTTACATTCCCTAAAGAAGTCAACCATCAGAATGCCTAGCTTTCCAAGAAGTTTCATGACCAAAATCATCCAAAAACTGCCTCTAAGAAGATCAGCGCAGGTAGGCCTTCATTAGGGTGCGCTGCAATGAAAATCATACACTGATAGGGTGCTATGCAGTGCACTTGGTCCCTATTTGGCCTCCGCTGGGTGAATTTGAGTGAATTTCCATGAGGTTTTTAAAGATTCCTTATCCATTGGATGCCTCTACAAGTTTCTCAAGTCTATCTACTCCTTTGAGCTCATATTTGGATGAGGAAGGGAGTTAAGGAGCATCAATCCCTTATCCCTTCCTCCATGGAACTAAATTCTAAGTTTGGGAGGACATTCATTATCACCATTTATGGCATAACTTCCTTCATTCACCTATAAAAATACCACTCATCTAAGTGATCAGGGGCTGGAAATTATTGAATTATAGGGAGATGCTATTAGTATGAGACTCGAGTTGATTTCAAGTATTGTAATGATGTCAAAATGTCTTGTTTGTTATGAGGAGAGGATGGGATTGAACTGGAGGAGTGATGCTGAATCGAGCAATGGGTTGTAACTCTTCCTTTTACTAATAAAGTGTTCAAAGCTTTTTCCATATGGTTGTGTTATTCATTTACGCTTTCATATGTGTATCATGTACTTGATTCCATGCTATGTTTAATCAATAGATCATTATCATATGGTTTGATTGGTTTTTGTCTTATGTCTGTGTGCAGGTACTCTTCAAATGGATTAAGTACAGAGAGGAGTGACAGAGCTAGTCAAGGGAGATAAGGAGTAAGCGAATCTATAGGTAGGCTTTTTTGCCTCTTATTTTATCTATTGATAATAGGAAAAGTAGAGAATGCTTTGCACTATTGTTCTAGACTTAGCTACTAGTCTAGGGGTTTAAGCGTTTATCCGTAGACACTAAAACTTCCCAAAACAAATTGGCAACCATACCAGGGAATGATCATCCATCTTAGTAGCTTATCAGCCTCTTAAGACATTTCTACATACTGTACTTGTGGTCGTTCATTGAATTTCAGTCTTCTGTCATTGAAAATTGAGCCAAAACTGTGCCAAATTGTCTTCAAATTTGCTTACTATCACTAGCGCAGCCCAATGAAGGACATAGTGCGCTGCAATGCACTTCCCGCATAGATTCAGTGTGCTTCAATGCACTGTCTCTCACTGCTGCCTGCGCTGATCCCTTGAGGGTCAATTTCTCATCTAGGAGCTGAAGTTTTTAAATGTTTTCTGAATGTCAATGATGTTTTGTTTCTAAAAATAGTGTTTCATCTCCTTACCTGGCCCTACTTAGACTAGGATTGATAAATGTTTCTTATGTATTTACTTTATCATTTTCAATCTATAGTCGAAAGTTAGTTTTTTGATTGATTGATCTTTAGCGAAAGAAAGTGTCGTAAAATCGTCTTTTCCTTCGAAAATTGAATTGTCATCAAATCTTCATTCATGAAAGATCGATTGATTGATGTGTGCAAATGATTAGTCTTTTCGTTGAAAGTGTCATAATTCCTCATTTCTTTGAAAATGAAAGTGTCATAAAGTCTTCCTTTCCTTGAAAAGAAATTGTCGCAAAATCGTCCTTTTTATGAAAAGATATTTTTGATCGATTGTGCATATTTCCTTTTTGTTCATTCACATTAAGGGAAATTGAAAAGAAATACATGCATGTTGCATTGAAAAATTTTGTGTGTGTTGATAAGGAATAGTGTAGGGAATTTGCATTTAGATTGTGCTCTTTGCTCTTTGATCAAAAGAAATTTGATTGCTCTATCCCTAAGTAGCTAGGATTTTCATCGTTAAATTGAATGGAAAGAATTCTTATCATGATAGTTGCATTCTTAGGAATTTCAGAATACATCACATGGTGAAATTGAAAAGCAAATTCCTAAGCAAGATCAACTTAAAATAAACATCAATTTACCTAATGGAGCATTGTCATTAACGCAAACATTTAGTGGTTCTAGGCTAGAGACGTGTTCCGGTGTTGTAAAACAAAGAAACTATCACTAACTTGTCTGCAATACATCCCGACTGTGATACCTCATTCCACGTAAGTGAGTATATTGTAGCTCATCCAAGTACCTCAGGGTATATAGGGCGGTGTTACAGTACGTAAAGTATATGGGAATGCTCTCACTCTGCGGTTTTGCATTAGACAGCGCTTATACAGACTGGGCCTCCACGTACCTTTGGGTATATATGGGAGGACAACTCTAGGTTGCTATCCATCCTTAAGTAACTGAGTTGGCCGCCTTGTAAAATGTGATACACCCAACACAACATTCAGGGAGATTGCATGTTCCTACTTCTTGGTTCGCCAGGAGGTATTCTGCAGTTCACAATTGCTTGGTAAACATTTTGCCTAGTATGCCCCTTTTTGTTTATTTCTTTTTTGATAATAAAATTAATCAACAATCATGGAGGAACATCAACCCTTACCTCGTCGTTCGCGGAGAATAACAAGAAAATCGCCCTTGCCTCTCGAAGCGACACCAATTCGAGCAAAGCGGTCTCACTTAACTGAGTCTAGTACATCAAGAACTCCTAGTTCTTCATCTGAGTTACCTGAATCATCTATTTCGGTAAGTACAGAGACTCCAGTTACTCCAACTATTTCTGGTACATCCGTTCCTGAAGAAGAAGTTTCACAATTACCTGAGGACATTAACACTGATCCTAGTGAAACAGTAACCGAAGTTGTTCAACCACAAGTTGATCCTCAACTTGAGATTGCTCAACAAGAAAGTACTTCTGAATTTGAATCAGTTCAACCAGAAGTTAATCCAGAAACAATCCCAGTTCAAACAAAAGTTACATCTGAACCTGAAGTTGTTCAGGAACCTCTTACTGAAACTGTTGTTCATTTACCAAAACATCTGGACTTTGAAGTTGAACATTTGGAAGTTGTTACTTTACTGATTACCCCTCAGACATCAGTAACTATTGAAACTTCAACTTCACCAACACCAGAAATCTTTTATGGACCTGACGGTGAAGTTCTTCCACCAGGTTTGATTGCCATAGAGGAGGAATTGGAAGAAGATTCCACACCTAGAACCCCGTTTCACTTTGGAATTGGGCTTTATCTTTACCCAAATACTCTTGATTTCTTTGCTTCATTTGATCCTACTTCTTTTCAAGTACCCATAGAATCTTTAGGACAACTTTTGGGCTAGTTAACGATGGCTAAACAACCATTAACATCTCAGATTGTATCATCTGATGTAGCTGCAACAGATTCATATGTTGTCACTTCTTCGATGTTTTCTACCACACCTGAGTCACACCTGTATGGTGAATCCTCCGTCCCAATTGGTTACCAATCATTATTTGGAACCCACTCAGGGGTTGCTTCTATAGCATGGTCATCACCCATGTCCTCAACTGGAATTTTACCTAGTTCGTCTCTAATGGTAACTCAACAATTTGATCCTGCATATCAGTATCAAGTTGGGCAATCTGGTTAACCAAGACCTATGTATCCATTAAATACTGGATTGCTACCATATGGAGAGCAATATTCTTATTCACCTTATCCTCCTTATTCAGGGGGACCACTGTATGGTAATATCCCATAGTATTCAGGTAAACCTAGAATTAGAGTTTGTCAATGGCAACCAACAATGCTAGTTCAACCAAGGCTTGTGTATCCAACACAACCAATGCAAGTCGTGCCAGTTATTCGATACACAACCAATGCAAGTCGTGTTAGTTATTCCTACTACACCTGTTGTTACTACTATACCATAGTCACAAGTTCAAACTGTTGTATCACAACATGTTCAAACAGATCCTTCTACCTTGAAATCACAAGTTTCAAGTCAAGAAGTTCAAATTCCTCAAGTTTTTGTACAACAACCACTTGTCTCTGGAGTTCAGAAATAACCTCAGGTTAGTGTACCCTTATCTGGACTGGCCCAGGCTTACAATGGTATAGTCTATTCACAACCTGGCCAAACTTTCATTGCTGGATAGCAACAACCATTGAATCCACAACAGTTATATCAACAACAACAACAATTGATTCAACAACCATGGCAGCCTCAATTTCAACAACCCCAATTCCAACAGTACCAACCTCAACTTGGACCTGTTTCACAGGCTCAACCTGGGTTTGGTCAATCTAAATCTTACCAAGGTCAAGGTCAACAAGGCTTTGTAGGTTATGGACAACCATTTATTCAACCTGGTTATCAACAACCACCTTACACTGGTTTTGTTCAACAACCATACCAAGGTTACCAAACACAGATTCCCTACATCGGTATGCAAAGACGTATTGCCTAGGAAATTCCATCATATCCTAGGTATGCTCAACTTGACTTGAATCGATAGTTGCCATTTGTAGCAACTTTAGAATTACCAGATTTAAATCGGCTCACTAATGATCCAATCTTATATGCACCTTGGTGGCTGGTAATTCTGCATAAGTTACCATTTGACATTCCAAAGTTTAACAGGAATCCTGGAGAAGACCCATCAAATCATGTTATGACCTTTCATTTTTGGTGTTCATCTAACTCCTTAAATGACGATTCGGTCAGACTTTGTCTTTTCCAAAGAACACTTACTGGTCTAGTTGCTAAATGGTACATTGAATTACCAAGAGCTTCTTTTTGTAGGTTTTAACCCCGTACAGAAATTACCTGCATAAGAATTCTGAAACACAGAAAATAAACAATGCGAGAGAAAAACACATAAAAGACATGTACATAGAGATTTTCCCCTGGATCCAAAAATTGGGACTACCAGCTTGATTTTTCATTATGTTCCTTTCAATGTCATAATACATATTTATACATGCTGAAGCATCCAATACCATGGACGAAAACCATCGCGTCCAATACCATGGACCGAAAACCATCGCGTCCAAAAAACATGGGCAAAAATCATGCGCAAAACCAAAATTTTCCAGGGCACTACCCCGAACCCCATAAAGTGGGGTTACGGGTACCCTTCAAACTCCATGTGACCCCCCCCCCCCCCTCTAACCCCCGATTAACTACGTGGGCTAGTCGTCGAAAGAATATAACACAACCCAACATTCTCCCACTTGTTGTTTTCTTTCCACAAGGGGCCACAAGAGAGCTTAGTCATTTATCCAGCCCTGTGACACCTGTTGTTTGTCTACACCAAGAGAACTTCTCAGAGCTCACAGATTTTGTTAATGCATATGCAGTATTTTTCAAAGTGTTCACCTTTACCAACAACACCTTTTTGTCTTCTATCATATCCCTCACAAAGTGATACTAAACATTAATGTGCTTTATCTTTGAATGATATGTAGGGTTCTTTGCCAAGAAAATTGCACTTTGACTGTCACAGTCTATCCTTATAGCTTACTGTACTAACCCCATACTTGAACACAATCTCTGCAACCAAACCGCTTCCTTGCTTGCATTAGTGGCTACCATGTATTCTGCCTCTGTAGTTGATAGTGCCACTACAGATTGTTTCTTACTCATCCAAATGACTGCACCTCCAAATAGGTTAAACACATACCCACTTGCAGATCTTCTCTGATCCAAATCTCCAGCCCAGTCTGCATCAACAAAGCCACAAATATCCAACATTCTATCCAATCCTGATCTTCCTTAGTGTCACAAACCATAATCACTAGTGCCACGCAAATACCTGAAAACCTGCTTCACTGTTGCCCAGTGCTCCTTCCCTGGTTTTGACATAAACCTGCTCAATACTCCCACTGCATGTGCAATGTCTGGTCTAGTACAGACCATTGCATACATCAGGCTACCGACTGCACTTGAATATGGAACATGGGACATGTCCTCTTCCTCTTCTTGTGTCTTGGGACACTGTTCAATAGATAACCTCACACCTATAGGAACAGGAACCTTCACCAGTTTACTATCCTGCATATTAAACCTCTACAGTATTGTCTCGACATACTTCCTCTGGTTTAACCAGAGCTTCCTCTTTGCCTGATCTCTTTTAATTTCCATGCCCAAAATATAGTTTGCAGCACCAAGATCTTTCATGTCGAATTTGGAGGACAATTACGTCTTCAAATCTTGGATAATTTCTTTGTCATTTCCAACCAGCAACATATCATCCACATACAAGACCACATAGTTAACACGATCACCAATTAATTTAAAATACACACAGTGATCTGCTTTGCTTCTGTTGAAGCCAAGTCCCTGTATAAATGTATCAAATTTCTGATACCACATCCTTGGTCATTGTTTTAACCCATACAGAGACTTCTTTAACTTGCATACTAGTTCTTTATTACCCTTCACCGCAAAGCCTTCAGGTTGCTTCATGTATATTTCCTCTTCCAGATCCCCGTGAAGAAATGATGTCTTCACATCCATTTGTTCTACCTCAAAATAAAAAACAGCAGCAACAGATAAAAGTAATCTAATAGAAGTTACCTTGGCAACAGGAGAAAATATATAACCAAAATCAATTCCCGACACCTGGGAATAACCTTTTGATACCAACCAAGCTTTGTATTTCTCCACCTTTCCTTCTGCATTTGTCTTCTTCTTGAACACCCATTTGCTGCCAATGGGTTTCCTTCTAGCCGGCAACTCCACCAAATCCCAAGCCTCATTTTTGTGCAAAGATGCCATTTCATCAACCATGGCCTCTTTCCAGAGTTTTCCATCCTCTGAATCCACTACTTCCTTCATAGTTCTGGTATCATCATCAATAACAGACAAAGAAAAATTTGAACAGAAAGCAGATGGACTATACCTTTCAAGCTGCCTTCTTTCTTGAACTGATCTTCTCACAACTGGATTTTGTGGCCCTTCATCTTTTGATTCCTCCTTTGTTGTAGAGTCTGATTCTTCCTCCTTTAGCTCAAACTCTATCTTCTCAGGTTCCTTTGGTTGGACTTTATGTTTAATAACATCTTTTACCTGTATGAACACCACATCTCGGCTGTACACAACCTTCCTTGTTACTGGGTTCCAAAGCTTATAACCCTTTAAACCATCCTTATACCCAATAAAGATGCACTTTTCAAATTTACTATCCAACTTGGTTCTTTCTCCTTTGGAACATGTACATATGCATCACATCCAAATACCCTTAGATGTGAAAGAGAGGGTTTCTTACTAGTCCATACCTCTTGTGGAGTCTTATCCTCCAACGCTGATAAAGGTGACCTATTGACCAGGTAACATGCAGTATCCACCACCTCTGCCCAAAATTCTTGTCCTAACCCGGCACCACTGAGCATGCTTCTTGCCCTTTCCATCAATGTCTTGTTCATTATTTCTGTAACTCCATTTTGCTGATGTGTATATGGAGTAGTCTTCTGATGTGATATACCACACTTCTTACATAATTCTTCAAATTCCTTGCTACAAAACTCTCCACCATTATCTGTCCTCAGCACCTTTATCTTCTTCTTTGTCTGGTTTTCCACCAGAGCCTTAAATTCTTTAAACCTGTCAAAGACTTCAAATTTCTTCTTAAGGAAATATATCCATGTATTCCTTGAGAAGTCATCTATAAATGATACATAGTACACAGACTTACCCAGTGATGGAACCTTCACAAGTCCAAACACATAACTGTGCACAAGCTCTAATATCTGCTTCGCCCTCTTACCACTAGAGAGGAAACTTACCCAATTCTTCTTCTCATATACAAAATTCTCACAGAAATCAAAATCCAGAGAGCTATTACTCATACCTTCTACCATACCTTTACCATGAAGTATTCAAAAGCCCTTCTCTCCAATATGTCCAAGCCTTTGATGCCACAACATGGTCTTCTCTCCAGAGACCACTAGATTTTTTGCTCCACTTTTAGGAACCACATAACTATTGCACCCATCAATAACAGTGCTACCTTGCAGCTTGTACAAAGTTCCAATCCAAACTCCCCGCATCAATACTAGTTCTCCCTGAACCATTTTGCAGGTATCCTTCTCGAACACTGTTTTTACACCTACATCATCTAGCTTGCTTACAGAAATCAAATATCTGGCCAATGCAAGAATATGCAGAACACCCAGAAGTGTCCTAACCCTTCCACCTTGCAACTTCAACTTTACTTTTCCGCGACCAATGATTCTGGCCTTCCTATCATCCCCTAAGAAGACATCACCACCATCATATTCCTTAAACCCGCAGAACCACTCTCTATGGGGAGTGAAGTGAAAGGATGCACCTGAGTCAATCAACCATGCCTCATGATCTACATGTGTACTTGAAGAAGCCAAGTACACATTCCCACCTTAATCTGAGGTGTTTTTTACCTCTCTAGAAGGAGCCTCATCAGATCCCTTTCCTTTGTCAGAAGCTTTAGATTTACAGTCCCTTTTGAAGTGGCCTTCCTTTCCGCATTTCCAGCACACCACCTTTATAGGTTTTCCTGGAGATTTAGATCTCCCTCTAGATTTAGATCTCCCACTTGATGACTTATTTTTGTTTCTATTCTGGGACCGTCCTCATATAGACAAGGCATCACCATTTTGGCTCTCCATATTTTTTCGTCTCATCTCCTTTGTCAGCAAGGATGAGACTATTTCATCAATTTGCAAGGCAGTTGCATTGCTACCTATTGCAATAACCATACTATCCCATGAATCTGGTAGAGAACACAACAAACTGATGCACTTATCTTCATCTGAAATTGTAATATCAACAGATGCTAACTAACTTTCCACAGTATTAAATGCGTTCAGATGCTATGTCATTGAGTCGCCATCTTTCATCCTCAGGTTATACAACATTTTCCGCAGGAACAGTTTATTCACTAGAGACTTAGATTGGTGCAAAGTCCCTAACTTCTCCCACAAAGCCTTTGCCATAGCTTCCCTTGATACATTCAACAATACTGAATCTGAGACACACAATCGTATTGTGCTCTTTGCCTTCCGATCCAATTTCTTCCATTCTTCAGCGGACACTCTCATTGGTTTAGTACCCGGATCTACTACAATCCACTGATCTTTATCCACCAACAGATCCTCCATCTTGAGTTTCCACAACTCAAAACTCTGATCATTAAATTTCTCGATATCTATCTTTCCATTGCTTGCCATCTTCTTTCACCACCAGAATCGATCTCGCAGATCTCCCACTGAACAAGGTCTACCATAGGCCTGAGCGAAAGCCCTCAGCGACAAAGGCGTCCCCTTGAAGCCAAAACTTCTTTGATACCAAATGTAGTTTTTAACCCCGTATAGAAATTACATGCATACGAATTCTAAAACACAGAAAATAAACAATGCAAGAGCATAACACATTTAACACATATACACAGAGATTTTCCCCTAGATCCCAAAACTGGGACTACCAGCTTGATTTTTCATTATGTTCCTTTCAATGTTATAATACATATGTATACATGCCGAAGCATCCAATACCATGGACCGAAAACCATCGTGTCCAAAAAACATGTGCGAAAATCATGCACAAAACCATAGGTGGGTCCGCCCATCCTAACATAGGGTCCAAAACCAAAATTTTCTGGGGCGCTGCCTCGAACCCCATAAAGTGGGTTTACGGGTACCCCTCAAACCCCCTGTGACCCCCCCCAGTTAACTACATGGGCTAGTCGTGGAAAGAATATAACACAACCCGACACTTTCGATAACTTCACCACTTTAGCCACTACTTTTTTGACCTACTTCCAGTTACCTATCAGATACGAGATTGGAACAAAACTCCTAACCAACTTTAAATAGACTATTGCTACCCATATATCAGATCACATTTATGAATGGCTGCGTCGTCGTCGAATGGTTAAGATGTATGTTATCGATCAGATTTTAGCTGAGTGGTTCATAAAATCCTTGTTGCCATCAATCACCGAGTATGTGGCAAAAGGTGGAGTCATCACAGAAGAGAAAATCATTTCTCGTGCCCAATAATTGGATTTAATTTACACATAATTTGGCACGCTTTATGACAAAATTACCAATGCACCTTGACCAACTTTCACTGTTCCACCTCCTCCACAATTTAGTAAGGACTTTCATGTCGACAACGGTGTGATTGGTTCTTCAAGCACATAATCAACAGGAAGACCATCTAGTAAAACTCTTGCTATTTCCAATCAAACTACTATTGCATCAGAAAATACTCTTGCCTCCGAGATTAATGTCGTGTCATCTGACAAAGGAAAAAATCCAAAGCAACCAGCAGGCAAGAAAAAGGGGAAGAACAAAAAGAAACAAGAAAATTCCCCTCCAAATAAATCATCTAATTCCTCTACCACGGCAAGGAAACCTCGTTATCCATGTCTGATATGTAATGACGAGAATTATACAAGAGATTGTCCACATCGCTCTGAGGTCTCTAAACTTTTAAAGACTTCAAACACATCGGCAGTGTTGACAGATCCGTTTCCAACCCCGGAAACACATTTGGTTGCAATAGACCATGCTTCCACATCCCAAGTACTTATTTTATCCATCGCTAAGCCACAAAACGATGTTTTGGTGTCAACAAGAAACAAAGATTATGGAAATCCGTCGTCATCAAATAATCAGGCCACTGATCAACCTAATCCTTCAACCTCAACTTCATCTGAAGATGTTCCACCTATTTTACTTAAATTGACAATAAAAACACCAAAGGGAGTTGTACAGAAATCAACATTCAACCCTCGGGCTTGAGCAGCTCAAAACTATAACATAGTAGAAGATCTTTCTCAATCACCTTCAGCTATGTCAACACTCGAGGTGTTGCAAAATTGTCCCTCCCAGAAACAGGCTTTACTGTCAGCAATAGGCAGAATAGATCCTACGGATTCAAATCTTGTAGTCTTTAACCATGCGGGATATTCACCACAGTTACCAGCGCAATTAGCTTTCCTAATCCAAGTAAAAGCTCTCAATAAAAATGTTCACCAAACCATTATTGACGAGGGGGACTCTACTTGCATTATGTCCATGAGCTACTGGAAAACACTTGGTTCACTGCCGTTGTCACAATCACCAACCACGTTGAAAGATTTTGATGGAAGAACATATACTCCATGTGGGATTTTGAGTAACTTGCAAATCGAACTAGGGGGCAAAACGGTCAGTGTTGAAGTTGAGGTAGTTGATGGATCCCTCGATTACAAAATTTTACTAGGAAGGCCTTGGGTATATGCTATGGTTGTTGTGGTTTCCACGTATTTTCGTACTATTACATTCCCTTTTAAGGGTGGAATCAGAGTCATTGATCAGCTAGCCTTCTTTGCCAATAGTTCACAGGCTATGGGAAGCATTCCATTGGTACACGGACCCCAGCTGTCACTTCAAAGTGTTGGAGTAGATCTCTTTAAATATCCTTCCCTAATGGGTACTTTTACCCTCCCGTCACCATTTGATTTGGCGGAAGTGGCAAGAGTAGAAACCTGCAACATGATTTCCTCCACCTCATTTGATTTAAGGAGAATTTCCAACCAATTTGAAGTTGACGGTAATCTTGAGGTATTTTCGTTAAGCCCCATTAAATCATCATAAAAATCAATCTTTCGGGCTTATGCAACAAACCCAAATCCACACTCAACTTTTGTATGGGTAGATAGGTCATTAGAATATGGTACCTCTTAGGATCCTTTTTCACGTATACATTCTACGGATGAAGGAATCATCCAATCAGTGATAATATGAGAGGAATCGTGGGAAGATTATCATCATCGTTCCAATCTTCTAGATGACAATGAAGATTATTCAAACAAGTTAAAACACCCATCAATTGTTGATTTCATGTCGAATTCTGTTAGAATAGAAACTGTAGATTCTGAGCGTAATTTGTCCAACATAGAAGAAACAATTTCTATAAAAATTTCAACCAAGCCTAATATTGTAGATAACATTCATGCCAGCAAATCCTGTTCCCCATTGGAACTTAATAATTATCGTTCTCTATTTCATGAATTTAGAGAATTTATTGCATGGTCTTACGAGGAGATGTCAGGAATTGACTCAAGCATTGTTGAACATGAGATTAAAATGTACCCTGATGTCAAACCAGTACGACAGCGGCTTTGACCTGTTCATCCTAAGAAAGTCGTTTCCATTAAAGAAGAGGTTGAAAAACATTTGCATGTTGGCTTCATTTTCCCTGTACCTCTTACTGACAGGGTATCTAGCATTGTTCCAGTAATGAAAAAACAAGGGACAATTCAAGTGTGCATCGATTATAGGGATGTAAATCAAGCACGTACAAAAGACAATTATCCTACACCCTTTATTGACCATATTATTGACGAATGTGCCGGATGTGAAATCTTTTTGTTCATGGATGGATTTTTTGGCTACAATCAAATCAATATCCGCCCACAGGACCAATCTAAAACAGCTTTTATATGTCCTTGGGGCACATTTTCCTATCAAAAGTTACCTTTTGGTTTGAAAAATGCAGGGGCTACATTTCAGAGGGCAATGAATTATGCCTTCCATGACATCAAGCATATTGTTCAACCTTATCTTGATGATTTACCTGTTCATTCACGAAAGCAGTCTGATCACCCGCAACATTTGAGAGCAGTATTTTTATGGTGCTAACACTACAAGATAAGACTCAATCCACATAAGTGTGTGTTTTGTGTTGGCTCTGGTCGATTGCTTGGATTCGTAGTCTCAAAAGATGGAATTTGACTCGATCCAATTAGGGTTAAGGTAATCCTTGACTTGCCT
The DNA here is from genome assembly GCA_031772625.1 of Pinus tabuliformis. Lineage (NCBI taxonomy): Eukaryota > Viridiplantae > Streptophyta > Pinopsida > Pinales > Pinaceae > Pinus > Pinus tabuliformis. The sequence continues at coordinate 110,536,604 of CM062815.1, read as the reverse complement.
CTACCTTCAAACTTGTTACAGTTACAGGGAATTCAAGGGAAGGCAAACTTTCTGAGGAGGTTCATTCCAAACTATGCTGAGTTGGCTAAAGGTTTTACACGTCTATTGAAGAAAGAGGTACCCTTCCATTGGGATCAGGTTGTGCAAGCTTCCTTTGATGCTCTCAAAGATTCCCTGATTAGAGCATCATTAATGTATGCCCCAAACTATCAAAAAGACTATTACCTGTATCTCGCTGCTACAGATACAACCATTGGTATGGTTTTAGTCCAAGAAGAAAGTGGAATTGAACATCCTATTTATTACTTGAGTCGTAATCTCAATGATACAGAAAGTAAGTATTCCTACGTCGAAAAGTTAGCTTTGGCAGCCGTTCAAGCTATACAGATATTTCGTCATTACATCCTCCTCTGTAAAACTACCATTATATCAGATTGCAACCCTATGACATACATTTTGTCACATCAATTGCTGGGGGGGAAATATTCAAAATGGATAGTAATTTTGCAGGAGTTTGATTTGGAGTTCATCAAATCTAAATCAAAGAAATATCTTATCTTCGTCGAATTACTTTGTGATCTTCCCTCATCCTCCAATGATTTAACATCAAAAGCATCAATCTTGGATGATTATTTGTTTCTTATCTCGTCAAGTGATCCATGGTATGGAGATATACTGATCTATCTCCAGACCCAAGATTTTCGGCCTAATACCTCTCGCTCTGAACAACGAAATACTCGATACCAAGCCAAATATTATTTGATCATTGGTGATACACTTTATCGTCGTGGTGTCGATACAATTTTACGTAGGTGCCTCACTCATGAGGAAGCTGAAAAAGCTTTGAATGAATGTCATTAAGGTGCTTGTGGGGGGGCATTTATCTAGTTACACTACCACACATAGAATTCTCCATGCTGGTTACTTCTGGCCAACTATATTCAAAGATTGCATTATCGCTGTCATAAGTTGCCATGCTTGCCATATATTTGGCTGAAAAACCAGATTACCACCTGCACCACCGCATCTAGTCATTTTTGTTGGCCCATTCGCCAAATGGGCATTGACTTTATGACATGTAACCCTACCTCGGTCGGGGGGCATGGGTATATTATAGTCGCCGTTGACTAATTTACCAAATGGGATGAGGTGATGCTAACATTGAACAACAATGGTGAAACGTCTGCTTTATTTTTCTTCAACCATGTGGTTGCCAGGTTTGGTGTACCGCAAGCCATAGTTACAGATCATGGATCGCATTTTCACAATCACACGATGTTTGAGTTGACCGCCAAGTTAGGATTGTCACATGATAGTTCTACTCCATACTACCCACATGCTAATGGACAAGTTGAGGCTATCAACAAAGTCCTTAAACGCATGTTACAAAGAATGATTGGAGTTCATAAAATAAATTAGCATTTAATCATGTACTCGTCTCTATGGGCATATTGAACCTTGGTGAGAAATCCGACCGGATTTACACCCTTTCAATTGGTGTATGGTTTGGAAGCAGTGTTACCAATTCAATGTGAAATCTCATCTCTCAAACTTGCGATTGACCTACTACCCGACACTTCTAAAGAAGAAGCACGTTTCTTAGAGTTAATCCATCTGGATGAAACCCGTCGTGATGCTGCATTAGCTAACAAAGCGCACAAGAAACGTATTAAGGCAAAATATGATAAAAATGTCAAGCCTTGTGTCTTCTCAGAAGGTGACCTGATTTTGCTTTACGATCAAGAGTCTGATAAACTTGGCACAGGAAAATTTGAACCAATTTGGATGGGCCCTTACATTGTTAAGCATGTTTTGACGAAAGGTGCCTATGAGTTAGTAGACTATGATGGGATTCCATTGTCACAGCCTCAAAATGGGTTGTACCTTAAACGTTACTATGCTTAGTTAAGTGTAGTAAAACTCACTGTATATATGCTTTGATTGCATGTGTGTGTGTGTTTATTTTAGAGTTATTATTTGGTTAAGTAGTCCACTTTGCATTTGTTGCAGATGTCAAACTTTTCGGAATCATTTGTTGGTTACACTGATGGGGCTAGTCGTAGTACGCAGAATTTATCCTCTGCAGCATGGGCCATTTTCACTCCAAGCAGTGAGTTAGTGAGTTTTAGAGGGATATGTATTGGGACGATGGACAAACAATATCGCTAAGTATAGCGCATTGATTAAACTCCTCTTTGATGCCATTTCACTTGGCATACACCAAATCATCATTAGGCTAGACTCATAACTCGTTGTACTACAACTTACTAGCATTTATACTATTCGAAACCCAACAATTCATCGCATGTTCCTTAGAGTTCATATTTTGGAAAGGTATTTTGAGTTTATTAAATATCATCATATTTCCATAAATCTAAACACATTAACTGATTCTCTAGCAAATTATGTGTTAAATAGACATTTGCGACATATGTAAAGTAAATATTTTCAATTCACATCATCAATTGAATAGGATTGCATCACTTAACCATAATAAAACTCTGAAAGTAAAATAGATAATTGTGTTAAAAGTTTTTACAAATAGTTTGTGTCCAAGACAAAAATTGGTCATCTGACCCAAAAACTCAAAATGTATGCAAAAAACATCTAAGTAGACTAGTGTTGCTCATGATAACAGGTCACAACCTATGCTATCATACATAAGAGTCTCATCCAATGACTCGGCACACCAATGGTGTGGCACTGCAGTCGCATAGGCAACTCCTCGATCCAGACATCCGAAATGCCTAAGGTCAAACCCTCTATGTGATCCTATAGCTCAGCCAATGTCTCGACTAAATCTAAGTCTCAGAGAACTGCTCTTCCAACAGGTCTCTGTGTTGGCCCACCCACCTGTCATTGGTGTCCCACAGGTCGAACAGGTCCAACATCTGCATACATTGAAAAAATGTTTTTTTTAGTATTGGAGATAATAAAAAAACACAAAAAAAGTAGAAACTTTAAAATCAAAAACACTTTGGTCAAACAATTTACCTATAGCACTCCACTGTGCTCCAACTGGTAACATCAAATCTGGATCACCACAGAAATCCATTCCTGAATATGGATATTCTGTGAAGGCCATATCCTGTCGATCAAACCACTCAAAGAATGCAGGGGTAAATGAGATCAATGACTGACCAGCATGTCTAGCCATAAGATCTACCCATCTCTGCATCCGTGGATCTCTAGGTCTAGATACTCCCAGTGAAATAAGTTGTGGCTGCATAAGTGGAATTCTCTCCAAGGCAAAAGAGATCAGGATCGACCCATAGCCAAAAAAAAATTTCTTTCCATTCTTTACCTTGGTCAGTTGTTCTTTCATGGATGAAAGAACTACCTCACACCAGTTGAACACTTTTGGCTTTAAACATTGTAAAGCATATTGCATATATGATCTGTTTTCCAAATGTAATGTTGCACTGCCAACCAGTTTGGTAAGGGTAAAGAGGATCATCCTCAATGGTAAATCAGTAACATTCCTGATATTAGTCTTTCCGTCTCTACTAGGTTGAGCTCCTTCCCGACAAAACTGTTGTATATAGTCTCTCATTGATTCACCTCCTCTAGTAAATCCTGATAGTGAGATGGGGGCACCTTGCCTCGACAGTCCAGTCAGAAAGTATATATCATCGATGGTAAAAGGGATCACTTTGTCCCTGATGTGAAAGGCCTGATCGTTAGGATCCCAAGAACGAACAAGGAACTTTGAAAGCTCAATTTGTTACCGCATGTTAGATAATAAAAAATACTTGAGTAACCCACAATTCCTTAGGGCCTCAACCGTAACTTGATTATTTAGGGCAATCATATCTTGTTCTTCATGCTTTCATTCTCTCCATATAATCACCATTTTGATCCGATGAATGTCTGTAATGCAACCATTAGACAAATTAGGATCCATTTTTTGCAAAAAGCATTGGAAAATTTGGGAGAAAACAACTGTGTAAATTTGGTTTTTGCACCCAGCACACCCCTCCCTTAGAGACAGTGCGCTGCAATGCATATAGCCTTCTGGGTGTGTGCAATGCAGCACACCTTTCGATATTGAAAGGGTGCGCTGATCCAGAGTTTAAAAAATGAAACCCTAGGGGCCTCAAAAACTCAAAATTTTGCTTAAAATTGAAAATAAATGGAATGAAATGAAAGAGAATAGAGATAGCTCCTACCTGGTCCGGATGGCACGAGGAATGGTCCACTGAATCCTCCACAATTAGCTAGTGAACTTCGAGGTAAAAACTGCTCCAGAGCACCAAAATCAAAGGGTAAAAGTGAAATGGTAAAAATGAATGGTAAAACTTGTTTTTATGTTTATTTCTTGCACATTGATCGAGTAAACATTAGTTTTTATTCATTTTTATCCATGAAACAGGTATTTTTAATCTATTTTGATGGTGTTTTGAGCAGGTTTAACAATTGAAATGTAGAATTTCATGTGCTCAAATGTAAATTGAACATTTTTTACCATAAAGCAAACTTTTATCTCTTTTTCGATCTTTGTTAAAAATGAAAAAGAAATGCCCTTGGAGTCCTCTTTAAGCTCTTTTCAGACTCTCTAAACATGAAAAGATTGCCGAGCGCTTGTCCTTTCCGGCTCGTTAAAGGACAGGAAACGATATCTCTCTCTTATTATTTTACGCTTTTTCAGACTTGAGAGATTAATCTACGAAAAAGAACTTGTGGAGTTTCCTTTTCGTCCCTTTTCAAACTCCCTAAACATGAAAAGGACCGAGTTATCTTTGTCGCTAAACTCATTAAAAACATCAAATAGCGACAAACTTGTCCATCTAGACAAGATCGAGTTTCACCTTTGCTAGACTCGTTAAAGCATCAAATGGCGATGGATTCACCTAAAGGGTGAAATTATACAACAAGCATATGATATCCTTCTCAAGCTTGATAAAAAATAAAGAGGCATTGGTCAGCAATGACTGGGGAAATGGGAAAAAGCCGAGAAAACTTTATGGTAGCAAGTCGCTCTTGAACATGACACTTTCACCTCATCACCGTGACTATGTGGATTGGGTCATTTAGCTTGATGGTTATCACACCGTTGGTATATCATACCATCCATTACTTTGTTTTGGGTCAATGCTACCAATTCATCTTAGTGTCGCTGACATGTTCAAGAGAAATCATTCAGTTCAAACTTCATCTTTTGCAATACTGTAAACCTTCATTTTCATGACTGCCATTCCTGAACCTTGTGTCGTCAGTCGATTTTTCATCTCCAGAATAATTTACCTCATTTTGTGTCGTTGATGTGGGATACATCAAGGCCCTCTTGTGATGAGTCGCTTATTGTCGACATCAACACATCATCCAAGAAGTTGACTTAGAAACACCCCTTCAGTACCTTGAGGCTTGCATACATCAATGGCAGGTTTCTTGCTTTCGGCGATAGGTTGACATCACTGGCCTTCGACCAAAAGACTTTTTATGGTGTTCGACATCAAATCATTTATTCACACCATGCGAAATGTATTGTAGTACCTTGAGGGTCATCATCATTATCGGTGATTCCTCTCGTGTCTGTTAACGACTTACATCATTGGCTGGTAATCAGACGATGTCTTCCCATGTTCGACTTCAGAACATCTATTCACATGGTTAGACTTGTACTTGAGAAAAATATTGAACGAGATTGAAGACCCCGGATCTAGTTTCATCCATCCGGGCTGCGATATTTTCAAGAGTACTAAATCAAATGTACAATGGCCTTACATTCATGGTCATCCATTCATGGGTCTATATTTGTAGATGAATATATTTGTACATGTAATGAAAGTTTATAAGCTGAGCATGGGTATGCCTTCCCTCAGCAAGTTCATGAGAAAAAATAAAATTATCATGATATATGTATTGTAATTGATGCAGGTCACCTTCTGCTTTGAAACCTCCTCTCCACATGACAAAGCATTTCACTCGACATACATATTTACGACTTCATGCTTTAGGGGGCAACTGTTATGGATCCATTTGGGCACATCAACCCCAACTTACAGATCAATACTATTAGGGTCCATCAACCCCTAATTCAGTTGTTACATGCCCTAAAGAAGTCAACCATCAGAATGCCTAGCTTCCTAAGAAGTTTCAAGACCAAAATCATCCAAAAACTACCTCTAAGAAGATCAGTGCAGGTAGGCCTTCATTAGGGTGCCCTACAATGCAAATCATACACTGATAGGGTGCTATGCAATGCACTTGGTCCCTCTTTGGCCTACGTTGGGCGAATTTGACTGAATTTCCGTGACGGTTTAAAAGATTCCTTATCCATTAGATGCCTCTAGAAGTTTCTCAAGGCTATCTATTCCTTTGAGCTCATATTTGGATAAGGAAGGGAGTTAAGGAGCATCAATCCCTTATCTCTTCCTCCATGGAACTAAATTCTAAGTTTGGGAGGGCATTCATTATCACCATTTATGACATAACTTCCTTCATTCACCTATCAAAATACCACTCATCTAAGTGATCAGGGGCTGGAAATTATTGAATTATAAGGAGATGCTATTAGTATGAGACTTGAGTTGATTTCAAGTATTGTAAAGATGTCAAAATGTCCTGCTTGTTATGAGGAGAGGATGGGATTTAAATGGAGGAGTGATGTTGAATCGAGCAATGGGTTGTAACTCTTCCTTTTACTAATAAAGTGATCAAAGCTTTTTCCATATGCTTGTGTTATTCATTTACACTTTCATATGTGTATCATGTACTTGATTCCATGCTATGTTTAATCAATAGATCATTATCATATGCTTTGATTCGTTGTTGTCTTCTGTCTGTGTGCAGGTACTCTTCAAGCGGATTAAGTACAGAGAGGAGCGACAGAGCTGGTCAAGGGAGATAAGGAGCAAGTGAAAGCTGCAGGTAGGATTTTTTGCCTCTTATTTTATCTATTGATCATAGGAAAAGTAGAGAATTCTTTGCACTGTTGTTCTAGACTTAGCTACTAGTCTAGGGGTTTAAGCGTTTATCAGTAGACACTAAAACTTCCCAAAACAATCCGAAGAGGCATGCAATAGCAAGAGAGCCAAGTTATCCTAGAGAGGTAGTGCAAAGGCTCTGCCCAATAGCTTCAGTTGCCAGATCAATTTTATGGTGAGGGAAATCGTTCTCAGTTCCAGAGGTCAGGAAGAGGTTCCAGAAGGCTAAAGAGATGATTTCCATAGCAACTAGAGGCAGAATGAATTCATCATTGGAAGTTTCGAGCCACACGTGTGGCAGACAACGTAGAGGTAGCGCAGAAGAGGTTCATGCTCGATTTTGGACGACCATATTTCTGAAGGCAAGTCATGTCAAAGATTGTGTGTGGGATAAGGGAAATTCCTTTTAGTATTTTTCTCATATTTTCTTGTTGTGGATTTCCAGTTTTAGGCATCCAGATTGTACTTGGACTTTTCACTGTTGCATAATATTAAAACCCTCATCTGCTGCACTGGTTTTCCCAAGTTGGGTTTTTCTAGGGACTTTTGTCCAAAAATGATTGTGTTATTTTTATATCTGTGTGCTACCATTTCTTCCAGCTTTTATTCTTCTGCGATTTTAATTGTGTAGGTTGCAGTGTCATTTATTCAATATTGGTAGTAGCAAACAACAAATAAATTGTTAAATAAAATTAACAATTAGGAGAATAATTTCCAGTTGTTGCAATAAGATTTCGGTCTAGGAATTTTTACATGGTATGAGAGCATAGTTGATCAGCCAGAGAGATCAAAGGTGAAAGGGAGAAATTTAACTGCTCAGTGTGGGCAGCAGGCTGAAATTCCCAAGGGCAATGTAGTTCTTTTGCAAAGAGGTCGAGTTGCTTGAGGAAGTTCGATTTTTCTGAGAGAGGGGAAGAAAAATTCGATTCTTCCAAATAAAGTGATTCCAAAGGAGAGGGAGCATCTCATATTTTTCATTGGGAATATCTATAGCTGGATGCAGTGGCTTTTGTAGCAGTTTTCTAGAGCAAAGGCAACATTGGGTGGAAGGAAGAAGAGAACACACTTTGGGAATATTTTCCTCCAGGAACTTATAGTCTCAAGAAGTTCAATTTTTCCTTGCAGATTAGCAGTCACTGTGAGTAGGTATTCTCACTAGAAAGGAGTGTAAATAGCAGAGCAGTAGCTGAGTAGAAGGAAAGAGGATATTTTTGACATTTTCTTGAGATGCCCACTACTAGGCTTAGTGATCATGACAAGTTGGATGGGGATTCCAACTATGTAATCTAGAAGGGAAGGATGTCCTTCCTTCTAGATGAGTTTGGACTGAAAACATATATTGAGGCAGTGGTAGCAGTTCCCACGGATGTAGATCAACTGAAGGAGTACAAAAAGGAAATGGAATGGGTGAAGAGGTTGATCCTAGATGGAGATTGAGATCATGTTGTTTCACATATAGATGGCAAAGATACTGCTAAGGAGATGTGGGATTCTCTTCCCACATTGTATTAGGGTACTTCCGAGCAATGGAAGATGTACCTCGAGGAGAATTTGAGGCTCATCTAGATGCAAAAGTGGGAAGGCATAAACCCCTTCCTCACTAGGATGCAGGAGGTATGGGACCAGTTGTCATTTGTTGGGCTAGTGACTCAACCTATAGAGCTTGTGATATTGGCACTCAATTGTGTTTCCAAGGACTAGCAGATCTTCTTCCAAAGCATATTGGGTAGAGACAAGCTACCAGATGGGGACAAGATGTGGGATGACTTATAACAAGAGGAATTGAGGTGAGATTTTCTAAAGAGCTCCATCAATGGTAGCAGTAGTGGACAGAAGGAGGTGAATGAGGAGGAGCATGTGGTCCTTGCATCAAAGGGTCCCAATCAAGGATAGGTGGAGTAGAGGAAGAAGAATAAGGACTTGTCGAAGGTCAAGTGCTTCACATGTGGTGAGATTGGTAATTATAGTACCTAGTGTCCTCTCAGGAAGAAGGATAAGGACAAGAAGCAAGACTAGTAGGATGGAGGAAGTCTTCACCATCTTTGCTGCTATACCTCTAGGAGTGAGGTCGGGTGACTTGGTGTTGTAGCTCAAGATCGCTCCATATGGGAAGGATCCTTGAGGGGTCCACCTCATAGATCAATACCTTGCCACAGGGGGCCCAAAATATTTAATAGCAGGATGGATCAGTGATAGTTGAAGTAGTCAGATTCTAGAGTGATGATTGTAGAGACTAGTAGCAGTCAGATGCTGGGGAACGCAATATAAAGTTGGAAGCAGTGCAGTGCACATAGATCAGAGTTAGCAGAAGCAAAGACTATTCAGTGACAGTTGAGATACTCGCAGTAGTCAGAGAATCAGGTGACAGATGAATCATATTGATCATAGTTGATTCAGTATCTTGGATGGTTTTCAGTTGTAGATGTTGCAAATTCAGCAGCAACGGATGAGAGGAAGTTGCAGTGCAGATGCAATGTTGGAAGCAATTCAGCAGGGTTAGAAGAAGCACAGATGCAGTGTATATCAGAGTTGTGTAGTAGTTGGTGGGTAGTATGGTCAAACATCAGCAATGTGATAGGAGATGATGCAGAGACAAGGTGTTGCTACATGGGGTGCAATAGCATTAGAACACATTCCTCGCTTACAGGGAGTGTTATTTTTTGTAGAATCGGATGCTTTCTAGCCTTGAAATTTTATGGAGTGGATAGAATACATGAGATATCCAAAACTGAGAAATCATTTCTTGGAATTCCTCCAATAAATGACGTAATTAGATTATTAACCAGTTTTTAAATATTCCATAAGTCAAAACTTAGGGAATATGGTTAATTAATTAGTATTAATTAAGTCAACATGAGAATCATCTAGAAACTCACACAAATCTATCCATAGAAGATCCTATCCATTGATTAAGTTTTAATCTCGGTTGTTCGTGCAACAACAGAGGACTATAAGAGGAGGTTGATGTGTGATGGAGAAGATGCTTGGGAGGTTCAATTTATGAGTAGATCAATTTCTAGAGTAGCAGCAGTCATTTACTAGAGAGATATCTAGAAATCGAAGCAGTGTGAGAGAGGAAGGGACAATGATCCAGAGGAAATATTTCCATATTTAGAGAGGCAACATAGAGGATTTGCATAGTAGCTTCAGTAGGAAGATCAATTTGTCGGTGAGGAAAATCCTTCTCAATTCCAGAGGCCAAGAAGAGGTTCCAGAAGGCTAGAGAGACAATTTCCTTAGCAGCTGGAGGCAAAATGACTTCATCAATGGCAATTTCTAGCCACAAGTGTGGCAGACAGTGCAGAGGCAGCGCAAAAGAGGCTCGTGTTGGGGTTTCGACGACCATATTTTTGAAGGAAAGTCATGCCAGAGATTACTTGTGGGAGAAGGGAAATTGCCTTCAGCGTTTTTCCTGAAGTTTCTTGCTGTGGATTTCTAGTTTCATGCATCCAAATTATACTCATATTTTGCACAATATTAAAACCCTCATATTCTGCACCGGTTTTCCCAAGTTGGGTTTTTCTGAGGACTTTTGTCCAAAAATAGTTGTTTTATTTTTATGTGTGTGTGCTAGCATTTCTTCCAGCGTTTATTCTTCCATAGTTTTAATTTTGTAGGATAGTGTGATTTATTCAGTATTTGTTGTAGAAAACAACAAATAAATTGTTAAATAAAATTAACAATTAGGAGAATAATTTCCAGTTGCTGCAATAAGATTTTGGTTTAGGAATTTTCACATAAACACTTTCACATTAATGTATAGATCAAGAAGACAAAGACTAATGTTTTTTTTTTTACTCGGACTCATATGGAATCATATTAAAATAGATTTGGTCAATAAATTGAGATTGCAAGTTCATGATCATCTAAGCCCTTATATATTGGGATTGGAAAATAGGGATGTTGAGTTAAAGGTAACCAGTGTTGATTTTATTGATGAAGTAGAACAAGATGTAGTTCCCCTTTATGTATGTGGAGTGGTGCTTGGAATTCCCTAAACTTACATGCAAGATGCAATATTCATGTGAAGATCCAACTAGTACCAAATCATTGTTGTTGTTGCAACAAACACCCTCCAAAATTTTGTCTACACTTGAATTTTGGAGCCTACTGTGGATCTTTTTATTTTTCATTCCATAGCCACTTTATGGTTGATTTATGCTATGTTAAGTTTTTTGGTCTTCTTCTCAAATTCTAAGTGTCAAATTCGCCTGCTTATGCATGCTCAATTCTTGAATAATTCAAAAGTGCACTTCTCTTGATGCAAGCTTACATAAACGATGCACTTCTCTTGGAAGTAAGGCTCGCGCAATCACTAGTGATAGTGACTATGAAATTCATAAGCATAGTGTACTTTGTAATACATATCGGCATTTAGTTTGGACTTTCAAGTGCTAGTCTCTTACTTTTGGTTGTGATTGTACTTCTATTTCAATGAGTTTTTCTAACTGCCGCTTTTGCACACCTTCGCTTTTGAAAGTGTTTCTTTCATGTCTTTGACTATCAATTTTTATTTTTTTCACTTTAATAAGTTTTATTTTCATGTTATCTTCGCTTTGGCATGTGTTGTTTTCAATTTCATTCACAGTTTGCAAGTGTCGCTTGAAATTTTCTCTTACTGTCACAAGTGTCATATTTTGGCATGGGAAGTGTAGCAAATTGTAAAAGTAGAATTTTGGTTCATTTTATGAGGAAAATTTGATACCAATGGGTCCTATTTACCATGCAGACATGTACTAGACCCATTCCCAAAGTTTCATGCACTGTTTACTAGTGTTGTCATTGTCATCACAAAGTGTATCTTAAGCATCGTGCTAGTTGAAGGGAGTCAATTGTACATTCTTAAAGGGCAGTGTTGACACATTCTCATACACTAATGTGTCCTATTAATCATAAGGAAATACATCAGAAATATTCCCCAATTATTGAGCATTTTTGTACGAGTGTTGTCACTAGCGTCGCAAAGTGTACCCTAAATGTCGCACTTCGAGGCGGTTGTTGTATTGTCATTGCATTGAGGGGATCATGTTGTTCTTGTGTACTAAGTGTTCAATGTTGTGTCGTAAATTGTTTTGAGTGTGTGTGATCATTCATAAGTTTAATATTGGTCTCACTTCTACCTTATTGATCTCGCACATAGCCAAATCCTAAAAAGATTTCTTCCCAACCAACTTAACCCAACTCATCCTCCTTGAACTACACATTTCTGAGTAACAAGGCTCAAGATCCTCCCTTGCCTCCTAAAATTGTGAATTTAAAGTGAATACATGATTAAAAAATATGAAATTAGCATTGTTTCATTTATGTGTGTGTGTGTTATGAGTTTTGCAACATGTGTAGATCATTTGGAAGCTTCCAAGGCACCCTTATGTGGCCTCCCAAGATCAAATTCGAATTTCAACTCAAGAGGTGGACCATATTCCAAGGAGAAATATCATGGAGACCTTTACGAGTAATGGGATTTGTATCTAGTATTTAGGGATAAGTTGAGACAAGTATGGATCTAGTAGATATTTAAGGGATCTACATTTATTGAGTAGATATCCTTAATTCATGTATAAATAGGAGGAGCATCCTTCAAAGGAGGCTAACAGTTATCAATTATTCATTACCATCAGATTTATGATTGTTCATTCAGCATGAATAATATCATTTTCTCCAACTCATGTGTTATGAGTGTTGTTTGATTCTTAAGATGTGATAGTTGTTCTTGTGTGCTCATTGAGGAATGGAAGGATCCCCATCAACCACAATTTGCATACAACTATAACATAGTTTGATTTATGTTATTTCCTTTCATGCAAGTATGCTTTACTTTCTATCAGTGTGATTTTCTTTTTGCAAGTTTGATTCACTTTCTTACATTTGATTTGATTGTCATTAAACTGCTTGCTTACTAGCTATCTCGGTTTGCTTGCTTTACAACTAAATCACTAGTTGCTATTTACTACTTTCTGGATAATTTACTGCTTTCTATATTATCATAGTTTGCTTCTTATAGTTGTTCATAGATTAGTTTTCGTTAGAATAGTTTAGAAAGGCCATGGTGTTAATTCATTCATTCCAGCTTTAGAATTTAATTTAGTTTTATTGCATGAGATTTCTTTTGCAGTTTTCTTTAGTTATATTTGTAATATGCATTTCCTTTCTCTCTTTCCATCCTAAACAAACATTCTACAATAGTTTCATCTGAGGTCCCATATATTTTGGTTTTCTTCTAATTTTATGAAACTTTTGATTGACATATTAAAATGACGAGGGATTTAGCATACCATTAAAATGCCCTACATTTTTGGCATCATTGTCGGGGAAGCATACTTAGATGTAACTAGTTATGAAGATTGTTTAGAAAGCATTTTCATTAGGTTTATTTGCATTTAGACAGAAATTAGAAAAGATAAAACATTCATAAAACAAAACCCCCATTCACTAAAAAAGAAAACATAAAAAAACCATCCATATCATGAATTCCTAGTTTTGCAGGTAGAAGAAATGGATGGAGATGGTGAAGATGAGGAAGATCCTTTTGGATTTTCCATTCAAGAAATTGATATCAATGTTCATATGAAGAACATCTCTCCATCTGTACTTCCTATATTCAATGGTATGAGATCAGAAGGCCCGAAAACTTTTCTATTTGAATTTGAAATAATTTGTAGATCTTATGGCTACTTATTACACATTCAAAAGTTGAATTTGTTTCTGGCAACATTGAAGGATAAAGCTCTTAAATGGTTCATGACTTTAGGAAAAAATTCTATAAGGACATGGGATGATATGAAAAGAGTATTTTTGGAAAAATACAAAGATTATTGTATAAACCATGACCTTAGAAATCAAGTCTTTAAGATGAACCAAAAAGAGGATGAAAGATTAGAAGATTTAGTGGAGAGATTTACATATCATGTCAAAAGAGATAAATTGCATAATTTAGGATCAGACACATTAAAAATTCTCCTACTAAATTCTATAAGGGATGAATGGATTGATCTTCTTAACCTGGTGGGAAAAGGAGATGTTTCACAATTGTCATTTCAAGAGATTTGTGAATTATGTAAGAACATATCAAGAGGAAAAGAAAAGTATGCAAGATCCCCTCAGGATCCTGTTATGGAAAGAGTAGGTAAGTCGACATCAGTATTGGTAAGTCAAATTGAACTTAACAATTTTCTAGACATTTTTGGTAATTTAAAAGAACAAATTGATATGCTAAGAATGGAAAACAAGCAAATAATTGAGAATGTTGCTTCATTTATGTTTTGCCCTAAATGCAAAAAGAAACATGATTTGCATGAATGTCCACTTGATAACATTAAAATGTATGAAATTTGTGCAGGATCACATACTACTAAAGATTGTCCATCATTACCGGGGTTAAAGGCAGTTTACCAAGGAGAAAATCAAATGTTGGAACAATCTTGTTATGGTGCTCCAAAAAGATCATGGCAACCTCGTCAACCTAGTATGATGCAAGATCTTACTTCTCAATTTCAAGGTTATGCACAACAATCTCAAAGTAATTGGAAAACACCCTTGCCTTGGGAATCGTGGCCATCTCAATCCCAACCTCAAAAACAATATTGGAAACAAGGTTGGCAAGGGCCTTACAGAAGAAATCCACTGTATCCTCAATCTTTTCCTCACTATCCTCAATGCCAAGCTCAATTCTATTCATATTATTCACCTCCACCACAACATCCATTTCATGCTCAATTGACCTCAATTCAACCATTACCATTCACACAAGTACCCCAAAGATCCATTTCCACTCCATTACCTGCACAACCATTTGGAATCCCCAACAATAAAACACCTCAACCCACTCATAATGTTGAGGTACTGCAAGATAAAGCACCAATTTCCATTGAAGAACAACAATCAGAAGAAGAAAAATATTCAGGTAACTTCCAAGAATCATGGATGCATGTTAAAGAAGTAAATTTGTTGAAACCTGAGTGTCATGCAGGTCTATCACCTGATTCTATGAATGAAGATCACATCTCTGAAGACTTGCGTGGCATGATATCAGAAAATCAAGGAAGACAAGATTACATTGAATCTTGGTTTAACACAGTTATCAGATCTCATGATTCCATTCTTCGGTATCTTCTAACATTATTCAAATCAAGGCAGTTGGTCTCTCATCCATGGGTACGTATCGAAGAATATATTTCAAACCCGCATATGAGCATATCTATCACTTTGTTACACACATGGCTCCATTGGAAACATTCATATACTTAAAAATTAAAAAATTCAAGTAGATAAATTAGGAAAAATAAAATCAAGCTTGATTGCATATTTTTTAAGCTTGATTGCATTTTTTTTAGGTTCTTAATTGCATTTTTATTTAGAATTTAGAATTTTTAGATTGTATTTATTTTCATGCATTTTAATAATTTGACAAAAAAGAATTATAAAAAAAAAAATACAATTTAAACAAATAAACACAAAATAAAACAAAACAATTAAAAAAAAATCTTTGTTAATAATTAAAATAAATTTTAATTTTCTTTAAAAAAAAATTGCTTTTTCTTCTCATTATTGTTCCGTTTTAAATTAAAACACACACACACACACACACATATATATATACAAAATGAAAAACGATCTAACAAATTCCCTATCTTCGAGTGCAATTCGAATTCTATTCTCTCCTTCCCACATAGAAAAATCGAGACAGTAAATACCATCCCTATGAGTGTTCTTCAAGCATGATTGACCAAGGCTTCTACTACTCTTCTGATCTGATAAATTCAACAGGCTCTTTTTTTTACTGACAATAAGAAGCATCTCCTGGTCTTCGTTGAAGCACATGTCTATTGCTCATTGTGAGGTGCATCAAAATATCATACCCAATATCTTGTTCTCTCTTCTGATCATTCCAATAGTTATGATGATGGTGAAATCAGAACACGCTGCTCCGATTTGCAAAATCATTTTGATTGACCCATTCACCACAGAGCTAAAGCCGCTTTCTTTTTATCTTCTTATTGCGCTAGGTTCGATTCAAATTGGATTCACCAACTAGCTGAGCTTTCCCTCCTCCAGTTCTAGCCCAATATATTACATCATATCTGGTTGGCGATTTGTAGGGAGCAGTTCAATTGGAGGAATAAAACTCAAGAGATATTGGACTTCTATACAGAGCATAACTATTGGCATTATGATGTATCTATTGTACTTGATGGCAACCCACTTGTAGCAGAACAACTCTCTTGTATATGGTAACTAGATGAATCTACAGAAGAGATATCAGATGTGACAGAATGCATGACAGGAGTGTTTACAAATGTGATGAAATGCAGGGCAACTTCAAGGAATCAGTTCAGAAAGCAACTCACTCAGATGACAGATCACAGTACTGCAGGTTAACAACACAGAGTTATAGATCAGACTACACAGAATGAAGAAAGAGAGGTATACGCAGGTTCACCATTGACCAAGTCGCGTATACACGCAGGTTTACTGTATACAAGTCACATATACATACACATGCACTTTCATGAAAGGAAAAGCGCGTATACCTTGGAAAACTAAATGTTTGGTCCGAAGTATTTGGTCCATGGTATTTTGATCCATGGTATTGGTCCAAGGTATCGGGTCCGAGGTATTGACCCTAGGTATTTGGTCCAAGGTATTGGTCCTAAGTGGTTTTGGTCCATGGTATTGAGAAAGGCCTAAAACTATAAAAGGAGGAGAAGATCATTAGGCCAGGTGTGCAAGTATCGAATATCTGATATAGTGTGAGATCTAATATGCAGGTTATTGGCTTATGGTGTCATGCTTGATCTGAACCGAGGAAGAACCTTAGCGCTTGATGAAGGATAAGATCTAATGATGTATCAAGATCTTAAGGCTTGAAGTGAATTATCTTTATGTGGTTTGATCATGTATCTGAATAACTAGCGCATGTTGTAGTCTGTAAATATGATGATCTAGGTATGATTGAAGTCTAGAACAATTGTTATGTTTAAATCATCTTTTACAGATCTGTACGCAAGTTCACTTTAGAAAAGAAGCGTATACACGCTGGTTCTACATATCAAAACAGTGTATACATCATAAATTTGATTTGCAGATCTGTACGCTGGTTCGCTTTGAGGAAAGCACGTATGCATGCAGGTTCGACACATGGAAGTAGCATATACCTTATAAAATATGTTTTAGTTGCTTCTGTTTGCTATTGCAGTGTTCTAGGTTATTGCTTGGGTTCTGGTTACTGTATTCTAGTGACAACATTCTGAATGATCAGAGTGATTGATTGATTCGGTTATGGTTGGTTCAAAAGGAGATTGGTTGATGTAGATATATTTGATGATTGAATGATGTTGTTGATGGATCCAGTCTGAAAATTTATGAAACATGGTCCCTGGAAGAAAAGAGAAGGTTGTAGCCTTTTGTAGGCCGGCACCTACGTACTAGTAAACATATCAGCTAGTACAAGAGCTAGGGGGTTGTAGCTCCCTTCAAGTAGAAGCTGGAGAATAAGAGAAGGTTGTAGCCTTCTGTAGGTAGAAGCCTGCGTATTGGTATAAGACTACACCAGTACAAAAATTGTAAACATAATTCTCTTATTATTAAAAGAAGACAGAGACGATTGTAGCAAGTGGTTTTCACCCACATTGGGTTTCCACCTTATATCTTAGTGTTCATGTGTGTCTCTTATGTGTGATGATCTGTTCTGTTTTTACTACACCTGGTTACTATTTATATGGTTCTGATGCACTGATTAAAGATCAATATATGATGAATTAATTGAATCATAAGTTAGTTGGATATATGCTAGTTGCATTAAACACAATTGCGTGTACACGCAAGTTCCCTTAACTGAAGTAGCGTATATGAATATGATTATGCAAATGAAAAATTATTAGTTTGATAATACTGATTCACCCCCCCTCTCAGTATTATTTCCAACAATTGGTATCAGAGCAGGTCCTTCAGAAGAAGCTTGATCGCTTGAAGGAAGATCCATCATCATGAGTAATCAAGAAAGTGGGGGATCCATCAGACCGCCAATCTTTGATGGGAGAAACTTTGTTTATTGGAAGGTAAGAACCACAACCTATCTTCAATCTCTTGGAACAGATGTCTGGGAAATCGTGGAAGGAGGATATACATTTCCATCAGCAATTCCTATAGATGCAACAGGTAAAAACCAATATGAAACCAATGGCAAGGCTATCAATACATTATTGGGAAGTCTATCACAATCAGAGTTTGTCAAAGTTATGCAGCTCAAATCAGCCAAAGAAATATGGGACAAAATCGTTCTAAGCTACGAAGGAGACTCTCAGGTAAAACGTGCTAAACTACAAACTCTCAGAATTCAATATGAAACTCTCAAGATGCACAATGATGAAAGTGTAGCTAGTTACTTCTTACGTATAGATGAGATTGCTAATTGCATGAAGAATCTGGGTGAAGAGATAAAGAAAGTTACCTTAGTTGAAAAAGTTTTAAGATCCTTATCTACTAAATTTGAATCAAAAGTATCTGCCATAGAAAAAAAGCAGGATCTACAAACTATTACTATGACACAGCTTCACAGAATCTTAACTTCCTTTGAGATGAGAAAAGGAGGTCCATCAGATATGAGAGAAGCCGCAAATGCAGCTTCACCCTAGAAGGTTGCAGGAATGTTTTCAATCATCCAGGAATTTTCTCATTTTTCTGAAGACGGTACTGATTAAATTCAAAGATTGGACTCATTATTTTCATAGTTGTGTACACCTATCAGGATTTTTAGATGCAGGAAATGTGTAATTATGTAGTTGAACAACAATTGTGTAGATGAATAATAATTCTGCAAATGAACAACAATTCTGCAACTCTATATTTAATTCAATGATTTATTTTGTGACAATGCATTCTAATCAAAATTCATGAGTAACATGCCATATCATTTTCCTACTTCATCCTTCACATCAACATCATGTTCCCATGCCACACTTAAGCATGACAATTTTCACTATTTCACCCAAATTTCAAATCATCCTAACGTTCTCACACAACATCGGATTTCGACGATTCAAGTGTTGTTGGAAAGATATCGATGAGATCTACACAATGAGAAATATTTCAAAAAAATTTGAAATAGTGAAAGAATGAAGAAATTGCTGATAAGACATGACAGGTAACCTGAGGCACTAGTTTTGAAATAGGTAAAAATTCATTTGATTTTATTTCCTAAATTTGTTTTATTAGTACCAATTCTCATTTTTTTTGTAAATGTCATAAATAGAGAGATTAATCACCTATTTCTTTTGATAATATTACATTTCACTGCAGAAAAAGTACTAAGTTTTTGCAGGTTCCAGGAAGATAAAAAGATGGACACAAATAAACAGTGTCTCTCAAGGACCACATTTCTTTCAAAAGGACATGATCAGAGAAATATCAAAGATGAAATATCCAAGAATTAGCACATGATTTTGGATAAATAATGACGAATCAGATCCATTACATCATTTGGAAGCCTTTCAGATACCAGTCTTACCATTGCATTCCTACTTATTCAGTCAATAAAATCTTCATTTCATTTTCCTTCACAATCATTTTCCTGCGTCACTTTCACTAAGCTGTAACCCAACAATCAAACATTCAGATCCTCTACAAAGATGATTGTTGGCTTGATGGGGCTTGACCCAGGTTCAGAGTTAATTAGCCAAACAAATCCCTACACTACTGGCCCTTTCGACATCAGCCCAGGGAGTGTGGACTGAAGGCTCACCCGAAGCAGTATGACGGGATCATGGAACCAAGTTTCCGCACCCTTGAGATGTCTGAGGGGTCGATTTAGTCTAACTGTGACTACCTTCGCGCAGGTCACTTCGCGCACTGTGCTGACCTGCGAGACCTTTGCGATCTGTTATAATCGCCTTTGCAAAGCCCTAACTAGGGGCTGAGGTGCTTTAGCGCTACTATGGTAGCGATTTGTGCTATTTCCCCAAACTATACCGCAGATCTTACTTATCTTCTTAAAGATCTTAGTTAACTTCGCTTATTCAGATACTTTACCTCGCATTCACTTAATTAACACAGTCACATATGTTCGCGCATCATATAAACAATAGAAATGCAATTCATACCCAATACATTTAATGCAGAAAACAGGAACTAAATACAACAGGAACTAAATAAAACTTCTCTTTTCCAATGCTTCCAACTGTTACAGACTTGACTCGCCCTGCACACTCAGCAGGGATCCGCGCACTCAGTTGCAGACTACTAGGCCTCTGCGCACTCAGCTGCAGAGCTTTCTCCTACTCTACAACCCAATACTAGACTTTACACTTCAGATACTCTGCTATGCTTCTATTCCATGATCATCCATTGATTTATTCCCATTACTGATTTACACTTAGAGCCTCGCTCTATTTATACAATCCCATGGTTCGTGGACCATGGGTAGATCTCTACATCGCAAATTACATTACAAAATTGGGGGCGGACAACCCTATGACTCTTTTACAACTTCTCGCTCCATGCCCACAAAAGGCGGAGTCTTTTACATTGGGGTTACAATTTGTGACCAAAGTCTGGGCTCTAAGCCCCAAAACATCCCTTGGGGGATCCCGCGCCCAACAATGATTCATTACATTTGATTTCCATCTTTCAAATAAACCTTGATCCACTGCAAAAAAATTTCATTCATAGTCCTTCAAAATCATTCTTTCATGCTCACGTTAGATGATGGAGGATTCCTTAAGGCCTCCCTTCTAACAAGTCTTGGCCTATCAACATCAGCACATTATCTAGGTTCAAGGCTAGAGTCCTTAGTAGTACCTTGAGGCTTGTATGCCTTAATGACAGGCTCTCTCGCCAACAATCATGGGAATACACCAATGTCCCTTGATCGTTGGATCTTGCAAGTGGCTCGACATCAGCTCATCTATTCGCCCTTCGCAAGATGTACTTAGGTACCTTGGCACTCATTGACATTAATGGTGAGTTGCCTCGCATTGGTTAACAACATTCATCAATGGTCAGTAATCCAATGAATTCTCTTCATGCTCGACATCGACACATTTATTCGCATGACTAGAATTGTACTATCAGTTTTGTAACGATTGAAGACTACATCATTTCAGCAGTTTGCAACAGATCAATTTGTCATAACAACAATAAAGATTCAAACCTTGTCATCAACAAAGAGAACACAGAAGCATATCCAAATTCCTTTGTTTACATACTCCATGATCCGACAACATCAGTAGCCACACTCTTTAGCATCCACAACTCATGTACATTGAGGGTAAGTGAAGGTATGTGGTTTTCTAATTTTTAGTCATGCAATTCCTTAAAATGCTAAAATTGTAATTTTGGAAAATTCCTCATTTACACTCCCTTTCTCATATTGTCATAAACTGAAAAACACCTTTAGTTGGGGGGAAGGGACATCAATTCATATTCACATTTCATACACCATCACACATTTTCATTTCATTCCAACTCGCATATTCTTTCCAATCAACTATTGTTGCAGTATGATTCCAAAAGATTATATGCTTTGCAAATTATCAATTCATTGATAGTTATTATAGGACTTGAAAAGAAAATTCTCAATGTTTTCATGAACTTTGATGCAACAAAAAATAAAAAGCATTGTTACACAAGAACCAATGCTCAAAATTTCGGTTGTCACACAAGAACCAACCATCAAAAATATATGTTGCAATCAAATGTATTACACTTTTCAAAACAAAAATGATGACACAAAGTTTGCAGAGAATCCATACAAGCAAAAGCTCGTAAAGAAGCAAAGCATTTCAAAAAAAAAAACAGCTTTTGGATAACTGAATCAATTCAATAGTTGCATGAGGACATGTAACAACTTCAGTTGGGGCGTATGTTGAGTCTCAAAATTGTCTTCCATATTCATCCCTATTTCCATCCTTTCATAAACCATTTAGCCCTCATTTCATAACTATCTAGCCTAAAACCCTACATCAAGTAACCATCTTCATGATTATATGGGTTAGGATCCTTGTTTTCCAAAGTTATTTATTTTATGTATTTAAAGTGAATTCATGATTAAAAACTGGGAAATTAACATGGTGTCATTTATATATGTGTGTGTGTGTGTGTGTGTGTGTGTGTGTGTGTGTGTTATGAGTTTTGTGACATGTGTAGCTCATTTGGAAGCTTCCAAGGCACCCTTATGTGGCCTTCCAAGATCAAATTCGAATTTCAACTCAAGAGGTGGACCATATTCCAAGGAGAAATATCATGGAGATCTTTATGAGTCATGGGATTTGTATCTAGTATTTAGGGATAAGTTGAGACAAGTATGGATCTAGTAGATATTTAAGGGATCTACATTTATTGAGTAGATATCCCTAATTCATGTATAAATAGGAGGAGCATCCTTCAAAGGAGGCTAACAATTGTCAGTTATTCATTACCATCAGATTTATGATTGTTCATTCACCATGAATAATATCATTTTCTCCAAATCATGAGTTATGAGTGTTGTTTGATTCTTAAGATGTGATAATTGTTCTTTTGTGCTCATTGAGGAATGGAAGGATCCCCATCAACCACAATCTGCATACAACTATAACATAGTTTGATTTTTGTTATTTCCTTTCATGCAAGTGTGCTTTAATTTCTATAAGTGTGATTTTCTTTCTGCAAGCTTGATTTACTTTCTTACATTTGATTTGATTGTCATTAAAATGCTTGCTTACTAGCTATCCTGGTTTGCTTGCTTTACAACTAAATCACTAGTTGTTATTTAATGCTTTCTAGATTAATTTACTACATTCTAGATTATCATAGTTTGCTTCTTATAGTTTTTCATTGATTGGTTTGCTTTTGAATAGTTTAGAAAGGCCATGACGTTAATTCATTCATTCCAGCTTTAGAATTTAATTTAGTTTTCTTGCATGAGATTTCTTTTGCAGTTTTCTTTAGTTATATTTGTAATATGCATTTCCTTTCTCTCTTTCCATCCTAAACAAAATTTCTACAATAGTTTCATCTGAGGTCCCATATATTTTGGTTTGCTTCTAAGTTTACGAAACCCTCGAGTTGACATATTAAAATGACAAGGGATTTAGCATACCATTAAAATGCCCTACAGGGATTACGATAAATCCTAATAGTGTACGTTTGTTGTTTGGGACTAGGAATCCCTTAATCGATCATGGTGGGATTTCGGTAAAGCCTGGTTGTGTAGGTGCTTGTTTCAGGCCTAAGAGTCCCTTGACTGGTTTTGGCGGGATTGCGGTAAAGCCTGAGAAAGTCCTAGTTGTTTTGTTGTGAGTCCCACATTCATGCTTGGAATATGGCACGAGGGTGATTACCTGAAAAAAATATTTGGTTCAGCCCAATGTATGCCCAAGTGGTATGTGTAAGTCCCTTACATTATTGGATTTATATATGTTAATAAGAGTTATCTTTCCTCTTATATTTCATGATTAATACTTGTTATTATGTGTCTTTGATGGATGTTCTATAATTGTTATTATTTTGGTTATATGCTAGAAATAAGCATGGTTTTATGACAGACTTTAGTTATGACTCTCATCATGTTTTTATTGGTAAATTAATGGTTAATGAATATATGACCTAATAGATATTAATGCAACTATTATGAGAGGGCATTAGACCTTCTTGATGGTTTTCACATAAGTATGAGACCCCTATGTTTAGATATGCATTTATGACTCGTAGATTACATGTTCACTATGTGTTTGACGAAATTCCTGTCATGGTTAGGCCTTTTTAGGTTAAGTTCTAGTATAAGATTTGCATTAATGGCTTTCTCCTTATGTCATTCATCATTCTGGAAAGTTCAATCAAGTTCTGGGTAGAGGTTTGGATCCTAGCCCTGAAAAAGTGGCTCAAATCTCAGGGCTGCATGCACAAAACTGGGTAATTTAGACTACAATCGTCGGGAGGCAGGGTTATCCATGCGACTGGAGGATTACAGTCATTGTCTTGACTTGTTATGCAAGCGATAAGGAGTCCAAGTCAGTGAAAAAGAAATTTAACTCGGAGTTTTGGCACCTAGGGTGATTGTATAGCTCCTGGGGGTCCTATAGCTCTTGAGGGAGGTCTGTAAAGTATCAGGTTGTTGATTCCACTTCCTTAACTGTACTTAGGAGGTTGATTCATATCATAGTAACACTTCATCACATATTTACCCCGGTCGACCGGTGAACTTGAGTAAGTGTGGGATGGGGGCATTAATACACACACACACACTTGGAATGAAAGCATGGGACAACCTAGAGTACTTCCTCACATTTCGTGGATGGTAAACTGAGTAAACTGCTGACTCTGATTATAGGGCCTTGCCTCAAAGGAATTGAGGAGAGTTGAACCTGTGATCAACAAAAATATCAAAGAACTTCACATCTAGCTCTACACCACTTGAGCTAACCCTTAGGACTAATATATTTCTATTATTTTAAATAATAAACATTATATATATATATATATATATATATATATATATATATATATATAATATATATATATATATATATATATATATATATATAATGTCTATTAACTTTAAAAATAATTATAAATAATCAAATTAAACATCAATTTACATTTCTTTTATATTTTAAAATATGTAAAATCATGAAACATTTAACCCTTTTCAACCATTATAAAGTTAAGTACATTTATGAAACTATGATATCAATTGATAAATAACTTTTATATTTTAAAATGGTCATAGATGAATGACTTACTTAATGCAATTGAATCCCAAAAAATGATATCTAATATAATGCAATGTGAAAACCCCCAATACTTAATTTAAACTTTTTAATAATTATAAAAACTTTTATTAATTTTTCAATGTAGTGTTAATGATTTTGATTGTTTATGGCATTTCTTTCAGTTTGTTTTATTAAGGATAAATTTGATTTTTGTATCATAAATTATGAAATGTATTTGTTAAAAATACATGTTATAAATAGTTTTTTAATTAAATTTTTTAATTTTTTTTTATAAATTATAATTATAAAAGTAATTTTATAGGTAAAAATTATTATAAATGTATATTTATTGAAAAAACTAAATTAGTGGCATAGAAATAAGTTTAAAGTCATAAAAAATATGTTAAATATCTTATAATAAGTTACTTTAATTGTATTTATTTCAAAGGCTAGAAAATAAAACATAAAAGAAAATGATAGCAAGGTAGAGTTTCCTACAAAGTCTTTTAGAACTAAAATATATGGTAATATAGACCATGATTAACTTGTAGGAGAATTGACCTAGGTGGGAGCTACTTGTTCATCATCCTTGCTGCTATGGAAGTCCATATTGACAAGTTTTTTGGTCAACACTGAAACTTTGTTGTCCAATTTGTTGACCTGTTGCTGCAGGGCTTCTATGCAAAGGAGTATTTCCTCTTGAGCTTCA
This sequence comes from Pinus tabuliformis, assembly GCA_031772625.1. Classification (NCBI taxonomy): domain Eukaryota; kingdom Viridiplantae; phylum Streptophyta; class Pinopsida; order Pinales; family Pinaceae; genus Pinus; species Pinus tabuliformis. The sequence goes on along the minus strand of CM062815.1, from coordinate 110,511,285 downwards.
CTTTTCTCCACCACGACTTTGTCCCTCATTATCTTGATTTGCCAATACAAGTCGATTGTTTGCATATATTAGGCTTGTTTGGACCGTGTGTTTCTTGTATCAAGAATCCACTACCCACCATTCTCCTCTATCTCTATATCTAATAAGAACCTATGTTCTACTTTTGCCCCTCTTTTTCCTAAGTCCATCTCTTCCCCAACAAACCAGGAGGTACATTCCCACTAGCGACAAGTTGAAGCCTTCACATTGGGATAAGCTCTAGTGTGAGGAGGCTCCTCTCTTTTGTTGTGGCCACAACATGAGAATGAATGCCCATAACGAGGCATGACTACAATAGGAGATATGTTAGGGAGGTAGACATAGGGAAAGGTGAGCAGGGGAGAGAAAGACCAAGACCAACAGATAACCAACAAATGATGCTAATGAAATGAATAACAAGAGTTGAGCGAGGTTAAAGACCACGCAGGAGATACAAACAAAGGGCGAAGGGAGATTAACATAGAGAAGAACGAGCTAAACGAAAAGGAGAACCAAATATCTAAGAGATAGATGAGGATAAAATAACCACCCAAAAAAATAGTGAAATAAGTAGAAACCATAGAAAAGCTAGTGAGACATAGGGAAACTGACCCAAGTTACGCTAGGGGAGGTAACCACCATTGAAGGAAGGTGCTTTACACACTTCAAGCCATAAATGTATTGGTGTTTCCATCCTTAATGCCGAAGTGCACTCACTACTAGTGAAATGATGGTCAAATGTAGTTAAGATTATCAAATAATGCAGGAAGAGTTTGATAAGACTAGCTTTAATAGATCTTAGTGACCATATAACACATGCGACCTCATACCCTACCATCTCTCTGCTTCATGGACATAAATGATGACTTTGGCACGATATGAGAAATTGTCCTTCAATATTTTCTTAATCAACATGGGAAATTTTTAATATATTTAAGTTCATGTAAATATGAATATTTATATTTTGTTTGCAAACATGTCTATGATTTACTTACCTTGTGTTTAAGAAACGTTGTCTTGACCATTCCAACCCTTAACATGACTGAATCTATTTTTGTGCCTTCTTCCGACTATTACTAAATTCTAACCTTATTATGCCAAATCTTCGAAATCCAATCACACTAACAAAATTTAACTTATAAAAATAATATTAAATTTTATTTAAATTGATTTACTATATGAGATTATGAATATCTTTATTTTTAAAATTTTAAAATGTTTATAAAACTGACAAATAAAACATCAATATTTTATGTGATTGTTTTCATTGTCTAATTTGAATTAACTTAATATTGATGTATATGTTACATTTCCTCTTTAAGTGATGTAATTCGAACCATATACATGCATTTAAATGCCAACTATTGTAGATGCTATGTAATCTTGCAAATTTTAAAATGTTTATAAAACTTACAAATAAAACATAAATATTTTATGTGATTATTTTCATTATCTAATTTGAATTAACTTAATATTAATGTATACCTTACATTTCCTCTTTAAGTGGTGTAATTCCAACCATATACATGCATTTAAATGGCAACTATTGTATATGCTATGTAATCTTGCCAACTATTGTATGTGATATGTAAACTTATTGGATAGTATTTAAAGGTATGGCCAAGTATAAAGACAATTGAGTACATAATAGACAAGACGACACAAGTGGGGGCATGATAACTCACATTTTTTTCAGTGGATCCATGATTTAATGGAGGGAATTGGGTTTTAATGTGGCCTTAAACCAACTGCAAGTGGTGGGCTCCTGAGGTCTTCTCTTCTTTTGATGTTGTATACTCCTCATTTCTCTTTTAGAGATGTCAATTGTCTGGTGGATACCAGTGATGGAGATTCTCTACGTGTGGGCACTACATTCACAACAAACAAGCTGGAGGGGAAAGTTTCCAAGCATGGTTGCGATGGGAGAAGAGATTACTGGTAGAACGATGGGTGTCCGTGATGCTCTTCTTGTCTCATGCATCCCATCTTACATGATTATGATTGATCAGTCCCACAACACACAACACAAACCCAATCGTACTAAGGGAAAAAAAGAAACTGATAAAGGGAACATGGGTTGATTAAATTTAATGTAAAGACATGGTAACTGAAGATGATAAGGTCATAGCGATGGCAGCATTGGGCGCCGACCTCATGGGTACCCGAAGGACGACACGAACCATGTGGCCCCTCATCCCCATTGTAAATAAACTCTCTGTTAAATTATTTTTTTCTCTGATCTGAGAAGCATGTGCCTCTACCTCGTACTCTGATCCCGCTTACAAATTTGATCAATTGAATTTAACTCCGTCTGACGCTCTAGATTCTTTCTGCCCTCCAATCTCATACATAATATGCAGAGGTTACAGCCCAGTGCTCAGAGGTCAAGCAGGGTGAGTAGCAGCAGTAGCGTGCCCGATTTGCCCAGATCAGTGCTTTAACATTTTATTAATACGCCGGGGGTTCAATTCCCGAGGGCAATTCAATTAACTATTAAAGGTAATCAGGATGACTCATGTGCACCTACTGTGCTTACAGGTTTCACCTAATCTCATTACGGGATTCCTCGCCCCATGCCACTCCGCGTTGGGCGTTTGTGCGGTTAAACAATTCACTTTTCTTCAACGCCACCCCAATGTCTGCGGTGTAAAACAGCGATTGGCCTCGGTTGCCACTGCTTAAATTTATGGTTTTTCTAGGGCGATTTGATGCCTCGAGCATGTTATGGAACAGGACCTCAGTGACCAGAATCTCTGACCTGTCCTTCATTTAATTCCACAGTAAAAAGTCTATGGCCTTCATTCCTCCACTGGCCTGCAACTATATAATTTTATAAATGGTTTTCTCAATTCCCGAGGAATTCACTATCCCTTCCTTGTCATGTGGCGAAGCCGGTAGACCCTCGGATCCAACATCAGTTTTCATATTATACGCCCTTTGATGGATTATATAAGTGGTTTCGGTGGAGTGAAGGGCTAAACCCGATGCAAGAAAGTACAATTTTTTATGCTCAGGTCGGGAACTCTCAGAGCCTTGCACGACGAGGCATGATCGGTGCACAGCGCCCAACAGCATTGTAATAAGCGTCGGTTCAAGAAAATCAGATCGTAGGAGGGTGTGATGCAAGTGTCCCAATGTCTGTGCAAGGTCTCCTTTCCTTGGGGTGTCCGCTATTATCTCAAAGCTTATACCCATATGGGCGATGGCCGCATGTCCTCTGTATTATTATCATACTTGTGGTTATGGGATTGAGAGCTACAATGGCAGTGGATTTTCAAGGGCAGACGCTCGTATCCTGGAAACAGACCTTGAATGGATCGGGACTCGGTGATTGGGATTCACGAGATGACAATCCGTGCAAGTGGATTGGTATAACTTGTAGTCCCGAGGGACTTGTGACACATATTGAGTTACAGTTCATGGAACTTCGTGGGACTGTTCCTTCTCAGTTTGGGATTTTGAAGTCTCTGCAATTTCTTGTGCTGTCTCAGACGAATTTGAGTGGCAGTATCCCTAAAGAAATCGGAGAGTATAGTGGTTTGGTAATGTTGGATCTCAGTGGAAACAGCATCAAGGGATCGATTCCTGTTGAGATCGGTAAGCTCAAGAATCTACAAAATCTGATTCTTAATTCGAATCTCCTGGAAGGAATTATTCCTCCCGAGTTAGGAAACTGCACCAGTCTTGTCAATTTGATGCTTTATGACAACCAGTTGGGCGGGAAAGTACCTGCAGATCTCGGCAGGCTCAGGAGCTTGGAGATGTTTCGTGCAGGCGGGAATGAAAATCTTGGAGGAGCTTTACCAGACGAGCTAGGCAACTGTTCGAATCTGACTTTGTTGGGTTTAGCCGAAACCAGCATTACTGGCAGTATTCCTTCTTCGTTTGGCTCGTTGAAGAAGCTCCAGACTCTTAAATTGTACACTGCTGAGCTCTCGGGATCGATTCCGGCGGAGATCGGTGACTGCGTAGCGCTTGAGAATCTTTATCTTTATGGTAATAAACTGTCTGGTTCCATACCCCGTGAGCTTGGGAAGCTGCAGAATCTACAAAACCTTTATCTCTGGCACAACAATCTCGTGGGGAGCATGCCACCGGAGCTTGGCAATTGCAGCGCATTGAGCGTCATTGATTTCTCGAACAATACTTTGACGGGCAGTATTCCGACGTCGTTTGGGAATTTGAAGAATTTGGCCTCACTTGAGCTCAGCGACAACATGATCTCGGGATCGATTCCCGCTGCGCTCGTCAACTGCAGTTTTCTCAGCCAGATCATTGTCGATAACAACCAGCTTTCAGGAGAAATTCCCCCTGAGTTTGGGGAGTTGAAGAACTTGACGAATTTGTACGCCTGGCAGAATAGACTGGAAGGCCAGATTCCTGCCACCTTGGGTAATTGCCATAACCTTCAGATTCTGGATCTCTCGGACAACAATCTTACAGGAAGCATTCCGGCAAGCATTTTTCAGTTAAAGAATTTAAGCGAATTGCTTGTTTTGTCTAATGATCTAACTGGCTCTCTGTCTCCTGAGATTGGAACCTGTGCTGCTTTGGTTCGCTTGCGCCTTTGCAATAACAGATTAAGCGACGCTATACCGAGGGAGATTGGAAAGCTGAAGAATCTCCAGTTTCTGGACTTGAGCAACAATCAATTTTTAGGACCGATTCCTTCAGAGATTGGAGATTGCATTGAACTCCAGTCTTTGCATCTTCAAACAAATCGGTTTACTGGGACCTTGCCTGGCACTATTGGCTTACTGACAAGTCTGCAGATAGTGGACATATCTATGAACAAGCTCACGGGTCCAATTCCAATTCCCGCTGCAGCGTGTGAAAATCGAGCAGGTTCTCTGAATAAGCTCACTATGAATGGCAATGAATTAAGCGGGGCCATTCCCAAAGGGCTCGGCCTGTGCAAAAAGCTGCAATTACTGGATCTGAGCAATAACAATCTAACGGGTAGCATCCCTCCTGAACTAGGGAGTATACAGGGACTGGACATAGAATTGAACTTGAGCTGGAATTATCTGTCTGGATCCATACCGTGGGAAATTTCAGGGCTTACCAAGCTTGCAGCTATGGATCTCTCTCACAACAAGCTCTCTGGGAACTTGACTGTTTTGGGCCAGCTTGAAAATCTGGTGTCTTTAAATGTATCTTTCAATAATTTCACTGGGTCACTTCCTGATACTACTTTCTTCAGAGAATTGCCACCGAGCGTTCTAGACGGCAACGCAGGCCTATGCAACTCTGGGGCAGATTGTTTCATGCAAGGTTCCATTAATACAACTGATCAGCCAGGCCATTCAGGGGACTCTGGGATTAAGCTGATCATAAGCCTTCTCTTCAGTATAACTGCAGTGCTGATGTTGTTGGGCATCTATCTGATTGTCAGAGCCCGTAAAATACCGCACGAAGTAGATGAGGATCCAGACATTGGGTGGCCATGGCAGATGACATTGTTTCAGAAACTCAGTTTTTCTGTTGAAGACGTACTGGAGAATTTAGTTAGCTCAAATATAATAGGCAAAGGGTGTTCTGGCATCGTGTACAGGGTCCAAATTCCAAATGGAGACAGCATAGCTGTGAAAAGACTGTGGCCCTCAAAGAAATCTGGGCAACAGAGAGACTCTTTCGCAGCGGAGGTGAGGACTCTGGGTTCAATCCGCCATAGAAACATAGTGAGACTCTTGGGTTATTGCTCCAACCGCACAACCAAATTGCTCATGTATGATTACATGCCAAATGGAAGCCTCGGCGGATTGCTGCATGAAAAGAGGGGAATGCTGGAATGGGAAATCAGATACAACATAGTTTTGGGAGCAGCACAGGGCCTTGCTTATTTACACCATGACTGCCTGCCATGCATAGTTCATCGTGATATTAAGGCCAATAACATCCTGCTCGGCACTCGTTACGAGCCTTATATTGCAGATTTCGGCCTGGCAAAGCTCCTTGAATCCTCTGATTTCACCAAGTCTTCTACCCATGTTGCAGGATCTTATGGTTACATTGCTCCAGGTAATTATAAGTTGAATTACATTAATCAAGCTATAATTTAAATATTTTGGGAATTTATAATCGAGATAAGTTCAAAGTTCAATATTTTGGTAATCTGTAATTCATATAGTTCAGTATTCTAATCAAATCATTTAATCTAGTAGTGGAATCATGTTGTTAGGCCATTATTTGGCGAGTTTATACCGTCAAATTAGAATCCTCTGCCCTTCTAATTCAAATCTTCTGCCCTTCTAATTCAAATTTTGTTGATTTGATTTTGCAGAGTATGGATACACAATGAAGATCACAGAGAAGAGCGATGTTTACAGTTACGGCGTCATGTTGTTAGAAGTTTTAACAGGAAAGCAGCCAATCGATCCCTCGTTCCGTGACGGGATGCATATAGTGGACTGGGTAAAAGAGACCCTACAGCACAATAAAGACGCTGTGGAGGCTCTGGACCCCAGGCTCCAAGGTCGCCCCGATTCCCAAATTCAAGAAATGTTGCAGGCGCTGGGCATAGCTTTGCTCTGCGTCAATTCAAATCCAGAGGAACGACCCACCATGAAGGACGTGGCAGCCTTGTTAAAGGAAATAAAGCACGATTCTGACGACGCCGGGAAGCTTAAACAAACCCAGACAGCTCCAGACCAACAATATTCCACTGAAGCTCGACGCAATTCCAAGGAACCAGCTCTGCAAATCTATTCAAACATGTCCTCCGAGCTCACCAGGTCTTCTTCCCACTGCTCTCCCATCTACTCTTCCACCAGCTCAAGCAAGCTCAATCTCCATTAATATATTCAACCAACAGTTCTCTAGTTCTTTAATTTGAGTGCCTCCTGCCACCATTACTGCTCATCTTTGTATATTCTACTTGATATCGGGCTCTGCTGTTATAATCTGAGATAGTTCCTGTGAATTTCTCAATGCTTCTCAAATGTAAAAATGACTGAAGGATCCATGTATCACATGAAAAGCAAATGGGCAGTTTCAGTGATAAAATACAGTAATATAACTTCCTGTTTGAGACTGGGTGGTAAAGGTTTATCACAGGGCTCTAGATTAGATTTGCTGTCTGGTATAGACTGGCCAGTGTAATGATGTTAAACTAATTACTGTAGTATGTATTGTTAGTGGGGATTTTTCAGGACAGGGTCATGTCAATTTACGGATTCATTGTCATCACAACTCTTTTTACTGCATGTACGAAGTTTCGTTTATAGTTTCTGATTGATTCTAGCCTATGGATCGCTTGGCATTTTTTTGGAAAAAAAGTTAATGGATGACTGCACTCCATTCTCACCTCAGTCTGCACGAAATGTCAGGACGATCGTACAATGATATCCTTATGTTTCAACTACCCATCAATTGTACTTGGGCTCGCCATCTATCATTCATCAATATCATATCATCATCCCTTGGGAGGAAGCGACTTGGAATTAATCAGATAACGACATGATTGCCCAACTAAGCAAGCAAGTAAGCTACAGTCACATACTGTTAAATTTACAATGGAGAATGAGGAAACTTGGGATAAATGGTTCTCATTGTCAACGAGCTGACAGGAGGCATTTTAGTGGATCTTCCATTTGTGAATTTACAAGGGTGGCTGCAATGAATTCATCCATATCCGCTACCATCATCATTTGCCATGTCATGAATTCACATATTTCCTTCAACCAGTACCATGTTTCGAGTGTGGTGAATAATGTGCCACACCACCAGAACTTTATTTGGCTTGGGTATCTCACTGTTGCTGGCAAAGCGAGGAAGGAAAAACAAAGATCCTGAAGTTTTTGCACTTTTTAATATAAATTTAAGAAAGAGCAGTTTTATTTGAATTTTTTTAAATAATTTTTTTTAAGAACCTACGCAATAAAAAAACTTGAAGTGATGGATTTGCCACGTTCATTTCAAAGGTGATTTGGTTTGTTGTGTATAGTCCACCATAAGATTAATTTTCAGTCACATCCTTTCCAATCATTCATGCATGTGCAAGGAATCATGTATCGACTCTTCAGAAATATTCTAAACAATCTAAAACGTTAACTATAATTAAAAAGTTGAAGTATACACCAACCTTTTAAGAAGTAACGTTTAATAACCATTTCTTGACTCAGAATTCTCTCTAAACTTCATGCATCTGTATAAAGCGTTTAACTTAAATGATAACTCAGTGATATTTAAAGAAAGAAATTTGTATTCTAAACCAGTTATGATTTAATTGTTTTAATGAATCCTAACATAGCTATAACATTGACACTTCGTCTATGTATATCATGTCAGGAAATTTAATATATATATATATATATATATATATATATATATATTTTTGCAATTTATAACCTAATCTTAATTAAAAAATAGATTTTTGGAAATGTAATTAATGTTATATTTATTTTAATATATATAATTTATTTTTAAAAATAGAATAAATTATATCTTAATATAAATTTATTAAGAAATGGTCATTAATAATGAATCTAATACAGTGTTCATCCATTCATAGGTTTATCTTTTATATTATTTCATAAGGAGTGAGATCGTTACATATTTATCAGGAAATTTTTGTTAATAATGAATCTAATATATATGTATAAAAACATTTTTTAATAATGAATCCAATACATATATATAAAAGAATTGTTTAATATGAGGTAATTAAAAATATATTAATCATGCACATACATATATAAACTTGCAAGCTATATTGAGTAAGAATTTAATCATAGTGTGTTATGATTATATTTATTAATTAAGAAAAATATTTTTGGAAATGTTGTTGTTCGTATATACATTTTAATATTATAATTTATTTTCAAAATTAATAAAAAATACATTTTATATGTTTATTAAGAAATTGTTGTTAATAATGAATCTAATACATATGTATATAAAAAATGTTTGATAAAAAGACAATTAAAAGTATATCTATGATTAATAATAGGTAGTTTTAGACAAGCCATTTATGTGTAAATGATTGACTCTCCTCATCAGGTTTCCAAAATATTTCAAAATATATAATTGAAATAAGATAATCTCCTTGATGTGGTTTCACAACATGGTCAATAAAATAAGTAAATGATTACAATATCATTTATGATTATGATTGACTTGAATTTGTTAAATTTCCAAAATTTACAATTAAAATAAATCATCTTTAATAAGATTTGATAACATTGTCACTAAGATGACTATAAGATTGACTTAGCTTTTATCAAATTTCCAAAACGTTCTAAAATTTACAATTAAAAAAAATAATTCTCCTTAATATGATTTGATGACATTGTCATTAAAATGAGCTAAGGACTATGATTGGCTTTAACTTTTGTCAATTTTCCAAAATATTCTAAAATTTATAATAAAAATAAAATAATTTTCCTTAATATGATTTGACAACATTGTCATTAAAATGAGCTAAGGACTATGATTGGCTTTAACTTTTGTCAATTTTCCAAAATATTCTAAAATTTATAATAAAAATAAAAAGAACTATTATTAATAGGATTGGACAATATTGTAAAATGAATAATTGACATGGCTTTTGTCAAATTTTCAAAATATTCTAAAATTTACAATTAAAATAAAAATAACCCTATGAATGATTGACTTAGCTTTTGTTAAATATTCTAAAATTTACAATTAAAATAAAAATAACTCTCCTTACTATGATCTTGACTTTGATTAAAATTTCAAAATATTCCAAAATTTACAATTAAAATAAAATAACCCTATTGAGTTCACTTTTTTCCAATTTCCAAAATATTCCAAAATTTACCATTAAGATAAAAATAACTCAGATGAGCAGACGATTACAGTGGCATGCCCTTTACTATGCTGGGATTTCGTTCCCACGCTCATTCACTGTATGCCGACAAAAATCCTTTTTCCTGTTCTTTGGATGTCTAGAAATCACGATAAGATCGGAGGTCGGCGGGTTCCCGAACTAAATGACAAAGGAATCCTCGAGTGGAAGACACAACCAAAACGAATGACCAACTCGCAACCAATCATTCAAAGGATATGTGAATTATTCAGGGAGGGTAAGATGCTTACTTTGCCAATGAAATACAAATTTGCAGATTAATGAATCTCCACAGAGTGGCGCACTTTGCGAGTCAGCAAAAGCCATGAAAGTCACTGCTCCTTCAATAATGGAAGACAAGGGTCCACAAACTTCCTCTCTGGTTTGTGCCATGTCATATCGCTGTGATCTTCTTACCGCTGTGGGCTCCTCGAAACTGAAAACTTCCAGGTTATATTCGACGTGACAGATTCAAGTTCTAGCGAGATTTTCGTACCATTTCTATGTTTGAGACCACCTTTCTGCGCATATGAGTGACCGATTTATTATTTGTTTTTGGATCACATCATATCAATCACAGTACAAAACACAGCATCTGAGACTCCGGATCCCGGTTTTTCGGTTGTGGACGGAAGAATAGTTTCAATAATTAAACAATAATCAACAGATGTAAATTTGGAAAGCTTGAATGGAAATCAAAATTACGTCACTTACCTTATATCCATGATATATTGAAGCCCGGCCCACTCAGGTTATTAAGTCCTTTCTATATCAAATTTACAAAGGATTTTTTGCTGGGAATGATTGGTTCATGTCCGAATCTGAATATGCGCCAACTACAAAATCCACATTCGAACCGACTATGAAATGTTTCTTTCCATTTTTCATGATTTTTGAAGTGCTGGAGAAAAAATCAATAGGAAATAGTAAATCCAAATTAGTGGATTCTTCTATTTGAAAATATAATACGTGTAATGCTATTTGTTGCTTTGTTCAGCTTAGTATTTTGACACGCAGCCCTTCGATGTTAAGTTGTGCGAGGGATTTCAAGGTCCAAATCAATGCATTTTCAGTGAAAATGAAGTGTAATAGCACGCTTGATCATGGATCTTGCGCAGCCTCTTCTTGCCACCTCCCGTCATCTCCTTTATCTTCATACTTATGCAGTAACTACGCGGTCGGTTGAAATAGAAAAGTTGGGAGGTCCATATGTGCATACTATTTTATTTTATGTTTTCTAACTTTGTGAAGTTTCAAAATGTAAAATTAACTTAATACTCCCAGCCCTTGCCTAGCAAAGGGAATTATGGTGGGGAGGGTTGAGTAACTAAGGGCCTTTGCCTACCACCAAGATGCCTATTCATAGTTAGGAGAGTTGAAGTAACTAAAGGTATTGAGATTTTTAAACTTTCTAAATAGAAATAATAAGTGATATTCTCAATGGATGCAATAAATGATTAATTGAGAAAAAGCGTAGTGATTTATGAGAGTAAACTTTAATGAAAAGAGTGAAATGTGACTATATAGCTTGAAAATTTTGGAAAATGATTCTTGTATTTATATCAAGCTCTTGAGGAGACCATTTGAAGCATTTATATCAAGTTTTTCCTGGAGTGCATTTGAAACTTTTTGGAACTACTCACTCATGGAAAGATAAAGCACTAGTTTTTTCCCAACATGTTAGAGGTAAATACAAGAGAAGCTGTTTTTCCGTCATCTTGAAGAGCTTCTAGTGTGATGAAATAGATTAGTTATAGATGAATGAAATTCTAGGTAAAGATGGAATAGTTTTTCAATATCTAATTGGAAATGAACACATTGAAAATAATTCAATCCAATTGTTTTCCAAAAAATGAAATCCTATCAACATTTTTAGGAAATAGACTCAAGGTTTGATGGAACAAATATCCCAACTCTAACTTGATTAAGGAATAAGTTCTTTTTCGTGGATCAAATTAGTTTATATTATAAAGAAAAGGTAACCAAGATGGATTACAAGCTTGTTTAAATATTTTTTCCTTGCTTGCTAATAAATAAACTAATTGGACTCATATTTTTATAATTAGTCTCCCAAATCTCATTTGATTAAGGAATAAGTTCTTTTCCATGGATCAAATTAGTTTTCATTATAAAGAAAAGGTAACAAAGATGGATTACAAGCTTGTTTAATAGTGTTACTCATTAGATGTTGTTGTTTTGAGGTTAATCTATTCACTCCATTGGATAATATTTTTCCTTAACGCTAATAAATCAACTATTGGACTCTACTTTTATAATTAGTCTTATCTCCTTAACTAATTACTGACAAATGTATGTGAATTAGTGCCAAATGTCTATGAAAAGATCACTTAGGTTTATCCATAGTTTGCTTCATGAGTTGTTTGATACTAGTTATTCCAAATCTTTTGAAAATATTGCTCCATTAAAGGTCTTGTTGAAATACCATTTCTTTTTATATATGTGATATATTCCTATAACTCGGTAGTAGTATATGTAATCTCTTTCTTATGCCTCTTCGTGAATGGTAAGCTTGTAACAATGGGGATAAAATTTATTTGATATCAATTGAATAGGTATTTTAAGTCAATTTTTCCAAGTCATATATCTAAAAATCCGTAGGAATGTTTTATAAACACTATCTTGGGTGCAACTAGTGCACTTCAAAGTAAATTTTTTTCCTATCTCTCTACTCTTGGCCAAAAACTTACTCTAAATCTTGGGTCTACTTTACTTTTTTACCTGAAAAAAGAAAGAAGGAAAAAGAAATAAAAGTTGATAACCATAGATACCATGATAGAACATTTGAAAGTGAACAATTCCTCGAGCATGAGTTTTCAACGATAGTTACAAAATTGAATGTGGAAAGAATCTTTAGAACTATATTTCTACCCCCTTCCCTCCCCAAAATTAGATCTATTTTGGGCTGAATTAATTAATTTCTCCAAGAGGTAGAAGAAATCAATATAGCATGATCCTTTTTCACTTGGAATTAAGGGGAGGACACAAATTAAAAAGTGGGAAAGTGAGAGCATTTGCAAAAAATGGCTAATTTCTATCAATGGACCAATTAAAATGCCGAGCCATGAAATAAATAACACATGCATTGTGGAAAGATAGGTTTTTAGATCTTGCATTGTAAATTCTCCTTATCGATGATAATGTGTAATTGATTCAACATATCAATAATTATGAATCCTAGGGGAAATAAGAATTGTTGAATATATGTATCATGTGATCTAAGCTGTAGTCATATTTATAGAACATAATAAAGATGTTTCATCCCTAAATTTTGCTAATTAATAGTGATCTTATAGATAATAAACCCTACATGCATGTATAATGTCGTTTCACTCACGAGACCAAAAAGAAATGAAGGTGGCAAAATGTGGGAAACAAATTTCAAAGTTTATAAAATAATTTTTTTTAATGATTATAAATGATGTAGTATAGCTTGGTAGAATGTTTGTTCTAGTAACAAAATTTTACATGTTCAAATTCTATCATCAAGGTATTTTTTTAAGGATTTACTATTTTTCCTATATATAGTATTGTAGGCAGCTAGTTTGAAAATTCATACATATAGAATGTAGGTGAATATTGAATAAAAAACATGTAATTTACTATTAAAATGGGCATTTTTTGGTGAAATTCATCCATTTAATCATATATATGTAAAAAATAGGCAAATATTTAATGAAATTGGTGAATTTTTTTTTTCAAAAAATGGCCCATTTGCGAAATTTTGCCCCTAAAATTTTCTTTTTCTATCATCCCTTCATTTCCCTCCTTCTCTATGGAAAGAGAGAGAAATAAAGGATCATTTGATATCAATTCAACTAGAACATCAAATAATTGAATAACATCATATGTGAAAGTGTTTGAATTTAAGAGTAAAAACAAAAAGCGTTTTCCGTTTCCTTTATCTCTGCATATTCAAGAAATTTCTCTTAGTTCGGTTGGGTAGAACATAGGTCTCCAAAACTTAATGCCATAGCTTCAAATCCTACAGAGTATGATTATATTCCTATCAAACCCAACCCTCTAAATTATTGAGAATTCATTCCAAATGGAACAAGGAACGTAATTTACCTCCCGAGAAAAATAGAAGGCCAATGAAATGGGAGGATATTCCTAGATCAAATGTCTAATTGATCACCATGTCAGTGTTGTAAATCTACAACTATGGATAATTTGGCCAAATTTATAGGAATTAGACCTAACAAAATTCCATATGTCAAAGCCTCAATTCAATAGAATAATTAGGGATAATCAATTATCCTGGATAATACCCTGAATTTGTTATGAATGTCAATGACCAAAAATTGATATAGAGATAGAATAAACAAAAGTATTGAAATTGAAATAATAAATTAAGAGGGTTTCCCCTTCATTTTAAATAGGTCGTACCTTTCTAGAGCTAATGAATAGGATTAGGGTGAAAATGGTAGAATCCATTGAGAAACCAAAATAACATATTATAGTTATAGTAAACCTTGAAGGATTAAATGAAATATGATTTATATATATCTTCATGAGAGAATTACCTAAATTTTATTTTCATAACCTTGAGATTATAATACAAAAGACCAATCGTCACAATTCAAAATCCTATATCTACTATAAGATATCTATGAATTAACATGGATGAGAGGAAATTTATGGTGGAAATCTCTTCATTATTCTAGAAATTCCCGCATTCATGAAGCAACTAATGAATAAAACTCATGGATCCCTTCGGAAGTTGTCGAACATAATGTTCGTATAGGGTGATTGATTTTTAAATTAGTATGATTGGACCAAATTTTATAACAATTCATTTAAATTTTTAAAAATATAAATATAATTTACTGATGATTAAAATACTAATTTTGTTTACTTTAGAAATATATAAAAAAATCATATTGTTTTTATTTTTTATATTTTTATGAGTGTATGCACAAAGTTTATGGTGTCAAAATGGATAAATCAAGATTTATTAAATCCATTTACATTGTAAAAGAAAAAAAAAACTTACACTATCATTTACATGCTTCAAGAGGTGTTGGGCAAAGTAGGATAGAGTTTGGAATTTCACAATATATGCATGAATTTTGTAGAACTGAAAACATATGTAGTTTGGAGAGAATAAAATTATCATTTTTTAGAAGAATCCTTCTTGCTTGCTTTTGACCACATTTCTCAAGGACACACACACTCAACCCCTAGGGTTGAACATCATAACTAGGGGGAATAAACCTCACTCATTCCCCTTGGAATACACCATACACAATTAAATTGAAGGGGTTTTGAGGAGAGATATAAGAATGGATTTTCTGTGATAAAATGAGGGTAGGGTTATACTTAATGGCTCATAACTAGGTGCATAAGTTCCTCTTGTTATTTATTTTTTTATTCTATACTTTCAAGTATGAGCACTTCACCACATATGCCAAAATCTCAACCTAGCAAGGGGAGCGTTGATTTATGTAGCTTGTGAGGTACTCCAACACCCTAGGGTACAGGGTTTTAGAGAAGGTTGGCCCACATGGGATTTGTGGGCAAGTGTACCCAAGCAGTGGGTTTTTCACCCAAAGTTCTAGGTGTGAAACCAAGTGTGATTTTGGTGGTTTGACCATGGTTGCAAGTGGAACATCCTTAAAGGAGAGAGGAGGTCCTAAGGAAACCATGGAGGCTTTTATAAAATGAAGAAATATTTTTTATTTATATCAGATGGGATAATTTACATGATGTCCAAGTCATCTTGGCTTGAAAAGTGCCCTTTGGAGGGTTGGTCGTTGCACCAAGAGAAACATATAAATAAGAAAAGAGGAGGTTCATTTGATAATCACATCCAAGTGCATCACATCATTGAAGAATGACATATGAAGTAGTTGCAATATATAGGATCCAATTCTAAGTGAAGGAATGATGAAGTTGAGCATCTTTCTCATGTTTTGGAAGAGGCTAAGTTAGGAAGATGCTGGCCAAGTTGAAGGGCAGGTTCTGTGTATAATTTAGTGGCTGATTTATTTATGAACTGGGTTGAAAACATATTTTTGTATTGCAAGAGGTATTTTCCTAGTTTGGGAGTAGAATTGAGTTTGTTTATCTTGGAAACAACTATGATAATTGACTGAGTTATAGCACAGGAGTAGAGGGAATGTTGTGAAGGAAAAACACAAATTTTGGTGGAGGTTTTGAGGATAGTTCAGGGCTAACGTGGGTTGTATAGGTGCCCTAACTAGGGACAAAAAACCTCAGGTTATTGCTACAAGATCAAGACATAGAAAGGCAGAAGAAGAATTATGTATGATGGGCAAAGATTTCACTACTGCAACTCTTCTTGTAACAACAAAAGTTCAAAGATTGTAGAAGATTGTTGAAGACCAAAACCTGAGAAATGGATTAAATAAATTGATATTTCTAATACTATTTTTTTAAATATTAGTTTCATTTTATGATGGCATGAATGTGTCCTTGTATTCATATTTGTGCACTTTTGTCGGTATGAGTAATTTGTCTCATTCATATGTTATTATTTATCTTTTCTCTTATGGGTTGAATTCTGATTTCTGAGTAACTATTTACCGAAAAAATTGTCTTTTAATATTGATTTAACAAATAATGATATGTTGTGAACTATTTCCTCATATTATTGTTTAATTATTCGAATTACTGATTTAACAATCAAGATCATTTTGTGAACTCCTTGCTAAATGTTGTTGGTTTATTATTTCTATTAATAGGTCTCTATATAGAATGTGTTTTGGTATCCATAATGTCAGTTAATTGAACTAATTCATTAGCTTGATATTCATTATAAGCCAGACATATTTAAATCCCAGTCATTTAAATATCCTTCTCTCGGTTGGGTTAGATCTATATCTGCCTAACTGAGATAGGATTAGGATTTAATTCCTTTTGTTATGCATTTTAGAATAATTTTTCATTTAGATTAATTTTACATTCCTACAAGTCCTCTTCACAAAGAGGCACAATTTAGTTATAGCTTGGTTGAGCCCCAGATCAGCTTAAGGATCATTTTCTTACGTGATTAGCAAGAGGGTTGATCTGATGTCTCTTCTCCATTGGTGGATGAAAGTCATATTTTAAGTTATTGGGAGATTAAGAGAATGTAACTAGACCTATTTAAACTAGTTGGAACCACCATTCAAACGGAAAAGAAGTTGTTTTAAGGTCAGGACCGGGTGGTCATCCCTAATGTTGTTGCAACAAATTTGAAGGCTTCAACATTTTAGCACTAGAAGGAGGGACTAAAACTTGTTGTCTATTGGAATATTTGTATTCTAACATTTTATTTAATCACGATGGCTCCTCTTAAACTTCTAATTTGGAGTTGTATTTCTAGACGTGCATCTTCCAATACTCCACTAGAAGTGGTAAGACTCTTGTCTCAGGTAAATTTTAATGGTAAGAGTATGTTGTGGCCACCAACAACCCCCCTCTTTGTTTGATATTAGCGATAACACCAAGCAAATGGGGACCCTTAATAAAAATCCAAAAAAACATTTTATCAATTTTTTTTTGTATTTTAACTCCCTAAAGCTGTATCGCATTACGAGAAGAGAGTGAAACATTTTCCTATGCGCATAATAAGCTGCGAAGAAGCGACACGAAATTCATCGCATCGCTTATATTATGAAGCACTCTTAAATAAAAAAACTTAAGGAATCTCCGACGGCCGATATGCGACGTCGCATATCGCAACATCGCATAAGCAGCACACGATGATTGGATGACTAAGCGCAATTTGCGATTCGCGATCTGCGATATCGTGATCTGCGATATTGCGATCTATGATATTGCGATCTGCGATGTTGCGATCTGCGATGAATGCGATCATCAATTCCTGCGATGACACATCTTGACGACGCAATCCTCGATACTGCGATGCGAGTCGCAGAACTCACCCATCGCAAAATTTCCTCGACACAGTATTCAAGGAAAGCTGTCTGTAGACCAAAATTGGGTGTGCGCCTTAAAAGAAATTAATGATTGTACGCCAAAGTATCCAAGAAGGATTGTGTTGTGTTTTTCGAAGAGTCAGTTCATTATGGGTGTCATGACTATGCATTCATTAGAGCTTAAAGCTTTCATGTCAATCTTTTCATCATTACTCTTTTCCTTTGCTTAAACTGTAAGACAGCAAATAACATAAATCAATGTGCACGAAACATCTAAGGAGAAGGGGAAAGCGTCAATGCTCGGAGAACAGAGAAGAGATGCCTTCACAAACGGATGCCGCATGCAACAGGACCATAGATTCCAGAGTATCACTCAACAGATACTGATGTCAATAGGCCATCCAAAACTCAGAGTCAAAGGTGCACAAAAGCAACATGTTTACAAAAGATCTTGAAGCTTAGACTGGGTAAAGCAAAAAGAAAAAGGTGCTAAAGAGGGAAAACGCACCAGAAAAGCCTGGAACAAAGAACGGAGGCAGTTTTCAATACAGAAAATTGTTCAGAGAGCAAAGTCCCTAACTTATTCAGTCATTCGCAAGGCCAGAAACCGAAATAGCAAAAGCAAAATTAGTTTGAGAGAAATTTGGGTTATTACCAAGTATACACACAGTGAATACACCAAGCCAGAAGAAGATTTTCGAAAATATCTTCTAGTTTACCAGAAAGTGGTGCCAGCGCTTGTTATTTCTATTTTTGTAGCTCAAACGAAAGGAAAAGACGACCAGCCGACTCTTCCCAGGCGAATGTTGCATGCTTACAGCACTAAGGAGAAAATACAGAAATGGTTAGGAATTAGATTCAATTTTTAGAAATAATTTTGCTTTAGTAGAAGGGCGGTCATTTAAAACCGTGTCCTAAATTTATGTAACTAAGATTAATTAGTTAGCATTATTTAAACCCTTCTCAGGCATTTGGAGAATGGTCCAGAAATTTGTCAAAAAACTTATCCTCAGAACATGCACTTTTGCACCCTCGGAGGGGGTTTTTGATGAATGGTTGGATCGAGATTTATCAATATTTACATTTGATATCTGCTACTGATGCTGCACTTTTGTACTCTTAGTAGATGTTAGAACAAGTAGAGATAAATCGTTGTTGCTTGAAGCTTATGAGTGGAACCAGTCATAAATGGTACTTTTATCTCTTGACCATTTCTGCTTATATTCTTAAAGTGATATACAGTTTTCAGTTGTTTATATGTTAATGCATGAATGTGTGGGTTACCATTTGGCACTTTTGTACGGTGGAGTCATTTATTTGTGTTTGATATATGAATAAATTATTATGCGATATGTTGTTCACAACTGTTTTGCTTAACTTTTTATGCAGAGTGGTTTATCTTAATTGATTTCTATTCTTATGATAGTTGAATGATCTTTATTACCAGTTATTGTTCGAAATCTCTTTAGATCGCATAATAGAAGAAATACACCCCAGGTTAGCGTAGATTAGATGTGTTGTTTTTCATTAGATTACAATAGCATAGAGTTAGTTTAGAAGTTTGAATTAAATTAGCTTTAAGTACTCCTAGATCAGCATCATCCAACTCTACACACACACACACCCCTTAGATTGGGAAATTGGTCCCATTATCCCCAGTCGGACCCACTATACCAAACGGATAAGGAGCTGCCAACCAAGGTCCGGACCGGGTGGGTATCCCCCTTGTTGTCGACCCGATTTTCGGGGCTTCAACATATTTGGCGCTAGAAGGAGGGGCCGAACTATGAATGGCACCTAAATCAAAATCTAAATACCATTCTGAGAGTAAATCGCCCTCATCAACTCCCCCGACTTTCCCAGTACATTTAAATCCAGAGTCAGAAGTCGCTCAAGTATCAACCGCTGCTACATACCCTAATATTTCAAACCAATTTACCATTGAACCCCCTGAAGTTCAAACTTTGATTCGCAAACTCGACGGATTTTCTATTTTAACACAGAGGTCTGATAAATCTCAAAGCAGCGTGACTTCGCAGTACAATCCTGCTCATCCCCTGACCAGATTAAAGAGTGAAAAATTTGGCATCCAGCCAACTGAATTCCCTCTCCCCACCAAGAAAAGAGCAAGGAAAACACCTCCAGAGTCTGACAGTGAGACTCTTTCATCTACGTCGTCCATTTCAACTCCCTCACCGTGAAGTCAGCCACCCACATCTTCATTCCAAACCACTCATCCATCTTCCACAACCCCTCCTCTTCAATCATCAAAGATCATAATATCTTCATCTTCCCAGCCTTAGGGATCATCCTCTGCACTTTCATTTACTAGCATCTCAACGATGGCCCAGTCTCCATGGAACAATCCTGGGGCAGTTTTAATGCCCCCACCCCTGAGCCAAATACCGGCCCATCCTGAGAAATGGCTACCCAAATTCAATCCAGAAGCAGGCATGCTAGCTGAAGAGCATATTAATAATTTCATGCTTTCTGTCAATCTCAACGGAGTTACCAATGAGGATGCTGTTGTCCGGCTTTTTCCCTATACAATGCAAGGAATAGCCGGGTCATGGTACTTTTCATTACCTTCCGAGTCTATCACAAGTTGGGACATTTTTCAAAGTCAATTCCTTACCAAGTTTGGTGATGACATATCAACAGCGACGTTAATCAATGACCTATCCAATCTTAAAGCCGAGGCTAGAGAACCCATCAAAGATTTCAATTTACGGTTCAATAAAATCCTCAACAAAATTCCCGCTGCTTCCCAACCCAGCGAAGAAGTAAGATGTGAATGGTATATTACGGCCTTACCATCAAACTTGGCAATCTTCGTGGATAGGGAAAATAAGACAACATTAGTTGAAAACTTGACAGAGGTGATAGCAGTAGAGAAACGTGTAGTAGCCCTAGAAAAAAGATCTGTGATAGAGGAACGCAAATCTAAGAAAGGCTCCTTCAAGGAAGACCTCAAGAAGAAACAAACGAAAGACCCTTTCGATTTGGAAGGATTACAAAAAGTGTTAAAAACCATGTCCAATGAGATGATTGACATAAAAAAACAAGTAGCAAAAACTTCTTCAAGAAAGCCCTACAGAGCTTTTAAAAGAAGTCCTTCAATGGATGTGAAACCACCCAACGCTATCTCAAACGTCGAATCCGAAGAAGAGGAAGAAGAAGAGAATACCACTGAAGGGCAGACCGATGACGAAGAAGTTGTGGAACTACAAGGAATGTGGGATTTCATCCTCCCGCAAGAAGAAGATCAAGAAGCATTTCCGGTTAGTACACGAAGCAAAAATCAACTTGATCCTCCCCAAACTACCCCTAAGCATAAGGGCGCAAGCCCTGCAGCAAAAGATAAAGTCGCAACAAAGAAAACGACCGCTAAAGCGACTCAATCTAGCCCAGTCCAATCAGACCAAACACCTCCATCAAGAACACTGATTGTGTCGGATGAAATGGAGTACAATATTATTGATGACATGAAAAAGACTAGGGCTAATATCACTCTTTATGAGTTGAGCAAATTGAAACATCAACAGAAGATAATGATGAAAGAATTACATGCCGTGCCTACTACATCTTTGCCTACAGCTGTAGCTTCCCACAACATGGGAAGACCTCCAACAAACACGATCAATAAGGTTGATCCAAATGACATCGCCTTGATTGGAGGAAGATCAAGGTCTCACACTCCCCCTTTTCTTCTCACTTATGAAATTTTCAATAAAAATGTGCACAATTGTTTGGTAGATTCTGGTGCTTCAATGAATATTTTACCCAGATCAATATGTGCCAAGTTGAATGTTCAACCACAAAAATCCGCAGTGCACATAGTTGAGCTTGATCGATCTCAAGTCGAAGTGATAGGTGAACTTAATCAAGTGACCATAAGATTGTTGTCTAACCCGAAGGTATGTCAGGTTATTGACATTCTAGTAGCTGATATCCCAGAATTCTATGGCTTGATTCTTAGCAGGGATTGGTCCGAAAAACTCTATGGATACTCCTCAACCGACTGGTCGCACATGTGGTTACCCTACAATGGTAAACCGAATCAAATAAAGGTTGAACGAGAGTTACACCAGAAGTACATAGTAACGGAATTGGAGGGAGAAAATGAAGCAATAGCATACAACAGCAGTGTCATAGGAAATTACTCGGTAGATTCTTTCCTCGGCAATTTCAATGCTCATACCTCACCTTACTTAGAAAATTCAGTTTTGTCCCAAGTCGAAATTTTTTCCCAAACTGATAATTCAAAGTGTGTTAATTTTTTAGATAAACCTGTAAATACATCTTTGTTTTGGAAATTATATTTTGATGGCTCTAAATCTAACGAGGGAGCAGGAGCAGGATGCGTTCTGATTAGCCCAGAAGGAAATAAGACCATGCTTACGTGCAGACTTGAATTCGATTGCATAAACAATACAGCGGAATATGAGGCCTTGGTGCAAGGCCTATACAAAGCAATCGGGTTGAACGTTAAGTACCTTCAAGTCTTCGGAGACTCTGAGATTGTCATCAAACAGGTACGTAACACCATACATTGCCTATCAGGTCATTTGAAACACTATCAATCTTTAGTACAAGATCTGACTGCACATTTCATAGCATTCAATATTTCGTCAATCCCAAGACTCCAAAATGCGAGCGTAGACCTGTTAGCCAACGTAGCCTCTAGACTTATTCCCTCCGAAGATTTTAGTCCAGATAAATTCTCAATAGAATTAATCTTTAGACCGTCTATCCCTGACAACATTACAAACTGGAGAGTATTCAATGACGATCCTGACATTGTAAATTTCCTCACTTCTGAAGGATCCTACTCCAATCAAATAATTGACGAAGACCATCATGATCGACAAATACAACAAAATAGCACTGATAATGCTATACCTAAATCGGTGGTTAAGTTAGAAGACTTATATGACTTGAAAAGTCGGTTTAAAAGGTCTACCAATTCTAAGCTCTACAGTTCAACTTTGAACTACGAATTAGTAAACCTATGAACCAATGATAAACCTCAAAACGTTAATCTAGGCCATGGCCTAGCCCCTGAAGAAAAACTAGCGTATATCTGTCTTTTGAGACAATAAAAAAATGTTTTTGCCTGGAATTACGATGAGATGAAGACATACGACATTTCTATCATTCAACATACTATCCCTATGATAGAAAATGAAAAACTTGTCCAACAGAAACTCAGAAAAATCCACCCCAATTTAGAAAATCAGATAAAAACTGAGCTAAATAAGTTATTGAGAGCTAAAATAATTTTCCCCGTCAAAAATTCCAAATGGGTCTCCAATATGGTACCCATTAGAAAGAAAAACGGAGATATTAGAATCTGTATCGATTTTCGAAATCTCAACAAAGCCTGTCAAAAGGACAATTTTCCCCTCCCACCTATGGAGCAGATATTACAGGCAGTAGCAGGCTCAGAATTAATGTCTTTTTTGGATGGATTTTCAGGATACAATCAAGTGCTGGTACATCCCGATGATCAGTTAAAAACCACATTCCGAACGAAATGGGGCACATACGCATATCGGAAGATGCCATTTGGTTTGATCAATGCCGGCGCTACATTTCAGAGAGCCATGGACATCGCATTCAAGGGTTTAGTCAATAAATCTGTAGTGATTTACCTGGATGATATAACAGTGTACTCCAAGAAGCGAAGCGACCATCTCAAAGACTTGAAACAAATCTTTCAACGATGTTTAAGGTATGGTATTTCACTTAACCCAAAGAAATCTTTTTTCGCATTAAGTGAAGGAAAACTTCTAGGATTCATAGTGTCAAAATCTGGTATTCACATTGAGCCTGACAGAATCAAAGAAATTTCTGGAATATCCATGCCTCATAACAAAAAAGCCATGCAATCTTTCCTTGGTCAAATCAATTTTGTGAAGAGATTTGTCCCAGATTTTTCACGGATTGTTTCTCCTTTGCAAAACATGATTAAAAAGAATTCAAATTTTAAATGGGGTCAAGATGAGCATGAAGCATTCAACCTGATCAAACAAGCTATCATTAACGCTCCATCTTTAGCAACCCCGAATTTTTCAGAATCTTTTATCTTATACACATTTGCCTCAGAGAAATCATATGTCGCGATTCTAACTCAAGCAAATCAAGAGAAAGCGGAAGCTCCAATTGCATTTTTTAGCTCGAATTTACAAGGTGCTGAACTCAAATATTCAGACGTGGAGAAACAGGCATATGTCGTTTTCAAAGCGATCAAATATTTCAGACCTTTCTTACTTAAAGCCCATACTAAGATCATAGTACCGTTTCCAGCGGTAAGAAACCTTCTAATACAGAAGGATGTGGGTGAAAAAAGAGAAAATTGGATCATCGCTTTACAAGAATACGATCTTGAGATCAAACCAGCAAGCATTGTAAGAGGTCAAGGCTTCTGCAAAATGTTGGCTGGAGCATCGTAAATTCTTGAGAATTCATCTGAACAGGTACAGACGTATGAGGTAAGCCTAAACGATGCACAATCATTATATGCTGACACCATTTATTATCTTAAGGACGGGTATGCTCCATCACACCTGGATCACACCAAGAAAAGAGCTCTGAGATTGAAAGCTAAACAATACCAGCTCATAAATGATGTTCTGTTTAAAAGGAATTATGATTCTGTGCTTCTCAGGTGTCTTGAGAAAACAGAAGCCGAAAAGGTTTTGCAGGAACTCCACGATGGACCAGCAGGCAGACACTATGTTGGATATGCTACTTCACATAAAATCTTACGTGCAGGATATTATTGGCCCACGCTGTTCAAAGGCTCACACAGTTACGTGAGGAAATGCCAAGTCTGCCAGACTGCTGCAGGGAGACAAAAGAAACCGTCCATGCCACTACAGCCGGTAAACATCGAGCAACCATTCAGTCAGTGGGGCTTGGACATAATAGGTGAGATCGTTCCTCACTCTTCTAAGTAGCATAGGTACATCCTCACAGCAACAGACTATTTTACTAAATGGGTAGAAGCAGTTCCTCTCAAGACAGCTAATTCTGAAAACATTATTGAATTCATAGATCAATTTATAATCACTAGGTTTGGATTGCCAGTGGCCTTAATGTTTGATAATGCCTCATACTTTTCTGGAAATACAATGACTGAGTTTGCACTTAAAAGAGGGTTAAAACTGAAATATTCGGCCAACTACTATCCGCAAGGTAATGGATTGGCTGAATCGACAAATAAAAACCTGATCAGGATTATTAAAAGAACAGTTGACCAGAACCAAAGGAATTGGCACAAAGCATTGGTAAATGCTTTATGGGCAGATAGAATAACGAAGAAAGCTTCAATCGACACTTCTCCCTTTAATTTAGTTTATGGGAAAGAAGTGGTTCTTCCAACTCACTTAGTCATCCCCTCTTTGTCTTTAGTACAACACATCGATGAGGTATCTACTTCCTCCATACAACTAAGTCAAATGGAAATAATTAAATTAGAAGAACGACAAGAACAAGCTAAGAAAAACCATGCTCATCACCAAGCGCTGATAAAATCCTCTTTTGACTCAAGCATAATGACCAGAAAGAATTTTTAGATGGGAGATTTAGTTTTGAAATGGGATAAGGCTCATGAAGAAAAGGGCAAACATACAAAATTTCAGAAGATGTGGCTTGGTCCTTTTGAGATTGTAGAAGTCATAGGCCCATCAACGTTTGTGTTGCAGGATTTAGCAGGTCGAAGGGATTCTTTGCCTGTTAATGGACATATCCTTAAAATATATTTTCCATAGAAGATCACTCTTCTATTTTGTAGGATAGTTTTAGTTTTTATTTGTTTTTCTCTTTCTTATAAATAAAACCAGTTGTAGATGGTTACTAAAGGGGTTCATGAAAAAGACACCAATTCTCTATCAGATTTTGAGCTTTTTCGCTTGTACAAGTAGCAAAATTTTTCGAAAAATCTGATCTTTATTATTGACAGGTAGAGTTAACTTTAGCCTAGATATGATACTAGTTTCAACTTCAAAAAATTTGATGAAAGCAACCTTTGGTAAAAAATTGTTTTATATCAGCACAATGAAAGGTATCAATAATAAAATAAATATTCTCTGTAAAACTGCTGTTTTCAAACTCTATTATTGTCGTCCAGAGCTTTCTTAAGGAAAAACAATGACTTCCTCCCTGCTAAAGGAAATCGCAGCATTCAGAGGAACAATCCGAGAAAACACTGTATCTAAAAGAATATGAGGTCTCATCACGAGCCGGCTTATCATGATCACAGATATTATAACTTGCTGACTTTGCCAATACTGTCCACCAAAACAGGGCAACGACACAAGATTGTTGCAATCAAAAGACAAGGGGTCTCATCACGAGCCAGCTTGTTCAACAAAAGTGTAAATCAAGTGAATGACTGTGTCATAATTTGGCCACCAAACCAAGACATTGTTCTTTAGAGAATAAAAAAGGGAAAAGTGTCAAAAGGGGTTTTTCTCTGAAAAGTTGTAAATAGCCTTAAGCAGGATAAAGGATCATTGCTGGATAACAGGTAACCCTGTCGAGGCTATGGACGCTTGCGGGAAGCAGAGGCTCTACCTACGACAAATGAGCATATTTTAAAAGCCAGCATGCAGAGAAGACCTTATTTTATCTTTAAAAGACCAAGTAATGTCTGGTGTGAATACAAGGGCTAAGCCTGAGGAAACAAACAATTGGAATATGAAAAGGTTGAGACAAAATATCATTGATAGGATAAGGTGTAATGTACTCTATCTGTCCATAACAAAATTTAGACGTATGAAAATTTTTCTGCTTTGGAAGTTAAAATTCAATAGGAAAGCAGAGATAACTGGTTCTTCACACTGAATCGCCATTGTTGTGGCCACCAACAACCCCCCTCTTTGTTTGATATTAGCGATAACACCAAGCAAATGGGGACCCTTAATAAAAATCCAAAAAAACATTTTATCAATTTTTTTTTGTATTTTAACTCCCTAAAGCTGTATCGCATCACGAGAAGAGAGTGAAACGTTTTCCTATGCGCATAATAAGCTGCGAAGAAGCGACGCAAAATTCATCTCATTGCTTATATTATGAAGCACTCTTAAATACAAAAACTTAAGGAATCTTCGACGGCCGATATGCGACGTCGCATATCGCAACATCGCATAAGCAGCACATGATGATTGGATGACTAAGCGCAATTTGCGATTCGCGATCTGCGATATTGCGATCTGCGATGTTGCGATCTGCGATGAATGTGATCATCAATTCCTGCGATGACACATCTTGACGACGCAATCCTCGATACTGCGATGCGAGTCGCAGAAATCACCCATCGCAAAATTTCCTCGGCACAGTATTCAAGGAAAGCTGTCTGTAGACCAAAATTGGGCACGCGCCTTAAAAGAAATTAATGATTGTACGCCAAAGTATCCAAGAAGGATTGTGTTGTGTTTTTCGAAGAGTCAGTTCATTATGGGTGTCATGATTATGCATTCATTAGAGCTTAAAGCTTTCATGTCAATCTTTTCATCATTACTCTTTTCCTTTGCGTAAACTGTAAGACAACAAATAACATAAAGCAATGTGCACGAAACATCTAAGGAAAAGGGGAAAGCGTCAATGCTCGGAGAACAGAGAAGAGATGCCTTCACAAACGGATGCCGCATGCAATAGGACCACAGATTCTAGAGTATCACTCAACAGATACTGATGTCAATAGGCCATCCAAAACTCAGAGTCAAAGGCACACAAAAGCAGCATGTTTACAAAAGATCCTGAAGCTTAGACTGGGTAAAGCAAAAAGAAAAAGGCGCTAAAGAGGGAAAACGCACCAGAAAAGCCTGGAACAAAGAACGGAGGTAGTTTTCAATACAAAAAATTGTTCAGAGAGCAAAGTCCCTAACTTATTCAGTCATTCGCAAGGCCGGAAACCGAAATAGAAAAAGCAGAATTAGTTTGAGAGAAATTTGGGTTATTACCAAGTATACACACAGTGAATACACCAAGCCAGAAGAAGATTTTCGAAAATATCTTCTAGTTTACCAGAAAGTGGTGCCAGCGCTTGTTATTTATATTTTCGTAGCTCAAACGAAAGGAAAAGAAGACCAGCCAACTCTTCCCAGGCGAATATTGCATGCTTACAACACTAAGGAGCAAATACAGAAACGGTTAGGAATTAGATTCAATTTTTAGAAATAATTTTGCTTTAGTAGAAGGGCGGTCATTTAAAACCGTGTCCTAAATTTATGTAATTAAGATTAATTAGTTAGCAGTATTTAAACCCTTCTCAGGCATTTGGAGAAGGGTCCAGAAATTTGTCAAAAAACTTGTCCTCAGAACATGCACTTTTGCACCCTCGGAGGGGGTTTTTGATGAATGGTTGGATTGAGATTTATCAATATTTGCATTTGATATCTGCTACTGATGTTGCACTTTTGTACTCTTAGTAGATGTTAGAACAAGTAGAGATAAATCGTTGTTGCTTGAAGCTTATGAGTGGAACCAGTCATAAATGGTACTTTTATATCTTGACCATTTGCGCTTATATTCTTAAAGTGATATACAGTTTTCAGTTGTTTATATGTTAATGCATGAATGTGTGGGTTACCATTTGGCACTTCTGTACGGTGGAGTCATTTATTTGTGTTTGATATATGAATAACTTATTATGCGATATGCTGTTCACAACTGTTTTGCTTAACTTTTTATGCAAAGTGGTTTATCTTAATTGATTTCTATTCTTATGATAGTTGAATGATCTTTATTACCAGTTATTGTTCGAAATCTCTTTAGATCGCATAATAGAAGAAATACACCCCGGTTTAGCGTAGATTAGATGTGTTGTTTTTCATTAGATTACAATAGCATAGAGTTAGTTTAGAAGTTTGAATTAAATTAGCTTTAAGTACTCCTAGATCAGCATCATCCAACTCTACACACACACACCCCTTAGATTGGGAAACTGGTCCCATTATCCCTAGTCGGACCCGCTATACCAAACGGATAAGGAGCTGCCAACCAAGGTCCGGACCGGGTGGGTATCCCCCTTGTTGTCGACCCGATTTTTGGGGCTTCAACAGAGTAATACTTCTGTATTTAATCATGCTTTACAATTCATTCAAAAAATTTCAAATTCTACTTTTCAAGGAATTGATGAAGGCATTTTATGTAAGATTTTTACTTTTACATTCTTGTCAAAAGCCAGAAGTTGGTGTCGATCAGTTCCAGTTGCCTCAATTCACAGCTAGGATCAATTTGTTACAATGTTCCTTTGTAAACATGGCCACCATAACTACGAACATGTATGTGACAAAATCGAAGATTTATGAAGGTTTGAAAATGAGTCTTTGATTGATTTTACCATTCGATTTTGTTTAAATTGCTTGAGATTTAAAATAAGAAAAATATTCAGAAGATGAATTATTAGATTGGTTTGAATATATTTTCACTCTTCCTCCCATTCATAATCCATGTGAAATTATTTAAAGCTTCACTTAATCTCCTTCCAAATTCATTAACATAATTGAGAATTCCAATATGGAGGTGCAAACAACTGATGATGAAGTGACCTCTATAATGTACGATCAATTTCTTCATTTAGTGCACACTTCCTATGGTGTTAATACTGATAAGGATGCACCTTCACATGTCAGTAAATCTTAATCACAAAGCTTGTAGAATTTCACTATTCAAATGCAAGAAGATATTAGTAACAATCTTGAAAAAAATACCACTTTGAAATCTGAAAATCAGTATGCATTAAATTCAGAAAATAAAAACATAAATTAGCAAGTACAAGTAGTGATTAAAGTTTCCAATAACACACAACCCAATGTAGAAATTTCAGAATTCTTTTATGATGAGAAAATGCAAAATTCAGAAAAGCAAAGCAACGTTCTTAAAAAAAGCACAAGTACACAAATGAATGATTTCAAATCTGAAATTTACAATGAACAGAATGCACAAGAGTTCTCAAATAGAGACACTTTTAAATCCATTGCTTCTGATTCTCATTTTTCCTTTTATCCTGATATTTTTGCTGATAACAATTTATTCCCTCTTAACATTAATGATATTTTAGAAAACAAAGAGGTTGAGCGCAATGAATTGGCAACTATTTTTTATCAAGATAGAGAATTAATTATTAAACATTCTTCTCGCATTAATGAACATGTGCTTTATATTCCTTTTTGTTTTGATACATTGGATGAGATCGAAGAAAATTATAATGAATGTCGTGAGGTCATTTATGATAGTTACTTTGACATTGAGGACATTGATTTGTCTTCTTCCCAATTGAATCCTCATGATCAAAGTCGAATCAAATATGAAAATGAAGAACACTCTAATTCATAAATTGTTTCAAATAGTTCTCATTTTCAGAAAATTAATCATACTCATGATTTCAACATTTGAGGAACCATTCCAATCTATGATTTATATGATGATCAAGCTGTCATTCCTATTCATAATCATAATTCTCTTTCTAATTCACAAGTTGGTATTGGAAATCATTCTAATTCCATTATTATGGAAAATTCTTGTGAAGAGGAAATTGTTTCAAATCAATCCCAATTGTGTTGTAACAATAATTGTAACGCTAGTGTAAACTATGATTTGATTTTACTATTTTTCCTTCACTTATTTTGTTTAACTTTAGATTTATTTTATGTTTTTAGTTTTCAATTTTTAGATACTTTGTGCTGGCTTATTGAGCAACTCAATATTGAACACTCAATTGATGCATTGTCTGAATGGGAAAATTAAGTTTCACATCATAACCATAAACATCAAGAGCTATCAATCTTACAATTCCAACTAATGTTCATTTCTTATCGATTACCTCTATCTTCTCAAAAGCAGTGTCAACAAGAGAGTGTATTTTCACAATATGACCAGCAATATAATTCAATTAATAATCTTCCATTGTATCTGACAAATTTTCATCCATTTTTCATTAATCCATTTGAAAAATATTTGGAAATGTTTCCTTCACAGAAGATTGTTAATAGTTTAACACTTGCACATAACACTGATATATTTATGTAGGCCATTGAATCTAAAAACTCACTTCCATGATCTGGCCTATCATCTTCTCTTTTGAATCTCTTCCAATCAGTAATCGAAATTCATCCAGATTTCTATGATTCAATTGAAATTCAGTTGGAAAGGATATTTCAAGAGAAGGTAATTATGAATAAGCTGTTAACAATATATATACATGCTTCTTTCAAATTTAGTTTGCTTAGTTTAAATATATTTGTACTTTTGTTACTAATAATTGATCTGTACATACATGCAGTAATTAAAATGCTTACATGGTTACATTGGAACTATGACTCTACCTAGTCATGTTTCCTTCATTAAGTTAGAAATAGAAATAGATTAATTTAGATTAGATTTCTTTTTTGTTTGCACTTATTTCATTATTTCAGATTTTCAATAAAGCAAGTAATGAATCTGATTTCTTCTGGGCATCCCCTTTCATTTTCAGAAAGGAACTTAAAACATTTTAAGCTCTTAGATCATGCATATTTGTGAAAGCACTTGATTGTCTTGTTTTGAAAAAATTCACCACATTGATCATACATATGAAGAAATTTCAAGAATTTTCCACAACTTGACAATTTTTTATTCACAAGTAATTATGAAGAGCTCATTTTTACCACTCATGTCTTCCGATGTAAATTTGAGGTGGATGCAATATAAAAACTCATTACTTAACATTTTTAGATCAAATAAGTAGATGATACTAAAAATGGGATAAATTGAAGATTCATGAGGTAAAATTTACAATCAATTTTATTCCAAGTATGCATTTATAGGTTCATTTTTATCTATTGTTAAGTTTTATGTTTTCAAAGGTTATTTCTTATTTTTGTTTTGTTTCTTCTACAGGGTTTCATCGACCTGATTAAGGAGACTTAAGATAAGAAAACAACCAAACCTTTTCAAATCCACAACATGTTCAGGGAAGTATTATTGGTTATTCATAAGAATTTGAGCATTTTTAATTTGCTTTCATTTGCCAAAAAAACCGAATAGGTCTTTAAAACAATATCGAAACATTTTAAGTTGAACTTCATATCATCGATACTGTGATGTCTATACATATGTGATATTCCCATCCACTTATTCTTCGATAAACCTTCCACCTGATATCACATCATCCATATTACAAAACCTTTGTATCACAAACATTTGATCGGAAGCAGCTCTTAACATTTCTCGATAAGAAATTGCTGATGCAAGACCTCCAATATTCCTTTTTGCTCATTCTACGAAAATGACTTCACCGATATTGCGATGTCCACACAACTCTAGACCCAATACAACATTTAAATCTAGTTCTGAAAGATATCACGTCCATTCATAAATCGCAATTTTGTTGGGGCACCTGTTTAAAAGTTCTGATGTTTCGGATCCAATATGAAATTAAATCTATATAATAAAACTATCAGGTTCATTCTTCATCGCATATCAACGTACAAACAATGTTAGATCGCGTACTCAAAACTCCCAATCGTCGATCTCTTATAAAATCCAAAGTCAGTCCCACTAATGAGCCACGTCATCTATTGCATTCCCGCATATCGCAAGAATAACATTGGCATTTACTTTTCCTAACTGCTCCAATCTCCGATATGATTATTCTCTGATATGGAAACTGCTCCATCACAATTTCTAATCGCATATGCTGATATCGCAATCTTGCTATCACAACACTTATATCGCATCACGAAAATCAAGTGACGCCTTGTCTTAAGATCCTTCGATGTGATAAACTCCAATATATTTCTCTCTGCCAATGTATTTTAACTATTACATAACATTCAATTGCATATCGACAAAGGTGGATCCCGCATATTGAAATTTATGCATGAAAAAGAAACTTGAGATACAAAACAACCGAATAGGCGTTGTATTGTATAAAAGATTTTAATGCACTCTTGGGCAACCATTATGGTAATAAAACAATTGATAAGAAATTTGCAACATGGTTAAATCATTCTCAATTTCTCTTATATTTAAGTTTTGTTATGTCACTCTTCATTTCATATATAAAATTCAAAACCTCTCCATCTACACATCTGTATTTCATTATCTTGGATTTGGTCTTGATTTTGAACAATTTATGAAAATCATAGAGTTGATATGAAACTTCTAATATTATGAGAACATCCATGGCTG
Organism: Pinus tabuliformis; assembly: GCA_031772625.1. NCBI lineage: Eukaryota > Viridiplantae > Streptophyta > Pinopsida > Pinales > Pinaceae > Pinus > Pinus tabuliformis. Next base: position 110,478,375 of record CM062815.1, on the reverse strand, counting down.
CGATTCATTAAGAAGTATATCTTCATTTTTATTTCTGATGGATTTGGTTTATTTTCTATTCCTTGAACACGAAATGTTGCTTTCTTAGTTTACTGCTCACCTTAGTATAGATTTAATAAATGATGATTTTGGGATTATAAAATTACAGTTAGTCCAACTTCTTCATTCTTTTAATTCTATTTAAAGGAAGAAGTTAGCTAGTATTGGAGAAGATGATACCTCTTAGATAAGATTAAATACAATTCTCTAATGATAAGTTTCAAGTGCCCAATTTCATTTAATTTCATTTATTTACTTCTAGTTTTAGTTTCGTTTTTAGTTTGCTGATCCTGAACTTTGTTTTTACAAGACTTCATCGACCGTTTGCACTTCCACTAGATCATTGTCGAAGTTCATTCTCTTTTGTTTATTTTGCTTTGGGATTCTTGAAAGAAGCAGTAATGATCCTCATTGAATCAGCTAAATTTAGGAGTTTCTGAACCTTTTAGTTTATTTGTTTAAGCATTACTTTTATTAGAAAATATTTAATATTTTTTTTGCAGGTTTTCCTTCGAAACAAGAAAGTTTACAACAGACTGAGATTTCCTATTTAACATACTATCTATCATCACTGCTATTCACCCTCTCCATTTTGAGAGCCTCATTTTTTATAACTCTGCAATATAAATAAATTTTAATCTCAACATAGGAAGGAACATACATATGCTTATTTTCTTTTATCTCTTTTGTTGAGACATTTGTATAATCAATCTTGTTGGAATTATCTTTTAAATTTGAATTTTTCTTTCAACTTTTGCCTTCTTCATTTTTGTTTTCTGTTTGTTGATTTCTTTTCTTACTCTAGTTTAAGAATTCTTTTCCTTTTGCTTTTGGTTTTGATTTCAATTTGGTGACTTTGCCATGATTTCTGTGAAAGGCCTTTCTCCTCACCCAAGAACAATTATCATATATGGGACATCTATTAACTCTATTTATTTTAGTAAATTTCATTTATCACTAAAGGCATATCTTTATGGAACCATAAAGCCATGTTGCTTTAAATCTTTTTCCTAGAGGAAAACACATCCCTTTTAAGTGATTGAGTTTACTTTTTCAAGGAAAGAACTGATTTGAGTTTAACACAATGAATTCCTCCCATCCCTCCACATAAAAGCCTTTGATTGATATTTCTAGGGAAAGAATTTGGAGTAAACATTATGAAAGTATTATGTCCATTAAACATAAATCTCTATTACCATCCCACCTCTTTCACTCAAAAACACAATAAACTAAAAGCTTGCAAAATGCACTTATCAAAAGGGTGATTGAAAGAGGAAGTATGAGAAATACAAGTAAACTTGTTGGGGCTATGGACACTCACTGGCAGCGGGACTAGGCTTGTATGACATAAAAAAAAACTTCGCCAGGGTACTGTTCAGGCTCGCTGGTAGTGGAGCGATGTCAGAGACCAATCATAAAATGGATATATACTTTATCAAAAACTCCTATCTCTAGCTTCGTCTATTTTTATATGAGACAGTTTTAAAACAAATTTTCCCAAATTTGGATTCATGACTTTTACTCGAATTTGTTTTGAGTACTTATCTTTACAAATTCATATTTCTTAATCTATTTATGTGGGACCTATGGAAATGTTTTATTGTTAGATGATTTCATGATCTCCATTATTTTTAACCTTTGGGTAAATTAAAGTTCATTATCTTTAGCCAGAGATAAATGGTTCTTCCCAGTGTGTCATCATTGTTGTAGGGAAAACCCAACACCCCCTATTATTTGAAATAATGAGGACCCTTTTGCATTAATTTTTGGCTAAAGCATTTTTTATTATTTTCATTTATGTTAATTGTCTTGCAATTTTGTCATTTTTTTCATTTTCGTTGGATTTCTCTTTTGATTGTTTCATTGAATCCGTTTTTTCACAAGTTTTCCATTGATACTTGTTTTACTTCATTTGGTCAACCGGTTTGTAAATAACACTCATTTGAAGTTTGATCATTTTCTTGCGTGTACTAAAAAATATAAATAAATGTATGATATTTCAATTTTTGTAATTAAAACAATGTTTCATTGTAAATATTAACTTTTAGTGAATTTTTACTACTTTTTATTTTTTATTTTTCACTAGCGGTCTTATAAAATGACCCAGCTAAGTTATACAATAAATGAAAACATGTTCTGGGATCTTGGTAATTTACTCCAATTTGTTATTTTAAAATAAAATACCAAACCCAAAACCCAAAACTGCAAAGTGGTTGTAGTCCAATTTGTAAGATCGTTAATTCACGTGCGCCCCACTTCTCATCAATCCTCCGCTTCCAAAATCCCCGAAATTTAAAATCACTGAAATAAAATTTTCAATACAATTGCGATATATCGCATATCGCATAAAACAAATAAAACAAATTTCATAAGCCACTAAAAAAACTTGCAATTTCTATTTTAAGAAAATGCGAGGGGTTAAATATTTTAACGTAAAATTTCTTTCGCTCACTCCTTATACCTCCCGACTCCATGACCTCATCCTACCTAACCCTCATCCTTTGTCACTCCACCTCACCCACCTTATCCCTCCGTTGACTCACCACTTACCTCCACCATGCTCGACCCTCCACCATACTCCTCACGTAATCTTTGATTTATTAATGGTTTGTTTTTGTTATGGTTGATTCCAATGGTTTGGTTTTAAATTAAAAATATATATATTATGTTATATTATAATATAATTATAATTATAATTATAATTATAATTATAATTATAATTATAATTATAGTTTAATATTATAATTTTAATATAGTATAATTATATTTTAATTGATTTTTAAATCATATTTTTTTAATTAATTTTTGTTAATAATTAATTTATAAAGTTTAATAATGTAGAGGTAATTAATTAGAATTAAATTAATTAATAAATGTAGTCTAACATAAAATTAGATGTTCTATGATTTGGTGCCACTTCTGTCAATTAGGGCATTATTTATCTGGTGATATATTTGTAATTATGCTTCTTGCATTTGCATTATGTAAATATGTAGCTTTTTTCTTCTGAAAACATAAAATTAGATTTTCATTAAAAATTCTGATTTTTAGCCTAAGTAACAAAATTTCTAGAATTCTGCCAATTTTAATATACCAACTTTGGGAGCTCATAAATGGAGTTTTAGTTGGCCAAATGAGGCATAAGATGGCTCATTGGAAAGATAAAATCATGAAGAACATTTATGAAGTAGTTTAATTACCAAATTTGATTAATTATTGGGTCTAAAATCCAACAGAAGATCAAGCCTGAATTTTTAATGAAACTAATTTCTGAGTTAAATTTTTTGCATTATTATTTGCCCACAACTTCATTTGGGTGCAGATCCATTCATCAATGATCTCCTTGACCAATTGGATCATCACAAACATCAATAGAAAGCTCAAATTTATTTTAGTTTAATTATGTAATTAAGTTTTGATTGGATTTGTTTTAATTCCAGATTTGGCTTTTCAATTTTATTTTTTCCATTTTAATTTAGTTTTGATTTGTTTTTGCAGGAAAACAGTTGAAGAGATGAGGAGAACAAGATCTCAATCAATGAGAATGCTCCAGCAATAGAAGAATGGAATTTTGAGCCAATGAAAATTGATGGAGTAGATTTATTTTTCAACAAACTTTCTTGTTGAGAATTCTTTTTGTAAATATTATAAATAACAGAATTTAGAATGTATTAAGGGCTTGTCACATTTGCAATTATGGAATTCTAAAAGCACCACTGTAATAGGGATTTAGAGTGGTAGGTGAGAGGAGAGAAAATCTCAGATCAGGGGAGTATTGAAGATTTTTCTTTTACATTCTGAGTTATGTATGATGGACAAAGCTTGCACTACTACAACTCGTGTTGTAACAACAAAAGTTCAAAGATTGTAGAGGATTGTTGGATCCCAGAGCCAGAGAAATAGATTCAATAAATTGGTATTTCTAATACTATTGTTTTAAATATTAGTTTCATTTTATGATGACAAGAATGTTCCATTTTATTTATATTTGTGCACTTTTGTCGGTATGAATAATTTGTCTCATTCATATGTTATTATTTATCTCTGCTCTTATGGGTTGAATTCTGATTCTGAGTAACTATTTACTCATAAATTTGTTTTTTAATATTGATTTAACAAATAATGATACGTTGTGAACTATTTCTTCATATTATTGTTTAATTATTCGAATCACTGGTTTAACAATCAATATCATTTTGTGAACTACCCTAAATGTTGTTGGTTGATTATTTCAGTTAAGAGGTCTCTAAATAGAATGTGTTTTGGTATTCGTAATGTGAGTTAATTGAACTAGTTTGTTAGCTTGATATTCATTATAAGCCAAACATATTTAAATCCCAATCATTTAAATATCTTGCTCTCGTTTGGGTTAGAGCTATATCTGCCTAACTGAGGTATGATTAGGATTTAGTTCCTTTTGCTTGCAATTTAGAATGATTTTGCATTTAGATTAATTCTACATTCCTAGAAGTCCTCTTCACAAAGAGGCAAACTTTAGTTGTGGCTTGGATGAGCCCTAGATCAGCTTAAGGATCACTTTCTTGCTTAATCAGCAAGAGGGCTGATCTGATGTCTCTTCTCCATTGGTGGATGAAAGTCATATTTTAAGCCATTTGGATATTGAGAGAAGGTAACTGGACCTAGTTAAACTAGTTGGAACCACCATTCCAAATGGAAAAAGAGCTTCTTTAAGGTCCGGACTAGGTGCTCATCCCTAATGTTGTTGCAACGAATTTCAAGGCTTCAACATGACCGTAGAATGATTGAGCCAAATATCTCTTCATCCACTCACCCCCGTTCCATATTCCAAGCATGAATGTGGGATCTCATAAAAACACAACAATCAAAACTTATCTAGGGCTTCCAGACATCATCCACTTCAACCCATCAAACAGTGATTCCACCTCACGACCAAACATCACCAAAACCATCATCGGATTTTTCTCCATCCAAGCCCTCCAGGGCTTCCAGAGCATTTGTTCAACTAAGGCTTCCAGAACTAGTAACTCAACCCACAACTTATACATGACTTCCAACGCATTTGTCCAACCAAGGCTTCCAGGACTAGTAACTCAACCCACTAAGGGCTTCCAAAGCGTTTATCCAACTAGGGCTTCCAGGACTAGTAAGTCAACCCAAGTTTTTATAGAGCTTCCAGAGCATTTGTTCAACCAAGGCTTCAAGGACTAATAACTCAACCCAAGTTAAGGAAACATGAGAACCAACCAAAACAAAAGAATGAAAGTAAACCCACAATCATGATGGCTATGAAAGAAATGGTAAGGTTAGGCAATCCACTATCGATCCAGGCAAACCTCCATGCCAATGGTAGATCACAACCAAGAAACCACATGCATATGCCATGCATGCAAAAACTAGTGAAGAAATCATACATACAACTCGGTACCTGCAAGCAAACCTGATGTAGCTGCTAATGGTTATGCCTTCTTGTGCTTTCCTGCTCTTCCTTTGCCTTCTTTCTCCAAGAATCCAAGTATGACACACCCTCCATGAGTGCTCCAAGAAATTTCTAAGTATCCAAGAGTATGAGAGAGAGATAGAGAGAGAGAGAGAGAGTTCCAACATTGAACTGAAAAAAGGTTACCAACTGATCCTCAGAAGCCTTTTTATGAATGAGGCCTCTATTTTCTTCATTTTCCATTATTTTCCTTCATTTTCCTCCTCACTTTCAACCTATGACCTTTCACCTCCCTTTTCTCCTAATTTCCATTATTTTCATAAATAAATGTGCCAAAAAACCCTTTTTCCTTTTAATGTGTTAGCCATTTCCTTAGCCATAAAAAACCAAATGAACACCCCCTAGGATGATTTGCCCAACATTCAGCTTGGAATAAGTGTCCCATTCATCTATGGTTATTGTTTTTAACATTATTACATGGAATTTTCACCAGGTCCATTACAGAACCCTCCCCCCTAGGGGACACTATCCTCAGTGTTCAATCACACATATATGCTTTCATGAGATTGGTGTCCAAAAATTACCAAAGGCTTTACTAGAATGTGATTAGGAACTTTCTATCCCAATCTGATATAATGGTTTTCGGAAACCCAAAATGTACCCACAACCACAGAAGAGATTAGCAGTGGATTCTAATCTGATACTCTTCTTACAAGCAGTCAGAATGACCATCTTAGAAAATATATCAACGACCATCAACATAAAATCATTACCACAATTGGTAGATGGAAGGCTAGATATATAGTCCATCGAGATGGATTTAGAAGGCCAGTTAGGAGTACCCACAACCATAGAAGAGATTAGTAGTGGATTCTATTGTGATACTCTTCTTGTAGGCAGTCAGAATGACCATCTTAGAAAATCTGTCAATGACCATAAACATACAATCATTACCACACTTGGTAGATGAAAGGCTAGACATATAGTCCCTTGAGATGGATTTTGAGGAGGGGTGTATAGGCCTTTCTTATTAATGGTTGGTTTAGAAATGGCACAGGTGGTGTAGGACCTCATATACTTGCCAACATCTTATCAAAGTTTTAGATACTAAAATTAATTTTGTAGTACTACCACTATTGTCTCTATAACAAAGTGCCATGCTACCAGACTATAATGTGCTCCCAGATCATATTTGCATGCTCACTTGAAGGAAAAGAAAGGTGTCCCAGGTAGGACACCAATGCATCGTGGAGGTGGAAGTTTGGAACTTGATTTCCTGCCATCAATGTGTAGTATGTGGCAACGAACTTTGAGTCATTGTTATATATTTATGGCCAGCCAGAGGTCTCATGCCAACAAAAGTTGAGAAATGTGGTCAATGCCACAACTGAGGGAGATTGAAGTAGTCTACAATATGATTTGTGCTACCCTTCTTGTATTTAATGTTCAAATGGAATTGTTTCAGATATGTAGACCATTTTTGATGGTGATCATTCTGTAACTTCCATTGTGTTTCCATAAATTAAATAGGCATGTGATTTGTGTGGATGATTGTCTCCTTTCCCATAATATAATGTTTGCATTTTCGAAAATCCTACACAATGGAATACATCTTATCATAAGTGAGGTATCTCTAGACAATATTAGAGTGTGTTTCACTATGATAGCCTATCGAATGTCCTTGTTGAATGAGGACTACAACAATAACATAGTTGGAGGCATATGCCTCAATCGCAAATGGTTGTTGCAGGTCTGGCAGGGTGAGGACTGGTGTAGAGAAAATGTGGTTTTCTAGTTCATCGAATGCCTTCTAGTGTGACTCGAACCAAAAAATATTAACTTTGAACCACCCTTGGTCACTTGACTTAAGGGAAAATCAATATAAGAAAACCCCAACACAAATATTCAGTAGAAGTTATCAAATTTGAAGAAGGTACAGAGATCTATTAGAGTTGTTGGGGTTGGACAATCACAAATTACATGGATCTTGGCTGGATCCACATGCACACCTTTATTATCAATAATGTAGCCTAGGTATTGGACCTTGTCCATGCCAAAGGAGAATTTTTCTAAGTTAGCACATGGCTTGTGCTACTGCAAAATTTGAAGGACCTACCGAATATGCTGCAAGTGTTCTACCCAACTCTTACTAAAGATGAGGACATCATCTAGATATAAAAACATGAAAGAGTTGGTGAAAGGTTGCAAGATATTGTCCATTAGCCTCATGAAATTTATTGAGGCAATTTTCAAACCAAAGGTCATGGCCAACCATTCAAAATGCACCCTCCTTGGACTTGAGACAACCTTCTACACATCAGTTGGTTCTATTGGGACTTGGTGCTAACCAAACTTCAAATCAATATCAGTAAAAGTACTTAGACCCCCTAAGCTATCAATAAGGTCATCAATTTGGGGAATTAGATACAAATTCTTTATTTTGATTTTGTTCGGGTTTTGATAATCAATGCAAAGTTGCAAGGTCCCACTTTTCTTCTGCATGAGTACAATTGGGCTTCCATGGGGTGAGGAAATCAGTCTGATGTTCCCCTTTTGGAGCAGATCTTAGATTTGTTTCTTTATTTCCTCATTTTCTAAAAGAGAGCAATGGTAGATTGGCTGATTAGATAGAGGTATGTTGGGTGTTAGATTGATTGAATGATTGACTTGATAGTGCAAATGTACCCTAATGGGTGAGGATATGTCTCTGTATTCTTCCATGACCTTATCCACTTTCCTATGGTACGTGGAGGAACCTTATGTGGAGGCCATGAATGTGGCCACATTATTCTCCTTACTTTGAGAGAGTGAATCAGGAAGAAGACAAATTTCCCAGTCTGAAAGATGACCTTCTTGAATGGGTTATTAGAGATCAAAGAAATGGTAATAGACAATTTTTCCTTTGGTATCATGTATAATAACACTAATAGGTCTAGATTCATATATATCATGATGCTTCCACATGTATGTTTTTCCTAACAAAAACTCCACAAACTTCAAGGGGAGAAAAATAACACAATACCTCATCCTTGAAAGGTTTGATGCTATAGGGTAGGAAACATTGTTGGTTAATGAAAATATCTTTCCCTTCGTGGAGACACCAGATGGTGTATGGTTATGAGTGTGGTGTTGTCAGAAAACCCAACTAATTAATGACCTAAATTGAGATGAGGTTATTTTGTCTCTCCCTATCGACAATGAAGCACATTTGAGCACCCTTCACCCACATTTGTGAGTGAAAGAGGTACTCACCTTCCTCTGGGTCTTTGGGGTCACTTTTCTAGACCTTGGTGGTGGAAACAATGGCACTAGCTTATGCATCAATGATATACTTCAAAGTCAGAACCTATGTGTGAATATGAGGCTTTTATCTCAACCACTAATGAACATCTTGTGCAACATTCATTGATGTTATGAGAGGGACTCTTATGGAAGTAACACCACTTTCTTGTGTCTTTCTTTGTCTTCCCATTATCATTCTTTCTTTGTGTCTTAGGTGGATTTTCCTAGGGAGGTCCACCTTGGCTCTATACTTTATTTTGCAATTTGGGGATGTCATTTCCCTACATCTATTGTGAAGGATTTGCAGATCTAAAGTCTTACTTCTTCTATTTAATTTTTGGCTCTATTTTGACAACATATTGGTATGTTGTGCTAAGTGAGGAAATGTCCATGAGCTCCATTTTTATTTGGATGTATCTATGTGGATAGCCACAATACTTAAGCACTAAAATGCCTCTCATATTCTTTGATACGAAGATTGGTGTGCAAGGTATGCAAGATATTTGTGACTTTAGCACTTCTCAGTCCCTTTCCTACCATATTGTGGTCCCGTTGATGGGTGTTGGAAATTTGTCAACCGAGGGGGTCTTCCTGATGTGAATTCCCAATTAGCCATCACACCATTTGGAATAGTAGCCCCATCTAGAGTATCAACTTGGTTGGCATGTATTCTTATAGATTTTCCTTGGATTTAGCTATCCGCAAGAGAGAGAAGTGTGTATGTGCCTTTACAAAAAGCAAGTAAGTGTGCTTGGTGAATGTTTAGTTGCAGGTGTATCAAGATTCTTCTATTGTAGAGGGAGGAGAAGTGACCCTCTTAAAAGAGAGGTAATAGTACCACCCTAGTAGAGGTGCACACAAGTGAAAAAGAGAATATCCTAACATCATGAAGAATAGTCCACATAGATGTAGTAATTGTTACAACCATTACAAAACATTTTCAATAAGATAAGAACTAAAATAACCAAAATAGTTCAACTATTTTAGCACAAGTGAAAACAAACATGAATCATAAACATTCATAGAACAATATTACAAATATTCACAATCCATGCATGAAAAATTGCTAGCCATTAGGCCTCAAGTATTAAGTAAAATTCCCAAGATACATGAATACAACGAACATCACTAGCTCCAATAGTGGATCATTGGAGCCATGCCTTTCTCCCCAAAATTACTGACTTTGTCTCTCTGATGCCTTATGGGAGAAGCCAAGGTGAAAAGTCCTTTGCTTGTATAATGAGGGTGTATATATAAAAAATGATGTGACCATTCACCTCCCTTGTGACTCTTGGACTACCCTCATGACTATTTGACTTCTCCATGACTCTTTGAAATCCTACATGACTTTTCGCATTTCATGGATGACCCTTCGACTTCCACTTTTACAATACATTTTCCAATGTTGAATTACATATTCCATAAAATGATGTGGCAGATGATGATTGATGACATGACATGACATGACATGACATGACATCAGAGACACTGATCCAAGTGGATATTGGTGTCCACCCACCTATTCCACCTAGACCTCCAGTCATTTTCATTCATTTGATTGTTTATTGCAGCATTTACTATTTTTAGCAGTTTTTGGGGTCCTGAATTTTCGAAGCCACTTTGACCCCCTAAACGGTGTTTTCTTGAGGTCCATAGTAGGCCCATTACCATTGGTAGGGGCCTTCTTTTATCATTCTATAATTTTAAGATTAGCAGAATAATTATAGAGGACAACATCAACCCACTTTTGAAGCTGGGATCTAGCCCTGCCAGCTCCAGAGAGGGATCTTTCTTTATAATTTAACTTTGTTTCTTTAAGTTGATCTTAGGCTAGTTATAATTATGCTTGTTTGTTTTGTTTGAATTTGGTTGATTGGTTTGGTTGGTTTGGTTGGTTGATTTGATTAAATTATTTTCTTCCCATTGGGCTATGGAGTCAAATAAAACTGGATATTGCATCAATATGTTTAAAAGAGTAATCACAGGGCAAGCTAGTTACGTTTACTGGATCTTTAAAGTGAATTATAAAATGAAGAAGAGGTGATTTCAATAATGATCGAAAAGAATTTAAATTTTTCAACCATAATTCAGAAGAAAAAACATACAGATTGTAAAAACAGTCTAAATAAAGTCTTCAATTAACTTTTCTTATTTTTTAGATTTCCTGTTTTACAATTACATTTTCAGATGATCGTGATGTAGAGAAAAACAATGGAAACAGATATTATAATAGGAAAACATCACCAGTAAATTGCAGAACAAGAATCCTGTGAAAGAATTTGTATTAATGATTAAGAAAAATTACAATGATTAAGAACTGACCCCCAATACTTCGAATGAATGAAGTATTTAAACTGAATTTCTAAAAGGATTACAATGAATGTGGCATCGACATGGAAATCTATTATTAATTACAAAATAACAAAATTGACCAATGTGACCAAAAAAGGTGAATTTAGTGAAGTGATCTGGAGGTTTGGTACTATTTTCGCGGAGAATAGTTACTGAGTTGCCATGATTTGGGTGTTGCAGTGGGTGTAGCTGATATTTTTTTCTTTACTCTTGAAATTCGCACAATTTATCCCACTTCTCCTCATTTTGGATGGTTATATTTGTTGCCTTACGGTAGATCTCATTTACCTTGGTAGATCCAGTAAATGTGGGCTTTGCCATGAAAATATGCTTTATCTCATGCCAAATGAAAATATCGTTGCTGATAGTTTCTAAAAAATCTTAATGTGTGAAAATTTAGCAATTTCCCTTGCAATGTCTTTAAGCTTCCTCATATAATCTTCCCTGTTTATCAGTTTGTCATAAATTACAAATAAATAAGGAAGAACCCTCTTTTCTAATGCCTCTATTTTGTTGAAAAACCTGTTGACTGCTATTTCCAAATTGTGACATTTTTCTTTAAGCTGCACAATCAAATTTTTCTTTGTAGGAACTTTCTTCACTTCCAAAATTGTCTATGTCCTGTGATATACTCCCAAATCATCCAACTCATATCTATTTTTTGAATTTAGAAACTTGATGATGTTGTTGGTTGTGGAAGGCATATCTCCCAACTCATTTTTAATAATGGAAATGGCCTCATTAGCTCTCTCAATCAACATTGATAATTTTCGTGGTGTATTCTAGGGAAAAAATCCCCATTGGGAGGAATTTTGGCAGTTTGTAAGGAGCCAGTTCATACCCATATATCCTTAGCTCTATGTAATTTTGGTAAAGATACCAATCTCCTATTTTGACTTGGTCTAATAAGTGAAAAAGTTTCCTAATTTCTTCACTGATTCATGGCTCTGGATTTCTGCTTAGGAGATTGAGTGCTAGATGTACAAACATTTCTATGAGTTGTTTGTATGACTATTCTTTTTGCTCCTTCATCACTAGTGTAGTCCAGAAGATGACTGATTGTTGATTTCCCTCGTCATCCAACTTTTGTAATGCAAACTTGAGCTTGTATCCCTAAAAATATAGAAACATATATACTAACACAAAAGCACATTTAAATACTTCCTTAGTTTGGGATTTGACAAATTGTTCATGGATGGAATCTGCAAGGAATTCGCTGAAGTTGAACAAGATGGAAGGCTTGGAATCTGTGTAGAAAATGGAAAGAAATCCTATAAAGGCTTCATCTACCCACCGATCTGAGTAATGACCAAGGAGGTAGGAGATGACTATAATGATCTGCTTGGATCTCTCAGGAAAAATGGAGGATGGATAGGGAGGATATTTCTTAGGTAATGGGGCATCTTCAATCAAGAAAAGCTTAAGGTTTTTGGCTCTTTTTGCAAAGTCTAATTTTTGATATAATTCAATGAGTGCCTCATGAGAGAAAGGAGTGGCATTATTTGTTACAGGAGCTTTCATCATTTGGTCTATAGATTGGGGAGTTATGGTGAATAAAATTTCTCCTGTAGGGGAAATAACATCTTTTTGGCTGGGTACATAAGAAGTATGACATTTCCTGACAAATTCAGGGGCACTGTGGGTGTGGGGAAAGATGTAATGGGGAAAATTGGATTCCCACAATCAAATATTGTCATACTTATCAATGAGTTTGTCTTCAAGCCAATATTACATTTCAAATAAATCAAACTCACACAGGGTTTCATTGATTTTGTAATCTCTATCCACCAAAGGAATATGGTGAAGATCAATCGAAGGGTGGATCAGAGGACTTACAGGTTCTACATGTCCCTTATCTTTGGGAGGCATGATCGGATTAGGCTGAGAATACTGATGAAATCATGTTTGTACAGGTTTACAGGGTGCAAAAATGGAATCAGATTTAGGAATACAGGAAAACAGAGGCACTGGTTTGAATGGAAGTTAAAGGGTGTGATCCTTAGCCATGTTAAATTGTTGTGATTTGAATTAGAAAACTTGTCATAGAAAAATGGTATTAGTAGAGTATGACATTAGTAACCTGTGAATGGGCGAAAGGAGGGACATTAGAGTTTTCAAGCTTCTTGTTGACGATGGCGCAGGTCTGTTAGATTAATGGTTAAGTAATTAAATTACTTAATGGGTTTATTTGAAGGGAGTGGAGGTGATTGGCAGGAGAAACAGATAGATGAGGTGGCGAGATGGGATTGGCGGTAGTGTAACAGATAGATGGTGGTTTTGTGTGGCGGGGAAAAACCCTTTTCGGAGGAGGCCTAAGGTGGTTAACGGTTTCGGTAAGGGGGCTATGAAAAGATGACATGGTGACACATTGTTCTAGGTCCGGGTTTCAATACCACCCATTTTGGACCACCCCCCCGACAGTAAATTTTAGATGGTGAGGGGGGACGAAACATAATATTAGTCATTGGATATGAAATGGGGAGTTCATATTGTGAGAAAGGTGGGGAAACTTTATCGTGATGCAATGGACATATGGTGGGGTAGAGAAATGAATGAAATATATAAGCGGAGGAATGCTATTCTGGTGGTGAAACTTAGGAATAGTCGAAAAATGTACCAAATATCTTTTGATATACCTAACCTTAGAATAAAATCTTTATCCCTTTGCCTTTCTCCTGCGGATGACAATATCTTTACCATTTGACTTTGGATAAAATTTTCATGCTTTTCCTGAAATCACCATTCTATTTCTACCTACCCTCTCATTTCAATTCTTTTTCTAAGCTAAGATTTTTCCTCTTCTTGCTTCACAGGGTGAATTTAAACTAGTAGACCCATATCACTTTTTTTTTTTATGAAAGTCTATCCTATTCTATCACTTATTTCGCCATTGATTAAGATTAAACCGTTGAATCAATTTTATTTCTACCTAGCTACTGATTTACCAAGATTAAACCGTTTGGTAAATCTTTATTCACTAACCTATTCAACATAAATTGAAATGTGTTCAATCATGATTAAACTATATGATTTGAACATAATTTTAGTCATTGTGGCATTCAAAAACAACTTGCACACAACCTTATTTGATAATGAGCTAAAACAACTAACTTATTAGTAGTGGCATTTAGACGTGCATCACTTTCTGTATTTAAGTATTAGGGGGTTAATGCAGTGCATAATATTAGATATCATTTTTTGGATTCAACTGCGTTAAGTAAGTCATTCATGTATGACCATTTCCATGAGAGGTAGTCGTAACTGTCTAATTTCTCATGATTTTTGAATAGTTTACTTAGCACTCATTGCATCGGGTGATGCTCACAAGGGTGAAGAAGTGGGATTGAAACTAGTGAAATAAATCACATAGCGTTAGTCATCACTTTCGGGGCATGCACCCGGTAACCAAGACTTTCTGTATTATTTTCTATTTTTTCTTTTGTGGGGTTCTTATTTCCTTTTTTTTTTTTAATATATTTTTGGGAATCATTTGAATATTGAAAATTATATACAATATGAAATTACAAATACAAAATATTTAATCACCTTGAGATCCTATAATTTATAGGACCCTAACATTAGCTCCAACTGGGGATGGCACTTCTGCCAATGAAAGTGTCAAGAACATATGATCAGTAGCCTTGAGTACTCCATGTCTGTAATGTCTTCATCTGATTGTTGGAAATAGCAACAAGAAATGCTAAAAATAGAAATGAAAAAATATCAAAATGCTAAAAATAGAAATGAAAAAAATAGCATTGCTTTAAATAGCATTTTAGGTACCAGTGTTGGACATAGCAACAAGGAATGAAAAAATGGAAATGCTAAAAATAACATTGCTATAAATAGTATTTCGGGATAGATTCCAATTTTAGTTAGTCCCTGAACTAAAATTGAGAAGTAAAATTCGAATTTGATCTTAGAATTTATTTGTAAAATAATTAATTAATTCATCTTGAGTTAATTAGTTGTAGAAAATCAAACATGAAGTCTATGTGGGGACATGCAACAGTTATCCCATTAATTAAAGAATTTATCCCTTAGTTAAAGAGATAAGGATGAGTTGTAATTAGTTAGCTCAGTTAACTGAGTTAAGTCTAGTTAGATTAGTTCCAAAAGTTTGTGGGATTAATTGTGATTTCTGTTAGTTAATGTTTGCATGCATGTAACTACTGCACTTCAGATAACTGAATATTCTCTCATAAATAACTCATGCATGTCAGTTCAAACAGAGACCCAGTTGAGATCAGAGGAGGGACAGTGTACTATCAGTTAGACGAATTTTTCCTATAAATGGAACTCATCCGTGCAGAAGAATTTATCTCCTTCAGGTTTTTTGAATTTATTTTAGAGGTCAGAGCAGTGTGTGAGGGATTATTACACACACGTGGCAGCTTGAGGACCCAGGAGAAACTACGCAAGGAAATAGGAGGCTTGGAGGGCAGAGGAGAAGGTTTGTGAGAAGCATTTGACTGTCTATGAGCAATAGAGGGATTGTACTAAGAGCTGAATAGCTTGTGAGCTAAAGCTTTGTGTAATCCAGACATATTTCCACTTGTATGATAATACAAAAATTAGGGTTTTTAGTTGATGCTTTCCCCAGAGTATTCTTCTGTGTTATGTGTGATTGATTTCTCATTCTCAATTATATGTGTTCTCTTGATCTTGCTCAATTCGATTAAGCTTACGCAAAGTTTTGTAGAAGTAAATCTGGTATTGTGTTTTAGTATATTGCATAATCTATTGATCTGCAGTGAGAATTTCTACATGGTATCAGAGCCAAGTTTATCGGAGCAGTGAATAGTATACAAAGAAGAAAATTTGAAGTAAAAAAAAATAAAAATAATTGGGCAGCAAGTTTTCAGAGCATATCTAAAATTTTTTGAGCAAAATTTTCCGAAACAAATAACAGATCTAGATTCCTTGTGGAAAAAGACCCAAATTAAAAAAAAAAAAAAAAAAAAAAAAAACAGCTAAATCGGAGTTTGGATGAGGGAGATATCGCTGGTTTAAAATCAACTCTTTTTCCAGAAAATTTTGTGACGATGGGAAAGATGAAATAGATTAGTGTGCTAGCCAAGAACCTATATGCTCTTGAGGTTCAAGATGCATGCAAAGCCTTAAGGAGAAAGGAAAATGTTAGAGACTTGGTGGCTGAGAGGGAGAGTAAATTACCTCTCAACATGCAGCGCCAAAAGAAGTCTCAAACAATTGTGGAGGAGCCACAATTGGTGAAGCAGCTTCAGGAGGTTGTCAAGCAGCCACAACTGGAGAAGCCAAGAGGAGATCGAGTGGAGGCATCC
The DNA here is from genome assembly GCA_031772625.1 of Pinus tabuliformis. Classification (NCBI taxonomy): domain Eukaryota; kingdom Viridiplantae; phylum Streptophyta; class Pinopsida; order Pinales; family Pinaceae; genus Pinus; species Pinus tabuliformis. Next base: position 110,461,980 of record CM062815.1, on the reverse strand, counting down.
ACTCATGCAAAGACCTTCAGTAGGGGGAAATTTCGAGCCAAGTGGGCATAGGGATCACATGCATCCAAACCTCCAGGTCAGAGGTGGAGCGATGTGGAGTGACAGTCCAAAGAAGGCTGCAATAGGGGCAGGATCATTGAGGTACCCATCCTCTTTGATTAGACCTTGCTACGGGAACCCCAATGAGGAGTAGTAGGACTGGTTGAGTGGGTAGAGGCAGATGCAGAAGGAGTGGCAGAAAGAGCTACAATGCAGGAATCCCAAGACAGTGCAAAGCTAGCAGGCTGCAACAATGCGAAAGGCACACGAGTGTTGCACCAGTGCAGGATGGCACAGAGAAGTGTGCAACGGTGCGAGATGCATGGAGTGTTGCAGCAGCTCAGAGGTCATAGAGGGAGCACTTGTCAGTAGCAGAGGGAGCTTCAACATCAGAGGGTGTTTCTAGCCCAACAGGGAGGTCAGTTGGGAGATTTTTTTGTTTCTAGAGTTGTTGGAGCAACAACACTTGGGAGAAGTGTTGCATGCAGAAAATTCCAAAGATTCAGGATTGGGTTTGAGTTGAATGCCTTTCTTCTTGAGAGGGAGTGTTGGAAATAACAACAAGAAATGCTAAAAATAACATTGCTATAAATAGGATTTCAGGTACCAGTGTTGGACGTAGCAACAAGGAATAAAAAAATGGAAATGCTAAAAATAACATTGTTATAAATAGTATTTCAGGATAGATTCCAATTTTAGTTAGTCCCTAAACTAAAATTGAGAAGTAAAATTTGAATTTGATCTTAGCAGTTATTTGTAAAATAATTAATTAATTCATCTTGAGTTAATTAGTTGTAGAAAATCAAACATGTAGTCTATGTGGGGACATGCAACAGTTATCCCATTAATTGAGGAATTTATCCCTAGTTAGTTAAAGAGATAAGGATGAGTTGTAATTTGAGTTGTAATTAGTTAGCTCAGTTAACTGAGTTAAATCCAGTTAGATTAGTTCCAACAATTTGTGCAATTAATTGTGAGTTTAATTAGTTAATGCTTGCATGCATGTAACTACTGCACTTCAGATAACTGAATATTCTCTCATAAATGACTCATCCATGTCAGTTTAGATAGAGACCCAGTTGAGATCAGAGGAGGGACAGTGTACTATCAGTTGGATGAATTTTTCCTATAAAGGAAACTCATCCATGCAGAAGGATTTATCTCCTTCAGGTTTGTGCATTTATTTTAGAGGTCAGAGCAGTGTGTGAGGGTTTATTACACATAGGTGGTAGCTTGAGGACCCAGGAGAAACTGCACAAGGAAATAGGAGGTTTGGAGAGCAGAGGAGAATGTTTGTGAGAAGCCTTTGACTATCTATGAGCAGCAGATGGATTGTACTGAGAGTTGGATAGCCTGTGAGCTAAAGCTTTGTGTAATCCACAGATATTTCCACTTGTATGATAATACAGAGATTGGGGTTTTTAGCTGAGGCTTTCCCCAGAGTATTCTTCTGTGTTATGTGTTATTGATTTCTCATTCTCAGTTATATGTGTTTTCTTGATATTGCTTAATTCGGCTAAGCTTCCGCAAAATTTTGTAGAAGTAGATCTTGTATTGTGTTTTAGTATATTGCATAATCTGTTGATCTACAGTGGGAATTTCTACACTGGTTTCTTTTGCCGTTTTAAGATACTTTTGGTAGCTCATCAATCCAGGTTTAGGGTCTTCGCTATGGGCTCAACCTTTGTTAATAAGTTACCCAATCAAAACCACAAAGCCTATGATATTTACAATGCTGTAAGAAAAATATGTAGGCTAAGAAAAGTAGTGCTTCAGCATCTTGCCATTGACAGGACCTCTAGGTATCTCTACCCAATCTAGCTCTTTAAGGAAGAATGCATTATTTCCCTTAAAATCATAAACAATATATGGCCCTTTCCAAATATTATCAAACTTTCCATGTTTTCCTTTGTCCTCTCTCCTGGAATCCCACCTCAAAAATTTGTCCCCAATGTTAAAGTCATCAACTTTTGTTCTTCTGTCAAAGATCTTTTTAATATTTTCCTGAATAACTTGGGTCTTGTTGTATACTTCCTCCCTGGATTGTTGTAACTGGATAGTTTGATTGATCCTTCTCTGTACATCATTGGGTTCAGCTTGCACTTCTTGAATGATCTTCATGACTAGAACTCCTAAAGAGGATGGAAAAATTGCATCCATTCCATAGACCAATTGGTATGGTGACATGCCAATTGATTTTTTAGTAGTAAGTCTGTCAGCCCAAAGTGCATTGACCAACTTGTTATGCCAAGATTTTTTGTTGTCTTCTAACAACTTTTTGATGATGTTTACCAAACTTTTATTTGAGGATTCAGCCAACCCATTACCCTAAGGGTAATAAGCTATTGAATGTCCCAAAGTAATGTGGTATTTATGGAAAAATTCAACCATTTTCTTAGATTTAAAGGCTACAACATTATCAGTGATGAGTTTTCTAGGACAACCAAATCTGGAGAGGATATTAGTCTCAAGGAATTTAATAATGATAACATCAGTAGCAACTCTAGAAGGGGTGGCCTCTATCCATTTGGTAAAGTAGTCAGTGGCTATAAGAATCCACTTATGTTGGGCAGAGGAAGAGGGATGAATTTCACCAATGAAGTCCAATCCCCATTGTTGGAAGGGGCTTTCAACAAAGATAGGCTTTAATGGCAGGGGCAACAATTTTCGCTTTCCCTAAAAAATATGGCATTTATGGCATGAGGTGACTTGTTTGTGAATGTCAGGGAAAAGAGTGGGCCAGTAGAAACCAAATCTAAGGATTTTATTGACAGTGGTTTTCCAATAAATATGCGCACGACAATCACCTTCATGGAATTCCTGCATGGCTTTTTTTGAATCATCCTTTAACAAGCATTTAAGTAAAATACCCCCAACATCTTTCCAATACAAAACATTATCTATAATGCAAAATTTAACTGCTTTTAACTTCAGAAATCTTTCCTTTGTTTTTGTCAAACCAGGAGGAGCATTTAAATTAAATAAGACATAAAGCAAGTCTGCATACTAAGGTGAGTTCAGAAATGCCTCATCAATTTTTGGAGTCACTTGTTCCTCTTGATTATCTAATGAATCAACCAAGTTAATTTCTGATGCATGGAAATTTGACTTAACCATCAATTTGGCTAGTCGATGACCTCTGATTAACTTGGTGGGTTTGATTTCTAAGTCATATTCAAGAATGACAGCAATCCATTTGCCTCGTTTTCCATCAGGTCCATTCTGCGTCAAAATGTCTTTGACCACTGAATTAGGTACATAAGCAATAATATGGGAATGCAAAATATATACTCTAAAATATTTTATTGCTTTAACCAATGCAAAGGCTCGTTTTTCCATAATATTGTATTTCAAAGATGCATCTCTTAAAGCTTTACTAAAGAATGCAATAGGCTGTTCAAAACCTTCATTGTTTTTCTGTAGTAAGACTGCTGCAATAGTGTGTTCAGAAGAAAAAGAGAAGATTATGAAATATTTTGTAAAATATGGGCTAATCAACACCGATGCTTTGGTCAAGGCATGTTTAACTAAGCCAAAGGATTGTTCAGCCTCAATGTTCCACTTGATTTATGAATCCTTTTTAAGCATGTTTGTTATGTTTGTAAGAAGTTCTACAAGGTTAGGAATGAATCTCGTTAGGAAATTTATTTTGCCAATAAAAGATTGAATCTCTTTGATGTTTCTTGGATGACTTATTTTTAATATTTCTTCAATTCTATTGGGATCAATCCTAATCCCATCTTTGTAAATAATCTGATTAATAAGTTTTCCTTCCTCAAGACGAAACAATGTCTTCTTAGGATTTAGTGAGATGCCAAACCTTATACATTTTTCAAATACTCTTTTGAGATGTGATAAATGTTCCTCATCAGTTTTAGAATAGAAAATATTCTCATCTAGATAAATCACAATAAAATGACCAATTTCATCAGCAAAGGCAATATCCATTTTCTCTTTGGAAATTGGCTCCAACATTCATTAACCCAAAGGGCATTTTCACGTACATGAAAGTTCCCCATGTAGTAGTGAAGGCAGCTTTATCTTGATCATCAGGATGCACTAAGAATTGGTTATAACCTGAGAAACCATATAATGAGGAAATTCTACTAGACCCTACTACCCTTTGCAATATATGATCCATTTTAGGTAAGGGATAATTGTCTTTAAGGGATACCTTATTAATATTTCTGAAATCAATAGACAATCTTATTTCTTCGGTTTTCTTTCTAGTAGGCACAATGTTAGACACCCATTTAGAGTATCTAAGAGGGAGTATGATTTTAGCATCATACATTCCTTTTACTTCTTTCTCAACCAAAGGCATTAGGACATGATTTATCCTAAGAAGTTTTTGTTTGAATGGTTTTTGATCTTCCTTGATTGGGATTTTATGTCGTATGATACTAGTGTCATATGCTTTTAGATCCTCATAGCTCCAGGCAAAGACATCTATGAACTCTTTGAAAAGAGCTATGTATCATTGTTTTGTAATAATAGGAAGTGATTTTGAGAGTTTTATCATTTTTGGATTCTGCTTACTACCTATATTGCATTCTTCAATGTTTTCCCCTATGGGTTCTATTTTTGGCTTTTTTGCTACATCATTAAAATCAAAAATTTCTTCTAATGGAACTAAACCCCTAGGAAGAACATTATCCGTAAGCTGAAGTACTTCAAATTCTTCTTTTTCTAGATCTACTTCATGAAATTCTAATTTATGTACAACTTTATTGACTGAAATATTTACATCAGAATCATCAAACTATTTATCTACACTAACATATTCAACAATTTGTTTTTCTACTTCACACTCTAAATCTATGCTACTGTCTTCATACTCATCCTTGGATTGCAAAAAAATTTCAATCTACTTGTCACTTCCAAATACCTACCAAAATATCATATTGTCGGGTAAAGCTGGACGTTGTTTAACTTCCATTGTATATTGTCTATTGGGATGAGGCATTTTACATGTGCTGGCTGAAAAAGCTAAACCTTTAGCTAGGACATTCTGATTTGTGGGAATGGCAACAAGATCATATTCTACAAAAGTTCCTAGAAAGTCAAGCACAACATTTCTGTATGCTCTCAACCTAGGATGTTTGGTAGCATACTCTCCCTTGATCTGTTTTATAATTAATTTAAAATCCCCATGAACAGAAATCCTTTTAGCACCTAACCTTTTCAATAATTGCAATCCTAAGAGAAGTGCCTCATATTCTTCTATATTATTGGTGCAATGAAAGTTGAGTTTGTAGGAATGACCTTCTGCATGATTATTCCCTAAATTGGACACCCAAACACCTACCCCTGAGCCTGCTTTGCTACAAGAGCCATCAAAGCTCATGTTCCAAAAAGGTTTAGTTTCAATGTTTTGTTGCATAATTTGTGTTTGATTTTCATGTTTTTTATCAATGTCATTTTCTGTCTTGGTAACCTGTGCATCAATGTCTCCATAATTATAAAGAATGAAAGAGTCTAGGTCAGAATGAACATAGTAAAGAGGATAGTTATGTGGTCTCTCTTGACTACTCACCATATACTTCATTAAAGTTTCCCTATACAGTCTTCTCTGTTGACCAAACACTGATATAGTGGCACAAGTCATGTCCATTTGTAGGGTCCCTTGTAATTTTGCTCCCCGTGAGAGTGACAACATCATACCATACTTAGGGGGAATGTCTGCAACCACTATATCCATCACTAGACTTTTAGCAAGGATTTGCGCTAAAGTAACACATAGGTATTTGATAAGACCTAAGCATCTAAATTTGCTAGAATCAAAGGAGTACAAGTATTTGTAGGGTCTAGTAATGTCAAGTCATAGTGTCTCCATCACAGTCTTAGGCATTAAATTATGGGATGCACCTGAATCTAGCATAACATTATGGAGAATTTTATCATGAATATTCAAACTAACATAAAATGGAGGGACCCATCCTTCCTGTGGTTTTCCTTCAACTTCTAGCCCAAATAAGAGTTCAGGCTGATCATCCTTCAAATTTACAGAGTTAGTATTTTCCCCAATTTTTAACACTTTCATGACTTGAGTCCTATATAGATTTTTTTTCATTAATTCAAAGGGGATAGAAATTTTCAGCTTGGCAAGCTCATTTTCAATACTGAATGGTGTTTGATTCTTAAGGAGATTTGGAAAATCAGACTTATCAGCAACTATTTTTGTGGCAAGTTCTATTTGTTGGTTGGTAGAAGGGAAATCAGTTTGAGTAGTTCTGGAAGGAGTATCAATCGTCTTTTTCGTAGTAGCTTCTGTTGGCTTCTTTCCAAGATTTTCAGTGGTTTTATTAGGAGGATTTTCTGTTGTTTTCTTGGAATCAGAAGCAGAGATCTTTTTGACAGGATTTTCAACATTCTTTTTATTTTTAGTATCTTGGTTTTTCTTACTTATAATATTATACTAACTATGGACTTCCATTATGGCATTTTCAAACCCTTGTTTGTATTCATCTAACTCTTCAAAATCCAATTCTGTCTGGGCCATGAGAAAAAGTTCTTGCTCTTCTTGAGTGAGGAAAACTGATTCATCATAATTTATCCCCAACAAATTTATTTGATTATCATCTAAATCTTCCATAATATTCCCCTCATCATCTGTATAATTTTCGTGAAAAGGAGGCCGAACCTGCTGGTCTGGACTCTTTTATTCTCTTTGTTTGATTTGGGGAACATTCCTTCTAAAGTTTTGGTTTCTAGTTTGAGGGACATTTTGGTTTTATCTTGCTTGAGTTTGGTCATTAATGTTGACTCTTTGCATCATTTGATTCACTAATCTAACTAAGTTATCAATCTTATGATCAACAACAGAAGTAGAAGGTTCTTATTTTATGGTTACTCTGTGTTCAGACTTCAGCTTGGCCTTTTTGGCTAGAATGTTAGCTTCAACTTTAATTGCATTTGCTTGCATTTCTTCCAATGTTTTCAGGTCTCTCTCTCTAAGTTGATATTCCATGTCTACATCAAAACCATTTGGAAAATCAATTAGAGCTAGGCCAAGGGAGGGCTTGATGTCTTGTGGAATGGTGTTGTAAACAGTATTGAATTGTTCACAATATGCTTCCATAGTTTCATTGGGTTTTCTTTTCAATCTTTTATATTCATTTAGGAGTTGAAGTGGATTCTTCTTGATCTCCCATCTAGCTAAAAAAGTTTTATGGAAAGCATCAAGGTTGGCTATACTTCCTGCAAGTAAACCCCTAAACCATTTCTTGACATCACCTCCTAAGCTTTGGGAAAACAATCTCATTTTAACATTAGTTTCATCTACTTCTTGGAGGTCAAACACATCATTCATCCTATCCACATGTTGTTGGGAAGTATTCACACCAATATTATCAGAGGTCACAATTTTGGACAGATAATCTGCAAGCATAGCATTAAGCTGGCATGGTAACACCAAGGGTGCATACCTTCCTGCCATAACTGTCCTAGTAGATTTACTTGAGGATGGACTTAATGGAGGTGCAGTTTTGATAACTACGGGATAGTAGGGATAGTAGTTTGAGAAATCACATGTAGGGAAGTTGAAACTATGGAATGAGTAGGACTCGGAGGTTGTAGGTGTATAGACTCGGAAGACTGACTAGACAAAGAGGCTACTACAACAGTTAAAGAAGAAAATTTAGTAGATTGTTGAATAAAAGCTTCTTCAATAGCTTGGTCCAAGACAGAAACTAGACCTTGTAATTTGTCAAATTGCTGTAAAGATTCAAGATCAGGATCTGTTTCAAGGACTTGGGTTTGGGGTACATATGGTTGTAGTATGGATTTATCTATCATAGTTTGATCTACAAAAGCCTCATACTTTGATCAAAACAAAATTTGCTGGAAAGGCAAATCAAATTCCATGTCTTGTAAAGTTTCAAATTTCTCTGGAAGAGAATTAGACCTTGACAAAGGAATATTTTCTAGAGGAGAATTAAATCTAGACAAGGCACTATTACTACCTTGCCTCTGAGTAAAATTTTTCTTTCTCACCAACTTCTCAAGGTTATCTATGAATTTAGCAGGGTTGGGATCAGGGTGAGATGTAGTGTAAATTCTTTTGGGAGCCAGGGCTATGAAAAATCATCACACAAAAATTAAAATAAGAATCAATGATACAGTAAATATATACAAAATAACAACCTCAAATCGTGTATTTCATAATGATACAACAATTTCTTATTGAAATACTGATTTAAAATCACGGAATAATAACGTTTTGGATTAAGAGGTATCATCCCCAGTATGGTTGCCACCATGTTATCATGCTATAATTTTAAGATTGGCAGAATAACTATAGAGGACAACATCAAACCACTTTTGAAGCTGGGATCTAGCCCTTCCAGCTCCAGAGAGGGATCTCTCTTTATGATTTAACTTTGTTTCTTTAAGTTGATCTTATGCTAGTTATAATTATGCTTGTTTTTTTTGTTTGAATTTGGTTGATTGGTTTGGTTGGTTGATCTGATTAAATTATTTTCTTCCCATTGGGTTATGGAGTCAAATAAAGATGGATATTGCATCAATATGTTTAAAAGAGTAATCATAGGGAAAGCTAGTTGCGTTTACTGGATCTTTAAAGTGAATTGTGAAAAAAATAAGAGGTGATATCAGTAATGATCGAAAAGCATTTCAGAATTTTTCAATCAAACTTCAGAAGAAAGACATACAGATTGTAAGAACAATTTAAATTAGGTGTTCAATTAACAAATATTATTTTAAACATTTCTTGTTTTACAATTACATTTTCAGATGATCATTATGTAGAGAAAAACAATGGAAACAAATATTACAATAGGAAAACATCACCAGTAAATTGCAACATAAGAATCCTGTGAAAGTCTTTGTATTAATGACACTCTAGCAGTAGGGAAAAAGTACAATAAGCAATAAGAAAAATTACAATGATGAGGAACCAACCCCTAATACTTCGAATGAATGAAGTATTTAAACTAAATTTCCAAAAGGATCGCAATGAATGCTTGATCTAAAAATGGGGCACTAAAGGCTTCTTGTTAGCTTACAAGAACCTCTCCCACTTCCAAAGCTTAAATATTTCCCAGATCTTATGATTAACCAATTATGGAATTAAAAAGTGCTTGAAAGTAGGTGTATGCTTGTGTTTGTTTTTAAACTGTTTATGTGCTTTAAGTTTATTTGCTTGAACTGATATAAAACATATAACAACAAATAAAGCAACAAATGTAATGCAGCAATAAGCAATCACACATAACAACAATATAATATGGATTTCACCCTGATATCTTGGGCTACATCTCCTTGAGAACTAATCAACTCGACTAGGCTCTCTAGGATTATGGTAATCTTTCTTTTACAAGCTCCATGCTCAACTCCATTGGTTTACAACTAAACCTATGGGTTTAGAATATCATCTTATCCCATTAGTTGTCCTCACTTTGCAGACAGATCTAGGCTTCTCTGGACTCGACTCCTTCAGCCAGTGCTATGAGCTTCTGGCTTCTCTGACTCCCTCAAAATTCTCTTAATTGTCTTTGGAATTCCTTCTTTTGTCTTCAGCACACTCTGAACTCCAGCAACAGCTTGATCATTTCGACCCTTTGTTGTTCTACAGCTTCACTATGGCATCTTGGATCTTATAATTCTACTTTGAGCTCTTTGGCTCTCTAGCTAACTGGCTCTGGCTCTCAGCTATCTGGCTCATCTGGCTCTGGCTCTCTCAGCTATCTGGCTTTGTCCATTTGGCTCTGCCTCCAACCTCTGGTGGCTTTGCCTCTGCTCAGCCCTCTGGCTCTGAAGCTCTCAGGCTTTCTGGCTCTCAGCTCTTTGAGCTAACAGTGGATCGCTCGACCTCCAAGAAACTCCAAAATTCTCTGCGCTGCCTCTCAATCATGCTCTCTGGATTTTGTGAGGCATTCTTCCAGCTCTGCAGCTTCCTATCCATTTCTATGCGTGTGATCATTCCTCTGTCTCTTCGGCTAGCCCTCTCGCTTTTGGCTCTGTGGCTCTTCGCATTACAAACACATCATTGTTACAAAATTCCTACTTGCAGCGTGGCATAATGATCAGGGGTAGTTACAAAGGAATCAGGGCATTCCTTCAGGTGAAAACCCAAAAATAGCAGCATAACAGAATACATAGGAAAACTGCCGAAAAACACATCATTTGCCTTTTAGCCGAACTTCAAATATATGCAATCGCATCTATAAACCCTCTCGCATCCGTCTTGTCATCGCAAATTGCAATCACACAGGCAGGAGGTCGAAGAACCCAAATACAAAGGAATACATAGAAAATCCGAAGATACGAATCTCAAAATTTATGCAATCACATTTATAATCCTTATCGAGTCCGGGTCTAATCGCATATCGCAATCGCATGTCGCATAGGTGCATTGGCCCTTTGTATCGAGGATTCGCCGATCTCCCGATCTCCAATCACTCCGATCAGCGCCTCATCGGCTATCGACGCATCAGCCCATCGGCCCATCAGCTATCAACGCATCGACCATCGACGATCAGCGCATCAGCCCATCGGTGCATCAGCTATCAGCTATTGGCGCATCGGCCCATCAGTGCATCGGCCCATCGGCTATCGGCACATCGGTCATCAGCACATCGCATCGGCTCTTTGCAATGCTACGGGTCCTTCCCCTTGGGTTATGTGCGATCCGAAATTGCGATGCAATAATCACAATCACATATCGCTGTGTCCTTCGGTTTGCTGTCTTCTCATTTGCCTTTCCCCGATGCGATTTCCTTAAGGAACGCATATAAAGACTTAAGCCCATTTTTAGAAGAATTTGCCTCCTTTTCAAAGGACAAAGGCAAACTTCCTTTTGCGATAACTTCTTCATCTGAAGTCCATTTTAGCCCATTCAAATTGCAGTAGATTCAGAATGAAAAGATCTACGCAATGGGACTATTTCCAGGAGCAGCCCTTGACTTTCATTTCCCTCTTTGAGGAACACTTTAGACTTAGAAGTCTATTCTAGATCCATTTTGGATCACAACTTCCCACTAAAAGAACTTTTGGTCTCCAAAATACTGACATACTGATATGAATAGTAAATGAGAGTAACAACACTCTCTTCTTTTAGCCTCCATACACTTTCCTTGCATAGTGCCTCTGAACCAAAGTCTTTGACCACTATCCTTCCTGGATGTGCTGGTCCTCTTGGGAAGAACTGTTTTCCTCCTTGACTTCTTGTAGAACTCTCGCTGAGAAGGTTACAGAAGGTAGTTTGAACTTCTCTGCCTTGATCATTGATCCAAGGTGGCTCAAACCAATGTGAAGTTACATCTGATTCACAAAATTTTACATTTGTACTTGTTTGACAAGTTGTCAACAACAACTGTTAACAACAACAGAATTACAGACAACAATTGAATGGCCTAAACTCCTGCTTCAACAAAAGAAACAGATTTCACATCTTGTGAACACCTCCATGTATTTACATCTTCATACAAATGATGGACTAGATAACAAGCCCACAAAACATGCCTTTAAAACAAATGACCCTTCAAGTCAAGCATGTAGAAAAGATCTCAAGGATTCTTTTCAAAAGATGAAACACTTCATCATCATCTCCATCTTGGAGACCAAATAAACTTTTCTCAAGTCAATATTACATACATGTTTACAACAAAGTAATCAACCTTGCAAGTTAATTACACATACATGTTCAAATACGAGGAAATCATCAACATCCCTATGTTCATGCACATCATTCTCATGTATGCATTTCATCCTTCAACTTTCACTTAAGCACACTGTACTTTTGAAGCTTAAATGAACATAATGTTGCAACAACAAAGTGAGTCTCCTACTCAACTTTTTCATTCACCTTCTTCGTAAAATCCTGCAACTTGCATTCCATTAATAAAGAAATGCAAATAGATGCATCAAATCAAAAGACATGCAATCTTTAATTGGATAAAAACTCTAACCATTTCTTACCAATCCATTTCAAAGGTAGGACCTTTGTCTGCACATCAGCATAAACATGTGAATCATCCTGAAACACATCAATCGTGGAATCTTCCTTTCCATTTCTACCATTTTCTCTTTCCACCTTCTTCAAGTTTTGTGGAAGCATTGTTGGATTCAAAGTCCAACATTTTGTAGCAAGATATCCTTGCTTATTACAGTAAGTGCAACACATGTGCATCCTCTTAACAACATGATTTGCCTTGTCCAATGGACCTTTGTCTTCTTGCTTCCTTTCCTTCAAAAGTTTCCTGTATGTGGCCATTCTCTTCCAACATCTAGAAATATTATGGTTATCCAAACCACAAAAGTAACATGCAACTCTTTTCCAATGCTTACATGGAAATTTATCATGCTTAACATAATCAAAAGGAATATGATAAGAACCAGATTTATACCTTTCTCTTTCACCTTTATTGCCTTCATGAGGAGGTGAACTGAATGAAGAAGTGGCTCCCTTTGGAACACCATCAGTCTCTTCAAAGCTTTCAGAGTTTCCACAACTCTTTGGTTCAAGTGTATGCTTATGAACACCTGCATCCTGCAAATGATGTTTCAAGCTATTGCATTCTCCACGAATACAATCTTTACACTCTTGAGGTAGAAGACCTGAAATGAAACCCCTTCTTGGAACTGTTTCAATGGCCTTCATGGAAGCTTTCGAACTTTCTCCATAAGACTCTTCTTCAAGCTGATACTTGACTAACGATTCTTCGGCAACAAAGAGTTGTGTCTCCAACTCATGCATCCTTTTCAGGTTCATATTTGTAATATGAAGTTGCCTCTACATTTCCTGCAATTTGTCAGAAAGCAACTTCTTCTCTTCCTCCACGGAATTCAACTGCTCTCTAAGTATTCTTCTCTTCCTTCCATCCTCATACATTTCTCTCACCATATTCATCATGGTGAACAAGTCTTGCTTCATGTCTTCATCAAAGAATCTTGTGAAGAAAGAAGAATTTGAGGACTCACTTGTAGAAGTTGTCATTATGCCAATGAACAAAAGAACTTTAAACAAGATTAATAAAGAGCTTATTCAGCAACCTTTTGCAACAAACCTCTTATGCTTCAAGGATTTCCTTGAGGTCCTTTGGGATAAGAAGAATGGCTTCAGCCCTTCTTCCTTCTTGTCCTCTCCTGGACTTAGCTATCAGTAGCTTTCCATTCACCTCTGCAAACTCACACAATAGTCAGTCTACAAACAAGAATACAATCAACCTCTGACTATTTAAACACCTTTCAGACAAGCAATCTTTGCTCTGTCAATCAAGCATTCTGATATGATACCATTTTCTTTGGTAGAATCATCTTTGATATCACCTTCTTGAAGGCGGGGTTAATCAATATCAGGCTTTAATACCACCTGATCTGAAAATGGGGCACTAAAGGCTTCTTATCAGCTTATAAGAACCTCTCCCACTTCCAAAGCTTAAATATTTCCCAGATCTTATGATTAACCAATGTGGAACTAAAAAGTGCTTGAAAGTAGATGTATGCTTGTGTTTTTTTTAAAACTGTTTATGTGCTTTAAGTTTATTTGCTTGAACTGATATAAAACATATAATAGCAAATGCAATGCAACAATAAGCAATCACACATAACAACAATATAATATGGATTTCACCTTGATATCTTGGACTATGTCTCCTTGAGCACTAATCAACTCGACTAGGCTCTCTGGGATTATGGTAATCCTTCCTTTACAATCTCCATGCTCAACTCCATTAGTTTAGAACTGAACCTATGGGTTTAGAATACCATCTTATCCTGCTAGTTTTCCTCACTCTGCATACAGATCTAGGCTTCTCTGGACTCGACTCCTTTAGTCAGTGCTCTGAGATTCTTGAGCTTCTGTCTTGTCTGACTCCCTCAAAATTCTCTTAATTGTCTTTGGGATTCCTTCTTCTGTCTTCAGCACACTCTGAACACCAACAATAGCTTGATCATATCGACCCTTTGCTGTTCTGCAACTTCACTATGACATCTTGGCTCTTAGAATTCTGCTTTGAGCTCTCTAGCTCTGTGGCTCTGGCTCTCTAGCTAACTGGCTCTGGCTCTCAGCTATCTGGCTCATCTAGCTCTAGCTCTCTCATCTATCTGGCTCTATCCGTATGGCTCTGTCTCCAACCTCTGGTGGCTCTACCTCTGCTTGGCCCTCTGGCTCTGAAGCTCTCAGGCTTTCTAGCTCTCGGCTCTTTAAGCTAATAGTGGATGGCTCGACCTCCAAGTGACTCCAAAATTCTCTGTGTTGCCTCTCAATCGTGCTCTCTGGCTTTTGTGAGGCATTCTTTCGGCTCTGCAGCTTCCTGTCCATTTCTCTGTGCGTGATCATTCCTCTATCTCTTCGGCTAGCCCTCTGGCTTCTGGCTCTGCGGCTCTATGCGTTACAAACACGTCATTGTTACAAAATTCGCACTTGCAGTGTGGCACAATGATTAGGGGCAGTTACAAAGGAATCAGGGCCTTCCTTCAGGTGAAAACCCAAAAACAACAACATAACGGAATACACAAGAAAACTGTCGAGAAACACATCATTTGCCTTTTAGTCAGACTTCAAATATATGCAATCACATCTATAAACCCTCTCAGGTCCGTCCTATCATCGCAAATTACGATCGCACAGGCGGGAGGTCAAAGATCCAAAATACAAAGGAATACATAGAAAATCTGAAAATACGGATCTCAAAATTTATGAAATCGCATTTATAATCCTTATTGGGTTCGGGTCTGATCACATATCGCAATCGCATGTCGCGTAGGTGCATTGGCCCTTTGTATCGGGGATTCGTCGATCTCCAGATCTTCAATCACTCCGATTGGCACCTCATTGGCTATCAGCACATTAGACCATCGGCTATCGGTGCATCAGCCATCAGCTATCGGTGCATCGACCCATTGGTGCATCAGCTATCAGCTATCAGTGCATCGACACATCGTGCATCGGCCCATCGGCTATCGGTGCATTGGCCATCGACACATCGCATCGGTTCTTTGCATATTGTGATGCGATAACCGAAATTGCATATCACTGCATCCTTTCTCCTGTTGTCCGCTCCTTTGCCTTTCCCCGATGCAATTTCCTTACGGAACGCATATAAAGCCTTAAGCCCATTTTAGAAGAATTTGCCTCCTTTTCAAAGGACAAAGGCAAAATTCTTTTTGCGATAACTTCTTCATCCGAAGTCCATTTTAGCCCATTCAAATTGTAGTAGATTCAGAATGAAAATATCTACACAATGGGACTATTTCCAAGAGCAGCCCTTGACTTTCATTTTCCTCTGTGAGGAACACCTTAGACTTAGAAGTCTATTCTATATCCATTTTGGATCAATGCTGCATCGACATGGCAATCTATTATTAGTTACAAAATAATAGAATTGACTAATGTGACCAAAAGAGGTGAATTTAGTGAAGTGATATGGAATTTTGGTACTATTTTCATGGAGGAGAGTTGCTGAGTTGCAATGATTTGGGTGTTGCACTGGGTGTAGCTAATCTTTTTTTCTTTACTCTTGAAATTCACACAATTTATCCCACTACTCCTCATATGAGATGGTGATTTTTTTTGCCTTACATAGATCTCATCTACCTCGATATCGAGCAAATGTGGGCTTTACCACAAAAACATGGTTTATCTCATGCTGAATGGAAATATCGTTGCTAGAAGTTTCTAAAAAGGCTCTCCTTGTCATAGCACCTTTAATGTGGGAAAATTTAGCAATGTCCCTTGCAATGTATTTAAGCTTCCTCATATAATATTCCTTCGTTATTAGTTTGTCATTAATTACAAATAAATAAGGTAGACCCCTCTTTGTTAATGCCTCTATTTTGTTGAAAAACCTATTGACTGCTATTTCCAAACTGTGAAATTTTTCTTTAAGCTACACAATCAATTTTTTCTTTGTAAGACTTTTCTTCACTTCCAAGATTATCTATGTCCTGTCATCTACTCCCAAATCATCCAACTCATATTTGTTTTTCAAATTTAGAAACTTGATGATGTTGTTGGATGTGGCAAGCATATCTCTCAACTCATTGTTAATAGTGGAAATGGCCTCATTAGCTCTCTCAATCAACTCTTTTTGCTCAAATATAATCTGAATACATGGCCAAATTTCATCCATGGCTTCAATAATATTGGTCCATATAATTTCCTTAACTTTACCTAGTGTGTGTCCAATGGAGGATTCACTTTCGGACTTCTTCCATCTTGCTATTTGCTTCTGATCTCTTTGTAGCTCTGATGCATGGAAAGTTTCAGCCCTTGCCTTCTGGTCTTATGGAACATTAACTTGATCTTGCAATCTTTTAATTTCTTCTATTTGGAGAGACATATTCTCCACTACACTTGCCAGCTGATCTGCAGTATTCCCTGTGTTTGTTGTAGAAGATGTAGATGTGTGAACTGTTGTAAGAGGTAGGGATTCCAAAGGGACAATAGACATTCTTGCATCTTTCTCCTTTTCTTTGATTATTTTCTCCATCTCTATTTCCATTTGTTTCAAATGTACATTCTGCTCCATGATGATCTTCATCATGTCTGTCTTCTATGACTCTATTTCTTCAATGTCTTTGGCCAAAGGATATTCTATGGGTGGTAATTTCCACTGTTTTCTCAATGCTTCTATGTTAGTATTGTTCTTTCTTATGGTCTCTTCTACAACATTGATATTTGAAGGATCATATCCTACTTTGATTACCGCTTCCTCCAAATCTTTGATTCTTGTGTCTTTAGCAAGTGAAGGGACTTTCCCCATCTTCAACTGTGACTAAACATTAGCTAAATAAACCTATAATTTAGACACTCATAGCAGTGTTAGTGAGTGTAGATGAAATCATTTGACTAGTTTGTCTATGCGTCTCCATTTGATCAATGGGATATATGTCTTTTATATCAAATTTAAATGAAGTATTTTTGTAATATGATGTTGGCTTGGGTTGTGGGATCTGTGCTTGGAGAAAGGCCATTTGCATTTTTCCTTTCTCAGAGTCAAATGCTGACAACAGTCTACTTTGAGAACTGGAAGTCTTCTTCGAGAACTGATTATATGTATTGATCTTCAAAGCTTCATTTCTCAATTTAATCTCATTTAATATATCAAATATTCTCTTTTCTTTCTCCTCTGTGGTAGATATACTGGTTTGCATAACTTGCTGCTAATCCTGTGAAGCTGTCGAGGTGGTAGGAGAAAGTGTAGTCTAATCACCTACTTGTGAGGAAGGAGGTGTCTCTTTGGTGGTGATAATATCTTCTTGATATGAATCCTTACTTAGCTTTACTTTGGGATTGAGCTTATTCCTCTTCATGTATATGATTTTGAAGTCTTCGCTGGGGGTATCAGTCACTGGAGGTGACTCTTCTTCTTTGATCCTTTTTGCTTCTTTCTCCTGTGTGACAGGAGTGTGTAATGTTGAAGTTGACACCAATTTCTCTTTTGCCTCTTATAGAATGTTTTCAATCCATTCTAGTTGGTTCTTGTAGTCTCAATCTCTGGTCTGAATGTATGAAGATAAGCAATAGATTTCTTTTCTACCCTTAACTTGGAGATGACACCTAATGGATCATATGACCATGTAAAACTGAGGCTGAATTGCATTTTTTTCAGAAATTTGTCTGCTTCTTCCCTGCTACCCTGCTATTACAAATGAAAGGTACTATTTGTGTTTTGATCTTGAATTGAGATTTATTCTTGGAAGACACAAAATTAATCTCATCAACATTGAGCATTTGCATGATGTATTCTAGGGAAAAAACCCTCATTGGGAGGAATTTCGGAAGTTTGTAAGGAGCGAGTTTACACCCATATATCCTTAGTTTTGTGTAATTTTGGTAAATATACCAATCTCCTATTCTGACTTGGTCTGATAACTGCAAAATTTTCTTGGTTTCTTCAATGATTCTTGGCTCCGGATTGCTGCTTAGGAGACTAAGTGTTGGATGTACTAACATTTCAATGAATTGTTTGTATGACTATTCTTTTTGCTCCTTCATTACTACTGTAGTCCAGAAGATGGATGATTACTGATTTCCCTCATCATCCAACTTTTGTAATGCAAACTTGAGCTTGTCTCCCTAAAAATACAGAAACATATATACTAACATAGAAGCATATTTAAATACTTCCTCAATTTGGAATAAGACAATTGTTCATGGATGGAATTTGCAAGGAATTGGCTGAAGTTCAACAAGATGGAAGGCTTGGAATCTGTGGTGATAATGGAAAGAAATCCTATAATGGCTTCATCTACCCATTGATATGAGTAATGACCAAGGAGGTAGGAGATGAATGTAATGATCTGCTTGGCTCTCTCAGGGAAAATGGAAGATGGATAGGGAGGATTTTTCTTGGGTAATGGGGCATCTTCAGTCAAGAAAAGATCAAGTGTTTTCGCTCCTTTTGCAAAGTATAATTTCTGATATGAATCAGTGAGTGCTTCATGACAGAAAGGAGTGACATTCTCTGTTATAGGAGCTTGCATCATTTGATCTATAGATTGGGGAGTTATGGTGAATAAAATTTCTCCTATAGGGGCAACAACAGCTCTTTGGCTGGGTACATAAGAAGCATGGCATTTTCTGACGAATTCAGGGGCACTATGGGTGTGGGGAAAGATGTAATGGGAAAAATTAGATTCCCACAATCCAGTATCACCAGATTCATCAATGGATTTGTCTTCAAGCCAACAGTACATTTAAAATAAATCAAACTCACACAGGGTATCATGGAATTTGTAATCTTTGTCCACCAAAGGAATATAATGAAATCAATCGAAGGGTGGATCAGAGGACTTAGAGGTTCTTCCTATCCCTTATATTTAGGAGGCATGATCAGATTAGGCTGAGAATACTGATGAAATTGTGATTGTGCAGGTTTATAGGGTGTAGAAATGGAGTCAGATTCAAGAAGATAGGAAAACATAGGCACTGGTTTGAACAACAACCTACGGGTGTGATCCTTAGCCATGTTAATTTTTTGTGATTTGAATTGGCAAATCTGTCACATAAAAATGGCATTAGCAGAGTATGACATTAGTAACCTGTGAATGGGCGAAAGGAGGGACTTTATAGTTTTCAGGCTTCCCGTTGATGATGGCGTGGGTATTTTAGATTAACGGTTAAGTAATTAAATTACTTAATGTGTTGATTTGGAGGGAGTGGAGGTGATTGGTGGGAGAAACAGATAGATGAGGTGGCGAGATGAGATTGGCGGGAGTGTAAGAGATAGATGGTGGTTTCGTGTGGCGAGGGAAAACCGTTTTCGGGGAGCCCTGAGGTGGTTAATGGTTTCGGTAAGGGTGTGCGAAAAGACGACATGGTGACACGTTGTTTTGGGTCTGGGTTTCAATACCACCCGTTTCGGACACCCCCCCCCCCCCTGATGGTAAAGTTCAGATGGTGAGGGGGGACAAAACATAATATTAGCTATTGGATATGAAATGGGGAGTTCAGATGGTGAGAAAGGTGGTGACACTTTATCATGATGCAATGGACATATGGTGGGATTTGGAAATGAACGAAATATATAAGTGGAGGAATGATATTCTGGTGGTGACACTTAGGAATAGTGGAAAAATGTACCAAATATCTTTTGATATACCTAACTTTAGAATAAAATCTTTATCCCTTTGCCTTTCTCCTGCGCATGACAATATCTTTACCATTTGACTTTGGATAAAATTTTCATGCTTTTCCTGAAATCACCATTCTATTTCTACCTACCCTCTCATTTCAATTCTTTTTCTAAGCTAAGATTTTTCCTCTTCTTGCTTCGCAGGGTGCACTTAAACTAGCAGACCTATATCACTTTTTTTTATTTATGAAAATCTATCCTATTCTATCACTTATTTCGTCATTGATTCAGATTAAATTGTTGAGTCAATTTTATTTCTACCTAGCTACTGATTTGCCAAGATTAAATTGTTTGGTAAATCTTTATTCACTAACCTATTCAACAGAAATTGAAATGTGTTCAATCATGATTAAACTGTATGATTTGAACAAAACTTTAGTCATTGTGGCATTCAAAACAACTTGCACACAACCTTATTTGATAATAAGCTAAAAGAACTAAATTATCAGTAGTGGCATTTAGACTTGCAACACTTTCCATACTATTTTCTATTTTTTCTGTTATGGGGTTCTTGTTTCCTATTTTTTTTTCTTAGCATACCCTCTTTTCATTTTTATTTTTCTTTTTTTTAATATATTTTTAGAAATAAGTTGAATATTGAAAATTATATACAACATGAAATTACAAATACAAAATACTCAATCACCTTGAGATCCTATAATTTATAGGACCCTAACACCTTCCACAAATCCTGTAGTACTCAAAGAGGTCTTTCCAACAAGGTATTGTACACGCCAAACGAAGATAATATGACCAAGTTATGACCTCGGGAATTTGGTTTCCCAACTAACCCCAACGAGGCCCACAAACTCTTGGCATTCCATCTCCTAGGGTTTGGGTTTTGGTTGTTTAGGGTTTTTCCTTGTTGTTAAATAATAAATAGGCCCTTGAGCCTCATTGTAACATAGTTCAGTGGCATGTAGCCTCCACATCTCTTCTCAAAGATAGGTTACTATCACCCAATCTAGTTTATTTCCATTATCTTTGTAAGGATATTTCAATATTTTATATTAATGAAATGAAGCGTTATTTCTATTGGATCACTATATTTATGGCTATATCTATAATTTTTTGTGTTCCAATTTAAATTCAGATAAGTTGTATCAGAGCAGTTGCTCTTTCTCTATTTTTTTGTGCATGTCAACAATGAGGTCAGGATATAAGGAGTTAGGGCTCAAACTAGTCGAATCTTTGCAAGACCAGCCTCGCATACCCCGACGGCCCCCCATGGTAGAAGAGAAGAAAAATGAAGTGGTAGGAGATCCTTTCAAAATCTTGCTTGAAGAATCCCTCGAGTTACAGAGGAACGTGATGATTGACAACTTTGCCCAGATCCTTCAGTGGCTACCCAAAGGTGATGCATCTCCTTCCAGTGGCCACTCTGGAAGCACCACACTCTTTAAGGTACAATTTAACTTTGACATCCCCATATTTGAAGGTCAGATAGATGTGGATGCCATAGATAAATGGCTAAATCTTCTAGAAGGATATTTCTTTAGCCAGGAAAATATTACTTTTGCACTTCTCAAAGTCACCCCCCATGTCAAGGACTGGGGAAAACCTACTATGAGAATAAGAACTAAAGTACACCCTCACTATTTTCAGGTGCACCCACTTTGAATTCATTCTAGGACACCATCAAGGAGCAGTACTACCCTATCGTGAGCTATGAAGATAAATACATAAAGTGGACCATGTTGTGGCAGGGAAGGGACCAAGACGCCATGTAGTTTACCAATTCTTTTCATACCCTTCACACGAAGTTGGCTAACAAGGATTCTGAGCGACATTTGGTACTCAAGTACCATGGTTGTCTACATAGGTATATCCAGGATGAGATGGAGTTCCTAGACATATACTCGATCGGCATGGCATACTAATACACTATCAAGATTGAGAAGAAGTTTGAACAAAAGAAGCGATACTTTGCATTTGCGAATCTGAAGCAAGGGAAAGGCACCCTCAAACCGTAGATCAAAGGATAAAGCCAAGGTGGGGTGACTCAAGACAACCCACCGAAGCCACAAGAAAAGGAATAACACCACTAAGACAAAGAAGGGAATAGGAAAATGGTGTGAGTTCCATAAGATCTTCACGCACAACACAAGTGAGCGTCGGGCCAAGAAATCATTGATGGTCGAGCTGAAGGCTTCCAAATCAGATGTATGTTCCAAATCTGAGTCAAAACCTGGAAAGGATAATGATAAAGGGAAGAAGTTCATTGACGTCAAGCCCAGTGCTAGCATGGCCACCACCAAGATCCGGAAGAATGAGCTTCAAGATCGAGAGGAGGGGGAACACCTCTTCCACTCACATATGTGGGTGAAGGGTTCTCCACTGTAGTTCATTGTCGATAGTGGGAGCCAAAAGAACCTCATTTCAGCAGAGATCATGAAGCACCTAAGCCTACCAACTACAACACATCCGCGGCTATGCACCATCGGGTGGCTTCAATAAAGATGAGTTCTCCGCATCAGTCACTAGTGTCGCCTTCCCTATAGCATCAAACCCTTCAGAAATGAGATATTGTGTGATGTTGCTCTTGTTTAAGTTTTTGATGTATTATTGAGAATTCCATACTTATGGAAGCATCATATTGTATATGAGACTACATCTCGCTCTGTGATTATTACTTTGGGAAATAAGTTGTACAGGATACTGGAGGTAGCCCCGCTTACCGCCTTCTCTTTGATCACTGCAAAACAATGCAGTAAGATCTTCTCCCAAACCAGGAAACTTGTTTTCCTTATGATTCGCCCTGAGGGCAAGAAGAATATTGTGGCCATGGCTTTGAGACAGGGCTCCTCTGCACAACAACAGTAGATGGACAAGGTCATGGAGGAGTATTGGGATATTTTCGCTTCACCTATGGGGGTACCTCTCAAATGTTAGGTCAAGAACTCCATTAATCTGACCCCAGGTGCGTCACTACCTAATGGACCGATCTATTGATGCTATCTTCCAGAGGATGAAGAGATCAAGGGGCATATTTAGTAGTTGTTATAGAAAGGGCACATCAAGCTAAGATCATAACCTTGTGGGAGCTCGATTGTATTGGTATAGAAGAAGTGCAGGACTTGGAGACTCTATATTGAATATCCGGCACTAAACAAGATCGTTACCTGGAATAGGTAACCAATCCCACAGATTGATAAACTTCTAGACCAGCTCAAGGGGGCCCAATATTTCAACAAGATTGACTTGATGTTTTGTTATCACCAGGTGCCTATCAAACCCTATGATGTGTGGAAGAATCCCTTCAAATCCAAGGAGGTCCTTTTCTAATGGTTGGTCACACCTTTTGAGTTGACGAATGGCCCCACAACCTTCATGAGATTGATGGATAACATCTTGCGACCCTTCACCAATGCATTCGTCATGGCACATTTAGATGACATCTTGATCTTCAACCAGAGTTGGAAAGAGCACCTCCACCATATTCGAAAAGTCCTCCAAACCCTACAACAACACAAGTTGTGTGCCAATTTGGACAAATGCACTTTTGGCATGACCTAGGTTCAATATCTTGGGTACATCATTGATGAGTAGGGTGTGCATATGGAACCATCCGAGATACAACTCATTTGGGATTGGCCAAACCCAACCACTCTAACAGAGCTCCCCAACTTGCTCGATCTTTCCAACATCTACCATAGGTTCATGTTGGGGTTATATCATATCTTTTGTCCTTTAATTTAAGTCACCAAGGGTAGAGCGAAAGAAAAGTTCTTTTGATCCAAAACCCAACATAAGTCATTTGTCGAGTTGAATATTTTCCTTTTCTCTACACCAGTGCTCATATTACGAGACTTGCAATAACCATTTGAGATTGAGACAGATGCCTATGAATATGCTATTAGTGAAGTTCTTATTGAACAAGGGCATCTAGTGGCTTACCATAGTGAGACACTTTCAGTCACAATCTGAAAGTGTCCCACATATGACAAAGAAATGTATTCCAATATGCAGGCATGTCATCAATGGAAGCATTACATTATGGGGAAGGAAACGGTCATCCACACAAACCAATGACCTATGTTGTTCATATAGACATAGGAGAAGTTGCAGAATGATCGCCATAATAAATGGTCCACACACCTGCAACATTTCCATTTGAAATTTAAGTACAACAAGGGAAGCACCAATAATGTTGCTGACTTCCCCAACCGGCCACCAGTCGTGATGTTGATCACTTTTCTCAAATCCTTTGGGCACGATACTTCAAGGTGGCCACATATTTACAAGAGTGGTCCATAATTCGACAACCCATTCCAAACAATCCTGGAAGGTAAGAAAGTTCCAAATTTTCACCTCGTGGATGCACTGTTATGCCACTTGGGGCACACCTGTGTTCCTTCAAGTGAGTGTGCCAAGATTATTTGGGAGGCACACAAAAGTCGGGTCATTGGACATTTTGGAGTAGAGAAAATAGTGGTAGTATTGCAGAAGTATTTTTATTGGCTGAACCTTTGTCAGGATGTTGGGAAGTACATTAGATCCCGCACTGCCTGTGTTGTTGCCAAAAAAACAATCAAGAATCGAGGCTTCTATACTCCTTTGCCTACTCCTAGTCAACCTTGGGAATTTGTCTCCATGGATTACATGTCAGGCATTCCTTCTACTAAGCATGGAAATGACTGCATTTTTGTGTTCGTCAACAGATTCTCTAATAGGGCCATTATGGCGTCCTATAATAAGAGTATCACAATAGAGGAAACTGCTAACCTCTCCTTTGAGATAGTGTGGGTACACTTTGGGATCCCAAAATCCATTGTCTCATATCAGGATAGTAGATTCCTAAGTACATTTAGGTCAAGTCTCTGGTTGATGATGGATACCAAACTTACTAAGTCCACGACTTTCCACCCCCAAATCGATGGCCAAACAGAGGTCATCAACAAGATGATTGTACACATTCTGCACATGTAAAACTCGAAGCATCCATGCACACGGGATGAAATCCTCCCCTAGCACAAAAACAATAGAGCTCTCCATAGCTCAATGGGCCACAACCCCAATTAGGTAGTGTTGGGCTTTAAGCTATTATGTCCCATATTTCTGTCTACCCAAGAAAACTTGGATCACATCCAATCGGAAGCCGACAACGCTAACAGCTTCATTGAGTCCACTTAACACATCGATTAGCAGGTCCATGTTATATTGGACAGAGCTAATGCTAAGTACAAGAAGCGTCATGATCAGCATCAGGTGTCACACAAGTTCTAGGTGGGGGACAAAGCTTGGCTACATTTGTAGAAGGAGCGCCTTCCTAGACCCCACTACAAGCTTCGCCCGCTCTGATATGATCCATAAACCATCTCTAAGGTTGTAGGGGACAATACCTTTGATCTTAAAATTCCACTATTCCTTGGTATGCACTCAGTGTTCAATGAAGATCGCCTTTGACAATACTTTCCACCATTGTTCAACACATACTACATTGCAGAACAACTCACGCCAACAGAGCTAAATCCAGACAGCATGAAACAAGCCACAAATGATCAGGTCATGGACACACATATCAAGAACACTCGCCAATAGAGGATCCATCTATATCGAGTTGTCAAATCAGGCCAACTCCTTCACTAGGGCAAGTGGTTCACTAGGGACCAGGTTCAACTGAAATTTTCTCACCTCATGGAGGCTCTGCACGCAATGGGGACCATTGCTTACCAAGGAGGGAGCACTGATCCAAGTGGATATTGGTGGTCACCCACCTATTCCACCTAGACCTCCAGTCGGTTTCATATGTTTCCTTGTTTATTACAACATTTACTATTTTTAGTAATTTTTTTGGGTCCTGAACTTTCGGAGCAGTTTTGACCCCATAAACGATGTTTTTTTAGGTTTGCAACCAAACCATTGCCAAAAGCAATGGTTTGCCACAAATCCTATGGTACTCGGAGATATCTTTCCAACAAGGTATCGTACACGCCAAACATAGATAATATGACCAAGTTACAACCCTAGGAAGTTGGATGCCCAACTAACCCCAATGGGGCCCACAAACTCTTGGTGTTCCAACTCCTGGGGTTAGGGTTTTGGCTGTTTAGGGTTTTTCCTTGTTGTCAAATAATAAATAAGCCCTTGAGCCACATTGTAACATTTTAGAGGCATGTAGCTGCCACATCTCTTTTAAGAGATAAGCTACCATCGCTCGAGCTAGTTTATTTCCATTCTGTTTGTAAGCATATTTCAGTATTTGATACCAATGAAATGAAGTGTTATTTCCACTGCATCTCTGTATTTATGGTTATATCTATAATTTTTTGTGTTATCTATGGTTATTTCCAGATAGATGCAGATGCTGTAGATAAATGGTTAAATCAACTAGAAGGTTATTTTTCTGTTCATGATTTTTCCAGCCGGGAAAATATTAATTTTTCACTTCTCAAAGTCGCCCCCATGTCAAGGACTGGTGGGAAACCTACTATGAGAAGAAGGATGAAATTACACCCTCACTATTTTCAATCACACCCACTTGGAATTCGTTTTGGGATGCCATCAAGGAGTAGAACTACCCTGTTGGGAGCTATGAGGATAAGTACATAAAGTGGAAAATGCTACAGCAGGGAAGGGACTAAGACGTGTCAGAATTTAACAATGTTCTTCATACCCTTCGCATGAAGTTGGGTATCAAGGATTATGAGAAAAATTTGGTACTCAGGTATGGTGGCTCTCTATAGAGGTACATCTAGGACGAGATGGAGTTCTTAGACATCTCCTCACTCTACATGGCATACCAATACACTATCAATATTGAGTATACATTTAAATAAAAGAAGCGAGAATTTGGATCTGAGAATATGAAGCAAGGGAAAAGTTCCCCCAAACAGTAGAGAAAATGACAAAGCCAAGGTGGGGCGACTCAAGACAACGGCTGAAGTTGCAAGCAAAGAGAAACACCATGAAGATAAAGAAGGACATGGGAAAATGGTGTGAGGTTCATAAGAGCTCCACTCACAACATAAGTGAGTGTCGGGCCAAGCAGTCACTGGTAGTTGAGCTGAAGGTTTCCAAATTAGACGCATGTTCCGACTCTGAGTAAAAATTCAACAAGTAGAATGACAAAGGTAAGTATATCATTGATATAGAGCCTAGTGCCACTGTGGCCACCACAAAGATCAAGAAGAATGATAAATATCCATAAAGGGGGAACTCCTCTTCAACTCATAGATGTGGGTGAAGGGTTCTCTGATGTAGTTAATTGTCAACAATAGGAGCCAAAAGAACCCGATTCCAGCAGAGGTCATGAAGTGCCTAGGTCTATTGACAACTGCCCATTTGTATCCATACACCATCGGGTGGCTTCACCAAGGACGAGATCTTCGTGTCAACCAGTAGTGTCACCTTCCCTACAACATCAAGCCCTTCACAGATGAGGTATTGTGTGATGTTTCTCCTCTTGATGTTTGTGATGTATTATTAGGACAAACATACTTGTGGAAGAGGCATGTTTTATATGAGTCTAGACCTCGCTCTGTGATTATTACTTTGTGCAATAAGTTGTACAACATAATGAAGGCAGCCCCACCTATTTTCATCTATTTGATCACTGCAAAGAAATGTAGTAATATCATCTCCCAGACTAGGAATTTTTTTTCCTTATGATTCACCCTTAGGGCAAGAAGAATATTGTAGCCACTACATCCATAGAGGGCTCCTCCGCATAACAAAAATAGATGGAAAAGGTCATGGAGGAGTACAGAGACATTCTCACCTCACCTACGTGGGTACCTCTGAACTGTTAAGGTCAAGGACTCCATGGACCTGACCCCGGGCACGCCGCTACCCAATGGACCCATCTATCAACACTCTGTCCTAGAGAACGAAGAGATCAAGAGGGAGATTCAAGAGGTGTTGTAGAAAGGACACATCAGGCCAAGTTCATCACCCTGTGGGAGCCCAATTGTACTGGCACAAAAGAAGGACGAGACCTGCAGACTTTGTATTGAATATCAGGCACTAAACAATATCACTATCCATACTAGGTACCCAATCCCATGGATTGTTGACCTTCTAGACCAGGTCAAGGGGGACAAATATTTTAGCAAGATTGACTTGTAGTCTGGTTATCACCATGTTCCTATCAAACCTTCTAATGTGTGGAAGACTACCTTCAAACCTAAGGAGGGCCTTTTTGAATGGTTGGTCATGCCTTCCGAGTCGACAAATGTCCCCGCAACTTTCATGAGATTTATGGAAGACATCTTGCGACCCTTCACCAATGCATTCGTGGTGGTGTATCTAGATGAAATATTGATTTTCAGCTAGATTTGGGAAGAGTGCCTCCACCATATTCGACATGTCCTCCAAACCATGCAACAACTCAAG
Source organism: Pinus tabuliformis (assembly GCA_031772625.1). Classification (NCBI taxonomy): domain Eukaryota; kingdom Viridiplantae; phylum Streptophyta; class Pinopsida; order Pinales; family Pinaceae; genus Pinus; species Pinus tabuliformis. Next base: position 110,434,006 of record CM062815.1, on the reverse strand, counting down.
TTGTGTGCCAATTTGGAGAAATACACTTTTGGCATGACTCAGGTTCAATATCTGGGGTACATCATTGATGAGAAAGGTCTACATGTGAACCCAACCAAGATACAAGTTATTTGAGATTGTCCAGCCCCAACCATTCTAACATAGCTTCACATCTTTGTGGAACTTTTCCACTTCTATCATAGGTTCATGTTGGGGTTGTCTTATATCACTTGGCCTTTAAGTCAATTTACCAACAGTAGAGCAAAAGCAAAGTTATTTTAGTATGAAACCCCACAGAAGGTGTTTACCGAGTTGAATCATCACCTCTATTGTGCACCAGTGCTCACATTACCAAACCTGCAACAACCATTTGAGATTGATACAAATTCCTCAAACTAAGTTATTGGTGCAATTCTTACTCAGTAGGGTCATCTAGTGGCTTACCGAAATGAGACACTTTCAAACACAGCCTGAAAGTATCCCACCTATGACAAAGAAATGTATTCCATTATGCAGGCCTACCATCAATGGAAGCATTAAATTATGGGGAAGGAAACGGTCATCCACATAGACCACCAACCCTTGTAGTTTAGATAGACACAAGAGAAGTTGTAGAATTGCCGCCATTAGAAATGGTCCACATACTTGCAACAATTACATTTGAACGTTAAGTATAAGAAGGGAAGCACCAATAATATTGTAGATTTCCTGAGTCGACCACCAGTCATGGCGCTGATCACTATGCTCAGCTCCTGTGGGTATGAGACTTTGGGGTGGATGCATCTTTACAAGAGAAATCAAGAATTCGGAAGCACATACCAGACACTCTTGGAAGGTAAGAAAGTTCCAAATTTTCACCTCTAGGATGCACTATTATGCCACTTGGGACACGTCTTTTTTTTTTCAAGCGAGCATGCCAAGATGATTTGGAAGGTACACTACAATCGAGTCATTGGGCATTTCGGAGTAGAGAAAATAATGGCAGTACAACATAATTATTTTTATTGGCCAAAACTTTGTCGGGATGTTGGGAAGTACATTAGATCCTGCACTTCCTGTGCCATTTCAAAACCAACCATCAAGAAGCAAGGCCTATATACTCCTATGCCTACTCCTATTCGACCTTGGGAATCCATCTCCATTGATTACATGTTGATCCTTCCTTATACTAAGCATGGAAATGACTTTGTTTTCGTGGTCATCAATGGATTCTCTACGATGACCATTATGGAAGCCTACAAGAAGAGTATCACAACAAAGGCCACTGCTAATCTCTTCATTGAGAGAGTGTGGGTACACTTTGAGATCCCACAATCCATTGTCTTAGATCAGGATAGTAGATTCGTAAGTGCATTTTGGTCAAGTCTTTGGTCGATGTTGTATACCAACCTTACTAATTCCACAACTTTCTACCCCTAAACTAATGGCTAAACAGAGTTCGTCAACAGGATGATCGTACGCATTCTGCACATGTACATATTGAAGCATCCATGCACATGGGATGAAAGCCTCCCCTATGTCTAGCACAACTACAACAAATCTCTTCATAGCTCAATGCGTCACAACCCCTTTTAGGTAGGGCTGGGATTTTAGCTATTATGTCCCATTGATGTGGCCATACCATTTGTAGCTACTCAGGCAGATTCAACTCACATCCAGTCTAAAGCCGACAGGACTGACACCTTCATTGAGTGCATTCAACACATCTGCCAGTTGGTCCACGATATATTGGACAGAGTCAATGCTAAGTACAAGCAGCGTCATGATCAACATCGGGTGTCGCACAAGTTCTAGGTGGGGGACAAAGTTTGGCTACATTTGTAAAAGGAGTGCCTTGTTGGACCCTACCACAAGATTTTCTCTCTTCGATATGGGCCATACAACATCACCAAGGATATAGGGGACAATTCCTTCAAACTCAAAATTCCGTCATTCTTTGGTCTACACCCAGTTTTCAATGTAGACTTCCTTTGACCATACTTTCCACCATTGCTAGACACATCCGACATTGCAGAACAATTCACACCAAAAGAGCTAAATCCAGATTGCATGGAACATGCCAAAACTGATTAGATCATGGACACATATATCAATAACACTCACCAGTAGAGGATCTATTTATATTTATTTTTCAAAGCGGGCCAACACCTTCATGAGGGCTAGTGGTTTACTAGGGAACAGGTTCAACAGAAATTTCCTCACCTCATGGAGACTCTTCACCTAATGGAGACCATTTATTCCTAAGGAGGGAGGATGGATCCAAGTGTCCACCCACCTATTCCACCTATACCTGCAGTCAGTTTCATCTGTTTCCCTGTTTATTGAAGAATTTACTATTTTTAGTATTTTTTCAGGTCTTGAACTTGCGGAGTAGTCTTGACCCCCAAAACGTCATTTTTTTGAGGTCTACAGTAGGGTTGTGTCCTTGGGAAGGGGCTTGCTATAAATCCTATAGGACTCAGAGAGGTATTTCCAGCAATGTATTGTACACGTCAAGTGGAGATAATATGACCAAGTTACAACCCCAGGAGGTTGGTTGCACAACTAACCCCAACAGGGACCACAAGCGCTTGGCGTTCCATCTCCTGGGGTTAGGGTTTTGGTTGTTTAGGGTTTTCCCATGTTGTTCGATAATAGATAGGCCCTTGAGCCTCATTGTAACACAATACAAAGGCATGTAGCCACCAAATTTCTTCTTAGAGATAAGCTACCATCACTCGAGCTAGTCTATTTCCATTTTGTTTGTAACCATATTTTAGTGTTTGATATTAATGAAATGAAGTGTTATTTCTGTTTCATCTCTATAATTTTTTGCATTCTTGTTTAAATTTGGATCAGTGGTATCAAAGTTGTCTGCTCTTTCTATGTTTTTCTTTGCATGTCCCAAAAGAGGTCGGGAGATAAGGAGTTATGGCTCGAACTAGTCGAACCTTTGCAAGACCAACCTTGCAAACCTTGACAGCCTCCCATGGAGAAAGATAAGAAGGACGATGGGGTAGGAGATCCTTTCAAAATATTTCTTGAAGAAGCCCTCGAGTGACAGAGGAAAGCGATAATGGACAAATTTTCTTAGATCCTTCAACGGCTATTCAAAGGTGACACATCTCCTTCCATCTGATACTCTAGAAGCACCGCACCCTTTAAGATACAAGTTAACTTTGACATCCTCATATTTGAAGGTCAGGAGATGCAGATGTTATAGATAAATGGTTAAATCTACTAGAAGGATATTTTTCCTTTAATGAATTTTCCACCTGGGAAAATATTAATTTTTGTGGGAAACCTATTGTGAGAAGAAGGAAAAAAGTACGCCCTCACTATTTTCTATCACAACCACTTGGAATTCATTCTAGGATGCCATCAAGGAGTAGTACTACCCTTTTGAGAGCTATGAGGATAAATACATAAAGTGTACCACATTGCAGCAGGGAAGAGATCAATATGTTTAAGAGTTTGACAATGTTTTTCATACCCTTCGCACAAGGTTGGGTATCAAGGATTCTGAGAGACATTTGGTACTCAAGTATCGTATGTGTCTACATAGGTACGTCTAGGATGAGATGGAGTTCCTGGAAATCTCCTATATCTGCATGACGTACTGATACACTGTCAATATTGAGTAGAAGTTTAAATAGAAGAAGCGAGACATTGGATCTACATATCCGAAGCAAGGGAAAGGTGCCCCCAAACTGCAAAGCAAAGGACAAAGCCAAGATGGGGTAACCTAGGACAACCTATTGAAGATGCAAGAAAATAAAAACACCATGAATACAAAAAAAGAAATGGGAAAATGGTGTGAGTTCCATTAGAGCTCCACTCACAACACAAGTGAGTGTCGGGCCAAGCAGTCACTGGTGGTCAAGTTGAAGGCTTCCGAATTAGAGGCATGTTCTGAATCTGAGTCATAACTTGACAAGGATAATGAAAAAGGGAAGTAGATCATTGACACAAAGCCCAGTGCCACGATGGCCACCACTAAGATCCAGAAGAATGAGCTTGAAGATCCAGAGGAGGGGGAACACCTCTTCCACTCATAGATTTGGGTGAAGGGTTCTCCGCTGTAGTTCATTGTCAACAGCAGGAGCCAAAAGAACCTCATTTCAATAGAGGTTGGGAAGCATCTAGGCCTATTTACTATAGAACATCTGCATCTATACACCATTGGGTAGCTTCACCAAGAACGAGATCTCTACATTAGCTAACAGTGTTGCCTTCCCTACAACATCAAGCCCTTCACAGATGAGGTATTGTGTGATGTTTCTCCTCTTGAAGTTTGTGATGTATTATTAGGAAAACCATACTTGTGGAAGTGGCATGTTGTATATGAGTCTATACCTTGTTCTATGATTATTACTTGGGAAATCAGTTGTATAGGGTACTGGATGTAGCCCCACCTACCACCATCTCTTTGATCACTGCAAAGCAATGTTGTAAGATCATCTCCCGGACCAGGAATTTTTTTTTAATTATGATTTGCCCTCAAGGCAAGAAGAATATTATGGCCGTGACTTCTAGACAGAGATCCTTCATATAGCAGCAATAGATGGACAAAGTCATGGAGGAGTACAAGGCCATTTTCACCTCACCTACGGGGGTACCTCTCAACTATAAGGTCAAACACTCCATCAATCTAACCCCAGGCACGTGGCTATGCAATGGACTGATCTATCAACACACTATTTTGTAGAATGAAGAGATCAAGAGGAGGATTTAGGATTTTTTGCAGAAAGGGCACATCAGGCTAAGCTCACCACCCTATGGGAGACCACTTGTATTGGTACAGAAGAAGATTGGGACCTGGAGACTCTGTATTGAATGTCGGGCACTGAACAAGATCACTATCTAGAATAGGTACCCAATCCCACGGAATGATGACCTTATTTACTAGCTCAAGAAGGGAAAATATTTCAGCAAGATTGACTTGAAGTCTGGTTATCACCAAGTGCCTATCAAATCCTCTTGTGTGTGGAAGATTTCCTTCAAATCCAAGGGGGGCCTTTTTGAATGGTTGGTCATGCCTTTTGGGTTAAAAAATGCCCCTGCAACCTTCATGAAATTGATGGAAGACATCTTACGACCCTTCACCAATGCATTTTTTGTGGTTTATTTAGATGACATCTTTATCTTCAGCCAGAGTTGGGAAGAACACCTCCACCATATTCGACAGATCCTCCCAAACCCGCGACACCACAAGTTGTGTGCCAATTTGGAGAAATGCAATTTTGGCATGACCCAGGTTCAATATCTAGGGTACATCATTGATGAGACGGGTCTACATGTGGACCCAACCAAGATACAAGTCATTTAGGATTGGACAGCCCCAACCACTCTAACAAAATAGAGCTCCATAAATTTCTGGGTGTTGCCAACTTCTACCAAAGGTTCGTGTTGGGGTTATCTCATATCACTTGGCCTTTAAGTCAAGTAACCAAGGGCACAGTGAAAGAAAAGTTCTTTTTCCGAGTTAAAGCATCACCTCTGATTTGCACTAGTGCTCACATTACCAGACCTGCAAAAATCATTTGAGATTGAGACAGATGCCTCTGACTATGCTATTGGTGCATTTCTTACGGAGCAGGGGCATCTATTGGCTTACCATAGTGAGACACTTTCAAAAACAATCTGAAAGTATCCCACCTATGACAAATAAATGTATTCCATTGTGTGGGCCTACAGTTAATGGAAGAACTACATTCTAGGGAAGGAATCGGCCATCCACATAGACCACCGACCAATGCAGTTCATAAAGACACAAGGGAAGAAGCAGAACGATCACCATCAGAAATGGTCCACATACTTGCAACAGTTCCATTTGAACATTAAGTACAAGAAGGGAAACACCAATAATGTTGCAGAGTTCCTCAGCTGACCACCAGTCATGGCGTTGATCACTGTGCTCGACTCCTGTGGGCATGAGACTTCGGGGTGGCCACATCTTTACAAGAGTAATCTAGAATTCAACATCACATACCAGACACTCCTGGAAGTTAAGCAAGTTCCAAATTTTCACATTGAGGATACATTGTTATGCCACTTGGGACACATTAATTTTCCTTCAAGCAAGTGTTCCAAGATGATTTGGGAGTCGCACTATAGTCGGGTAGCTGGACATTTAAAATTAGAGAAAACAATGGAAGTACTACAGAAGTACTTTTATTGGCTGAACCTTCATCAGGATGTTTGGAAGTAGATTAGATCCTGCATTTCTTGCGCCATTGTCAAACCAACCATCAAGAATCAAGGCTTATATACTCCTCTTCCTACTCCTGGTCGACCTTGGGAATCCATCTCCATGGATTATATGTCGAGCCTTCCTTCTACTAAACATGGCAACAATTGTGTTTTCGTTGTTGTCAAAATATTCTCTAAGATGGCCATTATGGCGGCCTGCAATAAGAGTGTCATAGCATAGGACACTGCTAATCTCTTCTTCGAGCGAGTGTGGGTATAATTTTAGATCCCACAATCCATTATCTCAGATTGGGATAGAATATTCCTAAGTGCATTTTAGTAAATTCTCTGGTCGATGTTGGAGACCAAACTTACTAAGTCCACAACTTTCTACCCCCAAACTGATGGCCAAATAGAGGTCATCAATAAGATGATCGTACACATTATGTGCATGTAAAACTCAAAGCATCCACATAGATGGGATGAAAGCCTCCCCTATGTACAACATAGCTACAATAGAGCTCTCCCTAGCTCAACAGGCCACAACCCCTTTTAGGTAGGGCTGGGATTTCATCCATTATGTCCCATTGATGTTGCCATACCATTTGCAGCTACTCAGGCAGATTGGGCTCATGTCTAGTCCAAATCTGATAGGGCTAACAAATTAATTCAAAATATTCAATACATACGCTATTGGGTCCATGATATATTGGGAAAAGCCAATGCTAAGTACAAGTAGTGCCATGATCAACATCGGGTGCCGCACAAGTTCCAAGCGGGCAAAAAAGTTTGGATACATTTTCAGAAGGAGTGCCTCGCTAGACCCCATCACAAGCTTCTCCCACTCTGATATGGACCATATAACATCACCAAGGTTGTATAGTACAATGCCTTCTAGCTCAGCATTCCACTGTCCCTTGGTCTACACCTAGTGTTCAGTGTAGGCCGCCTTCAACCATACTTTCCACCATTCTTGGACACATCTGACATTGCAGAACAATTCACACCAACAGAGCTAAAACCATACTGCATGGAAATGGCCACAACTAATTAGATCATGGACACACCTATCAAGAACACTCACCAATATCAGATCCATCTATATTGAGTTATCAAAGTGGGCCAACTCCTTCACCAGGGCAAGTGGTTCACCATGGACCAGTTTCAAAAGAAATTTCCTCACCTCATGGTGGCTCTACACGCAATGGGGACCATTGCTTCCTACGGAGGGAGGAGTGGTTCAGGTGGATATTGGTGGCCACCCACCTATTCCACCTAAACATCTAGTTGGTTTCTTCCATTTCCTTGTTTATTTCAACATTTACTATTTTTAGAAGTTTTTCAGGTCTTGAAATTCCAAAGCAGTTTTGACCCCTAAAAGGCATTTTTTTGAGGTCCATAATAGGCCTATGGCCATAGGTAGGGTCTTGCCACAAATACTGTAGTAATCGTAGAGATATTTCCAAAAATGTATCGTACACACCAAATGAAGATAATATGACCAAGTTACGACCCCAAGAAGTTGGTTACCCAACTAACCCCAACGGGGCCCACAAACTCTTGTTGTTCCATCTCAAGGATTAGGGATTTGGTTGTTTAGGGTTTTCCCTTATTTTTCAATAATAAATGGTCCCTTTAGCCTCATTTTAACATAGTTCAGAGGCATGTAGCATTCACATCTCTTTTTAGAGATAAGATACCATTACGTGAGCTAGTTTATTTCCATTTTGTTTGTAAGCATATTTCAATATTTGATATTAATGAAATGAAATCTTACTTCTACTGCATATCTATATGTATGGTTATATCTGTAGTTTGTTTCGTTCTTTTTTAAGTTTAGATCAAACATGTATTGCATGATCACATGGAAATGTCAAATCACATTTTTTTGTTGTTTTCTTTCTGTCTTCTTGAAAAGATGGTGCATGTCTTTCTTCATCCTCCTTCTTATGACCTTAATATAAGGAGTCTTCAATGTGGTCTTGATCTTCCATATTATGTTATAATCTAGTGTTCCTTCATCTTCTTTCCTGATTATAATCTTATCTCCTAAGCACCTTAGGTGTCTTCTAGCATGCCATCCTTCTCCATATCCTTCTTCATGATCTTTCCATAACATGATAGAGTACCTCCATCTGCAATCGACTCATGACATGATGACATCAGTCCATTAAGACCATACTCTAAGATGTTTCATGATGATCCATTGACTGAGCTGGAATGGGGGGCAGGCTAAGGGAGAGGCTTACTGACTCCACAATTGTGCAACTCAGGCAGTCAAGGATCGGGTTTGAGCCTTGAGACTGCGTAATGCGAATTTTAGGCTTGGACTGAGCAAAAATATTGCGTAGTTGCGGAGCTCAACGAGCCAGGCTGAGGGCTTGAGCACTGATTTTTAGCACTTCATAGTTTTGAAAGGCAGAGGAGCCCAGGTGATTGTGAAATTACACAGTTTAAGAGCTCAGGGTTGATTATTGAGCCTTAAGACTACGCAATGCGTAGTATTTACTAGGCAGGAGAGAGAAATTACGCAATTTTTGAGGTTAAAGTGGAGGTTGAGCACTGTAATTATGCAGTGCACAATCTTGGAAGGTAGGAAATGTGCATTGCATAATTCGAAGAGTCAGTTGTAGCTTGAGGGCTGAGACTATGCAATGTGCATTTCAAGAGGGTTGGATGAGGCTAGGTTGTCCAGTCGGGAAGTTTTCCAAATTTGACTAAGTGTGGGATCCTTGCAACTAATGTGAAGAGTAAAAAGACTTGATTGTGATCACACACTAAGAATACTTGATGACACAACATATATCATATGAAACACATGAGAAACATACTTCCCTCGATGCAACAACTTTGCGACAAGTGCGACACCAAATATACACTTTGCGCCGACTGTTACGACATTTATGCAACAATGCTTAAAACGTTGAGAATGAGTGTGATACATGTTTACATGGTAAGTACAACTCATTAACGCAAATATTAGCCCTTGAAACACACTAAAACTCGCTTATGTGCATGTGCAACACTCCACATGCCAAAAGATGACATTTACGATATGAATAGAAAAGGGGGAACAACATTTGTAATACATGAATGACAATGAAAGAAACACATGCTAGAGTAAAGATAACATGAAAACGACACTAATTAAAGTGAAATAAATCAAAAACGATAGTCAAAAGCATGAAAATGACTCTCACGAAAGCAAAGGTGCACAAAAGTGATAGCTTGAAAAACTCACCAAAATAGAAGTACAAACGCAGCAAAAAGTGACGGACTGTCAATAACAATGCGCACTGATTGTTGACATGGGTCAAACATTGCACAAAGACTGTCTTGATGGAATGTGCTATGATTTTTCAAGATTTCATAAAAGAATGCACTCATGAACTTGCTGCGAATTGAGCATGTGTGAGTAAGTGACTTCGATCGATCAAGAAGTGACCACAAAAACAATCGATCGTAAGATCCATAGTAGGCTCCAAAATTCAAGTGTAGGTAAAATTTTGGAGGGTAGTTTTCGCAACAACAACACTTGGTGGCATATTGGTAGAACTCCATCTTTTCTTCCTTGGTGAATTCTTTCATGCAATGTCTAGCTCTTCAGGGATTCATCGTTCAAATTACCATGGTTTTCCCACTTACCCCATTTATAAACATAGTCCCTTATTCCTTTACTCATTTAAACACAAACATAAGGTCAATGATCAAACAATGTTTTGAATCAGGAAAGGGTAATGAAGTTTGCTAGATTTAGATTTTTAGAGTGAATTTTTTCATCTCTGGTGTTGCTCCTCTACCAAAAGGCCTGGACAATACCCCAACAGAGTCACCTCAGGGACACAAACATTACTCTCTTTCCAACAGGCTTGGAAAGTACCCCGATAGAGTTTCTTGCTTCACCTTTATACACAATAATCCTTTCTCTTCTTTTTCCTTTATTTATTTATTTTATATAGGATTGTGCATCAACACTTATTTATTTCATAGGTGGAAGATGTATCCTGACTTATTGAGAGTAGAAGAGGTTGTTCCTTTAGAGAAGAATATATAATACCTTTGATATTAGTTTTCTTATTTATATTTTCCCCTTATCCTTCTCTACTTGATTAGATCAGTCTAACAACACCGAAACATAAAGACTTGAGTGTATGCATGAAGTTTCCATAATAGGCATGGAGATCATGGTTCAAAAAAAGGCTTTCCTTATGCAAGGATCATATTTTCCGTCGAAACATCATGAAATAAAAGGTGTAACCAAGACAAGGAAGAAGGAATGAGAGTTAACCAAATGTTGCATTGTCAGAAATCCCTTTTTTGTTTTACCACATTTCCTTTTGACCAAATAGAGCATCTTCGTGAAAGGTATCACAAATGAAATAAATCTCACACCACCAATGGTATCGTTGTAACCCTTTCACATCCTTTGCCATATACTCAACAAAGTTATGGTTATCTGTAAGGGGGCACCAATTCCTCCAACACTTATGCCCCTCCTACTAGAAACACGTTTTCAAGGCCAGCCAATGCTCAACTTGTCTACCGCACCTTTTCTCCTGCTTATGCATAACCGAGAGCTCCAGCCCCTCAAGCATTAGCGGCGCCACCTCCCATGCATCCTCAGCCCCAACAACCACCACCCCCTCAGGGTCAAGTGTTTACACAGAAGAGTGCGACCAATCCCAAAAGTTCGAAGAAAAAGAATAAGGGGAAGGGTAACAAGGGTAACCAGGGTAATCAAGGTAATCAACCTAGTGAGCCCCAGGGGAACCAACCTAACACCAACAACCAGAAACAGGGCAACCAACCCAAGTAGAACAAGGCTATTCATACGAACAAGCCTTGTGCGTGTTGTGGTGTAGATGGAGATTATACACATGAGTGTCCTCTCTTACCCTAGATGCGCCAAACGTGGGAAGCTCAAGAAACTTCTAGAGGTCAACATTCGCCTCAGAATTCTACACCATCTCAATAGGAAATGCTTACAAATCCTTTCCCTTAGTAAGGATTTGTTATTGCTCAACCTCAATCAGGTCAAGTATCCCATCCCCCCCAACCTTCTAGTCTTGGTGACTACCAGATCCTCATGATGAATTCTTATGAGGTTAATCCCTCTGATATCAACAAGCAAACTTGGTCATGTCAATATGACAAGCCATCAACTTCATTTGGAACTAAGTCAAAAACCAAAGCATCTACTAAGCCTCTTACAACACCAAATGGTCCACTACAGATCCCACAACCTAAAGTTGAGGAAATTCCCAAGATCCTAAAGGGACCATTACGGTGTAATGCGGCTTCTAACCAAGCTGCCCATACATACAATATAGTAGACGACTTGGTGCAATCACCTACCACCATGTCAACACCGGAAGTACCCAGTTGTGCCCATCTCAAAAGAAATCTCTACTAACTGTGTTGGGCATAATAAATCATTCTGATTATCGTTTTATCGTCTTCCTAGCTGATACATCAGAACACCCCCCATTTCCTTCATCCGTTGCTTTCCATATACCAGTTTGAGTCCGTAATGCCATCATATCTCGATGCATTATTGACAAAGGTGCATCCACCTGTGTGATGTCCTCTTCCATTTGGAAATAACTTAAGTCACCTAATTTTTCCCGCTCTGCCATCACTTTGCGTGCTTAGAACGGACACTCCTCCGAGCCTCTTGGCATGTACTGCAACTGTCCAATGACTCTTGTGTGCAAGATTGTACATGTAGACATTGAGGTTATTTATGACCCTTTAAATTACAACATTCTCTTGGGTCATAGTTACACATATGCCATGTCAGACATCGCATCTGCGAAATTCCACAAGATGTGCTTCCCCCATGAAGGGAATATTGTTACCATTGGTCAGTTGACTTACTACGAGCTGACATCTATGACCTGCCTCAAGTCCATTATATTGTTAATGTCAGACAAGTAGTCCTCAACTGCTCTTCCTGGTGTTTCACCCAGAGTATACAAATATTCCTCATTGTTGGGTGATTTCCCTGGTCCTCCCCCTCTCATCTCAGAGCCTAACTCTTTGGTTGTTTGCATGTTACAAGCGTCACAAGTTTCCCTTAAGCACTCTGGTACATCTGATATGTAACCAGCTCCTCATCACCCTGTGGTTACCATCCCAGCCAAGCCATCTAGATCCACCCCCCAGGACCTCCTCCAATTGTGGGTGCCTCTCCTATGTTCCCCGCAGGAATTGTTCCTCTAGGTTTCAACCATCTAGGAGCTGTTCTACCAGGACATTACCTTGCAAGCGAGATACCTTTCTTATTTCCCCCTCCAGGAATATTTTATGTCCCTGTCATGGCTTCACTAGTTCTTCCTAACATGACTTTGGTGATCCTACTATGGTACATTGATCCCCTTGCAAGCATTCCTCCTGGTCAGCTAATACCTTATCATGCTTAGACCTCAGTTCAACCAGTCCCTATGGCCCCTGTCGTTGCTTTAGTTCCAACACAACCTCAATAGGAACCCACTCCTGTTGTGAAATAATCTAGAAAGGGGGGCAAATCTAAAAGGAAAGAAGCTAAGGAAAAGGCTCCCCAAGCTCCTCTAGCCCCCAAGGCCCCAAAGCCGTCACCTTTGTGTTCTTTGTGTAAAGTTGTTGGGAACGCCACCAATAATTATCCTAAGCTTCCTCATCTCAAACCATTGGTTCATGAAACGTTCCCTGAGTCAAATATCCCTGAAGTCCATGTTAACTTACCGGGTCCACCCAAGAAACTCTGAACATTATGAACAAATCACCCTTGTTCTTTGTGCGATCATCATGGTCACTACTCTCACTTTTTCCCTCGTCTCGACAAATATCGTGATTCCCTTGAGGTGCTTCACAAATAAAAGACCACCCATAGTGGATCACCTACTCCTCTACCCATGGATTCTGGTACAACTAGTAAACCAGAACAGGGGGACTCTGGTCCCACCATCATGATCCCTCCCCCCGATGTTGAGATGACAGACACTGCAGGCCATATCCTTTACCAGTGTCGTCATCCTTGAGTTCCTCCTAGGAAAGCATTTCAGAGTTTTCTGCGTGTGCTTCTATCAAACCTCTTTCAACTGAATCCCAGGTGTCAACATCCCTAGATCCTCCATCTACTCACTCGTCGTCTACCATTCCAGATGATGCATATGTGAACCTTCTCTCTTAGGTTGATGCACCAGGTATTGTTGCAACATCATGTAGCCAATATTCCTCTTGTCAACCCATCTTCCATTCTGATAAGAACACCATGGAATCTATGTCTGCCCCTGATTACCCTTGCACTTAGGCAAGGGAGAATATTTTTTGGAGGATTCAGAAGGCCATATCCTTCCTAATTCTCCCAATGCACTCTACCTCAAGAAAATTTTCTCATAGCATATCCATTTGATTTGCATGCCTTTATTTATGTCATGAAGTGAGGTAGGCTACACCATCTCATTCGTTGTCTTTTGCACCTTTTAGATGGTTCCATCATCCACACCATATATCGGTCATGCCAACGGTGTGAGTCGCTTCTACAAGAATCTAGCCTCAACATCCTGGGCCATTTTTACACCCTTTCATACGCTAGTCCTTTCAAACAACATGTGCATTGGATTTGCTACCAATAACCAGGCTGAATATGATGTAGTGATAGGTTTGCTAGATGATGCCCTTCCTCATCGCATACTTCATCTTCATGTTTGTTTAGATTCCTTGATACTTGTCATGCAATTGAATGGTGTGTATCATGTGCATAACCAAGTCCTATTTAGAAAATATCTATGAGTTAAGTTGTTGGTACGTGAATTTGAAACCATTATTTTTAGTCATGTTCCTAGTGCCCAAAGTAACTATGTAGATACTATCGCAAATAACATTCTAGATTGGCATTTATCACATGTATACCACAGAAGACAACCATAAAAACAACACATGGTGAACCATCATCGTCATATAAACGATGTGTCATATGTATCACATAAAACATATAATGTGTTTGGAGTCCACCACTCTAAATACATCTGGTACGCCCATAGTATACTGGGGGGCAGATAGGCCCCTACATCTCCTTATCATCCTTTGGAGGATCTCATGCCAAGTTAGCCCAAGATGCTTGAATCCCTTTTTCGAGCACTCGAAACAAAATGGTGCTCCACAAAATCATCCTGCTAGGGGGCATCATTCCCACCTTTTCATACAAGATCAGTCCCCTCCATCACATATGTTCGTGGGAAGTATCCCATTCTTGGGGGCATGATGGTTTTCCCCTGGCCATATTCTCAATTGATTAACATAAGTTTCGGCCTAAATCCCACTGGATCTAGGTATGGTCGATTATCCTCCCATTCCTTGGATAGTTTGTCCTACTAGCCTCTTCGGCGAGCCATATGCACATCAGATATCGTAGATGTTTGATGCCATATCTTCAAAGATTCTAATCTATGTCCACATAGTCCCCATGTTTGACTTAGTGGGTGAGAATGATTCTAGACCTCCTCTAGTAGTTCATTCTCGTTTTCTTCTTCCCTTAATTCTTCACCTGGAACCATCATTCCAAGAAGTAATAAGGCCATCTTTAGAAAAGTAAGGTCACTTGCCTAAAAGTCACCAATCCTGATTCCGATGGTTGGTTTGTCCACTACGATCTCCACAAGATTTGGGGCCTCTTCCTCCTCTCCAAACTCACCACAGTCCACTCAACAAATGAATTAAAATTGGAGGGAAAACATCCTCTTAAAGAAAAATCCACAGTTTTTTTTGTTGCCCATTATGACCAGACAATATCTCAAATTGATGAACTGTCAACACTATTGGAAAGATCTCATTGAGTATTATAATGGGTCTTTCTCAGTTTTTGATGATTTGACACTTCACCAAAAAGCCATTTTCCCAAGAAGGGTTACTTCGTCGCCTCTCAAAATCGAATTTCTTCAAATGCGACACTTGTACCTTAGGGACCTCCTCCCCTTATTTCTTTTCATCTCAAATGTCGATTTTCATCATGAGTAACCATCATTTACTCATGTTTTCATGGTCCCCACCGGGCCTATTCTATGTGACAATATCATTAATTCACCTGTGTTCAAAGGCATCCACGATGGGTCACCTTTGCATCCATGGAGTCTGTTTCATGTCCCATTATATCATGTCACAATATTCCATCTATATTTACATATATTTCATCCTGTGTTTCCCTTTTTGGCCTCCACTAATACTGTCCCCATCCCCTCTGGAGTTGAGTCACTTGCTGCCAGGTCAACCATGCACTTTATGCTCTGACAAGGGAAGTCATATGTTTGTCCCTCAGTCTCAGATTTTCCGTTGTCCTTGGTGTGAATCCATCTGTCACATTACTATTTTCCCTCGTGCCTTAGTTGAGGACCCTCATTGCCCCAACTATCGCAGGCCCTATTCTATTGACATCAGCTAATTTATTCCAAAAGAACGACCTAGAGAGTGGTATATCTTGGTTCCATATTCCATTCTTTTTTGGTACCTTGGATTGAGAAGAGGGACTCATTATTTCCCTTTGAATTGGTTGTTTCATGCTCCTGATTCATACACTTGATGGTCTAGTGATGTAACAAATTGTACCAGTGATTCTTGGGTGTGTGTGAGATGTTTCAGACCCCATGATGGGGTGGCCCTTTAGGTAGCCCCCCACATGCTCGAATGCATTCCTATTATGCTACAACCTCAAATGCAGTTCCACAGATTTGATGGGTTCAGTTCCTACTAATCGTAGTTTTCATAGCATGCACATCTCCTTAAGATGATCCATTCAGCTTTGCAGAGCCCTTCCCTGTTCAATAGGGATTCTTCGATTGTTCTACCCTCCCTCCCACCAATTGTTTTTTAGGGAAGGGACATTATATCTCATGTACTCATATATTATTGTATTCAGTCCTGGCTCATGTTTTTTCCAGGTGCATTCTGTATATGGGACACAGTCTATTATTTTATGGCTCAGTTATTCCAACATGTCATGTACCATTCATCATGTAATTCATTGCTCAGTTTTATGTTTCTCGACGCATCATTATTTTTGTACTAAGTTATCTTGATGGGTATAGGTATGCTTGCATCGCCTCATTGAAGTCTGGTACCACAACATAAAAGGAGACTTGCATTGGTCTCACCCACTCTGTCCCTATCCTCTTTCGCTTCATCTCTATTGGTCTCTCTCTCTCTCTCTGACTCCACTATGTTGTCTAGTGATTGTGTCTTTACAACATACTTCGGTCATATGTTTTTCTCCTAACACTCGTACATTGGGGGGCAGTCTGTTATCACCAAAAAATTGATCATCTAGCCTAATTTACTTGATGGATCGAAGTACACCATGTAAAGCCAATTTTACCATAATAAAATTGCTTCCATTGTGAGAAATTACTTAATAAACCACCTTTGTCAAGTAATTTATAATTAAATCCATGAAGAATAATTAAATAAATCACTATTTATTTGATTTTCTTCTAGGAATAATTAATTAAACCATTAATTAATTAATATTCCTTGTCATATTTGACCTAGTTATGAAAAATAAATAAATAAATAAATAAATCATTAATTATCTTATTTTTCTTTAAGAATAATTAATTAATCACTAATTAATTTTTATTCTTTGTTAAGTTTGACTAAATCCCTTAGGAATAATTAAATAAATCATTATTTTTTTATTATTCCTTAACCAATTTCTTGAGATGATAAATAAATCATTTATTTATTTATTATTTCTAAATAAAAGTTTGAATACTTTTTCCCTCCTAACCAAATATAATAAAATATTCCAAGTGTTTATTCCAAGAATGGGGTTAATAATATTTTATTATTGCTCATTATGCGAGGATAACTCAATATTTTGTTATAAATAGAAGGGTTTTCCATTCATTATTCACTTTCTATTATTTTCAATGTTGCACTCATTGTTGTAACTCTGATTATTATCACTGGCACACACCATTTTTCTTCCATTTGAGTTTCCATTGAGCTCAAACATTTTATTTGTTGGGTTTACACATTATAGAGGAGAGAGACTCTATCAAAAATCTGAAGACGTTTGAGGATAGCCAAGAACCCATCCCATAGAGGGGGACTGGTAACATTTATTTGTTTCCTTCACAAGTGTTATAATAAAATATATTCTTTGTATATCTAGTTTCTATTGGATTATTGGAGTTATTACTATTCCATTTTTGCTGTTTAACTATGATTGTGGCATAAATCGGGACTTTGGCAAGTTTTGTTTCTATCAGTTGCCGCGGATCTACAATGTTTAGTAGCCATTTATATTGTTGAGATTGTTTCTCATCCACAATCTTAAGATTTTTCTTTTCATACATATTTGAGAAAAAAATACTACAAGAACACACAAAAAGGAAACAAAACCAGAAGAAAAAATAGAAAAAGGTTAAACAAAAGCATGATGTGAGAGAAAAATCAGAAAACCCAAGAAAAACTACAGAAAGCGAATGTAGGATGAATGTGTAGGTAAACTAATATTGAACTAGATCTACTCATAACCTAATCAACTAGAAGGTCAGGGTCACGTATAAGAAAATTTCCAATGAAGCCACCGTAGTGTTTCCCAACCTACAATCACAAAGATACGCTTGATTAAAAATGATATAAGGTAATGTGCAAAAGAAAAGATAAGAAATTGAATAACTTTCATAGAAAATTGGAGGTCTTACCTATCAACAGAAAAGTATGTCATAATCACTACTTTTACCCAATTCGCATTCTTAACCTTTTTTATGAAAACCATAATTAAATAAACCTCGAAAAATTCTTGTGAATGCATCTTCATGTGCATTGTACTTCTTGGAAAGCGTGAGGAAAGACCTAAACTTGTTATTTGTGATGAAGCTTTCCAAGTAGGATCCATTCGGCGATTGGATCGTAAAATTCTAAATAGTCCTCTCGAGAACCTTGAAATCTTTGGAAAGATGAATTTTTAATTAAAAGCGTGGGGTCAAGATGAGAATCTTGTGAGGGAAAATGGATTTGATCATATTCAACAGGCATGCCACGATAGTGAGGACCTACATAAGCATCAAATAAGGATGAAGTTCCTTAATTACTTGAAAAATACCTGAATACTAAGATGTTAAACCATAAATATCAAAGGATGTAACACAACTTTCATTTGATGTGCTAATGAGAAAATTGTAAGCTGAATGACAGTCATCAGAGCAAGAATGATCATCAAATGGATTGATTAAAACATCAAATTCTTGATTTTTAGTTATAAAATATAAATCAAAATGAACAACTCTACAAATTCTCTTAATAACAGAATCAACTTTCTCGCATGCCGAATGTGACAAATTGTTTTCCTATAACTGGTGACAATTTTAAAAGCATCGCAATCATCAAAAGAATTGAAAAAGAATGTTAGTATAATGAACATACGAAACCAGTCAAGATGTAATGGATGAATAAGAGGAACCCGATTCAACAAATAGCTCAAGCACTTGCCAGCACTCAAGAGGATTTATGGTGTCATGAAGGAATTCACAAGAAAAACTAGGAGTTGATTATTCGCAATAAAACTCAACATATATGAATTTTTCGTCCAAAGTTGATGTTCAAATTGATCAATTTTGTGATTCCGCACATTTATGAAATGTATATATGATGAGCCTTGGTATTGCAACAAGAATGCTACAACTCCCATGGCTACCAACTTTAATTATCAACTCGGGGTTTGTACAAACTTAAGAGGTATCGACCCTATATGTGCAGCGTAAAATATTTCCTTCCTTTGTTGTATTGAAGTCAAATCCTAAACTAATTGCAGAAAATGAAATTTTTGAAATGGAACCTTAACCTATTGCAAGAAAGAAAGTACAAGGAAAAAAACCTAGTCTAATTGCATAAAGATCATGAACTAAATGTAAATGAAACCTAGCTTAACCATATTTATCACATGTGATGATTTAAACTAACTGAGCAAGAAATCTGATCTAGAGAGTACTAACTACTATGTGCATGTGTAAATATAAAAGAACTCATTTTTAAAATCTTTTTTCTTTAAAAATGCAAATGCTAAAATTTCCTTGATCTTTGGCAAGGGAGAAAAGTGTGGAGCAAGAGGGGTACAATGATTTTGATGGCTTGGAGGGTCAAGTAAGGACCTAATCCCAAATTCAATGATGATTTCATCAATTCGGGCTCAAAATAGGCTGCTACAGGATTTCCTACAGGATGTACTAGTTCTCCTATAGGATCCCCTTGTTCTCCTACATGATCCCCTGTTTTACTACATGATATTACATATTTACTATATGAAATTATAATTCATCGAATGACAAAGGAAATCAAATCCAAATTGGATGGGACAATTTTTTTGTTTACTAGGATGTATTAGGTCTCCATTCCAAGTGGAATTGCTCAAAAAGACCTCTGTTAACCCATGCTAAAAAAAATAGCATAAAATTACTAGGCTAAAAAATTAGAAATTTGAGAACTAGTGAGCTAGTAAATCCATCAAATTCCTAACCTAATCAAGTGAAAATGTAGTGGGGTAATTTTTTTTATGAACTAGAATTTTTTTGTGATCTAATGCAAGTGGAACCAACTCGATTGAAGCTCGTTAGCATGCTCTAAAAAATAGCAGAAATTTATTGTTCTTTGCCACAAAGGAGTTCCAGAAATCTAGATTTGGGAATAAGAAAGCTAATCCAAGTAGCTCAATGATTACTATGACATTCCAAAGCTTTTCCAAGGATAAAATGATTCTTGTGATCCTGTAAAAGAACTTACATAAACCATTTAACCCAATCCTACCACAAAAAATCATTAATACTAAATGCAGAAATAGAAAGAAAAGAAAACAAAAGATGCATGTGAATAAGAAGTGAAAAGAAGGAAAGAAAATGATACAAAAGGGCTCTGAGGCTCCTGGGATGGCCAAACTCAAGGCAACTCAGAGACCTATGGAAGATAAAAAGATTTAGAAGCTGGACATGACACCAATCTTCATTATTTTCATCAATACAGTTACATCCCTGCAAAAAAAATATGATGGAGCTGCAGAAATACGAGTTCTCTCCACAAGAATACTAATAAAATTCTCCCCCTAGAGGAAAATTCGACTTTTTATTTATACAAAATGATTAGGAATCATTCCCCATTAAAGGAGGAAGCTTTCCCCACCAAAATCCCTTGATTAGTGGATCTGGTCCCCAATCCTAGGAATCTGCATTAAATGGTAGGGAACACGTTCCTAGATTTTCTCAATCATTGGTGTTCCACAATTTGTGCCATAATTCCATAATATCTTGTTCATTTATTATTTATTATCGATCCTCCTGTAGTAGGGAGCAAGCCTCTAAATTATCTCCTCCTCCAAATCTTCATAGTCTATCCAATATTATCATAATATTCCACAAAAATAAATAATATTAGGCACAAATATGTAATTATTCATAAACCTTCCTAATGAATATATTAAAGTTAAAAATACATTATCTAATGCAATAAGAGAGGTTTAATATGCGAAAGGATGGTTAGATGGACCTTAATTTATGTTTAATTTATAGGCATGAGCCTTAATTTATGTCTAACTTAGAGGCCCATCATACCCCCCTACTGAAAGTGTTTCTCATTCTCTGAGCAATTTAGTGACCTCATTGTGCGTCATTCATGGCCCTGGTGGCCTCTCTCTTGTACATTAAGACTCTTGGTTGTAAGTTCTGCAAGGACAAGCTCAAAAACATATTTGTGCAAAGAAAAATCCTTGTTTCTTGAGATCATTAGTTTACCTTCTTCCCCTTATTCAAGAGTGTTCTTGAATATTTTTTAGTTTGGCAAGGTCTTCCACATCCTTTTCAACCTTCTACTACCTTGTTCCACCATTTGGAAACCTTTGAAACCTTCAAAATGTCTTTAGATGAGAACTAGGACATCTTGTAGTAATTCATATCAAAACTACATGAAACCTACAGGAAACCCTTTTTGAGCATAAATGATAGTCTGAGCTTAGGACAGGCCCTCAACTTGACTCCCATGCCTTTCTTTCATTTCTATAACATCTTTTAGGCCTTGGAAAAAAGCTAGAAAGATATTAGAGACCTCTTGGAAAGTCTCTTTTCATCACTGTAGTTTGAGTTTTGTTTTGATGGTGGATGCCTCATTTCTTTTTGTTTCCTTATTCTTCTCTCTTGTGGCCTAGACGGTTGCCTAATGGCCTTGGAGTTCTCTATTTTGATTAGGTCTCTCTTAGGCACTGTCATTTTTTGTTTTAACACAATATTTTTTCTTTCTTCCTTCTTGTAGCAACATTCTTCCTTCCTGTAGTAGTCATTCCTTATTCCTTCAGAGTCTTCTAACTATATGGGACTAATGAGAAATAATGTAGGTTTGTGAAAATGGAGAGGATGCTCTGTTTTATTTTTCATGAAATTTTCAGGGTGAGATAGGGTTTTCTCTTGAAATTATGAAATGGGCTGGATGAATGATGGATAGATAGTGAATATGAAGTGGATGGAGGGCTTGGAGTGCTGTGGTGACTTGGACTTTGCAAAAATTTCTTCTTTTAACTGTTGTCCTCATTCCTTGAAATCATCACCCATCATAATTTGACTTTTCAACATTGCATGAGTGAAGAAGTGAGTTGCAATCAACTAGTTGAAGGTGGTTGAAACTATTGATCCATCCTTAGCTTATAAAACCTCATCTCTCATGCATTGACAACAAATTTCTACTTATAATATGATCAAGAGAAGGGGTCAAGAATATTGCATACCTCTGCCTACCTGATGGTTGTTGGAGAGACATGCATGCTCCTACTGAGTTGATGTTGTTGTGATTCTCATGACTCAGGTACATCTTCTTGACTACCTTTTTCTTTTTTGTTGATCTTATATTGCTGATGGGTTATCTTCTTGTTGATGTGCAGGTGATGTCTTCCTCTATTGTTGTTGTTGATCTTTTTTGCTGCTGTTGAGCTCTAGACGAGATTCTTCATCCTTGGAGTCCTTGTTTTGAACATGGCTACAAACTAGGTGGGTTCCTTTGTAGGATAGGCTACTATAGGATACCTACAGCATGTCTTGTCGCTGCCTCTCCCCTAAAATTTCATACTTTATCTCAAATATGAAGCATAAGGGATGTTGAAATGAGTGGAGAAAGGTGATAGGGAATGGTAGGTGAGATATGTCTTTGGGTATTGTTCCTCTTTCCCTCTTCTCTCTCTCTTCTGCTTGTTTTCTTTTTTCTTTTTGTAATCTGTAATTTTTTTTTTGAATTGGTTTCTTTAATGGATGTAGGGGTGATATGGTGATGAAAGGAATGGCTATGATGTGGTGGAGTAAATGGTTTTTCATCCAGACACATGTTTGTGTCATCCCATTGCTCTCTGACTACCTTTCTTTGGATTTTCAAGGTCACTATAATTCCTAAAGGAAACTCCTGTAAGTTTACAAGGAATCTTGTAGAAAACACAGAGTTTGTGTAAGATGAGCTAGAGGGGTTTATAAGTGGAAGAATAGGTGAATAGTGGAAGATATGAGATGCGTGGATTGAAACATGGCTCTTGTAGGTCTTTCTGTCCCTCTTATGTTGTGCTTATCCTCCTCTTGTTGACCTACACAACAAAATTTCCTTTTTTGTATTTTTTTTTTAAACAACTAGTCTGCCTCCAAGGAGGTTTTCATCCTAGTTTCCTGCCCTGGGTGCCTCAAAAGAGGTTTTCATCCAGAGGTCCCTTTTTTTTTCATGTAAGGCAAAGTGGAATTTGAAGATGGATTTTGGTTAGATGGAGAGGATGAGTGATGAAAGTGGTGTTGGGGGACCTATATCAACCTTCCCTAAATAATAATTGACCTTTTGAACCACTTCTCCAATCATATTTCCTCTTGTAGCTTCTTCTTGGCCTTCTTGTAGATTTTCAGAACTTCTTGTAGTACTATAAGAAAGTCTTGTAGTAATTCAGGACAATGTCTTATAGCATACTTGTTTTGTCTATATCTCCCAAACGGTAGAATGGATCAACCTAAAACGTTCTAAGCATGTTGCCATCATCATTATTATCCTCCCTATAAAACAAATTTGGTCAATGGATACACAAATATCGAGAAAAACTAAAAATGGCTAAAGGTGATGGAGGTTGATTTCTTGGAAACCGTGTGTTGGAATTTGCTGAAATTTCTTGGGAATATTACCATCATCCATATGTATTACCCCATGAAACTATTTTTTAAATGGATGCATGGATATAGAGAAAATGCAAAAATGGTTGTAGGTGATGGAGGCTGATTTCTCGAAAACTATGCACTAGAATTTGAGGAAATTGCTTGAGCATGTTACCATCATCCACATGCATCTCCACTTGAACCATATTGGACAACAAGCAAACTGAATGGATTTTTGTTTCCTGTAGTAAAACAAAGCCTTCCTGTAGTTTTTTAGGACAACAAGCAAACTGAATGGAAAAAACTTGAGAATGACAGGTGGATGGTGGAAATAGGTGAGGGTGATGGATTGGCATGGCCTTGGCCTTGTTGGAGCATTTGAGCAAAGGAGGAGAAAGTCAAAATTTGACTTCTTTTGACTAGGTTTGACTTATTTTTTTTCTTTCTTTGGTGGCAACTTGTTTTTGTTGCTTGTAGATGTTGGAGAGCACCTACATTCATCAAAGAGATACATGGAGCAAATATTTTTTGTTTTTCCTTTTTTTTTTCTTCTAGGCTTGCTAGCCGCCTCAAGCATGTTTTCAACTAGTAGGTATGCCTAGGTGCCTCAAAGGAGGTTTTCACCTAGGATATTTTTTTCTCTTTTTTTCTTTTTTCCAAACCCATTGACCGCCTCACGAAGGTTTTCAATAAATGAGCCAATCTCAAGCACCTCCAAGGAGGTTTCCACCTAATATATTTATTTATTTTTTCTTATTTTTCATTTTTTTTATTTTTTTACCCTAGCTTACTTGAAAAACAAAATCACTTTCAATTATAAGAATACTTCCAATGGATCCATGTGCACATCAAGATGACAAAAAAAATGATGTGTAGGCTTGAAATGTATGCTTTGACATGTACCTAGATTTCAGAGACCAAATGATTTGACTTTGAAAGGATCAAGCATAGTTGAAGAAGAGAGTGATGCTCCATCTTGTTGATTTTCTGGAACCAAACCTCAATATAACTTTGATTTCCTTGGTTTTTTTGCTTATCTAGATCATCGTTCATGTATTCTTCTACCATGACCTTCAAATCTTCCTCTTTTTGCTGATTGTTCTCTTGAATACATGGAGGATTTGATGGTAACCATGAGGGAGCTCTCTCGATCTCTGATTTTGATGTCTTCTCTTCATCAAGTGTAGCCCATGATTTTGTGGTCTTCTCATTTGAATCTTCTTCTTCTGGATGTGGTCCTTCAATTATATCAAAATAATCTCTTTTTTGCAATACTCTTCTTGAACTATGGTGAATACCATTGATCTCAAGAGGAGATATTTGGAAGTGTTGTACCTCAGCATTTGTAAGCGGGCTGAGCTACTCCAATGTATGGGTTTGGAAATGGTGGTATAGGTGAGTGGGAGTGTATATTTGAGATGGATGTGGTTGGGTTTGTGGTTGTGGTGGAGGTGAATGGTAAGGATAACATGGAGTTGGGTATGGAGGATATTGAGGAAAATATTGACGATATTGTGGACGACTCCCGTAATTTCATTGCAAACCTTGTTGCCAAGATTGGTTTTAGGGTTGAGATGGCAAATGTTTCCAAGGAAAGGGTGTGTTCCAATTACTTTGAGGTGGATATGAACAAACTTGAAATTGTGAATTAGGCTCTTGCATCATGTGAGGTTGAATAGGCTGACATGGTCCTCTTGGAGATACATAACATGGCTGCATTGGAAATTGAATTGCTCCATTGTCCTCTTGGTAAACTTCCTTCAACCTTTGTAATGATGGACAATGTTTAACATCATGTGATTCTGCATGGACAACATAACTATCAACATCTTCTTTTTCTTCATTTTGCATTCTTAACATTTCTAGTTGTTTGGTTAGGTTGTTAAGAATTTCTGTTTAAAAATCATCAAATAAATTTCAAAGTTTAGCTTGACTTACCAATCTTGATGTTGATTTACCCACTCTTGCCCTTCCTCTTGATATGTGTTTTCATGTTTCACAAATTTCTTCAAATGATAATTGGGATACATCACCTCTACTCATGAGATCAAGGAGATCAATCCAATCATCCCTAATTTTTCTACGTAAGAGGGTTTTTAGTGTGTTGGATCCTAAATGATGTAGTTTTTCCCTTTTAACATTATACATGAACCTTTCTATTACATCCTCAAGGCTCTCATCTTCTCTTTGATTCATTCTAAATATTTCTTCCTTAAGATCATGATCTTTATATTTTTTTAGAAATATCTTTTGCATATCATTCCATGATCTTATTGAATTAGTCCCTAAACTCATGAACCATTTAAGTGCTCTATTCTTCAATGTTGCCAGAAACAATCTCAATTTTTTAGTCTTTAATAAGTAACCATAAGAGCTACAAACAATTTCAAATTCAAAGAGAAAGGTTTCCAGATCCTCTAACCTTAGACCATGAAATTTTGGAAGAAAAGATGGAGGGATGTTCTTCATGTGCACACTACCATCAATATCTTGAATGGGAAATCCGAGTGGATCTTCCTCATTGTCATCATCTCCATCCATTTCTTCTACATTATTTGTCATCTTATTCTTCTACCTGCAAAAGTGAATGGTGATGTGGCTCTTACTGCAGCACATGATCAAATGGCGGGGTGAGTCAGTGTTGGAGATTTTTTTTTGTTTTTATGATTGAATGAAAACACTAATGCAAAGCACTTTTCTATTTTTGAAATGAAATATGCCTAATGCAAATATTTTTTGTTTTTGAAAAAAGTAAAAAGAAATGAATCAACTAGGAAAGAAAGCAATGCATACTTTGACACCTCCCGAACAATGGCACCAAAAAGTGATGAGCCTCGGTATTACAACAAGAATGCCACAACTCCCAAGGCTACCGACTTTAATTATCAACCTGGGGTTCATACAGACTTAAGACGTATCGACACTATATGTGTAGCATACAATGTGTCCTTCGTTTGTTGTCATGATGTAATGGAGTGCATGTACTAAAGTCAAATCCTAAAATAATTGCAGAAAATGAAATGTTTGAAATGGAACCTTAACCTGTTGCAAGAAAGAAAGTACAAGGAAAGAAACCTATTCTAATTGCATCAAGATCGTGAACTAAATTTAAAAGAAACCTAGATTAACCTATTTATCACATGTGATGATTTAAACTAACTGAGCATGAAATCTGATCTAGAGAGTACTAACTGCTGTGTGCATGTGTAAATATAAAAGAACTCACTTGTTAAACCTTTTTGCTTTATAAATGTAAATGCTAATATTTCCTTGATCTTTGGCAGGGGAGACAGGTATGGAGCAAGAGAGGTACAATTATTTTGATGGCTTGGAGGTAAAGTAGGGGCCTAATCCCAACTTCAATGATGATTTTTCTCAATTCAGACTCCAAACAGGCAGCTACAGGATTTCCTACAGGATGTACTAGTTCTCCTATAGGATCCCCTATTTTACTACAAGATGTTACAGATTTACTATACGAAATTATAATTCATCAAATGACCAAGAAAATCAAATCAAAATTGGATGGGGAAATTTTTTTTATTGAATAGGATGTCTTAGGTCTCCATTCCAAGTGGAATCATTCAAAAAGACCTCTGTTAACCAATTCTTTAAAAATAGCAGAAAATTACTAGTCTAAAAAATCAGAAATTTGAGAACTAGTGAGTTATTAAATTCATCAAATGCCTAATGTAATCAAGTGAAAATGTACTGGGTAATTTTTTTATGATCTAAATGTTTTTTTGATCTAATTCAAGTAGAACTAACTCTATTGAAGCTTGTTAGAATGCTCTAAAAAATATCAGAAAATTACTGTTCTTTGCCACAAAGGAGTTCCAGAAACCTAGATTTGGGAATGAGAAAGCTAATCCAAGGCTCAATGATTACTATGACCTTACAAATATTTTCCAAGGATGAAATGATGTTTGTGATCCTGCAAAAGAACTTACATAAACCATTTAACCCAATCCTACCACAAGAAATTATTAATACTAAATGCAGAAACAGAAAGAAAAAAACAAGAGATGCATCCGAATAAGAAGTGAAAAGAAGGAAAGAAAATGATACAAAAGGGCCCTAAGAGTCTTGGGATGGCCAAGCCCAAGAAAAATTAGACACCTATGGAGGATAACAAGATTTAGAAGCTGAACATGAGACCAATCTTCATTATTTTCATCAATACAATTACATCCCTACAAGAAAATACAATGGAGATGCATAAATACGAGTTCTCTCCATAAGAAGATTAATAAAGATCTCCCCCCTGAGGTAAATTCAACTTGGTACTTATACAAAATGATTAGAAATAATTTCCCATGAAAGGAGGAAGCTTTCCTCACCAAAATCCCTTGATTAGTGGATCTCGTCCACAACACTAGGAATCTGCATTAAATGGCAGGGAACACATTCCTAGATTTTCTCAATCATTGGAGTTCCACAATATGTGCCATAATTCCATAATATCTTATTGATTTATTATTTATTATTGATCCTCCTGTAGTAGGGAGCAAGTCCCTAAATTATCTCCTCCTCCAAATGTTCATAATTTTCCCAATATTCTCATAATATTCCACAAAAATAAATAATATTAGGCATAAATATGCAATTATTCATAAACATTCCTAATGAATATATTAAAGTTAAAAATACATTATCTAATGCAAGAGAGAGGTTTAATATGCAAAAGGATGGTTACATGGACCTTAATTTATGTTTAATTTATAGGCATGGGCCTTAATTTATGTCTAATTTAGAGGCCCATCAATATACTCCAAACCTGAATTCGATACAAGATATTTGCATGAGGATGAATTTAATACAAAAGTATGATAAAAAACCCGATCTCGAGAAATAGAAAAATTGTAAGGATAAATTCCAAAATCCATCAATAATGAGTTTTCATCTAGTGAGACAATACGAATGAAATAATTGTGTGAGAAAATCCAAATATGACATGGTTCAAGAATTTTACCAAGATCACGATTAACTAACATAAACATCAATGGGAGTTGAAGTGCCTCGACTTCCTAACAAGTTATAGAACTTTGCAAATACAGATAAGAACATTTTATGTCGAATAGCGAATTGGATGTGGATAGCTTATATCGATTAATTTAACAGGATCACCATTATGTGGATTGCAACTATCTACAACACTAGTTTGATTAGATTTTTTAACTTCAACAAACGAATTACTCAAGTCATAATATTATTCTGATTGCAAATCTAAATATGTGTGAATTATAGTAATCTCATGATCACACTGATTTGAAGAGTGGTCTCCATACAAAACAAGAGATGATAATGGATGGGGTGGATGCTCTATAGTTTCATCGCTTTCTTCTTCATCATGGATATTTCACTATCTTGTGACATGTTAGGATTCAAATCATGATATAAAAAACTTCAAGAGCATTGAGACTCTCCATCACAAGTTGATGCATTGTAAAAGGTAGAGCACAAAGGATAGGGAGGTGAAGAAGAACAAGTATTCATAAGTGAATTTTCTTTGACCAAAACAGATTTAAGATTTAAATATTTCAAAATAGAATCCTTTTGAGAAACTGAAAGATTAGTTGGTGGACTTTGGAATTTGTCATCACATACATTAACAAAGTCATCATCATCAGAATTATTGTTTCCAAAGACTTTAGATTGATTAGGTAAGTAAATTTCATTTGATTCATCACCGAGATTCTCAAATTTAAAATCAACCAAGGATGGAAGAGAATTATTCTGACATGGGGAACTTTGAAAATGAGAAGAAATATCAAAGGTCTCTTCACTTTCTTGCCCCTCTACCTAGCTAATGTGACTTCCTTGTACCTGATCGCAACTTGAACCAACAACTTGAAAGTCAAGAGTGTGTGAAG
This sequence comes from Pinus tabuliformis, assembly GCA_031772625.1. Classification (NCBI taxonomy): domain Eukaryota; kingdom Viridiplantae; phylum Streptophyta; class Pinopsida; order Pinales; family Pinaceae; genus Pinus; species Pinus tabuliformis. The sequence goes on along the minus strand of CM062815.1, from coordinate 110,404,857 downwards.
AATTAGTTGGTGGAGCAGATTGATCAAGTGGATCATGATACAAAGAGTCATGGCATGTAGATGATAGAGAGTGACAGATGTCCCTTACAGAAGTAATACTTTCAATGGAACAAAATTCAATTTTGATGTTAAGAGTGCTAATGTCATCTCGAGGAATGAAATGATTACCCTTCACCCTAGGCTCCATGAGCCAATCTAGGGTTTCTTTCATTAGATCTGAATCATGAAAAGAGGAAGGAGGATGAAGAGATGGATTAGGAATTTTATTTGGAGATTTACAAACTTTATTATCATCTCAAGGAGGAATCTACATCGAGAATGGAAAAGGAGGAGGACAAGCAACAAAGGGAATAGCAGATTCCTCCCTGAGATTAGGGGGGTCTCATGATTTATAAGAGCTGGGGGAGTATAAGGATTAGGAGGTTCAGATTCACCATGCAAAGAGATATGAACCAAATGCTCAAACTTATGCTTAAATAAATCCCAATCTATATCTTCTTCAGGAAATTCACAAAAAAGGTGAAGGAATCTATCAAAGAAATCCTCAACTAATTCATTAGGCTTCATTCTTAACTAATTAATTTTTTAAGAACATCTCGGTAATCATACCTTTCGAAGGCTTGATAAATCTCCTGGAGGAAATGATAAAAAGAATGTATGGAAGCAAATGGTAAGATATGACACCATCGACTAACACGACCTTAAAGGGTGAGGAAGAAAGGCACACAAGAAAAATCTTCATCATTGATATCGTAATATTCACAAAATTTAAGAAAATTAGAAATGTGCTTGGTTATGGTTGTTCCATCCTCACCATCAAACTTAAATTGAGACAAATGATAAAGAGGCTAATTGGGGATTAAAAGTTTACCATGAAATAGGATAGAAAAATACCCCAAGTGTATGATTTCAGGATGAGCCATTTAAGATAAGAGATTCAAAACAAAATCAATGGGCACAACTTGCCATCTCACCCTCATTCTAGCACCATATGGGTGCTGGAAATCTGTCAACCAAGTGGGTCTCCCCAATGTGAAGTACCAATCATGCTTCACACCATTTGGAATAGGAGCCCCATTCGGAGTATCACCCTAGTTTCCATGTATTCTTATATATTTGCCTTGGCTTTAGCTACCAACAAGAGAGAGAAGTGTGTATGTGCCTTTGCGGAAAGCAAGTAAATGTGTCTGGTGAATGTTCAATTGCAGGTGTATCAAGGTTCTTCTACTGCATAGAGAGGAGAAGTGAGCCTCTTAAAAGAGAGGTAATTGTACCACCCTAGTAGAGGCACACACACGAAAAAATCATAATCGCCTAACATCAAGCATAATTTTCCACATAGATGCAGCAATTATTACAACCATTACAACACATTTTCGATAAGATAAGCACTAAAATAACCAAAATAGTTCAAATACTTTAGTACAGGTGAAAAAAAGGCATAAATCATAAAAATTCATAGAAAAGTCTTACAAATATTCACAATCCATGCATGAAAACGTGTTGGCCATCAGGCTTCAAGTATTAAGTAAAATTTCCAAGATACAAGAATACAAAAAACACCACTAGTTTCAATAGTGGAGTGTTGGAGCCACGACTTGCTCCCAAAAAGAATTGGCTCTGTCTCTCTGATGCCTTATGGAAGAAGCCAAGGTGAAAAGTTTGTTTCTTTTGCAACAAGGGTGTATATATAACAAATTAGGTGACCATTCACCTCCCTTGTGACTCTTGGACTACCCTCATGACTATTTAACTTCTCCATGGCTATTTGACTTCCTACTTGACTTTTCACATTCCATGGATGACTCTTGGACTTCCACTTTTACAATACATTTTCCAATGTTGAAATACATATTTCATAAAATAATGTGGAAGTTGATGACTAAGGACATGACATGATATGGCATTGGTGACATGGACTACATGATGACATGGAAATGTCAAGTCACGTTTTTTTATTACTTTGTTTGTGTCTTGTTGAAAATATGGTGCATTTCCTTCTTCTTTTTCCACCTTATGACTTAAAGATAAGGAGTCTTCAATGTGGTATTTAGCTTCCATGTTATGTTATAATATAGTGTTCCTTCATCTTCTTACCTGATAATCATCTTATCTCCTCATCTCCTTAGGTGTCTTCTAGGATGTCCTCCTTCTCCATATCCTTATTCATCATATTTCCATAACATGATAGAGTACCTGCATCTACAATCCACTCATGACAAGACGACATCAATTTGATAAACCCCTACTCTAAGATGTTGCATGATGATCAACTGATTGATCCAGAACGGGGGTCAAGTTGAGGAGAGGCTTAGCCATTGCGCAATTGTGCATATCAAGTAGTCAAGGGTTAGGCTTGAGCCTTGAGACTATGCAATGCACAGTTCATACTTGGACTAAGAAAAAATATTGCACAGTTGGGGAGCTCAAGGAGTCAAGATGAGGGCTTGAGCACTAATTTTTCCCGCTACACAGTTTTGGAAGGTAGAGGAGGCTAGGTTATTAGGAAATTGTGTATTTCAATAGCTCATGGCTGAGGCTTGAGGATTGAGACTGTGCAATGTGCAGTACTAACTGGTAAGGAGAGAGAAATAGAGCAATTTTTTATGTCAAACGCTGAGCTCAAGCATTGTGATTACATAGTGCACAGTCTTGGAAGGTAGGAATTGTGCATTGTGAAGTGGAAAGAGGCAAGGTTTCAGCTTGAGGGTTGATACTACACAATGCGCGGTTTAGGAGGGCTAGATGAGGTTAGGTTTTTTGGTTAGGAAGTTTTCCAAATTTGACTAAGGGTGGGATCCGTGCAAATGATGTGAACAACGACAAAACTTGGATGTGATCACACACTTAGAACACTTCATTACACAACATAGATCATCTAGAACGCATGAGCAACATAATTCCCTCATCACGATAGCTTTGTGACAACTTAGACAAGTGTGACACCAAAGATACACTTTGCGACGACCGTGATGACACTTGTGTGACAATACCTAAAATTTTGGATTGAGTGCGATACATGTTTACATGTTAAGTAAAACTCACTAACATAAATATTACCCCATGAATCGAAGAGAAAAGGGAGAACAACACTTGTGATACGCGAACAACAGTGAAAGTGACACATTCCAAAGTGAAGATAACATGAAAATGACATTAATTAAAGTGAAATAAATAAAAATAAATAGTAAAAAGCATGAAAATGACACTCGTGAAAGTGAAGGTGCGCAAAAGAAAAAGTTTGAAAAACTCAACAAAATAGAAGTACAAACACAACCAAAAGTGAGGGATTGTTAATAACAGTGCACATTGAATGTCGACATGGGTTGATAATTGCACAAACAATGTCTTGATGGATTGTGCTATTCTTTTTAAAGCTTGCATAAAATAATTCACTCTTGAAATTGTTACAAACTGAGCATGTGTGAGCAAGTGACATCGATCAATCAAGAAGTGACCACGAAACGACCGATTGCAAGATCCATAGTAGGCTCCAAAATTCAAGTGTAGGTAACATTTTGGAGGGTGTTTGTCATAGATAAAACAGGTCCATATCATGTACTGGTATTCGTAGATTCCAACAGGGTAATATTATCCATTAACAACATCATAAATCTATCCCAAGTGGGTGCAGTTAAAAATAGTGTAGATTCCTTCATGGCCCTTTATGAAAAGTAACTTTCCACCAATCCTTGACACGGGGAGCATCCTTAAGGAGTGAAAAGGTAATATTTTCTCTATTGGAAAAAATGTGGACCAAAAAATACCCTCCTAGTAGATTTAACCATTTATAAAGAACATTTGTATCTATCTTTCCTTAAAATATAGGAATATCGAAATTAACGTGTACCTTAAAAGGGGTGGCACCTCCAAAGTGGCGACTAGATGAAGATGTGTTTCTTACTGGCATTCAAAGAAGGATCTGGGAAACTTTCTCCATCATCTTGTTACTTTGTCACTCAAGGGATTCTTCAAGTATCTATTTAATTGGATCTCCTTCTCCCTCATATTTCTTTTCTTCCACCATGGGAGGTTGTCAGGGTTAGTTAGGATGGTCCTGCAAGGACTCAATCAGTTCAAGTCCCAAATCGTTATACCCCAACCTCATTGGGGACATGCACATAAAAATAAATAAATCAAAGACTGCTCTAATATAACTAAGATAAATTTATGAAGGGAACAAAATGATATATATATATATATATATATATATATATATATATATATATATATATATATATATATATATATATATATATATATATAAAGTGAAACTTGAGTTCTATTAATAAATGGAAAATGTTGAAATTTTATAAATGCATAATGAAAACAAACTAGTTTGAATGGTGGTAGCTTATCTTTGAGAATAGATGTAATGGTTATTCACCTTCCCTGAACTATGTTACAATGAGGCTTGAAGGCCTTTTTATCATAAATAAGAAATGATAACCCATAAACATCCAAAAACCTAACCCTAGGATATGAAGCACCAAAGGCTTATGGGCCCTAATGGGGTTAGTTAGAATGTCAACTTCCTAGGGTCGTAACTATGGCATACAATGTTTTTTTTGCACATATGATAGTCCATTGGAAAAATCTATCTGAGAAGTACATTGTATGAATATAAAAAATGTCTATGAATTTCATTGACTTGTTTCCCCAAAAAACATCACAGGGCCTCAAAAAAACTCTCGAAGTTCAGGTTCTAAAAATTATAAAAAAAAAATCCAAAATATAAATTTGTGTTGTGAGCCAGTGGAATAGGCGGGTGGCCATCGATATCAACCTAGATCAACCCATGTTATAACCACTAAAAATAATTTCTAGTGGTATAAATACACCCCTTGGTTGGCCCTTATAGGAATCATTAGCCTTCATATCTGTACTCTGCCAAATTTCTCCCAAATTAGGTTTGTTATTCCCATGCTCTTATGCACTCCCCTATCTCTATGAAACCCTAGTTTCCATGCTGCGGTGTTGAGTTATCTTATCTCACCTACATAGATCTACTATTGGAGGATAGATTCAGTGGCCCAAGAAGCAAGGATCTAGAGGAAGGTTTCATTTAGTGTGGGAATCTTGGATCAAATGATCATGTAACTACCTTTGTGTTTCTATTATAAAAGAAGAAGTTCATGTTCTTATTGAAACTAGTTTTTGAGATTTTTTTTTTAGTTTGCATTAAACTACAAAAGTACCCTGCATTTCTTGTCAAATTTGTCAAATTTTACCCCTAATTTTTTTTTCCCCTCCACCATGACCACAGGTTAGGGAGGATGCCACATGATAACTTATAAGCATATTCATAATTTTTAAAAAATCACATACAACTACATAAATGAATGAAATACATGTGAATGTTTTCTTTAGCTCTCAAGATCAGTGGGTTGGTTTAAAATTTTAGTGCATATGCAAACATATCATATGCTACAACTTCAAGGAGAATCATTACAATTCTATGTTAATGTTTGATATCATGACGATAATGGAATAATTAAAGGTTTAATAAAAAACCATATATTATACATATATTGGGTGGAAAAGGAAGGGTTTTAGTTCATATGAAAAGAGTTGTATATATGTTTATGGTGCTCTTGAATTCAGTATTCAACATTGGTAAGTTTGATATATTCAACATCAAATATCAACAAGATATTTGAAGTTTATGTTGTAAGAGCACATCCATTTCTTGGGTTTTTGTTTGAAAACTTATATCATATATATGACAAAGGTTTGTGGCTTGTTTTAAATGTTGGATGTCATTATTAGTTGAATGATGAAAATAACATGCTTTAGCGCTCTATTGATGGAATAGGTGATTGGTTGATTGTGATTATTGGCACAAGATTCATGGTAATGATGCATGGTATGATCATTTGGTTAACATAGAATATGGGTTGTGCTGGTATGTATGGTTGAAATTTGGCATGGTATAAGGCATATCTAGAAACATCCATAGTTATGGATTTTTGTTGACATGTGAGGTGATGTATAATAAATAAAGGGTATCAAATTAAATGGTAGTCTTCCCATTCCATTTGATCAATGACTGGGATTTGTAAGGTTTTTGTAATTGATGGTAGAGTTGCATGCATCATGTAGACGTTTTTCTTGGGTTTTGTATGGCAATAGACCTCCATACTTAGCTTTTTTTTCATTTTATCTTGCCATTTCGTTTGTTGTTGATTTCTCTGGAAGTGAATTTTGTCTTTCTTCTCCTTACACATGAAGTAATTCCTTGAATGAGTTCTGCATTGTGAGATTCAAACACATTTCTGTTAGAAATTTTATAAGTAAAGAGGGAATTCATTGCATTGGATTGTGTGTTTGTTTTGGGCATTTGGAAGTTAGCTTTTGTACAACATCTCCAGGTATCTTCAGCTCAAATTGTAGTCAATTATGCAAATGAAAACATTTTGGTTTTAGAAGTAGACTTTGTGTTGATCGTCCCTCTCCCATCTACAATTCAAAATGTTTTACTTTACCTTGTAAAAAATTAAAACTTCTTAACGCCAATTTGAAAAATTAATTGCCTATTAATTTGACTTGAATATATGAAAAAAATTGTATAATTTCAGGGGTTTTCTGGTTCTCTATTGTATAAAAAGAAAACCATACACCCTATCATTTTTTTGTGAAATAAAATAAAAAAATGGAGAACCAATGACTTCTGTCATCGATTCTATGCACAAATTTAATTGGTTTCAGTTGCATGCATCAAGGCAAAAAATATACCTTCATATTTGATCACTCCCTTCCTATCATTACTGGTCCTTAAATAGATTTTTGTCTTAAGCAACTATATGGAACCATAAAAGAGCTTAATAAAAATATATAAGCACTATTTCACAAGTTGCAATAATTTTGGGTACATATACCTTGGCTATAAATCGATTTTTACATATGATTTAGCATGATGTAGAGCATATTTGTTATCTTTCTTTTGTAAAATCAAAATTTTAAAGGCATGATATCATGGGATGTGAAAAACGTATGTTAAAAAATAAGAAACATGACCATGCACTCAAGCCTTGAAGCTATTCTTACCCAAATTTATTCTAGTTTCTTGTTTTCACTTCCTCTTTCCATGACCACTTCCATTCCTTTTCCACATAGAGTTTATTGATATTACTGGATGTATTCTTTTGTAATAATATAAAAATGACACAACCTAGAATTTTTATTGGTTATTTTTTGTAGTATGTCTCATGTTTATAAATGAAATATAATTTCATAAATGAGTTTCTTCAATAAAGTATTAGCTAGGCAAGCTCGTAGCAAGGGTCATGACAGAGGCAACAAACCTTGTAATTTGTGAGAAAATGGGAGAAATAAAAACATAATTTTTTCCATACATTTAAATGCAGATTCTGAGGAATTTCACCAACTTGATACTATAATCCATTTATTCCTTGGGTCACCTAATGTGTTTTTACATCCATCAAGTTCGCATGTGATACCTCATTCCCCTTTGTAGCCACATCCTAATGTACGATAGATCCCTTAGAAAAACCCAAATAATGACGGATGGAATTCCATTCCCATCCCACTTAATGAAGAAAATCACGGATGAGGTAAAATAATTGCTAGTACCATCAATTATCCACACCCTTTTGATAGTCATGTCGAATCAGCTTCTTTGGGTTCATTGAATCTTAAGCTACCTATTGATGCCCCAAATCCTAAAAAAATTAGCTAGTTGGGCATTTTCAACTTACTATTGACAATGATGTTCATTCTACTATTGTCCATGCTACTAGTAGTAATGTTGCTTACCATCATGGAAAATTTAAGAACCCCCCCTAAATTTACATGTATAATAAATGGGCGAATCTCCATGGTATATAGGAAAAATGGAAGGCGATTTTATCAATAATATGATATGTATATATAATTTTTTGGTGAATCTCTCACCAGGCATGGCGAATATTTTACTTAATTATAAAATCTTGTGTTTATTGAATACACAAATGAAATCATTGCATTTCTTTAAAATACCTTTTGAAATCAAAATTACCGAAATTACATATCGATAACCTAGTGGGTGTAGGATAAAATTCACCCGTGCCATTCACAGAAAGCATGAGAAAACACCTAATACTATATATAAAACCAAGAAAAATTCAAATTCATCACTTCTAGGGACCTCGTAACCACCCTGCCAATACACAAGTATGTTCCTGTTTGCAATTAGAAAAATTACCCAAATTGCAATCTGTTTACTCCACTTCTAGGGACCTCGTAACCACCCTGCCAATACACAAGTATGTTCCTCTTTGCAATTAGAAAAATTACGCAAATTACGATGTGTTTACTCCAGCATATGTTGGAAAGTTATAGAAGGATGACTAGTGCAATCAATCCATTCCTTTTAGCCCTGGATTTGTTTCAGTTTAAAACAGAAGTATACAAATATACTTGTCCAATGTCTATGCTTTAACCATTCACCTTAAGATGTTTTTACAATATAATTTCCTAAGTCTATTTAATATCTTCATTATCATAAAAACCAACCTATATCCATCTTAAATCCACATCTACCACTCTTAGGGGGATGAAATCTATTTATCCCTCTGAGCACTTGGTAGACCCAGAATTAAGATGGATCTAAGATAGAATTTCCCCTTTAAATAGTCTATGCTCACATGAATACCATGGGTCAATAACATGGGTTATCATAAACCTAGAGCTTAAAAATTACTATTAGTAATTTATAAAAATTAATAAAATTAATAGTTGATTTTTATTTTAACCAAGCTAAAATGTTTAACATACATTAAATTACAACATCCATTTTTACTCTTGATTGGATCAAATATTTTTTCACTCTATGCTAGTTTGCATATCACGATATTTGATACCTCTTGGGGGTTAGTAGATCTAGAGTAAAGATGGATCTATGCTGGTTTAATTCCCCCATTTAAATAGGCTACATTCCAAGTGAATACCATGGGTCAATACCATGTGCCATTTTGGTGAATACCATGGGTCAATACCATGTGCCATTTTTATTTTTATTAATACTAATATTAGGGTTAATAATGTTTTTTTGCATGGTATTAATAACAATATAGTCCATGGTATTTGTCCCATAGTATAAATATAAGGTGACTTATGGAGTAAATATAAAAAAATGTTTTATTTGTTTACCATACCTCTAGTTTATTTATAATTTTATTAATTTACCATACCATTCATAAATACAAGGTGACTTATGGAGTAAATATAAAAAAATGTTTTATTTGTTTACCATACCTCTCGCTTATTTATATTTTTATTAATTTACCATATCTCTTTTACAAATATTGTATTTGGCCCATAGGATTCACTTAAATAAAACCTGTTTCTTGAGCCTTCATAAATAGAATGAGGGTTATGGACTAAATATAAAAAGAGGTTTTATTTATTTACCATGCGTCTAGTTTATTTATATTTTTATTTATTTACCATACCTTTTGAGTAAGTATAAAAAGACGTTTTATTTATTTACCATACCTCCACTTTACTTATATTTTTATTTGTTTACACCCTTGCATGTATATAAGGTGACTTATGGAGTAAATATAAAAAATGCTTTATTTATTTACCATACCTCTCATTTATTTATATTTTTATTAATTTACCATACCTCTTTTATAAATATGGTATTTGGGCCTTTGGCCCATAGGATTCACTTAAATAAAACTTATTCTTGAAAATGGGCGAATGGATTCACTTAAATAAAACCTATTCTTGAAAATGGGCAAATGGAAGGTTGTAACTCCTAATTTCAAGGGCTAAATTTACCTTTTTTACCCTCTCCCTTAAAATAAGGTGGGCTATTTGAGGTGATTTGTAAAAATGTACTATGATACAAAATATTCGCCCACTAAAAATTTAAAACCCCTTAATTTCGCCAAAGGGCCAACATTCGCCCCTAAAATCACCCCTACTTACCATTGTTTAATAATATTTATCATGTTTCTAATGACCCTTTAGCTGATTCAATTCCTAAAATTATCAATCGAGTTGCCCCTCGTTTCTCACAAGTGCATGATGTTGATAAATGCCCCAACTAAGAAAGTTCTAGTCTTGAAAATTCCTCTAAAGCTACTAATAATAAAAGAAAAGGTCAAGAAAGAGGAAAATTCAAGTACAAACATTTCAACTCAGACTTATGTAAGTCGACCAACACCTTTAGCTATGTTGGGTTGTGTTATATTCTTTCCATGTAGTTAACAGGGGGTTTGAGGGGCACCCGTAGCCCCATGTTATGGGATCTGGGGCAGCGCCCCGGAAAATTTTGGTTTTGGACCTTATGTTAGGTTGGGCGGACCCACCTATGGTTTTGTGCATGATTTTAGTACATGTTTTTTGGACGTGAAGGTTTTTGGTCCATGGTATTGGACACGATGGTTTTTAGTCCATGGTATTGCATGCTTTGGCATGTATAAATATGTATTATAACATTGAAAGGAACATAATGAAAAATCAAGCTGGTAGTCTCGGTTTTTGGATCCAGGGGAAAATATCTATGTATATGTGTTTTATGTGCTTTGCTCTTGCATTATTTATTTTCTGTGTTTTTAGAAGTCGTATGCAGGTAATTTTTGTACGGGGTTAAAACCTACATTTGGTATCATAGTTGTTTTGGCTTCAAGAGGACACCTTTGTTACTGAGGGGTTTCGCTCGGGCCTGTGGTAGACCATGTTCAGTGGGAGAACTGTGAGATCGATTCTGGTGGTGAAAGAAGATGGCGAGCAATGGAAAGATAGAGATCGAGAAATTTAATGGTCAAAGTTTTGAGTTGTGAAAACTCAAGATGGATGATCTATTGGTGGATAAAGACTAGTGGATCACAGTAGATCCGGGTACTAAACCAATGAGAGTGTCCGATGAAGAATGGAAGAAGTTGGATCGAAAGGAAAAGAGCACAATACGATTATGTGTCTCAGATTTAGTATTGCTGAATGTATCAGGGGAAGCTACAGCAAAGGCTTTGTGGGACAAGTTAGGGACTTTGTACCAATCTAAGTCTCTGTGAATAAACTATTCATGTGGAAAAAGTTGTATAACCTGAGGAGGAAAGATGGAGACTCGGTGACAGAGCATCTAAATGCATTTAATACTGTGGTAAGTCAATTAGCATCTGTTGATATTAAAATTTCAAATGAAGATAAGTGCATCAGTTTGTTGTGTTCTCTACCAAATTCGTGGGATAGTCTGGTTATTGCAATAGGTAGCAATGCAACTGCCTTACAATTTGATGAAATAGTCTCAGCCTTGCTGACAGAGGAGATGAGACGAAAAAATATGGAGAGCCAAAATGGTGATGCCTTGTCTGTACAAGGACGGTCCCAAAACAAAAACAAAAATAAGTCATCGAGTGGGAGATCTAAAATCAAGGGAGATCTAAATCTCTAGGAAAACCTGTAAAGGTGGTGTGCTGGAAATGCGGAAAGGAAGGCCACTTCAAAAGGGACTGTAAATCTAAAGCTCTTGACAAAGGAAAGGGATCTGATGAGGCTCCTTCTGTAGAGGCGAAAACCACCTCAGATGAAAGTGGGGATGTGTACTTGGCTTCTTCAAGTGCACATGTAGATCATGAGGCTTGTTGATTGACTCAGGTGCATCCTTTCACTTCACTCCCCATAGAGAGTGGTTCTGTGAGTATGAGAAATATGATGGTGGTGATGTCTTCTTGGGGGATGACAAGAAGGCTAGAATCATTGGTCGTGGAAAAGTAAAGTTGACGCTACAAGGTGGAAGGGTTAGAACACTTTCGGGCGTTCTGCATATTCCTACATTAGCCAGAAATCTGATTTATGTTAGTAAGCTGGATGATGCAGGTGTAAAAACAGTGTTCGAGAAGGATACTTGTAAGATGGTTCAGGGGGCACTGGTATTGATGTGGGGAGTTCAAATTGGAACTTTGTACAAGCTGCAAGGTAGCATTGTTGTTGATGGGTGCAACAGTTATGTGGTTCCTGAAAGTGGAGCAGAAAATCTAGTGGTCTCTGGAGAAAATACCATGCTGTGGCATCAAAGGCTTGGACATATTGGAGAGAAAGGCCTTTGAATACTTCATGGTAAAGGTATGGTAGAAGGTATGAGTAATAGCTCTCTAGATTTTGATTTATGTGAAAATTGTGTATACGGGAAGCAGAATCGGGTGAGTTTCCCCTCTGGTGGTAAGAGGGCGAAACATATATTAGAGCTTGTGCACAGTGATGTGTTTGGACCTGTGAAGGTTCCATCCCTGGGTAAGTCTGTGTACTATGTATCATTTATAAATGAATTCTCAAGGAATACATGGATATATTTCCTTAAGAAGAAATCTGAAGTCTTTGATAGGTTTAAAGAATATAAGGCTCTAGTGTAAAACTAGACAGAGATGAAGATAAAGGTGCTGAGGACAGATAATGGTGGAGAGTTTTGCAGTAAGGAATTTGAAGAATTATGTAAGAAGTGTGATATATCATGACAGAAGACTACTCCATATACACCTCAGCAAAATGGAGTTGCAGAAAGAATGAATAAGATGTTGATGGAAAGGGTAAGAAGCATGCTCAGTGGTGTCGGGTTAGGACAAGAATTTTGGGCAGAGGCAGTGGATACTGCATGTTACCTGGTCAACAAGTCACCTTCATCAGAGTTGGAGGATAAGACTCCACAAGAGGTATGGACTAGTAAGAAACCCTCTCTTTCACATCTGAGGCTATTTGGATGTGATGCATATGTACATGTTCCAAAGGAGAAAAGAACAAAGTTGGATAGTAAATCTGAAAAGTGTATATTTATTGGGTATAAGGATGGTTTAAAGGGTTATAAGCTTTGGAATCCAGTAACAAGGAAGGTTATGTACAATTGAGATGTGGTGTTCAAAGAGGTGAAATATGTTATTAAACATGAAGTCCAAACAAAGGAACCCGAGAAGATAGAGTTTGAGCTAAAGGAGGAAGAATTAGACTCTACAGAAGAGGAGGAATCAGAAGATGAAGAGCCACAAAATCCGGCTTTGAGAAGATCAGTTTGAGAAAGAAGGTAGCCTGAAAGGTATAGTCCATCTACTTTCTGTTCAAATTTTGCTTTATCTATTACTGACGATGATCCCAGAACTGTGAAGGAAGCAATAGATCCAAAGGATGGAAAACTATGGAAAGAGGCCATGGTTGATGAAATGGCATCTTTTGCACAAAAATGAGGCTTGGGATCTGGTGGAGTTGCCGGCTGGAAGGAAACTCATTGGCAGCAAATGGGTGTTCAAAAAGAAGACAAATGTAGAAGGAAAAGTGGAGAAATACAAAGCTCGATTGGTAGCAAAAGGTTATTCCCAGGTGCCGAGAATTGATTTTGGTGATATTTTTTCTCCTGTTTCCAAGGTAACTTCTATTAGATTACTTTTATCTGTTGCCGCTGCTTTTGATTTTGAGGTAGAACAGTTGGATGTGAAGACATCATTTCTTCACAGGGATCTAGAAGAGGAAATCTACATGAAGCAACCTGAAGGCTTTGCAGTGAAGGGTAAGAAAGAACTGGTATGCAAGTTAAAGAAGTCTCTGTATGGGTTAAAACAGTCACCAAGGATGTGGTATCAGAAATTTGATACATTTATACGGGGACTTGGCTTCACCACAAGAAAATCAGATCACTGTGTGTATTTTAAATTAATTGGTGACCACGTTATTTATCTGGTCTTGTATGTGGATGATATGTTGCTGGTTGGAAATGACAAAGAAATTATCCAAGATTTGAAGACCCAATTGTCCTCCAAATTTGACATGAAATATCTTGGTGCTGCAAACTATATTTTGGGCATGGAAATTAAAAGAGATCAGGCAAAGAGGAAGCTCTGGTTAAACCAAAGGAAGTATGTCGAGACAATACTATAGAGGTTTAATATGCAAGATAGTAAACTGGTGAAGGTTCCTATTCCTGTAGGTGTGAGGTTATCTGCTGAAAAATGTCCCAAGACACAAGAAGAGGAAGAGGACATGTCCCGTGTTCCATATGCAAGTGTAGTTGGTAGCCTGATGTATGCAATGGTCTATACTAGACCATACATTGCACATGCAGTTGGAGTATTGAGCAGGTTTATGTCAAAACCAGGAAAGGAGCATTGGATAGCAGTGAAGCGGGTTTTCAAGTATTTGAATGGCACTAGTGATTATGGTATGTGCTACCAAGGAAGACCAGGGTTGGACAGAGTGTTGGATATTCATGGCTTTGTTGATGTAGAATGGGATCGAGATTTGGATCAGAGAAGATCTACAAGTGGGTATGTGTTTAACCTATTTGGAGGTGCAGTCAGTTGGATGAGTAAGAAACAATCTGTAGTGGCACTATCAACTACAGACACAGAATACATGGTAGCCACTCATGCAAGCAAGGAAGCAGTTTGGTTATAGAGATTGTGTTCAAGTATGGGGTTAGTACAGGAAACTATAAGGATAGACTGTGATAGCCAAAGTGCAATTTTTTTGGCAAGGAACCCTACATATCATTCAAAGACAAAGCACATTGATGTTGAATATCACTTTGTGAGGGATATGATAGAAGAAAAAAAGGTGTTACTAGTAAAGGTGGACACTTTGAAGAATACTGTAGATGCATTGACTAAATATGTGAGCTCTGAGAAGTTCTCTTGGTGTAGAGAGACAATGGGCATTTCAGGGCTGTAAAAATTACTAATCTCTCTTGTGGCCCCCTGTGGAAAGAAAACAACAAGTGGGAGAATGTTGGGTTGTGTTATATTCTTTCCATGTAGTTAACAGGGGGTTTGAGGGGCACCCGTAACCCCACTTTATGGGGTCTAGGGCAGCTCCCCGAAAAATTTTGGTTTTGGACCCTATGTTAGGTTGGGCAAACCCACCTATGGTTTTGTGCATGATTTTCGCACATGTTTTTTGGACGCGATGGTTTTCGGTCCATGGTATTGGATGCTTCAGCATGTATAAATATGTATTATAACATTGAAAGGAACATAATGAAAAATCAAGCTAGTAGTCTCGGTTTTGGGATCTAGGGGAAAATATCTGTGTATATGTGTTTTATGTGTTTTGTGCTTGCATTATTTATTTTCTGTGTTTTTAGAATTCGTATGCAGGTAATTTCTGTACGGGGTTAAAACCTACAAGCTAAAAATCTCTTCCTGAACATTTCCTACAATTGCTTGCAATTTTCTTATTAATTGAGATGGTTTAGTGGACAGTTGGATATCATATTTGAACATGTTCACATTTCAGTTATTTGCAATTATGTTTTTTTGGGGATATTATTTAGTTTTAAAGTTTGGGTTGACAACATGATCAAATATCATACATGCTTTTGATATATATATTTATATATATTTTTGATGTGCAAATTATGCCATTTATTTGATGATTGTGTTTTTTTTAAGCAATGCATGTATGGGAGTTACAAGGTGATGGATCATGCATTATGGTAATTTAAATAAATTCTAAATTTTAAATTAAATATGTGAAAATAGAAATCAGATCGTCTCTTCCTAATGAGTCATGTAGTCATCCATCTACTTTCTAAAAATTGCCACCATTTATTTTTATTTTCCTTCTTTCTAAATTAGTTGTCTTGGGATAAATATTGGGAAAAGATGAGTAGATAGAGTTGAGTACGAAATTACAAAAATAAGAATGATATTTTGTAAATCATTCTGGAAATTGTTCAGCCATCTATTTCATCTTGAAAAAGGAGAATAGGTTGAAATTTTACACAGGGAATGGTATGATTTAGTGTTCTTTCATTAGTTTTCAAAAGATTATTTTGATTTAGAGATATTAAGTCTAACAAATCTAGTGAAAAGGTATTATTTTAAAAAATAGCAATGAACCGGGTTATTAAGTTCTTGTCTTGTTATTAAAGGTATTATTTTTATAATTTTGGTCATTGGTGAGTGTTTAGTGATGTTGCTTCTTTGTCATTGATACTTTTGTAGTAGTTGTATCAATGTCCAAAAAGTTTCTATTTCAACCTATTGTCGCAAGGTCTGAGCTTTATTTTTGTTCTTTATTGCTTGCATTTGACTCTTACGACCATTAAACATTATCACTTGTAAAGAGATATTTGTCACATATTTTGGTATCTGTTGATATTGATTCAAGGTGTCTCAACAATTATTTTGAAAGAACTCAATGAAGAATTTTCATTTGGTTTTACTATCATGTACTTTACTTTTTATTTCCTTCTTCAGTAGTTTGCTAATATTTTTGTCTCTTATAAAAAACACTATTTCCCTTTTAGTTATTAGTTTTTATTTGTTGTAATAAAGTGTATATATCAAATTACAGTGATTTAATTAAGTTATTTTTTAGGAGTTTTAAAGAAATCTTAAGCAATGGTGCTCATTATCACCATTCGTTTCAATTTTTGTAATATATTTAGTGTTAAGTTTATTATTATTATTATTATTATATAAGTGCTTATTTGCAAGGTTATAAATCTTAGGTTACGTTCCCATATTTCTTGGTCTAGCCCACCAAAATTTTGAAAAATGTTGCAAGCATAGCTTAAGCCATTTTTATTTATCAATTTTTCTTGGGCAACCATATTGGGGACGTAAGTGATCATCAATGTCATTTATATACTATCATTTTTTTGCTAATTTTAACTCTTTCTTTTTAATTTTTATTTTAACTTTTGTTCTTTTTTAGACTTTTAGTTTACTTTTACTTGCTTTTGTATGCTTTAAAATTTATGACAATAATGGATCCTCTTAATTTTGAAATTGAAAATGAACATGACGATATTGCTACTTCATTGCTCATATTTGTTGAGGCTACTAGAAATAACTTTAATTTTGGTCATATTGTTTTTTTCTATATTATTAACTAAATATATTTATCAAAGATTAATTGATTGAGAACTTGAAGCAGAAATTGATCAAGTTGATTTAAGAGAAGTTGATTGGATTTTAAGTTATCTTTTGATTCATGGCTTTACCAGTCCATAATCAACCTAATTTGCATCCTAATTTTAACAATCAGTTTAGTATTACTTATGCCTTATTTTATACTATGCTAAATACTGCTAAGACTAGGCCAGATATTGAAAGATCTTGGAATGCAATTTCTCACGATATTGTTCTAGATGATGATCAAGAAAGAGAAAGGAAAGCTCGATATAGGAATTAAAATATTTCTTTTGTAAGTGAATACATAATACCCCTCATCAATCTAGAAGGCTTAGAGGTTAATCTCATGAATTTGATTCCTTATCTAATGTTAGAAGATGAAAAGGTGAACTCCAACAAATTAAGATAAAGCTTGAAAGAACCCATTCTACTTCTAAACTAGTCTCACGATCTGATGTCTTGAATATTCTTATGATTAGTAGCATAATGGAATCTCAACCTCCAAACCTGCCTCTTTTAGGAAGTGTCTATAACTACTATAATCCTATTATTTGTACAACTAATCCAAATAAAGTTATCAAGGAATATGGTCTATTCCATTTTGAAGAAGACCTTGATCTAACTCCTATGCATGTGCCATCTCCTCTTGATATAGAACTAGCTATTGCCTCACTACCCAAATTTAAAGATTATCTGTCAAGGTTTTATGGTAAAAACACTTGCACTTGATGAACATCTAAATGACTTTTAGTTCATACATGTAACAATATAGGATAAAATACAAATTATATATGTATGTGGTTTTTTTTAATACTCTTGAAGGAAAGGCATCAAATGATTTTTAAAATTTTCCTCCTAAATCTTTCTCAACATGGGTTGAGTTATATTATTGGTATAAATCTACTTTTTGAGAGTAGAAAAGCATTTTTAATTGGTTGAAAGACTATAACAATATGGTTTATCAACCTAATGAGACCAAAAAAAAAATATTTTGAGTTTCACTAATTTATATAACAAGATTCCGGAAATTATAAGGCCTCATAGCCAAGCTTCCCTGATACGTTATTATAATGCTATTCCAAAAATTTATAAAAACAGGTTTGAGGAAAGATCTATAGATAATATTATTTTTTCTCTTCAGGCTTATTTATATTTTTAGGATCATAATCTAAGAATTGGTATTCCTTTAATGGATAAAAATAAAAGTATGGAAATAATAGTTGTGCTTCAAATCATGCAAGACATGAATAATAGGATGATTTCTTTCGAGAGAAAGGTCCCCCCCTTAGCTTCAAATTTTGTTATTCAAGACACACCTATGCTAGCCATACCTAGTCCCTTAAATAGCCATTATTATTATTATTGTGAATATTACCATGATAACAAACTTGTGAAGTTATGAAGTTTAATCAATAATTTGTTTTTGGAAAGAAGCAAACTCCTACTATTAACAGTCCCACTATTACTATTTTAGATGTGTTGGAAGAAAGAGAATTCAATGTTGTAAACACTGGCTTTCAAACTTATAATAGGAAGACCCCTTATACTAATTATAATAAGAAAAATACTAATGCTCCTAGGTAGCCAGCCCAAATAAAATAGAAAATGAGAAGGCTAAACCTATTTATCCTAACCCTTCTTCTAATCATGTTTCTAATTATCCTACTCAGGTCAATCTCCCACGCCTTCCCCTACTATTAATAGAAAATATAATATAGTCTACGAGATCGGTAAGATCAAATATATTGCTAATATTTTATATCTAACTGACACTCCTAAATAGATTAGAAATCATAAGAATTTTGTAGAAAAATAGTCTAAAAATCATGTTTCTTCTTCAACTCTTATTACTAAAATTGATGATGATGAGGGTCAATCTAATTAAAATTAGTAGATTCTATTACTACTTACAAAAAACCTAAAAACCATCCTTTTTATGTCTCTATGAAGATTATGGATAAAATTGCTCATTGTTTTCTTATCAATGGTGGATCAGGACCTAATGTCATGTCTAAGACCATAATGGAAGAATTAGGACTTTCTTGTACTAATGATGTGCCTAGATATATTCTTGCTTTTAAGAAGCAAATACAACCAACTGTTGGTGATATTGAAGATGTGACTTTAGTAATTTGTTCCCATCCCAAGATTAAGACTACATGCAACATTGAGGTTATTGACATGGGTTTCAGTAACTACTCTATCATTTTGGGTAGAGAATGGAAATCTTAGATGGGATAGTATTATTCAATGGATTGTACTCATATTATAATACATTGGGGGAGTAATAATATTATCATATATAAAGAAGATAAAATAGTGCCTTATATAAAGAACCTTCCCCAACTTGTAGTTAATCATATTAAATAAGATCTTGGAAATTGTTCTATCTTTAGTGAAGAAGAAGTTGAAGCAAAATCTAGTAGTAGTTTTTTTCCCTGAAAATTGTAATGAAGTATGGTAGATGTTTTTTGATGGAGCTATTTCTCAACAAGGAAATGTTGTTGATATAATCAGGGTATCATGTCTCTCTTAGATGGATTCTTAGGGTATAATTAAATTTGTGTAAAGAAATCTGACAATCATAAAACAACGTTCACCAATAAGTGGGGAACATATGCCATCAATTGCATGCCTTTGGGCTTATCAATGCTGGAGCTATCTTCAAAAGAGCTATGAACACAACTTTTGATGATTTAATTGTTGTTATTATTGTTATTTACTTAGATGATATTATTGTTCACTCTAAATTAAACTCTAATTATTTTTCACATATTAAAGCAATTTTCATCTGTTTTCGTGAATTCAGTATTTCTCTCAACCCTTCAAAATCTATTTTGGAGTCAAATTTGGAAAATTAATTGGTCATATTGATTATTAGGGATAAGTATAGATCCAGAAAGAG